>CAMRHE010000419.1:0-600000 GCA_947044405.1 Leptodactylus fallax
GTGACGAGAGAGAGAGCAGCAGCCATCTTAGCAAGTGTTGTATTGAACTGGTGTGGAGATTTTTCTGTACAGCTAAGCTGTATCTTGGTCCAGAGACAAACAGAGTGTAAAGAGACAACAGGACTAGTGAGTCCACGTGAAAGGAACTGTGCTCAGTGGCTGATCAGTGAGACTGACATTGTGACTGTGTATATGGATACCACAGATAGAGACTCGCAGTGCTGTTGATGTACTGGACGGCACCTGCTAAATCCCGGCTTACATCCCAGCTCAGTGTATGGATTCGGCAGGACTGTCAGTGTGCTGAGTGGAATCTGCTGTTGGATTACATTGCATTCGGTTGGTTTCCCTGTCTGTTAAAGAGGACTTCATTTCTCCCAAGATCCTGATAACCGTGAGGAGAGGACGCTTCACTATAAAAGAAAGGACCGACTTTGGGCCCCACCGCGCGCTTCTACGGACTGTAAGCGGTCCACCTGGACCACTGGGGAAAAGGGGGTGCACCCAAATGTGAAGTCAGGGTCAGTTAGGGATAGTTTTGAGTATATTGTTCATTCAGTGTCCATACTGCAGAAGTGGACAGAGTAAAAGTAGAAACCATTGCAGAATTTGCCTTGAAATTGTTCATGCTATATTGTATATTTTGCTTGTCTTTAGCCCTGTCATTTTACCTTTAACTAGCCTTTATTAACTTATAGTAAATATATATTTTTTTTTCTTGAACTACCGCGTGTGCGTTCATTTCTGGTTGCGGAGTCCAAACCACCTGCCTTGCTCTCGGTTCACAAATTGGCGTAGTCGGCAGGATCCGCTTACCAGAATGGACGGTGACGCACCCGTTCGGGAGAATGGTGCTGGAGGAAGAATGCCAGCAGGGGCTATAATGAGTCAGTTAGCTAAATTTGATGGCAATAATATGTCAGTGAGTATGTGGGTGGAACAGATACGAATGATACAGCGAATGTACCAGACCGCACCAGAAGTACTAGTAGAGCTAGCAATATTGACATTACAAGGGGATGCTAAGACCACGGTGATACTGAGGCCATTTGAACAAAGGCAGACATTTGAGCAAGTAGTCCAGATTCTAGAAACCATCTATGGAGAAACTGCATTGCTGGGGTCTCTGCAGGCTCGGTTCTTCCAGAGGGTACAACAGGAGAATGAAAGCCTTCCCCAATATGCAAATGCCCTACAAGAACTGCTCCGAGATATTCAAAGGAAGGAAAGAGGGGGCTCGCCAGCCTTCTGTAACCCTGATCGGACTCTCCGTGACCAGTTTGTCCTGGGGATACGTGACGGCAGTTTAACTGTGACTATGCAGGATTTTATACGACGAGAGACTGATGCTAAATTCCATGATGTACAGGTAGAGGCCATCTCCCGTGCCAATAGTATGGTCCCGAGGCCGCAGACCGCAGTTGGAGTTACTTTGTCACAGGGGGCTAGTTCTGGCTCAGAGACAGTAGAAAAAGGGACGGTTAAAGAAATTCTCACAGTAATGCAGAAACTGCAAGAACAAATGGAACACTTGCACACTCGTTGTGATGAGCAGTCTATGAAAATTGCAGACTTCCAGAAGACTGGAGATGAAAGGGTGAGCCATCCACACCCAGCAAGTCAGAATCACCCACCACCCCGCTGGAGGGGTGAGGATAGGACCTACCGAAGGGGTCCAAATCATTTAGTGCAGTGCTCAGGAGAAATCGAAGGGGCTTACCGAAGGGGCCCAAACAGATGGCCAGAACGACGGGGGATACGCTGCTGGGAGTGTGGACGGATGGGCCACGTTGCTGCTAGATGTCCAGAGCAGCGACAAACTTATGAGAGACCGCCGTTAAACTGAAGTCCCCTGCTGCTGAAGGGCGTGTAGTAGGGGAGACTGACAAGGAGACTATGTGGGGAGAATGCCCTAATGATGACCTGATCGCTGCAAGTCCTGTTATACAGGTGGAAATGGAGGGTATTCCGGTTACCGGGATGATTGACACGGGTTCCCAAGTAACGACCTTGAGTAGAGACTGTTATGAACGGTACTTCCAGCAACATGTGAAATATGATCCCCATACATTCGTACGAGTGGTCGCAGCTAACCAGTTACCAGTTCCAGTCGTGGGAGTGGCCTGGATGAATGTCCGGGTATGTGGCCAAGATCTAGGTAGGAAAGGCATTGTGGTGGTACAGGAGTCACATGAAGTAAAGGTCCCTGTCATTTTGGGGATGAATGTGTTAAAAGAATTAGATCAGATCCTCTTTGAAAAGAAAGGTCACGGTTATTGGAAAGAAACCACCACCCATCGGCCTACTCAAACAGCTTTCCAGCGGCTGATCCGGACATGTGGCTTACAGAAAAGTTCAGATGCACAGCGTCCTCTGGCTCGAATTTCAGTTCCTTTGCATACAAAAGTTACACTGCCACCCAGTCGGGAGACAATAGTGTCCATGCCCGTAGGCACCTGTCGGAAACTAGAGGGCATAGCTGTGTTGGTAGAAACACTGCAGGCAGCAGTTCGCAATGGAAGAGTACCACTTCGATGTGTAAACACTCAGGACCAGAGTGTGGACCTGACCCCAGGGAGGCTGCTGGCTAACATCTATGTGACTCCGGAGGAAGTAAGGAAAGTAACTCCAATGCAGCTGAAGCCGACTGAAAGGGATGAGTGGACCGTAACTGTGTCCATGGGAGAAGATGAGGAACCCACCTCTGAATGGAATGGCTGTGCAATTCGAGAACAGATGAAGATGGATGTAAGTTCATGTTCTCTGGAATGGGTGCAGAAGGTAGATGAGCTGTTGTGGGAGAACCAAGCCACCTTTGCACGGTATGCTGAAGATTTTGGATGTACCACAGGGATCTACCATGAGATTCCCACAGGAGACACCCCTCCAATTAGAGAGCGCTACCGACAAATTCCTCCACAGTTGTATCAGGAAGTGAAAGAACTGTTAGCTAAGATGCTACAGGGTGGGATCATCCAAGAAAGCCAGAGTCCCTGGGCGGCTCCTGTGGTGTTAGTAAGAAAAAAAGATGGGTCCATCCGATTTTGCGTAGACTATCGGAAGTTAAACGCTTGCACCGTACGAGATTCCTACCCCTTGCCACGGATTGAGGAGTCCCTCTCAGCGCTAGGGAGAGCCCGGTACTTCTCCTCACTAGATCTGGCTAGTGGGTATTGGCAGGTGCCGATGGCCACAAAAGACAAGGAGAAGACGGCATTCATCTTGCCCATGGGACTATACGAATTTAACCGGATGCCCTTCGGGTTGACAAATGCACCCGGAACGTTTCAGCGGTTGATGGAGAAATGTCTCGGTGACTTCAACTTTGAGTTCACTCTCATCTACTTGGATGACATTATAGTGTATTCTGCGACCTTTGAAGACCATCTCCACCAGTTGGGGCAAGTATTTCGAAGATTGCGGGAACATGGGCTCAAATTGAAACCCAGTAAATGTCGGTTGTTCCAATCTGAAATTGATTACTTGGGTCACCGCGTATCAGGAGAAGGGGTGAGACCATCAAGAGACAAGATAGCGGCTGTTCAAGATTGGCCGATACCGACTACCCTGCGAGAAGTGAGGGCGTTCCTTGGAGTAGCCGGTTACTATCGACGGTTTATTAAGGATTTCGCCAAGGTAGCAGCACCACTTAATGCTCTCCTACGAGGCACATCCGGTGGTCCAAAGAACCGGTCCGTGAAGTGGGGACCTGAACAGGAACAAGCCTTCCAGGCATTGAAGGATGCACTGACAACAGCCCCAATCTTGGCATATGCTGATTACCACTTGCCGTTCCAGCTATATACAGATGCAAGCCTGTATGGTCTTGGAGCAGTGCTTTCCCAGCTTCAGGATGGCCAGGAGAGGGTCATAGCGTACGGCAGCCGGTCTTTGAGAGATTCTGAAAGAAACCCCGAGAATTATAGTTCATTTAAATTGGAGCTGTTGGCACTGGTATGGGCCATGACCGAGAAATTCTCTGAATATTTGACCGGTGCTGAAGTTTTAGTACTGACTGACAACAACCCACTAGCTCACCTGGAAAATGCCAAGCTCGGGGCGTTAGAGCAGAGGTGGATAGCCCGAATGTCTACATTCAATTACCGCATTAAGTATCGGTCCAAGACAGAGAACCAGAATGCTGACGGACTTTCTAGGGTAACTGCCCAGACCCCCACAGAAGACGTGGATCATGAGTTGGAGCATGTGGAGGTGCCCGATTTCAGCAGATTTTCACAGGCCTTGACCGCCACTAATCAGTTTGAGATGGAGGGGACTGAAATGGCTCCTTTCTTTGGTCCCTCACGACAGGAATGGGCACAGATACAACAGAACCATGAGGGGCTGGCGCAGATGATCAAGTGTGTTGAGAAAGGCCAGAAGCCCTGTAGAGAGGAAAGAGAACGACTGACACGTGAGATATTATCTGTTTTGAGTCAGTGGGAAAAGTTGGAGATGAAAAATGGAGTGCTATGCCGAAAGGTCTATTTACCTTCTGAGATCGACATTCGATACCAAATTGTGGTGCCTAGTGAACTGGCTCGCTCGTTGGCAGTTGAGGCTCATAATAAGAATGGACATTTTGGTCATGAGAAGACCTTTCGTTGGTTACAGCGACTGATTTACTGCCCTGGTCTTCGTCAAATGGTCGAAGAAGTATGCCGCAGCTGTCGAACTTGTGAGATCCATAAGGCAATAGAACAGAGAGCTCCCCTGCAAACCATCGTGACCCAGGAACCTTTAGAAATCGTCATGATAGACTATCTAATGGTGGGCCCATCCAATAGCGGACACCAGTATTGCCTCGTAATGGTGGATCACTTCACCAAATTTGCGGTGGTAACCGCCACCAAGGACCAGACAGCTGAGTCAGCAGCTCGTGCTCTGTGCCAAGATTTCATTCGAGTATATGGGTGCCCTAAACGCATCCACTCCGACCAGGGTACCTGCTTTGAGGGACACGTAATGAAAGAAGTTCAACGTATCTACGGGATAAAGAAGTCGCACACGACTCCATACCACCCTCAGGGAAATGGGGCCTGTGAAAGATTCAACAGAACTCTGCTACAGATGCTGCGGACTCTGGAGGAAGACAAGAAGTTACAGTGGCCTCAGTTCTTGTCTGAAATGGTGTGGGCCTATAACAATCAGGTCCATTCTACAACGGGGTACTCTCCTTATACACTTCTCTTTGGGCGGTCTGGGCGAAGTATAGGAGAATTACAGTTGAATGATGTGGATGGGTTCCCTCCGAGGGATCCAACCTCTTGGGTGCGGGCGCATCGGCAGAGACTTGAGACGATCCATCGATTGGTGCGGCAGCGCCTGCAAGAACATCCCCATCCTGATAAGACCCCAGTGCAAGAAGCACCATTGCAACCAGGCGACCTGGTGCTAGTTCGTGTCAAGAAACCCCAAGGGAAATTGGAAAGCCGATGGGAGGCTTTGCCGTATCGTGTTGTTGGCCGCAAGTATGCGAATGGGCCAGTGTACCAGGTCCAGAAAGAAGGAACTGATTGTGTTCGAGTACTTCACCGAAATATGTTGCGCCTGTGTCATTCTGAAGGGACAAATCATGATGGGCCTGCCAATGTGAATGAGCTCCCACAGTCAGAGAATGGAGGTGCGGAATGGGCCTCAGACGAGGAGGATGATTGTTGGCCGATCCCTGCTCCTGGGGATGTTCCACCTGTGACTACTGTATCTCCGGCCTGTGCCCCCTCAGGTTCGGAATCCGCTGGTCCTTCTCAGCCCATAGCTGCAGCACCCCATAATATACCACCGGTCCTCAGACGGACCACTAGGCCAAATGCTGGTATTCCCCCTGTTCGGTATGCGCAGGATGAGTTTGTTTGGCCTGCCATACATCGGTATACTACCACCCTGTGCATAAAAGTACAACCCTCTGGATATACAGTCATAGGCAGGGACTGCCACTCTTAAAGTGGGGGGGAATATGTAAGAGACAGCCAATGTTGTCTTAAGCTTCATTTGTCTGTATAAACTGTTAATGTTGAATGTATTTCTGTGATTCTGTTCCTTTAAGACAGCAGCCATTGTAATTGTGACATGATGCTGGAGTGAGACCCCCCCCCTTTTATGTCAGCTTGCCTGTTCTGCAGACAGAGTGTGAGCAGAGAAGCAGGAAGTGACGAGAGAGAGAGCAGCAGCCATCTTAGCAAGTGTTGTATTGAACTGGTGTGGAGATTTTTCTGTACAGCTAAGCTGTATCTTGGTCCAGAGACAAACAGAGTGTAAAGAGACAACAGGACTAGTGAGTCCACGTGAAAGGAACTGTGCTCAGTGGCTGATCAGTGAGATTGACATTGTGACTGTGTATATGGATACCACAGATAGAGACTCGCAGTGCTGTTGATGTACTGGACGGCACCTGCTAAATCCCGGCTTACATCCCAGCTCAGTGTATGGATTCGGCAGGACTGTCAGTGTGCTGAGTGGAATCTGCTGTTGGATTACATTGCATTCGGTTGGTTTCCCTGTCTGTTAAAGAGGACTTCATTTCTCCCAAGATCCTGATAACCGTGAGGAGAGGACGCTTCACTATAAAAGAAAGGACCGACTTTGGGCCCCACCGCGCGCTTCTACGGACTGTAAGCGGTCCACCTGGACCACTGGGGAAAAGGGGGTGCACCCAAATGTGAAGTCAGGGTCAGTTAGGGATAGTTTTGAGTATATTGTTCATTCAGTGTCCATACTGCAGAAGTGGACAGAGTAAAAGTAGAAACCATTGCAGAATTTGCCTTGAAATTGTTCATGCTATATTGTATATTTTGCTTGTCTTTAGCCCTGTCATTTTACCTTTAACTAGCCTTTATTAACTTATAGTAAATATATATTTTTTTTCTTGAACTACCGCGTGTGCGTTCATTTCTGGTTGCGGAGTCCAAACCACCTGCCTTGCTCTCGGTTCACAACAGCGCCAAACGAGGTCAAATGCCATAGTAGAAGATAGAGGAGCATAAACCTAAGCCAGAGGCTCCACATACAAGCATCAAAAAACAAATCTATATTTTGCCATTAAAATTCCAATTTTCAAACTTACCGCACTTTTCCGAGAAAACCGGAAGTAGGCCGCGGTGGTGCGCAAAGGCTTCCTTCCCCGGGGGAACACGAGACCGAAAAAAAGGTTCCGGCCGAAGAGGTTCCCCGCTTACTTCCGGGATCGCGCAGCCTGCAGAGCGATGAGCCGGGTAACGCTGCGCTGCAGGGCGGAAAAAGGCCCGAAGGACCGGAGGATCTTAGGAACGTAGGAAAGGACCGAGGTACCCCCAAAAAGGTAAGCCAGGAGCTTTTTTAGGGAAAAAACCCCTAGCAACGGGAGGTCACCAGAGACCTCCGTCCACTTGTCCCACACAGGACAGAAAAAAAAACAGTGGAGGGAGGTCTCAGGTGCCCTCTTATAGGGCCAGTAGGAGGCACCTTAAATTTGGTGCTAATTAAAGGTTCCACTGTCCTAAACAACACACAGGGGCAGAGATACCCCATATTGTGCTGCTGTCGGATATAAGGGGAAATTTTGTTTTGCCAGTTTAGTGGTCATGTATTTTTACATGATAGGTTTTACTTTGATCTTTGCAGAAACGATAGCGGTCCTACAGCATTCACAATAGGAAACACTAGACAATCATCTAAATTGCAAGATGTATTACTCAAACATGGCTACATCAAAGCCATCACCTTTTGCAAAGAGAAATTCAACATAACATGTTGAAGTCATCTGTCAAGAATGGGGTTAACTAGTCCAGAATGCGGAGCACACCAGAGGACTTCATTAGCTTTATGTAGCGCGGCCGCTTCATTTCCACCCACCTAAGGAAAGTTATGATTTATTTATATCAAAATAAGAACAAAGAAGAGGGTCAGAAATCAACATATCAAAGAAATAATTTGCTGTCGATAGGGTCAGTATGAGAAAGAAATATTTGACAAGCATTCAATATAATTTATATAATACCTGCTTGTTAGCACTGCGGTATATCTACATTGTATTATTAGAAATTATTTTACTACTGAAGTGTGAAATGTGTTTATTTTTTTGCCTGTATTTCATTAAAAAAAACTTGTGTTTCGGCTTCATTATCTAGCCCCTCCCCTGTCATTGATAGATCAACTTCCTGCATTATTTAGCCCCTCCCCTGTCAATCAAAGATCAACATCTTGTATTGTTTAGCCCCTCTCCTGTCAATCACAGATCAACTTCCTGCAATGTTTAGCCCCTCCCCTGTCAATAATAGATGAACCTTCTGCATTATTTAGCCCCTCCCTTGCTCATCACAGATCAACTTCTTGCATTGTTTAGCCCCACCCCTGCTCATCTTATATGAACTTCCTTGGGTTCAGCCAAACTCTAAATTATCAGGGTTTGCTACCTATGAACCTCTATTATTCTCTGGGGTCTCTTCAGGCCCAGGGGAGGTGGGTAAACATACAGTCTAACTCATCTCTCCTGGGCTCTGTCACATGTCCAGAACATGTCCCTGTCCACTACAGGGCTCTCCTGGCCTCCTGAATGATGTCATTGGCTCCAGCGGACTGCTGAGGCCTGTAACTGCTGTCATGACACTTGTGTTTAAGTGTCAAATGTCGGCATGCCCCATGTGATCACTGAGGCCCAGTCACAGGAGTCAGAGGTTTCTTGGGTCACTAACATCATTAAGGAAACTGGAAAAGTCATGAAGAAGACAGGGATCAGTAGTGGAGACCAGGTGAGCGTCCCTGCACAATGAACGTCCCTGCACAATGGGTGGTTGGGAGAACCTCCAGGTAGTGAACTGCAGCATGGTCCCAATCATGCCCATTTAAAAGTGGCTTCCCTACCAGCGACCGCTGAAGCCACTGATTGATTTCAGTGGTCATGAGAATCTCACGGCTACTGTTATTACGAGCCCCAGCGCTGAGGTTGATCCAAATCTTGGCCAACTACTTTGGGGTAACTGTATGGTGCTCTTTGGCCAAGGATGACGCCATTATTTGGCCACTATAGTGTATGTCACGTTATGGTATGGCTATTTCCATACTCTATGATATACAATATTGAGGGCGCTATCAGAAGCCTCTGCATGGGGCACCATCCCAAATAAGATGTCTCCTGCATATAGATCATTGTGAGGGTCTCCACAGCTCCTTCTGATAACTGGATGTACTATTTAGATACCCATCTATACTCTTACAAGAACCTTTATTATATACAGAGAGAAAAGGAAAGACGTTGAAAGTGTTTATGCTCGAACATCATAAAACCACATTAAATACTCTGCAGAGTGTTATATTCGTGTTCCTGAATTTCTAGTACAGCCTTGTAGATTTTATTAGTTTTTGGTAGTGTAAATAAATCAGGAATTGAGAACTCATAAAAACACTTAGGAAATAGAAATGGTCATAAAGCATAAGTAGTAATTTTCAATTCTTGCTTTTCTATGTCTCTCAAAACTTGCAATGGGCTTTGTGAAACTTTTTTTTTTGCCTGTCTTTTAATATAGGATTTTATTGAATAGTACCTAGTACAGACCAAGAGGCAAAAGAAAGGTCTAACAAGTAATATCTTAAGAATATAAGGGAAGATATTGGGAATCCTGAAAAAATAGCTGGCCTCAGAACCAAAAATATATCAAAGCCCCCTCCTCCCCTTATCACTGGTGGTTATTGCCATCCTGAAACATAATAACATAGTTGATAAGGTTGGATAAAGACAAATCCAACCTATAAACCTACCATCTTGATCCAGGGGAAAGCCAAAAAACAAATCGCCCCATAGGACAAAAAACCCTTCCCAACTCATAATATGGGAATTGGGAAAAAAATCCCTGGATCAACATCCCATCCCAAAATATTAACTCCCTTAACTGAAGTTATCAGCCATCACCACATCCTGGGGCAGTGAGTTCCATAGACTCATCGCTCTTACTGTAAAGAATCCCATCTATGACTATGGTGAAACCATACTGTGGCAATAAGTTCAGTAGGCTCACCGCTCTTACTGTAAAGAATCCCATCTATGACTATGGTGAAACCATTCAGTGGCAATAAGTTCAGTAGGCTCACCGCTCTTACTGTAAAGAATCCCATCTATAACTATGGTAAAACCAACCTGCGGCAGTGAGTTCCATAGGCTCACCGCTCTTACTGTAAAGAATCCTATCTATGATTATGTTGAAACCTTTTTTTTCCTGTAGACATAGGGAGTGTCCACTTGTCTTGGTTACAGCAGGCCTAGGTATACAGAGATCTTTCTGTCCTTTCATATATTTGTGCATTGTAAAGAGGTCGCCCCTAAGCAGAGACGCACCTGCCATGAGGCGACTTGAGGATGTCATCTCAGGCATCACCTCGTGGCATAAACTGAGAGGATGGCCGTTACCTATTGGTTTATTCCAACAGATAGCTGCCAATATTTTACTCACCTGTCCCCGCTCCTGTCCAGTCCAGCCTCTGCTTCTTTCATCTCCTTGATGCTTGGCTTCTGTCTTGGCCGTGGCACATGGTACTAACTGTTCTGCACAAGTCCAATGATAACACACTGCACCCGGGTGTCTGACCTTTTTCAGTTAGTTTTTATTCCAATTTCCTGCTGAAAGACTCCCTTTAAAGTGTACCTGCAGGATAACCTATCATATTTGTGTACATGAAGCCACTATATGACTTGTGTCCTGCAGCTGCAATTCTACAATTCTTAGCAATTTCCCCTTCTGCATGCTTTATCTGGAATTTGTAGTTCTCTTTCAACTGGTAGGTGGAGAGTAGCTGTCATAAGTACTGCTTACAGTAAGTAAAGGATAATCTGCTGTACAGCTGTCTCTCTCACTCAGAAAAAGCCCCAGAACCGTACAGGACAAATATAGAGAAGTACTAGCCTGTATTGATGAAAGTAAAGTACCTTGGTTGTGATAAAAAGCTCCTATTTAACTCCAGCATCAGCTTGTTTTTGTCTCTTATCTCCTGCACTCCCTTCTACTCCCCTCCCATCTCCATAGTCTTCTATAGAAATAAATAATCTGAGTCAGGTGACCTGTAGTCCATCACAAGATCCAACATCGCTGTGATTTGCAGAGTGAAATTCAGTTTAGCAGAGGAAACTGTCTGATAAGAAAAGAAATAGGCATTCTAATACTGGTGAAATTTATCTAAAAAATAGATTATTTAGCTTATGAATTAATGTGACTATATTAGCATTTTTGGGGGGATAACTCCCCCCAAAGTAATAATTGTGAGTTTGTAAACATTGTAGCATATTGCATCATATTATGTGTGATAGGACAGGAAGGGGATGCAGCTGAAGTTTCTCTTCCCTTCCTGTGAAACTGGATGCTGTGAGAGGGGAGGAGGACATGTGATTGGCTTGGAGTGATGAGGAAAGTGCTAGCAGCAGAAGAGTGGGTCTTGTTTAGACAAAGGAAACTGAAGAGCAATTTGAGACTGACATCCACATCAGATTCCTCTTCAATTTCCGCCCTGGCTCTGCATCGGCAATCAGTGCGGAGTCTTGAGCCATGGATCAATCATCCATGGAATCTGCGGCAATATCGAAAGGGACTCTTATTTTTTCAGGGTCCTGCTCCGATCTCTGACTCCCACTGAAAACAATGGGAGACAGAATCAGGGCGGAATCTGCGCTGCTGATTTTGGGGGCGGAATCCAGAGCAAAATCAGTGGCATATTCCGCTGTGTGAACGGGGCCTAAGTGGCCACCTGTTTAGCAGGCATGGTATAGAGAAAATATGCAATGGGGCAGATATAGAAAAACCTATAAACCCAGGTTAGACACATTACATCTAATAAACTGTACAGCCTGTCCTGTATGTCTGCAGCAGGAGCGAGTGTGATCTTTGGTTTACAATATTCATAGGACCACGTTGAGCACTGCTTTATATTGGGGCATGTGGGTACCAAACAGGGCACCATCCAGCATGAGGTTAACCTATGAACATATCTGCAGCTTTATGTAACATAGCAAACTGTATATTACATGTACACTCTCAAACTACAGCGTATATATCGTGTAAGTAATAAGAAACGCTGCGATCCTGTGTTTACAGTAGTTCTTGTGTTCTTCGCCC
Organism: Leptodactylus fallax; assembly: GCA_947044405.1. Classification (NCBI taxonomy): domain Eukaryota; kingdom Metazoa; phylum Chordata; class Amphibia; order Anura; family Leptodactylidae; genus Leptodactylus; species Leptodactylus fallax. The sequence continues at coordinate 12,075 of CAMRHE010000419.1, forward strand.
CCACTAGAGACAATGCCAGAGACAGAACTATAGTTATGGGATTCATTATGACAAACAGCAGGAGCTGGAAGACACCGCAGCTGGTTCAGAAGGGGAACCGAGGAGTAATATACACTTCAGGACACTACCTGAGTCACAAAGAGGTTAATCAGAAGATTTATCGAAAATAAATACATAGTGTCAGAGCAAAGGAAAGACACAGGGGAACGTAGCGGAGTAAAACACAGGATCAAAGCCTAAGCAAAATCAATAATAGAAAGAGGCTGAAATCCGGACTCATAAAAGCAAGGTGGAATGGTCTACAATAAGGGGACGGCCAGAGATCTATGACTAAAGCACAGCATACAGTATACCAGGAATACTATGTTGTAGATAGATAGATAGATAGATAGATAGATAGATAGATAGAAACATAGATAGATAGATAGATAGATAGATACATAGATAGATATTAGATAGATAGATAGATATGAGATAGATAGATAGATATTAGATAGATAGATAGATAGATAGATATGAGATCGATAGTTAGATAGATAGATAGATACATAGATAGATAGATAGATACATAGATAGATATTAGATAGATAGATAGATAGATATGAGATAGATAGATAGATAGATAGATAATGCACCCACACAGAAATGTTGGATTATTGCAAAACTCAGCATGCAGTTATGTATCAGGCAGATATATAAATGATTACTGGCATGGTCTGATTAGATACTGGTTCTTGCCACTAGAGGGCGTAAAAGTGCTTCTCCCTTCTGTCCTATAAAAAGGCTTTCAGGCAGGGGCGTAATGATCGTGGTTGCAAGGGGTGCGATCACAACCGGGCTCGGCGAGCAGGAGGTGGAGTTGGTGAGGTCCCTGCAGCATCATGACAGTCCCCATTCTTAAGATACTACACCATTCATCTCTGCTGCCCCTGGAGGTCAATGTGCTGAATTCTCCAGATGAGTACCGATCTCTACTGCTGGTCATGTATTATATTTACAGGAGAGATAGCAGTTGCGGAATCAGTTTCCCTGACTGCTGTCATGGACTGGAGTGAGGACCCCTTAGTAGATATTTCTCTTAAAAACTTATTCCAATTACCTGCTATTAATAACCTATCCTTAGGGTAGGTCATCAATAAGAGATCAGTGGGGGCCCAACAGCCGGGGACCCTGTGGATCATCTGTTTGATGGGGCCACAGTGCTTGTGCAGGCACCTTGAAGCATTCACTATTTACATGGCACGCCCTCTATTCTATAGTGGCCATGCAATGTAATTACAGCGTTATCCTATAGAAGTGAACAGGATGTAATTACATCACTTGGCCACTATGAAACAGATGGTGTGTAATGTAAATAGTGGAGGGGCCATGATCAGCAGGGTTCCTGGGTGTTGGGCCCCAACAATTAGCTGTTTCCAGAGCTCCCATCTTTTATATGTTGGGAGTTGCACTGCTTACTCACTGTAGTCTTGATAATGATGGTTGTGGGTACTATAGCTGTATCCCTTTCAGGTCTATGGGACATCAGTGCAGTACCCATAACACTATGAAGAATAGATTGTAGATATGAGGTAGGGGGTTCTCAGTCAAAGTTTGCACCAGGGCCCACAAGACTTTAGTTATGCCACTACTTTCAGAGGCTACTTTTGGGTAGTGTATCTCTTGGTGGGTGAGATATTGTTGACGGCTAGACATGCCTCTATAATACACTTGAAAACATTTTGGCCAGTTAGACTTTGAGAGAGAGCGCATCATTGCACTGAGAGAGGTAGAATGGTTGTTATGATGAACTGCCCGCCATCTAAGCTGTTCTAACCTAGCTGATGGGAGCGAGCAGTGGTTATGGAAGAGCATGCACGCATGGCACACATGCTCCAGGCAGCATAGACAGACCACCAGTAGAGGATACTTTGTTCTGCCGACAAGCATGAGCGGCTCCCAGAGTTTCCTTGTCCACTATCCAGACACGGGTGTCCCTTTATTACACACCGCTGTCTCTGCTGTCTTTAGCAATGAATCCAGGTTACGTTTGGGATTTGATGATGGTTGAGTTCCAGTATGCAGGCCTTATGGTGAGCACCTTAATTCTCCCTTCCATTACCTCTCTTTGGTCTCCTCATGGCATCTGCCACTTTTCTTGTGGCGTCTATCACTCTCCTGTGACGTCATCAGCCTGGGGGGTCATGGCTGAGGCCTGTGATTGGGTCACATGGGCATGCCAAGAGTCACAGAAGAGTGTGGATGCCGCAGGGAGGCCCAAGAGATGTAACAGAGTGTGAGTAGGAGTGTTTCTTTTTTCGTTTTTGTCTTCTCTGAAGAGACCTCAGAGTATGTGGCAGCAAATTTAGTTCTTCGGAGATGAATCTCCATTTGTTCGGTTTTGTAAAAAAACAGAACAATTTGTAATATTTGGGACAAACCCAGCTCATTACGAGCCGATTTGCCCATCTCTCTGTAGTACTGTGTTTTGTCGCTGTCCTTACATTCATCTCAGACATTGCTCTGCTGTTTTCTGACTCATTGAGACACATTTATTTAGCTAATTGCATCTTTTTTTTACGTAAATTGCTCCTTTTTCTGGTCTTTTTCTGCCCTGTGCTTTATTTATTTGCTGTGATTTCCTCGCCATTTTTGCATTTTGCCAAGAGAAGGGGGCATGGCCTAAATGGAGATCCTGTATCACGCTGTATTTATGGCTAGAAAGGGGCAAAAAAAAAAAGGCTCAAATGCACTTCAGTACATGGGCAGCGTAATGTGAGGTCAGAATGCATTAAAAAGGGACAAAGTGCTCATGACTTATAAAGAACTAATAATAAGAACTAATATGTAGACCATTTAACATTGAGGTATGTCTACAGGGTGGGCCATAAGTATGGATACACCGAGATAAAATGGAAGTGGTTGCTGATATCACCATACTGTTTGTGGCTTATTAGTACATGGGGAAGGGGGTCATGTGACACATCAAACACATGGAGAATTGCACAAGACAAAAAAATGGTATCTGGGTGTATCCATACTTATGGCCCATCCGGGTGTATCCATACTTATGGCCCATCCGGGTGTATCCATACTTATGGCCCACCCTGTATATCATAATTACACACCACAGTAAGCGTAAGTTCATATGGCAGAATTCCTCTTCATTTTCAGCCACCAATTTTCCACCCGTGGGCTACCCAGAGCATCAGCATTTCAATGTGGCTTTCTGCAGAGTTTTCCTCTGTGGATTTTCTGCTTCCATTATACCTATAGGGAAACCGTCGGCGTTTCCATAGGTATAATTGACATGCTGCAATTTCTAAAAACGCGACGGTTTTGGAAATTGCAGCGTTTCTTACCGCCTGAGTCTAAAACTAGTCTAAAAAAAGGTGCATCTCAGAAAAATATAGCCAAAAAAGTAGCAGATGGTAGATAAGGTTAAGTTCACACTAGCACTTGGTTTCCATCCCCCATTTCGATTGAAAAATGCGGAGAGAAAAGTCTTGCAAGTAGGACTTTTCTCTCCACATTTTTCGGGCGGAACCCAGACGGAAACCTAGCGTACCCCATTATAGTCCGCGGGTTTATGCGGGTAACCACTTTTTAAGTGAATTAGGATTCCATTCTTCAGCTCCCCAAGTGGACCCAAAGAACGGAATCCCAAATGCTAGTGTGAACCTATTGTCATCCCCATTGACTTTCATGTCCAGCATGAGAAACAAGATCTCTCTAGAGTCAGAACATGGTAGAGATTTGCAGTTCTGAAAAATCCCTAGAAAGCATTCTTCTATAGCCTTGTAATGTGCCATGTTGATAAAATTTGACACAATTTGCACTTATAAATTCATACAAGACATTACACTACTAAATATTTCTTCCCCTTTATGAATAATTTTTGAAGATCCTGCATTTTATTTCAGAAACAGCGCCACTCTTGTCCATAGACCATGCCTGGTATTACAACTCAGTTTCAATTAAATGGGATTGAGTTGTTATACCAGGCACAGGCATTAGATAGAATTGTCGCTGTTTCTGGCCAAAAAAAAAGTAAGTCTATTTTTCCTATCCTGGACAACTTTTTAACAAAGTCAGCTATGTTCTGGGGCAATGTTTACCCTACACCTTGGTTTTCTTTCTTGAGTAGTTTATTGCAATGATATAAACAGATAGTGCTCAGCTGTAGGCGGTAAAATATAATCCCTTTGATGGACATCACGGAAAGAGGAGTAAAGCAATATTAAACACATTAATCCTGAATATTGATGGAGGCTTTATTGCTTCCCGATACATTTTGTAAGGTCAGCACATCAGATGTGCGGCACAAAATAAAAAAATATCCACAATGTAAAGTCGGAGACAGAGATGTTTTGTAAAAATGTCACCGCAGTTCAAGGTCTTTTTTTGTGGTTGTTGTTCAGGATCTATACAAGGGACACAGTGTGGGACTTTACAAACTATCAGATGTTCTGATCTCGGTTTTGTAAATTCCGGTGAATTGAACATATTGAAAACGCCACCAGGAGATGGGATCCGTCTAATATACTATCTGGTCGGAAGCGACATTTCATTTTACAAATTAAACAGCGCTGCTATGTTTGACAGAACGGGGATTTTCATCTTAAACCACTTGTTGATGGGAAAGATTAAAGCAGACTGATAGAAAGTGGACAGAGAGCGTCCTGACTTTATTTAGTATGGAATCGGAATACATGAGTAAGCCAGATAATTATATTCTGAAATCACCCAGGAATTCTCACTCTCTATAGAAAAATACTGCGAGATAATGCAGCCCATTACTAGCCCTGGATATATGTCTGAAATCCTCCAAGATACAAAGACCGGTTATAAAAAAAATAATGTAAAGGAAATAGAAAGAACTACATAACATGGTTGTTAATTCAAATTTCAATTTTATGACTTATATTTATAAAGGAAAAAAACAATTTTTATGGTGGTTTCAAGCATTTGGACAAGCCAAAATCTTGAACCAACCCCGCCATCAGTCACCCCACAGATCTTTTTTTTTTCTAAATTGGCCTTTATTAGATTTGATTTGTGTTACACAATCCAATAAATCATTCTCCTAGGAGTAAATTAACACCTGGAGATGAAGAGGACCCAGAAGCAAATTTTGGATGAGGTCTGGAGTCCATAAGAAATACAGTACAAATGTTTTAGGCAGGTGTGGGAAAAATTTTGCAAAGTAAGAATTATACATGCGCGAAGCTCAAGATTTGTATTGGGTTTGGATGGCTTGGGACCAAGATTTGTTTCGGGTCGAATACGGTCAGTATAAACCACGCCTTAAATTGGCTTAAAACATAGTGTAGAACACTGTCAAGGCTCCTAGGAACCTATCTATAAAACATAGTGTAGAACACTGCCAGGGCTCCTAGGAACCTATCTATAACTCATAGTGTAGAACACTGTCAGAGCTCCTAGGAACCTATCTATAAAACATAGTGTAGGACACTGTCAGGGCTCCTAGCAACCTATCTATAAATCATAGTGTAGAACACTGTCAGGGCTCCTAGGAACCTATCTATAAAACATAGTGTAGACCAATGTCAGGGTTCCTAGGACTATCTATTAAACATAGTGTAGATCACTGTCAGGGCTCCTAGGAACCTGTCTATAAAACATAGTGTAGAACACTGTCAGGGCTCCTAGGAACCTATCTACAAAACAGTATAGAACACTGTCAGGGCTCCTAGGAACCTGTCTATAAAACATAGTGTAGAACACTGTCAGGGCTCCTAGGAACCTATCTATAAAACATAGTGTAGAACACTGTCAGGGCTCCTAGGAACCTATCTATAAAACATAGTGTAGATCACTGTCAGGGCTCCTAGGAACCTGTCTATAAAACATAGTGTAGAACACTGTCAGGGCTCCTAGGAATCTATCTATAAAACATAGTGTAGAATACTCTCAGGGCTCGTAGGAACCTATCTATAAAACATAGTGTAGAACACTGTCAGGACTCCTAGGATCCTATCTATAGAACATAGTGTAGAACACTGTCAGGTCTCCTAGGAACCTATCTATAAAACATAGTGTAGAACACTGTCAGGGCTCCTAGGAACCTATCTATAAAACATAGTGTAGATCACTGTCAGGACTCCTATGAACCTATCTATAAAACATAGTGTAGAACACTGTCAGGGTTCCTAGGACTATCTATTAAACATAGAGTAGATCACTGTCAGGGCTCCTAGGAACCTGTCTATAAAACATAGTGTAGAACAGTGTCAGGGCTCCTAGGAACCTATCTATAAAACAGTGTAGAACACTGTCAGGGCTCCTAGGAACCTGTCTATAAAACATAGTGTAGAACACTGTCAGGGCTCCTAGGAACCTATCTATAAAACATAGTGTAGAACACTGTCAGGGCTCCTAGAAATCTATCTATAAAACATAGTGTAGATCACTGTCAGGCTCCTACTAACCTGTCTATAAAACATAGTATAGAACACTGTCAGGGCTCCTAGGAATCTATCTATAAAACATAGTGTAGAACACTGTCAGGGCTCCTAGGAACCTATCTATAAAACATAGTGTAGAACACTGTCAGGGCTCCTAGGAACCTATCTATAAAACATAGTGTAGATCACTGTCAGGGCTCCTAGGAACCTGTCTATAAAACATAGTGTAGAACACTGTCAGGGCTCCTAGGAACCTATCTATAAAACATAGTGTAGATCACTGTCAGGGCTCCTAGGAACCTATCTATAAAACATAGTGTAGAACACTGTCAGGGCTCCTAGGAACCTATCTATAAAACATAGTGTAGAATACTCTCAGGGCTCGTAGGAACCTATCTATAAAACATAGTGTAGAACACTGTCAGGACTCCTAGGATCCTATCTATAGAACATAGTGTAGAACACTGTCAGGTCTCCTAGGAACCTATCTATAAAACATAGTGTAGAACACTGTCAGGGCTCCTAGGAACCTATCTATAAAACATAGTGTAGATCACTGTCAGGACTCCTATGAACCTATCTATAAAACAGTATAGAACACTGTCAGGGTTCCTAGGATTATCTATTAAACATAGAGTAGATCACTGTCAGGGCTCCTAGGAACCTATCTATAAAACATAGTGTAAGACACTATCAGAGCTCCTAGGAACCTATCTATAAAACATAGTGTAGAACACTGTCAGGGCTGCTAGGAACCTATCTATAAAACATAGTGTAGAACACTGTCCGGGTTCCTAGGAACCTATCTATAAAACATAGTGTATAACACTCTTAGGGCTCCTAGGATCCTATCTATAAAACACAGTGTAGAACACTGTCAGGGCTTCTAGGAACCTATCTATAAAACATAGTGTAGAACACTGTCAGGACTCCTAGGAACCTATCTATAAAACATAGTGTAGAACACTGTCAGGGCTCCTAGGAACCTATCTATAAAACATAGTGTAGAACACTGTCAGGGCTCCTAGGAACCTATGTATAAAACATAGTGTATAACACTCTTAGGGCTCCTAGGAACCTATCTATAAAACACAGTGTAGAACACAGTCAGGGCTCCTAGGAACCTATCTATAAAACATAGTGTAGAACACTGTCAGGGCTCCTAGGAACCTATCTATAAAACATAGTGTAGATCACTGTCAGGGCTCCTAGGAACCTGTTTATAAAACATAGTGTAGAACACTGTCAGGGCTCCTAGAAACCTATCTATAAAACATAGTGTAGAATACTCTCAGGGCTCGTAGGAACCTATCTATAAAACATAGTGTAGAACACTGTCAGGACTCCTAGGATCCTATCTATAGAACATAGTGTAGAACACTGTCAGGGCTCCTAGGAACCTATCTATAAAACATAGTGTAGAACACTGTCAGGGCTCCTAGGAACCTATCTATAAAACATAGTGTAGATCACTGTCAGGACTCCTATGAACCTATCTATAAAACATAGTATAGAACACTGTCAGGGTTCCTAGGACTATCTATTAAACATAGTGTAGATCACTGTCAGGGCTCCTAGGAACCTATCTTTAAAACATAGTGTAGAACACTGTCAGGGCTCCTAGGAACCTATCTATAAAACAGTGTAGAACACTGTCAGGGCTCCTAGGAACCTGTCTATAAAACATAGTGTAGATCAATCTCAGGGCTCCTAGGAACCTATCTATAAAACATAGTGTAGAACACTGTCAGGGCTCCTAGGAACCTATCTATTAAACACAGTGTAGATCACTGTCAGGGCTCCTACTAACCTGTCTATAAAACATAGTATAGAACACTGTCAGGGCTCCTAGGAACCTATCTATAAAACATAGTGTAGAACACTGTCAGGGCTCCTAGGAACCTATCTATAAAACATAGTATAGAACACTGTCAGGGCTCCTAGAAACCTATCTATAAAACATAGTGTAGATCACTGTCAGGGCTCCTAGGAACCTGTCTATAAAACATAGTGTAGAACACTGTCAGGGCTCCTAGGAACCTATCTATAAAACATAGTGTAGAATACTCTCAGGGCTCGTAGGAACCTATCTATAAAACATAGTGTAGAACACTGTCAGGACTCCTAGGATTTTATCTATAGAACATAGTGTAGAACACTGTCAGGGCTCCTAGGAACCTATCTATAAAACATAGTGTAGAACACTGTCAGGACTCCTAGGAACCTATCTATAAAACATAGTGTAGAACACTGTCAGGGCTCCTAGGAACCTATCTATAAAACATAGTGTAGAACACTGTCAGGGCTCCTAGGAACCTATCTATAAAACATAGTGTAGATCACTGTCAGGACTCCTATGAACCTATCTATAAAACATAGTATAGAACACTGTCAGGGTTCCTAGGACTATCTATTAAACATAGTGTAGATCACTGTCAGGGCTCCTAGGAACCTATCTTTAAAACATAGTGTAGAACACTGTCAGGGCTCCTAGGAACCTATCTATAAAACAGTGTAGAACACTGTCAGGGCTCCTAGGAACCTGTCTATAAAACATAGTGTAGATCACTGTCAGGGCTCCTAGGAACCTATCTATAAAACATAGTGTAGAACACTCTCAGGGCTCCTAGGAACCTATCTATTAAACATAGTGTAGATCACTGTCAGGGCTCCTACTAACCTGTCTATAAAACATAGTATAGAACACTGTCAGGGCTCCTAGGAACCTATCTATAAAACATAGTGTAGAACACTGTCAGGGCTCCTAGGAACCTATCTATAAAACATAGTGTAGAACACTGTCAGGGCTCCTAGAAACCTATCTATAAAACATAGTGTAGATCACTGTCAGGGCTCCTAGGAACCTGTCTATAAAACATAGTGTAGAACACTGTCAGGGCTCCTAGGAACCTATCTATAAAACATAGTGTAGATCACTGTCAGGGCTCCTAGGAACCTGTCTATAAAACATAGTGTAGAACACTGTCAGGGCTCCTAGGAACCTATCTATAAAACATAGTGTAGAATACTCTCAGGGCTCCTAGGATTTTATCTATAAAACATAGTGTAGAACACTGTCAGGGCTCCTAGAAACCTATCTATAAAACATAGTGTAGATCACTGTCAGGGCTCCTAGGAACCTGTCTATAAAACATAGTGTAGAACACTGTCAGGGCTCCTAGGAACCTATCTATAAAACATAGTGTAGAATACTCTCAGGGCTCGTAGGAACCTATCTATAAAACATAGTGTAGAACACTGTCAGGACTCCTAGGATTTTATCTATAGAACATAGTGTAGAACACTGTCAGGGCTCCTAGGAACCTGTCTATAAAACATAGTGTAGATCACTGTCAGGGCTCCTAGGAACCTATCTATAAAACATAGTGTAGAACACTCTCAGGGCTCCTAGGAACCTATCTATTAAACATAGTGTAGATCACTGTCAGGGCTCCTACTAACCTGTCTATAAAACATAGTATAGAACACTGTCAGGGCTCCTAGGAACCTATCTATAAAACATAGTGTAGAACACTGTCAGGGCTCCTAGGAACCTATCTATAAAACATAGTGTAGAACACTGTCAGGGCTCCTAGAAACCTATCTACAAAACATAGTGTAGATCACTGTCAGGGCTCCTTGGAACCTGTCTATAAAACATAGTGTAGAACACTGTCAGGGCTCCTAGGAACCTATCTATAAAACATAGTGTAGATCACTGTCAGGGCTCCTAGGAACCTGTCTATAAAACATAGTGTAGAACACTGTCAGGGCTCCTAGGAACCTATCTATAAAACATAGTGTAGAATACTCTCAGGGCTCCTAGGATTTTATCTATAAAACATAGTGTAGAACACTGTCAGGGCTCCTAGAAACCTATCTATAAAACATAGTGTAGATCACTGTCAGGGCTCCTAGGAACCTGTCTATAAAACATAGTGTAGAACACTGTCAGGGCTCCTAGGAACCTATCTATAAAACATAGTGTAGAATACTCTCAGGGCTCGTAGGAACCTATCTATAAAACATAGTGTAGAACACTGTCAGGACTCCTAGGATTTTATCTATAGAACATAGTGTAGAACACTGTCAGGGCTCCTAGGAACCTATCTATAAAACATAGTGTAGAACACTGTCAGGACTCCTAGGAACCTATCTATAAAACATAGTGTAGAACACTGTCAGGGCTCCTAGGAACCTATCTATAAAACATAGTGTAGAACACTGTCAGGGCTCCTAGGAACCTATCTATAAAACATAGTGTAGATCACTGTCAGGACTCCTATGAACCTATCTATAAAACATAGTATAGAACACTGTCAGGGTTCCTAGGACTATCTATTAAACATAGTGTAGATCACTGTCAGGGCTCCTAGGAACCTATCTTTAAAACATAGTGTAGAACACTGTCAGGGCTCCTAGGAACCTATCTATAAAACAGTGTAGAACACTGTCAGGGCTCCTAGGAACCTGTCTATAAAACATAGTGTAGATCACTGTCAGGGCTCCTAGGAACCTATCTATAAAACATAGTGTAGAACACTCTCAGGGCTCCTAGGAACCTATCTATTAAACATAGTGTAGATCACTGTCAGGGCTCCTACTAACCTGTCTATAAAACATAGTATAGAACACTGTCAGGGCTCCTAGGAACCTATCTATAAAACATAGTGTAGAACACTGTCAGGGCTCCTAGGAACCTATCTATAAAACATAGTGTAGAACACTGTCAGGGCTCCTAGAAACCTATCTATAAAACATAGTGTAGATCACTGTCAGGGCTCCTAGGAACCTGTCTATAAAACATAGTGTAGAACACTGTCAGGGCTCCTAGGAACCTATCTATAAAACATAGTGTAGATCACTGTCAGGGCTCCTAGGAACCTGTCTATAAAACATAGTGTAGAACACTGTCAGGGCTCCTAGGAACCTATCTATAAAACATAGTGTAGAATACTCTCAGGGCTCCTAGGATTTTATCTATAAAACATAGTGTAGAACACTGTCAGGACTCCTAGGAACCTATCTATAAAACATAGTGTAGAACACTGTCAGGGCTCCTAGGAACCTATCTATAAAACATAGTGTAGATCACTGTCAGGACTCCTATTAACCTATCTATAAAACATAGTATAGAACACTGTCAGGGTTCCTAGGACTATCTATTAAACATAGAGTAGATCACTGTCAGGGCTCCTAGGAACCTATCTATAACTCATAGTGTAGAATACTGTCAGAGCTCGTAGGAACCTATCTATAAAACATAGTGTAAGACACTATCAGAGCTCCTAGGAACCTATCTATAAAACATAGTGGATAACACTCTTAGGGCTCCTAGGAACCTATCTATAAAACATAGTGTAGAACACTGTCAGGGCTGCTAGGAACCTATCTATAAAACATAGTGTAGAACACTGTCCGGGTTCCTAGGAACCTATCTATAAAACATAGTGTATAACACTCTTAGGGCTCCTAGGATCCTATCTATAAAACACAGTGTAGAACACTGTCAGGGCTTCTAGGAACCTATCTATAAAACATAGTGTAGAACACTGTCAGGACTCCTAGGAACCTATCTATAAAACATAGTGTAGAGCACTGTCAGGGCTCCTAGGAACCTATCTATAAAACATAGTGTAGAACACTGTCAGGGCTCCTAGGAACCTATCTATAAAACATAGTGTATAACACTCTTAGGGCTCCTAGGAACCTATCTATAAAACACAGTGTAGAACACTGTCAGGGCTCCTAGGAACCTATCTATAAAACATAGTGTAGAATACTGTCAGGGCTCCTAGGAACCTATCTATAAAACATAGTGTAGAACACTGTCAGGGCTCCTAGGAACCTGTTTATAAAACATAGTGTAGAACACTGTCAGGGCTCCTAGAAACCTATCTATAAAACATAGTGTAGAATACTCTCAGGGCTCGTAGGAACCTATGTATTAAACATAGTGTAGAACACTGTCAGGACTCCTAGGATCCTATCTATAGAACACAGTGTAGAACACTGTCAGGGCTCCTAGGAACCTATCTATAAAACATAGTGTAGAACACTGTCAGGGCTCCTAGGAACCTATCTATAAAACATAGTGTAGATCACTGTCAGGACTCCTATGAACCTATCTATAAAACATAGTATAGAACACTGTCAGGGTTCCTAGGACTATCTATTAAACATAGTGTAGATCACTGTCAGGGCTCCTAGGAACCTATCTTTAAAACATAGTGTAGAACACTGTCAGGGCTCCTAGGAACCTATCTATAAAACAGTGTAGAACACTGTCAGGGCTCCTAGGAACCTGTCTATAAAACATAGTGTAGATCACTCTCAGGGCTCCTAGGAACCTATCTATAAAACATAGTGTAGAACACTGTCAGGGCTCCTAGGAACCTATCTATTAAACATAGTGTAGATCACTGTCAGGGCTCCTACTAACCTGTCTATAAAACATAGTATAGAACACTGTCAGGGCTCCTAGGAACCTATCTATAAAACATAGTGTAGAACACTGTCAGGGCTCCTAGGAACCTATCTATAAAACATAGTGTAGAACACTGTCAGAGCTCCTAGAAACCTATCTATAAAACATAGTGTAGATCACTGTCAGGGCTCCTAGGAACCTGTCTATAAAACATAGTGTAGAACACTGTCAGGGCTCCTAGGAACCTATCTATAAAACATAGTGTAGAATACTCTCAGGGCTCGTAGGAACCTATCTATAAAACATAGTGTAGAACACTGTCAGGACTCCTAGGATTTTATCTATAGAACATAGTGTAGAACACTGTCAGGGCTCCTAGGAACCTATCTATAAAACATAGTGTAGAACACTGTCAGGACTCCTAGGAACCTATCTATAAAACATAGTGTAGAACACTGTCAGGGCTCCTTGGAACCTATCTATAAAACATAGTGTAGAACACTGTCAGGGCTCCTAGGAACCTATCTATAAAACATAGTGTAGATCACTGTCAGGACTCCTATGAACCTATCTATAAAACATAGTATAGAACACTGTCAGGGTTCCTAGGACTATCTATTAAACATAGTGTAGATCACTGTCAGGGCTCCTAGGAACCTATCTTTAAAACATAGTGTAGAACACTGTCAGGGCTCCTAGGAACCTATCTATAAAACAGTGTAGAACACTGTCAGGGCTCCTAGGAACCTGTCTATAAAACATAGTGTAGATCACTCTCAGGGCTCCTAGGAACCTATCTATAAAACATAGTGTAGAACACTGTCAGGGCTCCTAGGAACCTATCTATTAAACATAGTGTAGATCACTGTCAGGGCTCCTACTAACCTGTCTATAAAACATAGTATAGAACACTGTCAGGGCTCCTAGGAACCTATCTATAAAACATAGTGTAGAACACTGTCAGGGCTCCTAGGAACCTATCTATAAAACATAGTGTAGAACACTGTCAGGGCTCCTAGAAACCTATGTATAAAACATAGTGTAGATCACTGTCAGGGCTCCTAGGAACCTGTCTATAAAACATAGTGTAGAACACTGTCAGGGCTCCTAGGAACCTATCTATAAAACATAGTGTAGAATACTCTCAGGGCTCGTAGGAACCTATCTATAAAACATAGTGTAGAACACTGTCAGGACTCCTAGGATTTTATCTATAGAACATAGTGTAGAACACTGTCAGGGCTCCTAGGAACCTATCTATAAAACATAGTGTAGAACACTGTCAGGACTCCTAGGAACCTAACTATAAAACATAGTGTAGAACACTGTCAGGGCTCCTAGGAACCTATCTATAAAACATAGTGTAGAACACTGTCAGGGCTCCTAGGAACCTATCTATAAAACATAGTGTAGATCACTGTCAGGACTCCTATGAATCTATCTATAAAACATAGTATAGAACACTGTCAGGGTTCCTAGGACTATCTATTAAACATAGTGTAGATCACTGTCAGGGCTCCTAGGAACCTATCTTTAAAACATAGTGTAGAACACTGTCAGGGCTCCTAGGAACCTATCTATAAAACAGTGTAGAACACTGTCAGGGCTCCTAGGAACCTGTCTATAAAACATAGTGTAGATCACTGTCAGGGCTCCTAGGAACCTATCTATAAAACATAGTGTAGAACACTGTCAGGGCTCCTAGGAACCTATCTATTAAACATAGTGTAGATCACTGTCAGGGCTCCTACTAACCTGTCTATAAAACATAGTGTAGAACACTGTCAGGGCTCCTAGGAACCTATCTATAAAACATAGTGTAGAACACTGTCAGGGCTCCTAGAAACCTATCTATAAAACATAGTGTAGAACACTGTCAGGACTCCTAGGATTTTATCTATAGAACATAGTGTAGAACACTGTCAGGGCTCCTAGGAACCTATCTATAAAACATAGTGTAGAACACTGTCAGGACTCCTAGGAACCTATCTATAAAACGTAGTGTAGAACACTGTCAGGGCTCCTAGGAACCTATCTATAAAACATAGTGTAGAACACTGTCAGGGCTCCTAGGAACCTATCTATAAAACATAGTGTAGATCACTGTCAGGACTCCTATGAACCTATCTATAAAACATAGTATAGAACACTGTCAGGGTTCCTAGGACTATCTATTAAACATAGTGTAGATCACTGTCAGGGCTCCTAGGAACCTATCTTTAAAACATAGTGTAGAACACTGTCAGGGCTCCTAGGAACCTATCTATAAAACAGTGTAGAACACTGTCAGGGCTCCTAGGAACCTGTCTATAAAACATAGTGTAGATCACTGTCAGGGCTCCTAGGAACCTATCTATAAAACATAGTGTAGAACACTCTCAGGGCTCCTAGGAACCTATCTAATAAACATAGTGTAGATCACTGTCAGGGCTCCTACTAACCTGTCTATAAAACATAGTATAGAACACTGTCAGGGCTCCTAGGAACCTATCTATAAAACATAGTGTAGAACACTATCAGGGCTCCTAGGAACCTATCTATAAAACATAGTGTAGAACACTGTCAGGGCTCCTAGAAACCTATCTATAAAACATAGTGTAGATCACTGTCAGGGCTCCTAGGAACCTGTCTATAAAACATAGTGTAGAACACTGTCAGGGCTCCTAGGAACCTATCTATAAAACATAGTGTAGATCACTGTCAGGGCTCCTAGGAACCTGTCTATAAAACATAGTGTAGAACACTGTCAGGGCTCCTAGGAACCTATCTATAAAACATAGTGTAGAATACTCTCAGGGCTCCCAGGATTTTATCTATAAAACATAGTGTAGAACACTGTCAGGACTCCTAGGAACCTATCTATAAAACATAGTGTAGAACACTGTCAGGGCTCCTAGGAACCTATCTATAAAACATAGTGTAGATCACTGTCAGGACTCCTATGAACCTATCTATAAAACATAGTATAGAACACTGTCAGGGTTCCTAGGACTATCTATTAAACATAGAGTAGATCACTGTCAGGGCTCCTAGGAACCTATCTATAACTCATAGTGTAGAATACTGTCAGAGCTCGTAGGAACCTATCTATAAAACATAGTGTAAGACACTATCAGAGCTCCTAGGAACCTATCTATAAAACATAGTGGATAACACTCTTAGGGCTCCTAGGAACCTATCTATAAAACATAGTGTAGAACACTGTCAGGGCTGCTAGGAACCTATCTATAAAACATAGTGTAGAACACTGTCCGGGTTCCTAGGAACCTATCTATAAAACATAGTGTATAACACTCTTAGGGCTCCTAGGATCCTATCTATAAAACACAGTGTAGAACACTGTCAGGGCTTCTAGGAACCTATCTATAAAACATAGTGTAGAACACTGTCAGGACTCCTAGGAACCTATCTATAAAACATAGTGTAGAGCACTGTCAGGGCTCCTAGGAACCTATCTATAAAACATAGTGTAGAACACTGTCAGGGCTCCTAGGAACCTATCTATAAAACATAGTGTATAACACTCTTAGGGCTCCTAGGAACCTATCTATAAAACACAGTGTAGAACACTGTCAGGGCTCCTAGGAACCTATCTATAAAACATAGTGTAGAATACTGTCAGGGCTCCTAGGAACCTATCTATAAAACATAGTGTAGAACACTGTCAGGGCTCCTAGGAACTTATCTATAAAACATAGTGTAGATCACTGTCAGGGCTCCTAGGAACCTGTTTATAAAACATAGTGTAGAACACTGTCAGGGCTCCTAGAAACCTATCTATAAAACATAGTGTAGAATACTCTCAGGGCTCGTAGGAACCTATCTATTAAACATAGTGTAGAACACTGTCAGGACTCCTAGGATCCTATCTATAGAACATAGTGTAGAACACTGTCAGGGCTCCTAGGAACCTATCTATAAAACATAGTGTAGAACACTGTCAGGGCTCCTAGGAACCTATCTATAAAACATAGTGTAGAACACTGTCAGGACTCCTAGGAACCTATCTATAAAACATAGTGTAGAACACTGTCAGGGCTCCTAGGAACCTATCTATAAAACATAGTGTAGATCACTGTCAGGACTCCTATTAACCTATCTATAAAACATAGTATAGAACACTGTCAGGGTTCCTAGGACTATCTATTAAACATAGAGTAGATCACTGTCAGGGCTCCTAGGAACCTATCTATAACTCATAGTGTAGAATACTGTCAGAGCTCGTAGGAACCTATCTATAAAACATAGTGTAAGACACTATCAGAGCTCCTAGGAACCTATCTATAAAACATAGTGGATAACACTCTTAGGGCTCCTAGGAACCTATCTATAAAACATAGTGTAGAACACTGTCAGGGCTGCTAGGAACCTATCTATAAAACATAGTGTAGAACACTGTCCGGGTTCCTAGGAACCTATCTATAAAACATAGTGTATAACACTCTTAGGGCTCCTAGGATCCTATCTATAAAACACAGTGTAGAACACTGTCAGGGCTTCTAGGAACCTATCTATAAAACATAGTGTAGAACACTGTCAGGACTCCTAGGAACCTATCTATAAAACATAGTGTAGAGCACTGTCAGGGCTCCTAGGAACCTATCTATAAAACATAGTGTAGAACACTGTCAGGGCTCCTAGGAACCTATCTATAAAACATAGTGTATAACACTCTTAGGGCTCCTAGGAACCTATCTATAAAACACAGTGTAGAACACTGTCAGGGCTCCTAGGAACCTATCTATAAAACATAGTGTAGAATACTGTCAGGGCTCCTAGGAACCTATCTATAAAACATAGTGTAGAACACTGTCAGGGCTCCTAGGAACCTGTTTATAAAACATAGTGTAGAACACTGTCAGGGCTCCTAGAAACCTATCTATAAAACATAGTGTAGAATACTCTCAGGGCTCGTAGGAACCTATGTATTAAACATAGTGTAGAACACTGTCAGGACTCCTAGGATCCTATCTATAGAACACAGTGTAGAACACTGTCAGGGCTCCTAGGAACCTATCTATAAAACATAGTGTAGAACACTGTCAGGGCTCCTAGGAACCTATCTATAAAACATAGTGTAGATCACTGTCAGGACTCCTATGAACCTATCTATAAAACATAGTATAGAACACTGTCAGGGTTCCTAGGACTATCTATTAAACATAGTGTAGATCACTGTCAGGGCTCCTAGGAACCTATCTTTAAAACATAGTGTAGAACACTGTCAGGGCTCCTAGGAACCTATCTATAAAACAGTGTAGAACACTGTCAGGGCTCCTAGGAACCTGTCTATAAAACATAGTGTAGATCACTCTCAGGGCTCCTAGGAACCTATCTATAAAACATAGTGTAGAACACTGTCAGGGCTCCTAGGAACCTATCTATTAAACATAGTGTAGATCACTGTCAGGGCTCCTACTAACCTGTCTATAAAACATAGTATAGAACACTGTCAGGGCTCCTAGGAACCTATCTATAAAACATAGTGTAGAACACTGTCAGGGCTCCTAGGAACCTATCTATAAAACATAGTGTAGAACACTGTCAGAGCTCCTAGAAACCTATCTATAAAACATAGTGTAGATCACTGTCAGGGCTCCTAGGAACCTGTCTATAAAACATAGTGTAGAACACTGTCAGGGCTCCTAGGAACCTATCTATAAAACATAGTGTAGAATACTCTCAGGGCTCGTAGGAACCTATCTATAAAACATAGTGTAGAACACTGTCAGGACTCCTAGGATTTTATCTATAGAACATAGTGTAGAACACTGTCAGGGCTCCTAGGAACCTATCTATAAAACATAGTGTAGAACACTGTCAGGACTCCTAGGAACCTATCTATAAAACATAGTGTAGAACACTGTCAGGGCTCCTTGGAACCTATCTATAAAACATAGTGTAGAACACTGTCAAGGCTCCTAGGAACCTATCTATAAAACATAGTGTAGATCACTGTCAGGACTCCTATGAACCTATCTATAAAACATAGTATAGAACACTGTCAGGGTTCCTAGGACTATCTATTAAACATAGTGTAGATCACTGTCAGGGCTCCTAGGAACCTATCTTTAAAACATAGTGTAGAACACTGTCAGGGCTCCTAGGAACCTATCTATAAAACAGTGTAGAACACTGTCAGGGCTCCTAGGAACCTGTCTATAAAACATAGTGTAGATCACTCTCAGGGCTCCTAGGAACCTATCTATAAAACATAGTGTAGAACACTGTCAGGGCTCCTAGGAACCTATCTATTAAACATAGTGTAGATCACTGTCAGGGCTCCTACTAACCTGTCTATAAAACATAGTATAGAACACTGTCAGGGCTCCTAGGAACCTATCTATAAAACATAGTGTAGAACACTGTCAGGGCTCCTAGGAACCTATCTATAAAACATAGTGTAGAACACTGTCAGGGCTCCTAGAAACCTATGTATAAAACATAGTGTAGATCACTGTCAGGGCTCCTAGGAACCTGTCTATAAAACATAGTGTAGAACACTGTCAGGGCTCCTAGGAACCTATCTATAAAACATAGTGTAGAATACTCTCAGGGCTCGTAGGAACCTATCTATAAAACATAGTGTAGAACACTGTCAGGACTCCTAGGATTTTATCTATAGAACATAGTGTAGAACACTGTCAGGGCTCCTAGGAACCTATCTATAAAACATAGTGTAGAACACTGTCAGGACTCCTAGGAACCTAACTATAAAACATAGTGTAGAACACTGTCAGGGCTCCTAGGAACCTATCTATAAAACATAGTGTAGAACACTGTCAGGGCTCCTAGGAACCTATCTATAAAACATAGTGTAGATCACTGTCAGGACTCCTATGAATCTATCTATAAAACATAGTATAGAACACTGTCAGGGTTCCTAGGACTATCTATTAAACATAGTGTAGATCACTGTCAGGGCTCCTAGGAACCTATCTTTAAAACATAGTGTAGAACACTGTCAGGGCTCCTAGGAACCTATCTATAAAACAGTGTAGAACACTGTCAGGGCTCCTAGGAACCTGTCTATAAAACATAGTGTAGATCACTGTCAGGGCTCCTAGGAACCTATCTATAAAACATAGTGTAGAACACTGTCAGGGCTCCTAGGAACCTATCTATTAAACATAGTGTAGATCACTGTCAGGGCTCCTACTAACCTGTCTATAAAACATAGTGTAGAACACTGTCAGGGCTCCTAGGAACCTATCTATAAAACATAGTGTAGAACACTGTCAGGGCTCCTAGAAACCTATCTATAAAACATAGTGTAGAACACTGTCAGGACTCCTAGGATTTTATCTATAGAACATAGTGTAGAACACTGTCAGGGCTCCTAGGAACCTATCTATAAAACATAGTGTAGAACACTGTCAGGACTCCTAGGAACCTATCTATAAAACATAGTGTAGAACACTGTCAGGGCTCCTAGGAACCTATCTATAAAACATAGTGTAGAACACTGTCAGGGCTCCTAGGAACCTATCTATAAAACATAGTGTAGATCACTGTCAGGACTCCTATGAACCTATCTATAAAACATAGTATAGAACACTGTCAGGGTTCCTAGGACTATCTATTAAACATAGTGTAGATCACTGTCAGGGCTCCTAGGAACCTATCTTTAAAACATAGTGTAGAACACTGTCAGGGCTCCTAGGAACCTATCTATAAAACAGTGTAGAACACTGTCAGGGCTCCTAGGAACCTGTCTATAAAACATAGTGTAGATCACTGTCAGGGCTCCTAGGAACCTATCTATAAAACATAGTGTAGAACACTCTCAGGGCTCCTAGGAACCTATCTATTAAACATAGTGTAGATCACTGTCAGGGCTCCTACTAACCTGTCTATAAAACATAGTATAGAACACTGTCAGGGCTCCTAGGAACCTATCTATAAAACATAGTGTAGAACACTGTCAGGGCTCCTAGGAACCTATCTATAAAACATAGTGTAGAACACTGTCAGGGCTCCTAGAAACCTATCTATAAAACATAGTGTAGATCACTGTCAGGGCTCCTAGGAACCTGTCTATAAAACATAGTGTAGAACACTGTCAGGGCTCCTAGGAACCTATCTATAAAACATAGTGTAGATCACTGTCAGGGCTCCTAGGAACCTGTCTATAAAACATAGTGTAGAACACTGTCAGGGCTCCTAGGAACCTATCTATAAAACATAGTGTAGAATACTCTCAGGGCTCCTAGGATTTTATCTATAAAACATAGTGTAGAACACTGTCAGGACTCCTAGGAACCTATCTATAAAACATAGTGTAGAACACTGTCAGGGCTCCTAGGAACCTATCTATAAAACATAGTGTAGATCACTGTCAGGACTCCTATGAACCTATCTATAAAACATAGTATAGAACACTGTCAGGGTTCCTAGGACTATCTATTAAACATAGAGTAGATCACTGTCAGGGCTCCTAGGAACCTATCTATAACTCATAGTGTAGAATACTGTCAGAGCTCGTAGGAACCTATCTATAAAACATAGTGTAAGACACTATCAGAGCTCCTAGGAACCTATCTATAAAACATAGTGGATAACACTCTTAGGGCTCCTAGGAACCTATCTATAAAACATAGTGTAGAACACTGTCAGGGCTGCTAGGAACCTATCTATAAAACATAGTGTAGAACACTGTCCGGGTTCCTAGGAACCTATCTATAAAACATAGTGTATAACACTCTTAGGGCTCCTAGGATCCTATCTATAAAACACAGTGTAGAACACTGTCAGGGCTTCTAGGAACCTATCTATAAAACATAGTGTAGAACACTGTCAGGACTCCTAGGAACCTATCTATAAAACATAGTGTAGAGCACTGTCAGGGCTCCTAGGAACCTATCTATAAAACATAGTGTAGAACACTGTCAGGGCTCCTAGGAACCTATCTATAAAACATAGTGTATAACACTCTTAGGGCTCCTAGGAACCTATCTATAAAACACAGTGTAGAACACTGTCAGGGCTCCTAGGAACCTATCTATAAAACATAGTGTAGAATACTGTCAGGGCTCCTAGGAACCTATCTATAAAACATAGTGTAGAACACTGTCAGGGCTCCTAGGAACTTATCTATAAAACATAGTGTAGATCACTGTCAGGGCTCCTAGGAACCTGTTTATAAAACATAGTGTAGAACACTGTCAGGGCTCCTAGAAACCTATCTATAAAACATAGTGTAGAATACTCTCAGGGCTCGTAGGAACCTATCTATTAAACATAGTGTAGAACACTGTCAGGACTCCTAGGATCCTATCTATAGAACATAGTGTAGAACACTGTCAGGGCTCCTAGGAACCTATCTATAAAACATAGTGTAGAACACTGTCAGGGCTCCTAGGAACCTATCTATAAAACATAGTGTAGATCACTGTCAGGACTCCTATGAACCTATCTATAAAACATAGTATAGAACACTGTCAGGGTTCCTAGGACTATCTATTAAACATAGTGTAGATCACTGTCAGGGCTCCTAGGAACCTATCTTTAAAACATAGTGTAGAACACTGTCAGGGCTCCTAGGAACCTATCTATAAAACAGTGTAGAACACTGTCAGGGCTCCTAGGAACCTGTCTATAAAACATAGTGTAGATCACTCTCAGGGCTCCTAGGAATCTATCTTTAAAACATAGTGTAGAATACTCTCAGGGCTCGTAGGAACCTATCTATAAAACATAGTGTAGAACACTGTCAGGACTCCTAGGATCCTATCTATAGAACATAGTGTAGAACACTGTCAGGTCTCCTAGGAACCTATCTATAAAACATAGTGTAGAACACTGTCAGGGCTCCTAGGAACCTATCTATAAAACATAGTGTAGATCACTGTCAGGACTCCTATGAACCTATCTATAAAACATAGTGTAGAACACTGTCAGGGTTCCTAGGACTATCTATTAAACATAGAGTAGATCACTGTCAGGGCTCCTAGGAACCTGTCTATAAAACATAGTGTAGAACAGTGTCAGGGCTCCTAGGAACCTATCTATAAAACAGTGTAGAACACTGTCAGGGCTCCTAGGAACCTGTCTATAAAACATAGTGTAGAACACTGTCAGGGCTCCTAGGAACCTATCTATAAAACATAGTGTAGAACACTGTCAGGGCTCCTAGAAATCTATCTATAAAACATAGTGTAGATCACTGTCAGGCTCCTACTAACCTGTCTATAAAACATAGTATAGAACACTGTCAGGGCTCCTAGGAATCTATCTATAAAACATAGTGTAGAACACTGTCAGGGCTCCTAGGAACCTATCTATAAAACATAGTGTAGAACACTGTCAGGGCTCCTAGGAACCTATCTATAAAACATAGTGTAGATCACTGTCAGGGCTCCTAGGAACCTGTCTATAAAACATAGTGTAGAACACTGTCAGGGCTCCTAGGAACCTATCTATAAAACATAGTGTAGATCACTGTCAGGGCTCCTAGGAACCTATCTATAAAACATAGTGTAGAACACTGTCAGGGCTCCTAGGAACCTATCTATAAAACATAGTGTAGAATACTCTCAGGGCTCGTAGGAACCTATCTATAAAACATAGTGTAGAACACTGTCAGGACTCCTAGGATCCTATCTATAGAACATAGTGTAGAACACTGTCAGGTCTCCTAGGAACCTATCTATAAAACATAGTGTAGAACACTGTCAGGGCTCCTAGGAACCTATCTATAAAACATAGTGTAGATCACTGTCAGGACTCCTATGAACCTATCTATAAAACATAGTATAGAACACTGTCAGGGTTCCTAGGATTATCTATTAAACATAGAGTAGATCACTGTCAGGGCTCCTAGGAACCTATCTATAAAACATAGTGTAAGACACTATCAGAGCTCCTAGGAACCTATCTATAAAACATAGTGTAGAACACTGTCAGGGCTGCTAGGAACCTATCTATAAAACATAGTGTATAACACTCTTAGGGCTCCTAGGATCCTATCTATAAAACACAGTGTAGAACACTGTCAGGGCTTCTAGGAACCTATCTATAAAACATAGTGTAGAACACTGTCAGGACTCCTAGGAACCTATCTATAAAACATAGTGTAGAACACTGTCAGGGCTCCTAGGAACCTATCTATAAAACATAGTGTAGAACACTGTCAGGGCTCCTAGGAACCTATGTATAAAACATAGTGTATAACACTCTTAGGGCTCCTAGGAACCTATCTATAAAACACAGTGTAGAACACAGTCAGGGCTCCTAGGAACCTATCTATAAAACATAGTGTAGAACACTGTCAGGGCTCCTAGGAACCTATCTATAAAACATAGTGTAGATCACTGTCAGGGCTCCTAGGAACCTGTTTATAAAACATAGTGTAGAACACTGTCAGGGCTCCTAGAAACCTATCTATAAAACATAGTGTAGAATACTCTCAGGGCTCGTAGGAACCTATCTATAAAACATAGTGTAGAACACTGTCAGGACTCCTAGGATCCTATCTATAGAACATAGTGTAGAACACTGTCAGGGCTCCTAGGAACCTATCTATAAAACATAGTGTAGATCACTGTCAGGGCTCCTAGGAACCTATCTATAAAACATAGTGTAGAACACTCTCAGGGCTCCTAGGAACCTATCTATTAAACATAGTGTAGATCACTGTCAGGGCTCCTACTAACCTGTCTATAAAACATAGTATAGAACACTGTCAGGGCTCCTAGGAACCTATCTATAAAACATAGTGTAGAACACTGTCAGGGCTCCTAGGAACCTATCTATAAAACATAGTGTAGAACACTGTCAGGGCTCCTAGAAACCTATCTATAAAACATAGTGTAGATCACTGTCAGGGCTCCTAGGAACCTGTCTATAAAACATAGTGTAGAACACTGTCAGGGCTCCTAGGAACCTATCTATAAAACATAGTGTAGATCACTGTCAGGGCTCCTAGGAACCTGTCTATAAAACATAGTGTAGAACACTGTCAGGGCTCCTACGAACCTATCTATAAAACATAGTGTAGAATACTCTCAGGGCTCCTAGGATTTTATCTATAAAACATAGTGTAGAACACTGTCAGGGCTCCTAGAAACCTATCTATAAAACATAGTGTAGATCACTGTCAGGGCTCCTAGGAACCTGTCTATGAAACATAGTGTAGAACACTGTCAGGGCTCCTAGGAACCTATCTATAAAACATAGTGTAGAATACTCTCAGGGCTCGTAGGAACCTATCTATAAAACATAGTGTAGAACACTGTCAGGACTCCTAGGATTTTATCTATAGAACATAGTGTAGAACACTGTCAGGGCTCCTAGGAACCTATCTATAAAACATAGTGTAGAACACTGTCAGGACTCCTAGGAACCTATCTATAAAACATAGTGTAGAACACTGTCAGGGCTCCTAGGAACCTATCTATAAAACATAGTGTAGAACACTGTCAGGGCTCCTAGGAACCTATCTATAAAACATAGTGTAGATCACTGTCAGGACTCCTATGAACCTATCTATAAAACATAGTATAGAACACTGTCAGGGTTCCTAGGACTATCTATTAAACATAGTGTAGATCACTGTCAGGGCTCCTAGGAACCTATCTTTAAAACATAGTGTAGAACACTGTCAGGGCTCCTAGGAACCTATCTATAAAACAGTGTAGAACACTGTCAGGGCTCCTAGGAACCTGTCTATAAAACATAGTGTAGATCACTGTCAGGGCTCCTAGGAACCTATCTATAAAACATAATGTAGAACACTCTCAGGGCTCCTAGGAACCTATCTATTAAACATAGTGTAGATCACTGTCAGGGCTCCTACTAACCTGTCTATAAAACATAGTATAGAACACTGTCAGGGCTCCTAGGAACCTATCTATAAAACATAGTGTAGAACACTGTCAGGGCTCCTAGGAACCTATCTATAAAACATAGTGTAGAACACTGTCAGGGCTCCTAGGAACCTATCTATAAAACATAATGTAGAACACTCTCAGGGCTCCTAGGAACCTATCTATTAAACATAGTGTAGATCACTGTCAGGGCTCCTACTAACCTGTCTATAAAACATAGTATAGAACACTGTCAGGGCTCCTAGGAACCTATCTATAAAACATAGTGTAGAACACTGTCAGGGCTCCTAGGAACCTATCTATAAAACATAGTGTAGAACACTGTCAGGGCTCCTAGAAACCTATCTATAAAACATAGTGTAGATCACTGTCAGGGCTCCTAGGAACCTGTCTATAAAACATAGTGTAGAACACTGTCAGGGCTCCTAGGAACCTATCTATAAAACATAGTGTAGATCACTGTCAGGGCTCCTAGGAACCTGTCTATAAAACATAGTGTAGAACACTGTCAGGGCTCCTAGGAACCTATCTATAAAACATAGTGTAGAATACTCTCAGGGCTCCTAGGATTTTATCTATAAAACATAGTGTAGAACACTGTCAGGGCTCCTAGAAACCTATCTATAAAACATAGTGTAGATCACTGTCAGGGCTCCTAGGAACCTGTCTATAAAACATAGTGTAGAACACTGTCAGGGCTCCTAGGAACCTATCTATAAAACATAGTGTAGAATACTCTCAGGGCTCGTAGGAACCTATCTATAAAACATAGTGTAGAACACTGTCAGGACTCCTAGGATTTTATCTATAGAACATAGTGTAGAACACTGTCAGGGCTCCTAGGAACCTATCTATAAAACATAGTGTAGAACACTGTCAGGGCTCCTAGGAACCTATCTATAAAACATAGTGTAGATCACTGTCAGGACTCCTATGAACCTATCTATAAAACATAGTATAGAACACTGTCAGGGTTCCTAGGACTATCTATTAAACATAGTGTAGATCACTGTCAGGGCTCCTAGGAACCTATCTTTAAAACATAGTGTAGAACACTGTCAGGGCTCCTAGGAACCTATCTATAAAACAGTGTAGAACACTGTCAGGGCTCCTAGGAACCTGTCTATAAAACATAGTGTAGATCACTGTCAGGGCTCCTAGGAACCTATCTATAAAACATAGTGTAGAACACTCTCAGGGCTCCTAGGAACCTATCTATTAAACATAGTGTAGATCACTGTCAGGGCTCCTACTAACCTGTCTATAAAACATAGTATAGAACACTGTCAGGGCTCCTAGGAACCTATCTATAAAACATAGTGTAGAACACTGTCAGGGCTCCTAGGAACCTATCTATAAAACATAGTGTAGAACACTGTCAGGGCTCCTAGAAACCTATCTATAAAACATAGTGTAGATCACTGTCAGGGCTCCTAGGAACCTGTCTATAAAACATAGTGTAGAACACTGTCAGGGCTCCTAGGAACCTATCTATAAAACATAGTGTGGATCACTGTCAGGGCTCCTAGGAACCTGTCTATAAAACATAGTGTAGAACACTGTCAGGGCTCCTAGGAACCTATCTATAAAACATAGTGTAGAATACTCTCAGGGCTCCTAGGATTTTATCTATAAAACATAGTGTAGAACACTGTCAGGACTCCTAGGAACCTATCTATAAAACATAGTGTAGAACACTGTCAGGGCTCCTAGGAACCTATCTATAAAACATAGTGGATAACACTCTTAGGGCTCCTAGGAACCTATCTATAAAACATAGTGTAGAACACTGTCAGGGCTGCTAGGAACCTATCTATAAAACATAGTGTAGAACACTGTCCGGGTTCCTAGGAACCTATCTATAAAACATAGTGTATAACACTCTTAGGGCTCCTAGGATCCTATCTATAAAACACAGTGTAGAACACTGTCAGGGCTTCTAGGAACCTATCTATAAAACATAGTGTAGAACACTGTCAGGACTCCTAGGAACCTATCTATAAAACATAGTGTAGAGCACTGTCAGGGCTCCTAGGAACCTATCTATAAAACATAGTGTAGAACACTGTCAGGGCTCCTAGGAACCTATCTATAAAACATAGTGTATAACACTCTTAGGGCTCCTAGGAACCTATCTATAAAACACAGTGTAGAACACTGTCAGGGCTCCTAGGAACCTATCTATAAAACATAGTGTAGAATACTGTCAGGGCTCCTAGGAACCTATCTATAAAACATAGTGTAGAACACTGTCAGGGCTCCTAGGAACTTATCTATAAAACATAGTGTAGATCACTGTCAGGGCTCCTAGGAACCTGTTTATAAAACATAGTGTAGAACACTGTCAGGGCTCCTAGAAACCTATCTATAAAACATAGTGTAGAATACTCTCAGGGCTCGTAGGAACCTATCTATTAAACATAGTGTAGAACACTGTCAGGACTCCTAGGATCCTATCTATAGAACATAGTGTAGAACACTGTCAGGGCTCCTAGGAACCTATCTATAAAACATAGTGTAGAACACTGTCAGGGCTCCTAGGAACCTATCTATAAAACATAGTGTAGATCACTGTCAGGACTCCTATGAACCTATCTATAAAACATAGTATAGAACACTGTCAGGGTTCCTAGGACTATCTATTAAACATAGTGTAGATCACTGTCAGGGCTCCTAGGAACCTATCTTTAAAACATAGTGTAGAACACTGTCAGGGCTCCTAGGAACCTATCTATAAAACAGTGTAGAACACTGTCAGGGCTCCTAGGAACCTGTCTATAAAACATAGTGTAGATCACTCTCAGGGCTCCTAGGAACCTATCTATAAAACATAGTGTAGAACACTGTCAGGGCTCCTAGGAACCTATCTATTAAACATAGTGTAGATCACTGTCAGGGCTCCTACTAACCTGTCTATAAAACATAGTATAGAACACTGTCAGGGCTCCTAGGAACCTATCTATAAAACATAGTGTAGAACACTGTCAGGGCTCCTAGGAACCTATCTATAAAACATAGTGTAGAACACTGTCAGGGCTCCTAGAAACCTATGTATAAAACATAGTGTAGATCACTGTCAGGGCTCCTAGGAACCTGTCTATAAAACATAGTGTAGAACACTGTCAGGGCTCCTAGGAACCTATCTATAAAACATAGTGTAGAATACTCTCAGGGCTCGTAGGAACCTATCTATAAAACATAGTGTAGAACACTGTCAGGACTCCTAGGATTTTATCTATAGAACATAGTGTAGAACACTGTCAGGGCTCCTAGGAACCTATCTATAAAACATAGTGTAGAACACTGTCAGGACTCCTAGGAACCTATCTATAAAACATAGTGTAGAACACTGTCAGGGCTCCTAGGAACCTATCTATAAAACATAGTGTAGAACACTGTCAGGGCTCCTAGGAACCTATCTATAAAACATAGTGTAGATCACTGTCAGGACTCCTATGAACCTATCTATAAAACATAGTATAGAACACTGTCAGGGTTCCTAGGACTATCTATTAAACATAGTGTAGATCACTGTCAGGGCTCCTAGGAACCTATCTTTAAAACATAGTGTAGAACACTGTCAGGGCTCCTAGGAACCTATCTATTAAACATAGTGTAGATCACTGTCAGGGCTCCTACTAACCTGTCTATAAAACATAGTATAGAACACTGTCAGGGCTCCTAGGAACCTATCTATAAAACATAGTGTAGAACACTGTCAGGGCTCCTAGGAACCTATCTATAAAACAGTGTAGAACACTGTCAGGGCTCCTAGAAACCTATCTATAAAACATAGTGTAGATCACTGTCAGGGCTCCTAGGAACCTGTCTGTAAAACATAGTGTAGAACACTGTCAGGGCTCCTAGGAACCTATCTATAAAACATAGTGTAGATCACTGTCAGGGCTCCTAGGAACCTGTCTATAAAACATAGTGTAGAACACTGTCAGGGCTCCTAGGAACCTATCTATAAAACATAGTGTAGAATACTCTCAGGGCTCCTAGGATTTTATCTATAAAACATAGTGTAGAACACTGTCAGGACTCCTAGGAACCTATCTATAAAACATAGTGTAGAACACTGTCAGGGCTCCTAGGAACCTATCTATAAAACACAGTGTAGAACACTGTCAGGGCTTCTAGGAACCTATCTATAAAACATAGTGTAGAACACTGTCAGGGCTCCTAGGAACCTATCTATAAAACATAGTGTAGAGCACTGTCAGGGCTCCTAGGAACCTATCTATAAAACATAGTGTAGAATACTGTCAGAGCTCGTAGGAACCTATCTATAAAACATAGTGTAAGACACTATCAGAGCTCCTAGGAACCTATCTATAAAACATAGTGGATAACACTCTTAGGGCTCCTAGGAACCTATCTATAAAACATAGTGTAGAACACTGTCAGGGCTGCTAGGAACCTATCTATAAAACATAGTGTAGAACACTGTCCGGGTTCCTAGGAACCTATCTATAAAACATAGTGTATAACACTCTTAGGGCTCCTAGGATCCTATCTATAAAACACAGTGTAGAACACTGTCAGGGCTTCTAGGAACCTATCTATAAAACATAGTGTAGAACACTGTCAGGACTCCTAGGAACCTATCTATAAAACATAGTGTAGAGCACTGTCAGGGCTCCTAGGAACCTATCTATAAAACATAGTGTAGAACACTGTCAGGGCTCCTAGGAACCTATCTATAAAACATAGTGTATAACACTCTTAGGGCTCCTAGGAACCTATCTATAAAACACAGTGTAGAACACTGTCAGGGCTCCTAGGAACCTATCTATAAAACATAGTGTAGAATACTGTCAGGGCTCCTAGGAACCTATCTATAAAACATAGTGTAGAACACTGTCAGGGCTCCTAGGAACTTATCTATAAAACATAGTGTAGATCACTGTCAGGGCTCCTAGGAACCTGTTTATAAAACATAGTGTAGAACACTGTCAGGGCTCCTAGAAACCTATCTATAAAACATAGTGTAGAATACTCTCAGGGCTCGTAGGAACCTATCTATTAAACATAGTGTAGAACACTGTCAGGACTCCTAGGATCCTATCTATAGAACATAGTGTAGAACACTGTCAGGGCTCCTAGGAACCTATCTATAAAACATAGTGTAGAACACTGTCAGGGCTCCTTGGAACCTATCTATAAAACATAGTGTAGATCACTGTCAGGACTCCTATGAACCTATCTATAAAACATAGTATAGAACACTGTCAGGGTTCCTAGGACTATCTATTAAACATAGTGTAGATCACTGTCAGGGCTCCTAGGAACCTATCTTTAAAACATAGTGTAGAACACTGTCAGGGCTCCTAGGAACCTATCTATAAAACAGTGTAGAACACTGTCAGGGCTCCTAGGAACCTGTCTATAAAACATAGTGTAGATCACTCTCAGGGCTCCTAGGAATCTGTCTATAAAACATAGTGTAGAACACTGTCAGGGCTCCTAGGAACCTATCTATAAAACATAGTGTAGAATACTCTCAGGGCTCGTAGGAACCTATCTATAAAACATAGTGTAGAACACTGTCAGGACTCCTAGGATTTTATCTATAGAACATAGTGTAGAACACTGTCAGGGCTCCTAGGAACCTATCTATAAAACATAGTGTAGAACACTGTCAGGACTCCTAGGAACCTATCTATAAAACATAGTGTAGAACACTGTCAGGGCTCCTAGGAACCTATCTATAAAACATAGTGTAGAACACTGTCAGGGCTCCTAGGAACCTGTCTATAAAACATAGTGTAGATCACTGTCAGGGCTCCTAGGAACCTGTCTATAAAACATAGTGTAGAACACTGTCAGGGCTCGTAGGAACCTATCTATAAAACATAGTGTAGAATACTCTCAGGTCTCCTAGGAACCTATCTATAAAACATAGTGTAGAACACTGTCAGGACTCCTAGGAACCTATCTATAAAACATAGTGTAGAAGACTGTCAGGGCTCCTAGGATCCTATCTATAAAACATAGTGTAGATCACTGTCAGGGCTCCTAGGAACCTATCTATAAAACACAGTGTAGAACACTGTCAGGTCTCCTAGGAACCTATCTATAAAACATAGTGTAGAACACTGTCAGGGCTCCTAGGAGCCTATCTATAAAACATAGTGTAGAACACTGTAATCACTTCCAGGACTCCTCCCTCCTCTAAAAGGCGCAGATTTACATTTTTCTTTTCTTCATTCATTACATGTTTTTTATTTGAAAAAAATATAGTATTAACCCTTCTATTTTTGAAAGCATTCTTAATTTGAAGCATTTTTGCATACCAGTTTAAAATCCTTGCAAATTACTGTATAGTTACCATCTGGAGTTTGCATAAAATTGGGTTTAAGGTTATAAGAAGGATTGAGCATGTTGGATTTTAACAGGCCTGATCTTTGGTACCACAGGAGATAAGCCACCCCCGAGGTGTTGTGGTAGGGACTTATTCAATTTCACTACTGGGAATGCATACATATAGGGGGAGTAGAGAAGAATAGTCAGGTGTATGGGCCCTTTTAGTCAAACTAAAGAATGTCCTACCCTAAGAGGTAGTAGTAATGGCAGATATTATGGCTCATTCAAAACAGGAGGAGATGCTTATCTAATAGCAAGTGACATTGAGGGTTATACATAATTTATCAATGAAAGATGTATAATTGATCTGAGAAAAGTTGAGCTTTGAATCTAATGTGATAAAAGTGCATTAGAAATGGTGGTGGGGATTGTTGAATCGTGTCTTCTCTGAACCCCAGAGTGTAACTGCTCAAATTTCTGATTTACTGACATTTGTCTTTTTTACAACTACTATTACGTCTGATCCTGGGGCCTCAACTTGGGAATTTGACCAGGAAAGTAGATAAGCCTTTTGATAGTGTTTAGGATAGAGATGGGCGAATCTCTCAAGATTTGTTCTTTTTTGGTTACAGCAGCTCGGGTCCCCGATTCATTTGGGATTAAAAAGTTCGGTACCAACCACACTTTAAATTGGCTTAAAACATAGTGTACAATAATCTTAGGGCACCTAGGAACCTATCTATAGAGCATAGTGTAGAACACTGTCAGGGCTCCTAGGAACCTATCTATAAAACATAGTGTAGAACACTGTCAGGGCTCCTAGGAACCTAACTATAAAACATAATGTAGAACACTGTCAGGGCTCCTAGGAACCTATCTATAAAACATAGTGTAGAACACTGTCAGGGCTCCTAGGAACCTATCTATAAAACATAGTGTATAACACTCTTAGGGCTCCTAGGAACCTATCTATAAAACATAGTGTAGAACACTGTCAGGGCTGCTAGGAACCTATCTATAAAACATAGTGTAGAACACTGTCCGGGTTCCTAGGAACCTATCTATAAAACATAGTGTATAACACTCTTAGGGCTCCTAGGATCCTATCTATAAAACATAGTGTATAACACTCTTAGGGCTCCTAGGAACCTATCTATAAAACACAGTGTAGAACACTGTCAGGGCTCCTAGGAACCTATCTATAAAACATAGTGTAGAATACTGTCAGGGCTCCTAGGAACCTATCTATAAAACATAGTGTAGAACACTGTCAGGGCTCCTAGGAACCTATCTATAAAACATAGTGTATAACACTCTTAGGGCTCCTAGGAACCTATGTATAAAACATAGTGTAGATCACTGTCAGGGCTCCTAGGAACCTGTCTATAAAACATAGTGTAGAACACTGTCAGGGCTCCTAGGAACCTATCTATAAAACATAGTGTAGAATACTCTCAGGGCTCGTAGGAACCTATCTATAAAACATAGTGTAGAACACTGTCAGGACTCCTAGGATTTTATCTATAGAACATAGTGTAGAACACTGTCAGGGCTCCTAGGAACCTATCTATAAAACATAGTGTAGAACACTGTCAGGACTCCTAGGAACCTATCTATAAAACATAGTGTAGAACACTGTCAGGGCTCCTAGGAACCTATCTATAAAACATAGTGTAGAACACTGTCAGGGCTCCTAGGAACCTATCTATAAAACATAGTGTAGATCACTGTCAGGACTCCTATGAACCTATCTATAAAACATAGTATAGAACACTGTCAGGGTTCCTAGGACTATCTATTAAACATAGTGTAGATCACTGTCAGGGCTCCTAGGAACCTATCTTTAAAACATAGTGTAGAACACTGTCAGGGCTCCTAGGAACCTATCTATAAAACAGTGTAGAACACTGTCAGGGCTCCTAGGAACCTGTCTATAAAACATAGTGTAGATCACTCTCAGGGCTCCTAGGAACCTATCTATAAAACATAGTGTAGAACACTGTCAGGGCTCCTAGGAACCTATCTATTAAACATAGTGTAGATCACTGTCAGGGCTCCTACTAACCTGTCTATAAAACATAGTATAGAACACTGTCAGGGCTCCTAGGAACCTATCTATAAAACATAGTGTAGAACACTGTCAGGGCTCCTAGGAACCTATCTATAAAACATAGTGTAGAACACTGTCAGGGCTCCTAGAAACCTATGTATAAAACATAGTGTAGATCACTGTCAGGGCTCCTAGGAACCTGTCTATAAAACATAGTGTAGAACACTGTCAGGGCTCCTAGGAACCTATCTATAAAACATAGTGTAGAATACTCTAAGGGCTCGTAGGAACCTATCTATAAAACATAGTGTAGAACACTGTCAGGACTCCTAGGATTTTATCTATAGAACATAGTGTAGAACACTGTCAGGGCTCCTAGGAACCTATCTATAAAACATAGTGTAGAACACTGTCAGGACTCCTAGGAACCTATCTATAAAACATAGTGTAGAACACTGTCAGGGCTCCTAGGAACCTATCTATAAAACATAGTGTAGAACACTGTCAGGGCTCCTAGGAACCTATCTATAAAACATAGTGTAGATCACTGTCAGGACTCCTATGAACCTATCTATAAAACATAGTATAGAACACTGTCAGGGTTCCTAGGACTATCTATTAAACATAGTGTAGATCACTGTCAGGGCTCCTAGGAACCTATCTTTAAAACATAGTGTAGAACACTGTCAGGGCTCCTAGGAACCTATCTATAAAACAGTGTAGAACACTGTCAGGGCTCCTAGGAACCTGTCTATAAAACATAGTGTAGATCACTGTCAGGGCTCCTAGGAACCTATCTATAAAACATAGTGTAGAACACTGTCAGGGCTCCTAGGAACCTATCTATTAAACATAGTGTAGATCACTGTCAGGGCTCCTACTAACCTGTCTATAAAACATAGTGTAGAACACTGTCAGGGCTCCTAGGAACCTATCTATAAAACATAGTGTAGAACACTGTCAGGGCTCCTAGAAACCTATCTATAAAACATAGTGTAGAACACTGTCAGGACTCCTAGGATTTTATCTATAGAACATAGTGTAGAACACTGTCAGGGCTCCTAGGAACCTATCTATAAAACATAGTGTAGAACACTGTCAGGACTCCTAGGAACCTATCTATAAAACATAGTGTAGAACACTGTCAGGGCTCCTAGGAACCTATCTATAAAACATAGTGTAGAACACTGTCAGGGCTCCTAGGAACCTATCTATAAAACATAGTGTAGATCACTGTCAGGACTCCTATGAACCTATCTATAAAACATAATATAGAACACTGTCAGGGTTCCTAGGACTATCTATTAAACATAGTGTAGATCACTGTCAGGGCTCCTAGGAACCTATCTTTAAAACATAGTGTAGAACACTGTCAGGGCTCCTAGGAACCTATCTATAAAACAGTGTAGAACACTGTCAGGGCTCCTAGGAACCTGTCTATAAAACATAGTGTAGATCACTGTCAGGGCTCCTAGGAACCTATCTATAAAACATAGTGTAGAACACTCTCAGGGCTCCTAGGAACCTATCTATTAAACATAGTGTAGATCACTGTCAGGGCTCCTACTAACCTGTCTATAAAACATAGTATAGAACACTGTCAGGGCTCCTAGGAACCTATCTATAAAACATAGTGTAGAACACTGTCAGGGCTCCTAGGAACCTATCTATAAAACAGTGTAGAACACTGTCAGGGCTCCTAGAAACCTATCTATAAAACATAGTGTAGATCACTGTCAGGGCTCCTAGGAACCTGTCTGTAAAACATAGTGTAGAACACTGTCAGGGCTCCTAGGAACCTATCTATAAAACATAGTGTAGATCACTGTCAGGGCTCCTAGGAACCTGTCTATAAAACATAGTGTAGAACACTGTCAGGGCTCCTAGGAACCTATCTATAAAACATAGTGTAGAATACTCTCAGGGCTCCTAGGATTTTATCTATAAAACATAGTGTAGAACACTGTCAGGACTCCTAGGAACCTATCTATAAAACATAGTGTAGAACACTGTCAGGGCTCCTAGGAACCTATCTATAAAACACAGTGTAGAACACTGTCAGGGCTTCTAGGAACCTATCTATAAAACATAGTGTAGAACACTGTCAGGGCTCCTAGGAACCTATCTATAAAACATAGTGTAGAGCACTGTCAGGGCTCCTAGGAACCTATCTATAAAACATAGTGTAGAATACTGTCAGAGCTCGTAGGAACCTATCTATAAAACATAGTGTAAGACACTATCAGAGCTCCTAGGAACCTATCTATAAAACATAGTGGATAACACTCTTAGGGCTCCTAGGAACCTATCTATAAAACATAGTGTAGAACACTGTCAGGGCTGCTAGGAACCTATCTATAAAACATAGTGTAGAACACTGTCCGGGTTCCTAGGAACCTATCTATAAAACATAGTGTATAACACTCTTAGGGCTCCTAGGATCCTATCTATAAAACACAGTGTAGAACACTGTCAGGGCTTCTAGGAACCTATCTATAAAACATAGTGTAGAACACTGTCAGGACTCCTAGGAACCTATCTATAAAACATAGTGTAGAGCACTGTCAGGGCTCCTAGGAACCTATCTATAAAACATAGTGTAGAACACTGTCAGGGCTCCTAGGAACCTATCTATAAAACATAGTGTATAACACTCTTAGGGCTCCTAGGAACCTATCTATAAAACACAGTGTAGAACACTGTCAGGGCTCCTAGGAACCTATCTATAAAACATAGTGTAGAATACTGTCAGGGCTCCTAGGAACCTATCTATAAAACATAGTGTAGAACACTGTCAGGGCTCCTAGGAACTTATCTATAAAACATAGTGTAGATCACTGTCAGGGCTCCTAGGAACCTGTTTATAAAACATAGTGTAGAACACTGTCAGGGCTCCTAGAAACCTATCTATAAAACATAGTGTAGAATACTCTCAGGGCTCGTAGGAACCTATCTATTAAACATAGTGTAGAACACTGTCAGGACTCCTAGGATCCTATCTATAGAACATAGTGTAGAACACTGTCAGGGCTCCTAGGAACCTATCTATAAAACATAGTGTAGAACACTGTCAGGGCTCCTTGGAACCTATCTATAAAACATAGTGTAGATCACTGTCAGGACTCCTATGAACCTATCTATAAAACATAGTATAGAACACTGTCAGGGTTCCTAGGACTATCTATTAAACATAGTGTAGATCACTGTCAGGGCTCCTAGGAACCTATCTTTAAAACATAGTGTAGAACACTGTCAGGGCTCCTAGGAACCTATCTATAAAACAGTGTAGAACACTGTCAGGGCTCCTAGGAACCTGTCTATAAAACATAGTGTAGATCACTCTCAGGGCTCCTAGGAATCTGTCTATAAAACATAGTGTAGAACACTGTCAGGGCTCCTAGGAACCTATCTATAAAACATAGTGTAGAATACTCTCAGGGCTCGTAGGAACCTATCTATAAAACATAGTGTAGAACACTGTCAGGACTCCTAGGATTTTATCTATAGAACATAGTGTAGAACACTGTCAGGGCTCCTAGGAACCTATCTATAAAACATAGTGTAGAACACTGTCAGGACTCCTAGGAACCTATCTATAAAACATAGTGTAGAACACTGTCAGGGCTCCTAGGAACCTATCTATAAAACATAGTGTAGAACACTGTCAGGGCTCCTAGGAACCTGTCTATAAAACATAGTGTAGATCACTGTCAGGGCTCCTAGGAACCTGTCTATAAAACATAGTGTAGAACACTGTCAGGGCTCGTAGGAACCTATCTATAAAACATAGTGTAGAATACTCTCAGGTCTCCTAGGAACCTATCTATAAAACATAGTGTAGAACACTGTCAGGACTCCTAGGAACCTATCTATAAAACATAGTGTAGAAGACTGTCAGGGCTCCTAGGATCCTATCTATAAAACATAGTGTAGATCACTGTCAGGGCTCCTAGGAACCTATCTATAAAACACAGTGTAGAACACTGTCAGGTCTCCTAGGAACCTATCTATAAAACATAGTGTAGAACACTGTCAGGGCTCCTAGGAGCCTATCTATAAAACATAGTGTAGAACACTGTAATCACTTCCAGGACTCCTCCCTCCTCTAAAAGGCGCAGATTTACATTTTTCTTTTCTTCATTCATTACATGTTTTTTATTTGAAAAAAATATAGTATTAACCCTTCTATTTTTGAAAGCATTCTTAATTTGAAGCATTTTTGCATACCAGTTTAAAATCCTTGCAAATTACTGTATAGTTACCATCTGGAGTTTGCATAAAATTGGGTTTAAGGTTATAAGAAGGATTGAGCATGTTGGATTTTAACAGGCCTGATCTTTGGTACCACAGGAGATAAGCCACCCCCGAGGTGTTGTGGTAGGGACTTATTCAATTTCACTACTGGGAATGCATACATATAGGGGGGAGTAGAGAAGAATAGTCAGGTGTATGGGCCCTTTTAGTCAAACTAAAGAATGTCCTACCCTAAGAGGTAGTAGTAATGGCAGATATTATGGCTCATTCAAAACAGGAGGAGATGCTTATCTAATAGCAAGTGACATTGAGGGTTATACATAATTTATCAATGAAAGATGTATAATTGATCTGAGAAAAGTTGAGCTTTGAATCTAATGTGATAAAAGTGCATTAGAAATGGTGGTGGGGATTGTTGAATCGTGTCTTCTCTGAACCCCAGAGTGTAACTGCTCAAATTTCTGATTTACTGACATTTGTCTTTTTTACAACTACTATTACGTCTGATCCTGGGGCCTCAACTTGGGAATTTGACCAGGAAAGTAGATAAGCCTTTTGATAGTGTTTAGGATAGAGATGGGCGAATCTCTCAAGATTTGTTCTTTTTTGGTTACAGCAGCTCGGGTCCCCGATTCATTTGGGATTAAAAAGTTCGGTACCAACCACACTTTAAATTGGCTTAAAACATAGTGTACAATAATCTTAGGGCACCTAGGAACCTATCTATAGAGCATAGTGTAGAACACTGTCAGGGCTCCTAGGAACCTATCTATAAAACATAGTGTAGAACACTGTCAGGGCTCCTAGGAACCTAACTATAAAACATAATGTAGAACACTGTCAGGGCTCCTAGGAACCTATCTATAAAACATAGTGTAGAACACTGTCAGGGCTCCTAGGAACCTATCTATAAAACATAGTGTATAACACTCTTAGGGCTCCTAGGAACCTATCTATAAAACATAGTGTAGAACACTGTCAGGGCTGCTAGGAACCTATCTATAAAACATAGTGTAGAACACTGTCCGGGTTCCTAGGAACCTATCTATAAAACATAGTGTATAACACTCTTAGGGCTCCTAGGATCCTATCTATAAAACATAGTGTATAACACTCTTAGGGCTCCTAGGAACCTATCTATAAAACACAGTGTAGAACACTGTCAGGGCTCCTAGGAACCTATCTATAAAACATAGTGTAGAATACTGTCAGGGCTCCTAGGAACCTATCTATAAAACATAGTGTAGAACACTGTCAGGGCTCCTAGGAACCTATCTATAAAACATAGTGTATAACACTCTTAGGGCTCCTAGGAACCTATCTATAAAACATAGTGTAGAACACTGTCAGGGCTGCTAGGAACCTATCTATAAAACATAGTGTAGAACACTGTCAGGGCTCCTAGGAACCTATCTATAAAACATAGTGTAGAACACTGTCAGGGCTCCTAGGAACCTATCTATAAAACATAGTGTATAACACTCTTAGGGCTCCTAGGAACCTATCTATAAAACACAGTGTAGAACACTGTCAGGGCTCCTAGGAACCTATCTATAAAACATAGTGTAGAATACTGTCAGGGCTCCTAGGAACCTATCTATAAAACATAGTGTAGAACACTGTCAGGACTCCTAAGAACATAGTGTAGAACACTGTCAGGGCTGCTAGGAACCTATCTATAAAACATAGTGTAGAACACTGTCAGGGCTCCTAGGAACCTATCTATAAAACATAGTGTATAACACTCTTAGGGCTCCTAGGAACCTATCTATAAAACATAGTGTAGAACACTGTCAGGGCTTCTAGGAACCTATCTATAAAACATAGTGTAGAACACTGTCAGGGCTCCTAGGAACCTATCTATAAAGCATAGTGTATGACACTGTCAGGGCTGCTAGGAACCTATCTATAAAACATTGTGTAGAACACTGTCAGGGCTGCTAGGAACCTATCTATAAAACATAGTGTAGAACACTGTCAGGGCTCCTAGGAACCTATTTATCCCATTTCTAGCTCTCTAAGGCAAACACAGCCGAAGTTATGTGAAAGTGAAAAGTGACATTATTATACTCTGGGGTCCCTATAGAAGAGTGCCAAACACCTCAAGGAACCCCAAGAGAAGTAACGGAAGGTGAGTATGAATGTTTTTTTTTTTTTATATTTTACACCTCCCCTAGGCCTCCATCTATAATACTCTGGGATATGAAGAGACCCCAGAGTATAATGCAGCGGTCCATTTAGTTCTTTTGTTCGGTTTCGTAAAGAAACAAACAATTTGGAATATTCAGGATGAACCCGGCTTGTTCGCCCATCTCTAGTTTAGGATAAAGAATTAATGAGCTATAGAATGAGAAAGTATATTAGACCCAAGAGGCTCCACTGTTTCACTGTTTTGGAGCATTTTGTAACGATAGTTGGTTGGAAATTTTTGTTAACCAGGCTGTTATACTTTGTCTTTGGATCTTTATGTTATGGTTGTCCACCATGCTCAGTGTCCTGATCTCCAATTCGGTCTTCTGTCATGGGCTCTCCTGTGCAGTAATCAGCCTTGAGGTCTTTTGTGTCCTCTACTTTTACCTCCCACATGTACATTCCGTTGACGCTCAGGTTCTTAATGGGCCAGTACAATACCAAAGCACTCTCTTTCAGGCCATTTCCCAGTAGTCACAGGATTGATAATCCTCCTCTCTGGACATGTGGCCTCTGAATGAATAGGGGAGTGTAGTCAGGGCCGTTTTAACACATTGGTGAGACAAGTGCAAAGGTTTCATAAGTGAGCCCCCCACCCCATCACCACCCGCTATTATACCCATCTTAAAACTTCCAAAAACTGGGATTTTATATGGTGACATTCAATGGGTGACAATGTGTTATGTGACTGATGGAACTTTCTGCCTGTCAGAAATGTTTTATACCTTCATCTCTAGTAATAATCGTTATTGCTATTACTTTAGCATGTAACGGGTTTTGCTAGACAGCCGGGCGGTGTATCATGTACGGACAGGACAGGGACAGTGAAAGAATGTAAACTTTATTGATGACTTTGTGTATGTGTTGTGTAAGTGTTTGGTGCGACTCTTTTGGCGCTGGACGATGGTAAACGTCTGGGTCACAGCGAAAATAAACTTCCTGGTTATGTTCAGAGGGGTATTACATAAAAATACCCCTGTGATTAGGCTCAGAGAGGTATTACATTATCCCTCTATGTGACAGTATAATATGCTCTCTGATAGATAGGAGAGGGGATAACATGGACAGAAGTCCCTACTACCCCCCCGGGGTCACATTGTCT
Source organism: Leptodactylus fallax (assembly GCA_947044405.1). Lineage (NCBI taxonomy): Eukaryota > Metazoa > Chordata > Amphibia > Anura > Leptodactylidae > Leptodactylus > Leptodactylus fallax. Next base: position 53,641 of record CAMRHE010000419.1, read on the forward strand.
GTGCAGTCTGCAGCTCTGCTCCTTCCACCTCCTTCCTTATTCATGCATTCATTTAAGATGCTGCCTGAGGCAGGAGGGGGAAGGACACTTTAGAGCCCCATATCTCAGGATCTGTTAGGGCTATGAAGATCAATAAGGCTGGTGACCCTCGCCCCTCATTTTCTCTACGTGTTACACAGCCCGTACTCCATACACAGTAACATTCAGTGAGAGGCAGGAACAGCTCTCAATACAGAAACAAGGGAGAGTGAAAAGATGCGGGATTTCACAGAAAGGAGGCAAAATCTGTGAATAAAGTATATTACAAAATTTATTAATGACACAAAGACTGCCAGAAAATCTAAAGTTGTCCAAAAGTTTAGTTACGCTTTAAATACCCTATACGTAAAAGACTAAACTAGTTCTGCTCATGAGCATGGTGGGACCAAGGCCACATTGGGTGTCACTGACCACTTCTCAGCTGCACATGGGACATCTCTCTACTTATATTTTAAATTCCTGAATAGGCCACGCAACGCCGATAAAGCGACACCGGGGGCTAAACGCGTCGTGTAAACGATAATGTACCTCCAAAAGTTTCCTTTGCCGTCAAAACCGCAAAATAGCAGAATCCAATTCACCGGATCCTCAAAAACTAAACTTAAAACTTATGAGCTATGTGACTTCCACTACAGACTATAAAGTTCACATGAGTTTTATGTTGTAATAAAAATATTGTATTATCAGTTTTTTCCAAGTGGCTTTGAAATTTATTTCTAGATTTATCTTTCAGACAATTTTATGGTGTTTTGGAGGCCAAGATGACGGTATTTTCTTGCTTTTTTTTTACTATTTGCTTTTAAGGACCTTTTCTCTCTTTTGTAATATTTCATCTGTTGGATTGTGTTCGTGGCAGAAAGTCATAGAACGTGGTTGCATAATTGTAACTGATCTTTTTAGTACAGATGAAGTAGTGTTTATTGCAGCAACCGGCTCATTAGGCGCAGTATAACCTGTCGGATGTATCAGTATATGAAAGAATATTCTGATATAATGGGATGTATGTGGTGTAGATGGAGCCGTGATGTAAACTCCATCTGTGTATTGAGGCTACTAAGGAACATTAAACTTAAAAAGCACTTGTCCGCTCTCCTGATATGTCTGTTTTCCTAACTACTGTACTTGTATTGACCATCAAAATATCAATTTTAAGTGCACTTTCTTAGAAATCTGTGTGGTGTCATTCCTCTGCTATTCCTCCTGAAAATATATTAATAACCCTTAAAGAGGACCTTTCACGTCCTCATGTATATGCGGTTTTATATACCGCTAGAAAGCTGACAGTGCGCTGAATTCAGCGCACTGTCAGCTTTCCTGTTATGTGCCCCGGCCTGGGGCTGGAGATATCGGTGCCGTTAGTTTCGGCACTGATCTCTGCCCACTGTCAGAAGGGGGTTCCTGACAGTCTAGCTGGGCTGTGAGGAACGCCCCCCCTGACAGTACTCGTCCATACACCCCTATGACAGTACAAGGCTATGGACGAGTACAGTCAGGGAGGGCTCTCCTCACAGCCCCGCTAGACTGTCAGGTACGCCCTTCTGACAGTGGGCAGAGATCGGTGCCGAAACTAACGGCACCGATATCTCCAGCGCACTGTCGGCTTTCTAGCAGTATATAAAACCGCATGTGCCTGAGGACATGAGAGGTCCTCTTTAAGGACAAAGTCAGTTTGGCCTTAAGGTTCGGTAATGTTTTCATCGTTATCTTGGCAGAATTTAGAAATCCATATTTTTTTTTATTTTTGCCTTAATATAGCAGTTCGAAGGCTTGTTTTTTTGGAGGATATGTTCTATTTTTCAATGATACTTCTTTTTTTATGCCTATAGGTAATTCACTACATCTTATTAAACTTTTTTGGGATGGATGGGAAAAAAAATATATATTTTTGACACTGCTTTTTTACATTATAAAAATTTTTCATCATTCACCACTATAAATAACATATTATTCTTATTCTATGGGTCAGTACAGTCACCTGTTAGCAAACCTTTGTAGGTTCATTTTTCACAACAAAAACATTTTTCTGTGCTGCCAAGTTCTAAGACCTATAACTTTTTATTTTTCTATCAACTGAGCTGGTTTAGGACTTGTTTTTTTGGGAGGTGAGCTATGTATTACTTGTCAAAGGTTATACTCCGATACAGTGTGGCATTGTCAGCTCTTGTTGGTTAACTTCAGAGGGCATAGAGACATAGGGTAGATTTACAGATTTACTATGCCTTGTATACCAGAGCATTAAAAAGTCATAATTATTTTCTGCAAATCTGTGTTTTGCGCTAAAAAATAGCAACGTTTTCACTTCTGCGCCACCTTCACTACTTCCACCAAAAAGGGTTCGTGGTGAGGGCAGGCAGGGGTGGCGCCATAACATTTCTATGGGCCCTTACACACATCCGTAATCTTGGTAGATTTCTGTCCAGGTCGTAGAAGGAGTACACATATCATGAAGCATGCCCTATATGTGTTCGCATTTGCAGCACAGACACGTATACTGGATGTATACAAGTCACTTTGCGGATCCGTGATTGCAGAAGACATACTGACATGTTTTCTATGGATTGCTGATCAGTATTTGTGAACTGTATGTGGCCTAACACAAAGAAAAAAATGCTCCAGATTTGCTATTTCATGGTGAATGCACATATTTACTAAAATAGACATGTTAAAGACCTTTAAGGGAACTTGTGTCTTGTTTGCGTGTTGTATACAACGGGAATATGTCAGTCCTCTCTAAGGGTCCAATAAAATCACACACAATATTACTGCAATAACATCCTATATGATATATATATGGTCAGAGATGGGAACAAAGAGAAATCGAAGAGGTGGCAAACTCACCTTTCCTGTTGGCCTTTCTTCTTTAACATTGACCTGGCTTGTAGATTTGACTTCATACACATGTCTGCTTACAGTCCTGATCTCTTTCTGGCTATAAATTACTACCAAACTTTACCTGTCATGACCCACACTATGTTCAACTCAGACAAGGGGCTTCCCTTGGCACTGCAAACCAATGTCTTCTGTCAATCTGCATGCAAGTTAATAGAGACTATTCTGAGGGTAGCGGTATGGGGATTCCCTGAGGGAAAGTTCATACACCCTTAAAAGGGTTGTCCAAGCTAAAATATTATTTTTTAATTAGGCCGGGGCGGTGAAAAAACAAAAATACCTGTCTCCGGTGCTCCAGTGTTTCCCAGCTTAGAATAGTCCTTCTGCTCAGCTACCTTCTTACAGTTGAATTCATCACCGGCTGTGATGTCTCAGGTCCCTTCCACTGAGGCCGCTGATGTTATTCCATGTGATGTCCCTGGGTCCCTTCCTTAGGCTGCTGAGGCCACTGATTGGAACTTTCGCTGGAAGACAACAACAGAGCTGCAGGACTGGACCGTACTAAGAGGCACCGTAGCACCAGGGACATGTGAGTATGTTTTTTTTATTTTTTCACCTCCCCCAGCCTTATTAAAAAATTTAATTTTAGCCCAGACAACCCCTTTGTAACGACCCTGCCTGTTCGGGTCTCTGCGCCACCCTCCGCTTGCACGCTATGGCGCAGGAGGTGTGTTCAGTTTGATTCCTTGCTTAGGGTTCTTGTTGCTCTGTCTGAACACTGCTCTATTACCTCTTCTCTGTAATTGAATTTCTGTCACACCCACTTCCTGCACCTTTGTTTACTTCCGCTCCTCAAACAGTTAATCCTTGCCTTGCCTATGTGATTGACAGCCTATCGACCAATCCAGTCTGGGGCAGATTCTGGACTTCCTAAAACCAGGTCATCTGCTCACACATGGTTGCTGGCTATTGTGACTTGTTGTTGCTAAGCGATTCTCTTGCTATTATTGTATTACTGACTTCTGACCTTTGGCTTTCCTTGTGACTACTCTTTAGGATTTGTATTTGGTACTGTTTGTCTGGTTTGACCTCGGCTTGCTGACTCTGCTTCTGTGTTGTTTGTCTTGTCCTTTTCTGTGTACACTTATTCAGAGAAGGGATTGCCGCCCAGTTGTCCGCTGTCACCTAGGACAATTGTGTCAATTAGGTAGGGACAGGGGCTGGGTTGAGTTTAGGGCTTACTGTCTCTGTCTTTCCCTTCTTCCCTTGTTTCAGCAGCAATACTAGGGAATTGCACAACTAGCAATTCCCTTACACCCTTTAAGGTGTTTAAGGCTGCATAATGGACAATCCCTTAGACTCAGTTTTTTTCATTTAGCCCTAGGTCAAATTCACTCTCTCTAAGTAGTTCTTGAAAATTTAAATCCTGTGACATCTTTCTGCCATCATTGCTCAGTACCATAATGGTTGAGATTTGGTTGAAGCCAGTACCATAATGGTTGTGATTTGGTTGAAGTCAGTACCATAATGATTGAGATTTGGTTGAAATCATCACCATAAAAGTTGAGATTTAACCCAGTCTCATCCACATGCTGTGCTAAAAACCTTTGGTGAAATTAATCTGCCTTGTGGGCTACCCAGGACTTTGATAATGAACTCCACTGCTCTCTCAGGAAGTGACATCACATCCATTGGTCAGGACAGAGCTGCAACATGGCTATGTGACCAATGGACATGATGTCACTTCCTGAGATGAGGAAGCAGAGTACGGTATCATAGTCCTGAATAACCCAATTAAAACCCATATGCAGTGTGCTCCTCCTAATGACAGCAGCAGGAATTCAGAATTCCATCATACTACCCTATTGATGTATAAAAGAAATCTGAAGATTTGAAGTGAAACATTTTTAACTCATAAATTTTGCTCCTGTGCTGTAGTATGTGTGCAGTATGTAAATCCTGCTTCTCCTGATAGAATTGTTTCTATTTCTGATGTGAATCTCAGTAGACCTCCCCCCCATATATTAATCGACTCAAAAATATCCAAACCTCTTAGATATACATTACGTTATGGCTGTATAATGTGTCCAGAGCATAAATTCAAACAGATTATCGGCATCTGCAGCAAAATAGCAAGAATACACAGTAATCTTCAAAGTGCGACGCTCTGCCAAATATATCTCCAGGGAAAATAACAAATGACAGCTTCGGAAAAAAAAAAAGTAAGATAACAGGTAAAATGGGACAAGCGATTACTATAAAACATTATAAAAATATGCAAAAGGAAAGCCAGAGGAGGAAATAAATTCAGGTTTGTAAATATTTTTCCCGGACAAGAAATTGCATTTAACTGGTAAAGAATACAATTACTGTATACCCAAGAGAACAGATACATGAGAGGCAACATATACCGTGCAGTACTTGGTAGAAAGATCTATCATATTTACTGTATAGTAAGGAGGCAAGGGATGGTACAGCTTTCTATAGCACTGGGGTCCTGGGTTAGAATCGCAACATCTATATGGAGTTTGTTTGTTCTTCTTGTATGGATTTCTATGTGGCTACATTAGAACCCATAGTGTGTGCATGTGTGTAAAAACATATATGAGGGTGTGGAAACTGGAGGAAACCAGGGTGACACCTAGGTATTGATAGCTCATATATTATCAATTTTACAGGGGCACCCATACAGTTAATGTAAAAACCAGCATAGGGTCTAAAATGATGGTAGATAGATAGATAGATAGATAGATAGATAGATAGATAGATTACGTCGTGAGACAGTGTAGATGTGCGAAAGCAAACCAGGTGCTACATAGATATAGATAGCTCATATACCTATGGTACTCATACCGGTAATGTATATCCCAACATACAGTCTAAAATGATAGATAGATAGATAGATAGATAGATAGATAGATAGATAGATAGAAGATCAATATAGACTTCAAAATTGTCAAAATTACAGGCAGATTACATTACTGTATGCACCTGCAATGTTAACTTGCACTGTGGGATATTCATTTGAATTACCTGGCAGTCCCTGGCTGTATTTACATTCACATGAATTGCCAGGCAGTTCTTTCTTCCTCCTTCCCATCCCTATAATAAAACAATAATAAAAAAAAATTGGTATCAGTGTGATGAACTAAATAAAATCATATACTGCTATTTTCACTGTGGTTTGCTCATCACTACCTCTGATACAGATGTAAACACAGTCTCGTTGATCCTGCTGTATCTATAGTCTACACTGTCTATGGATGGCTGTTTTCATTTGCTGCCATATCATGCAGTAAGAGAAGAAAAAATTCAATGACTAGTCTCAAAGTATTGATAAAGAACCTGCGTGACAACAATAAGATAGATGTGAGCCATCAATGTCAAGTAGCTGCGACAAGTCCTTACAATAACATTGAGTGAAGAATGAAAATTGCACAATTTTCTTTGCAGATAAGGTATGGTAGATGGGTTTTAGTTTTGCACACAAGAACATCAGAGGTTTCAGAGGTGACCCAGCTTGTATTAAAAAGAAGCAGGAAAATATTTCAGAGGACTTGAAGGTCATCTACATACATACTGAAGGAACGTCTTGGGTGAAAAGCTGAAGGACATCCGTCTGATGGATAGATAGGACATGATACTTTGTTATCAGGTGGATCAAGGAACTGAACAAGGTTAGTTCTCCTTTAATTTCACTTTAACAAAATGTCCTACAGATACACAAAGCTGAGTGTCCCTCACTGTATTGATTCTTCTACACTGTACCAAGACATGGGTCACTTCATTTCACCCCTTTGTCCCATTACTGGGGGTCTCTGGACTGAAGCCATATAATGAATATCAGCTTTACCTATTGGTGACATATAAGTAACGTACAGTTTCAATGGAAATGTCACAATATGAACTATGACCAATAGATGGAGTCAACTACACTCTCTACTAACTATCTATCTATCTATCTATCTCATATCTATCTATCTATCTATCTCATATCTATCTATATCTATCTATCTATCTCATATCTATCTATATCTATCTATCTATCTCATATCTATCTATATCTATCTATCTATCTCATATCTATATCTATATCTATCTATCTATCTATCTATTGTCTCTACTATCTATCTGTCTATCTATCTTCTCTATCTCTATCTAACTATCTTATATTTATCTCTCATATTTATATATATATCTTCTTTCTTTCTTTCTTTCTTTCTTTCTATCTATCTATCTATCTATCTATCATGTCTATATCTATCTATCTATCTATCTATCTATCTATCTATCTATCTATCTATCATGTCTATCTATCTATCTATCTATCTATCTATCTATCATCTATCTATCTATCTATCTATCTATCTATCATGTCTATCTATCTATCTATCTATCTATCTATCTATCTATCCATCTTTTATCTATATACATAAAGATTTTTTTTTGAGATCCATAAATAAAGATTATTGTTACTCTTTTAGTCACTTCATGTATCTGCACCCTAAAAATACGTTTGTCATATAAAGGCGGATTTTTTGTGCTATAGATATTAATTAAATTTTGCCTCAAAAGTACAGTAACTATAAATGTAAATAGAAAAGAGGGGATGGGGGTTTAATTTTACCACTTATGGAAATGCTAGCTATGGAAAATTTGGCCTCTAAAAACCAGATTGCATACAATTCACTGCAAGCTCTGCTGTAGGAGCAGAAAGTAAGGCATGCACCTACATTTAGTATCTATGAAAACGCCAGAAAAAAATGTACCTATCTATACACGTCTCTATCTTTCATCTATGCCTCCATACAGTAGTTTGTCAACCTTTCTCCTTAGTGAGACGCACTTAAGTAAATAGTATGCCATGGTGCTATATTGATTCTTAAGAAAGACTTGTTGTTGGGGTCACAAATCAATACCAGCAGCAGTAAGTAACAGCGATGAACTGGACGGTCCATCATGCGATGCTGGCTGATTTGTTTCTGGCTCTACCTGTGAAGATTTTCTGACTATGAGGAGCAGAAAACTCCATAAAGTTAAGAAGAGGCTACAGTCTAAGGTTAGCCAGTATAATGGAATATATTATTATTTATCTATCTATTCCATATATGATTAAATATGGGAGTGTCTTAAAGTGGACTTGCCACCAAATCTGAAAGCCCAATGACATACATGCTAACAGGACTTATAACTTTGGAATAGCTGAACGCCTTTGGATAACCAAAACACCAGAATGCTCACAGAGGCTCACATGCTCTATATAACTAACATATATCTATCTCTATCTATCTATCTATCTATCTATCTATCTATCTATCTCATATCTATCTATCTATCTATCTATCTATCTAAGCAGAACAGAATGGCAGCACTCCAAAGTTTCAAAAAGATAGTGGATTTATTTCAGAACGACATTTCAGTTCACTAGAAACTTTCTCTCTATCTATCTATCTTATATCTATATATGTATTTATCTATTAATCCCATGTACATTTAATTATGGGATTATCCAGTTCTCTGTTTTATATTAATTTAATAAACTATCTCTCTATATATGTATCTATCTAATATTAAATGAAAAAATATCAATCAAATCTATCTACATTAATCATCTATCTACATATCAACATCTATCTATCTATCTATCTATCTATCTATTGATCTATCGATCTATCTGTCTGTCTGTCTGTCTGTCTGTCTATCTATCTGTCTATCTATCTAGCTACATTATCTATCTTTCTCTTTCATACTTATATGTCTGTCTATCTATCTGTCTGTCTATCTATCTACATTATCTATCTTTCTCTTTCATACTTATCTATCTATCTATATATCTATCTATCCATCTAGATATTTTTTTTATTTTACTATTTTGTACCATTCCCTTTTTACCAACTGATGTAGTGTTATATCTTGGAGAACAGATGTACACAAAGATATAAATAGGTTCAATCAGCTCTGAAAATGTCAAGCAAGAAAATGAAGTTGTTGTATGAGACATGATATATATATTTTTTTGTTCTATGAAAAAGGAACAAGAAAGGTCACATAATTTGTACTCCGTGCCCTTCTCAAATGGCAATCACTGAAGGAATGGAGCTAGTGGAGAGATCAAATTGGAGGAGAAAATAGAGATATTTATCAACAGATATCAAAGGTAAAAGATAATTGGTGGCATTTTTGAAGGTTTACCTAATTTTTGTCATTTTTGGGGAAAAACACAACATATCCCCTTAATTTGGCTGCCCAGTTTAGAAAATACATGTGCCTTAGGTTGCCGAACCCTGTCCTAGGAAATGTGATCTCTCGGGGAGTCTGATCACCCATACAATTTCTGTAAGCATGTGAGCAATAGTCTATGTTAATAATTTATATCTTATTATATCAGTAACCAAGACAGTAATGTTTTCAGAGGGCTGAATAGAGATGGGCAAAATTTGGGAAATTGTTAGTTTTTTACGAAACCAAAGAAATGGAGATTTGCCTTGGGCAAACTAAAATGGCCACTGCATTATACTCTGGGGTCTCTTCAGACCCCAAAGTATAATAGGTCGAGGCCCAGAGTAGGTAACAAATAAAAAATTTATACTCCCCTTCCCTTACTTCTTTTGGTCTCCTTGTGGTGTCCAGTGCTCTCCTGGTGATGTCATGTACCTGAGGTCCCCGCTGAGGCCTGTGATTGAGCCACCAGCTGTCACATGGGCACGCCAGGGGTCAAGAAGTCAGCGTGACCACTGAGGCCAAATCATATGCCTTAGCGGTGATCCCCGGTGCATGAGGTCACCAAGGAGACCAAGAGAGAGTTGAATGAACGCGGCAAAAAAAAAAAAAATCTTGGGAGGTTTGCGCTCATCTCTACTCCCATTACTGTATGTATTGTGTGGCACAACAAGAACCGGAAACACCACCACATGAAGGACAAGCAGCAAAAAGTGCCCTGGGGGACCGAACACCATCACCCCCATGTGACCTCCTTATCATGGTGCCCTCCTAGGGGCTGTTCTTTTGGTATCAAACGCCACCCTGACCAGTGAGACTGCCACATTGGGCCTACTCCTGTATATATCATCTCTACACTGTTTGCCTTGGGGTGCCGCAAAGTTATAATTTTGAAACTCATGGTCTCTAATAAAAAAAAAAAAACATAACACGCTTCCCCACATTGTCATTTATTACAATGGTTCCTTCTTATGTGGAGATCCTTTGGATTTCTTCAAGCAATGAGGCCCGGGTCTTACTGCTACCTTTATACCCACTATAGCTATGCCTGAAGATGCCCTATAAGAGCTTACATTGTACAGGAGAGAGGACCCTGCCCATAAGAGCTTACACTCTACAGGAGAGAGGATCCTGCCCATAAGACCTTACACTCTATAGGAGAGAGGACCCTGCCCATAAGAGCTTACACTCTACAGGAGAGACAACCCTGCCCATAAGAGCTTACACTCTACAGGAGAGAGGACCCTGCAATAAGAGCTTACACTCTAAAGGAGATAGGTCCCTGCCCATAAGACCTTACAATCTACAAGAGAGAGATTCCTGCCCATAAAAGCTTACACTCAACAGGAGAGAGGACCCTGCCCATAAGAGCTTACATTGTACAGGAGAGAGGACCCTGCCCATAAGAGCTTACACTCTACAGAAGAGTGGCCCCTGCCCATAAGAGCTTACACTCTACAGGAGAGAGGACCCTGCCAATAAGAGCTTACACTCTACAGGAGAGAGGTCCCTGCCCATAAGAGTATATACTCTAGAGGAGAGAGGCCCTGCCCATAAGAGCTTACACTCTACAGGAGAGAGGCCCCTGCCCATAAGAGCTTACACTGTACAGGAGAGAGGACCCTGCCCATAAGAGCTTACACTGTACAGGAGAGAGGACCCTGCCCATAAGAGCTTATAGTCTACAGGAGAGATGGCCCTGCCCATAAGGGCTTACACTCTACCGGTAGAGAGGACTCTGCCCATAAGAGCTTACACTCTACAGGAGAGAGGACTCTGCCCATAAGAGCTTACACTCTACAGGAGAGAGGACACTGCCCATAAGAGCTTACACTCTACAGGAGAGAGATCCCTGTCCATAAGAGCTTACACTCTACAGGAGATAGAACTCTGACCATAAGAGCTTACACTCTACAGGAGAGAGGACACTGCCCATAAGAGCTTACACTGTACAGGAGAGAGGACCCTGCCCATAAGAGCATACACTGTACAGGAGAGAGGACCCTGCCCATAAGAGCTTACATTGTACAGGAGAGAGGACCCTGCCCATAAGAGCTTATACTCTATAGGAGAGAGGACCCTGCCCATAAGAGCTTACACTCTACAGGAGAGAGGTCCCTGCCCATAAGAGCTTATACTCTATAGGAGAGAGGACCCTGCCCATAAGAGCTTACACTCTACAGGAGAGAATCCCTGCCCATAAGAGCTTACACTCTACAGGATAGAGGACCCTGCCCATAAGAACTAACAATCTACAGGAGAGGCCCCTGCCCATAAGAGCTTACACTCTACAGGAGAGAGGACCCTGGCCATAAGAGCTTATACTGTACAGGAGAGAGGACCCTGCCCATAAGAGCTTACACTCTACAGGAGAGAGGACCCTGCCCATAAGAGCTTATAGTCTACAGGAGAGATGGCCCTGCCCATAAGAGCTTACACTCTACAGGAGAGAGGACCCTGCCCATAAGAGCTTACACTCTACAGGAGAGAGGACCCTGCCCATAAGAGCTTACACTCTACAGGAGAGAGATCCCTGTCCATAAGAGCTTACACTGTACAGGAGAGAGAACCCTGACCATAAGAGCTTACACTCTACAGGAGAGAGGACACTGCCCATAAGAGCTTACACTGTACAGGAGAGAGGACCCTGCCCATAAGAGCTTACACTGTACAGGAGAGAGGACCCTGCCCATAAGAGCTTACATTGTACAAGAGAGAGGACCCTGCCCATAAGAGCTTACACTCTACAGAAGAGAGGCCCCTGCCCATAAGAGCTTACACTCTACAGGAGAGAGGACCCTGCCAAAAAGAGCTTAGAGTCTACAGGAGAGAGGTCCCATCCCATAAGAGCTTACACTCTACAGGAGAGATGGCCCCTGCCCATAAGAGCTTACACTCTACAGGAAAAAGGACCCTGCCCATAAGAACTAACAATCTACAGGAGAGGCCCCTGCCCATAAGAGCTTACTCTCTACAGGAGTGAGGACTCTGCCCATAAGAGCTTACACTCTATAGGAGAGAGGCTTTGCCCATAAGAGCTTACACTATACAGGAGATAGGCCCCTGCCCATAAGAGCTTACACTCTACAGAAGAGAGGACCCTGCCCATAAGAGCTTACACTCTACAGAAGAGAGTCCCCTGCCCATAAGAGCTTACACTCTACAGGAGAGAGGACCCTGCCCATAAGAGCTTATAGTCTACAGGAGAGATGGCCCTGCCATAAGAGCTTACACTCTACAGGAGAGAGGACCCTGCCCATAAGAGCTTACATTGTACAAGAGAGAGGACCCTGCCCATAAGAGCTTACACTCTACAGGAGAGAGGACTCTGCCCATAAGAGCTTACACTCTATAGGAGAGAGATCCCTGTCCATAAGAGCTTACACTCTACAGGAGAGAGGACCCTGCCCATAAAAGCTTACACTGTACAGGAGAGAGGACCCTGCCCATAAGAGCTTACATTGCACAGGAGAGAGGACCCTGCCCATAAGAGCTTACACTCTACAGAAGAGAGGCCCCTGCCCATAAGAGCTTACACTCTACAGGAGAGAGGACACTGCCAATAAGAGCTTATAGTCTACAGGAGAGAGGTCCCGTCCCATAAGAGCTTACACTCTACAGGAGAGATGGCCCTTCAATAAGAGCTTACACTCTACTGGAGAGAGGACTCTGCCCGTAAGAGCTTACACTCTACAGGAGAGAGGACACTGCCCATAAGAGCGTACACTCTACAGGAGAGAGTCCCCTGCCCATAAGAGCTTACACTCTACAGGAGAGAGGACCCTGCCCATAAGAGCTTATAGTCTACAGGAGAGATGGCCCTGCCCATAAGAGCTTACACTCTACAGGAGAGAGGACACTGCTCATAAGAGCTTACATTGTACAGGAGAGAGGACCCTGCCCATAAGAGCTTACACTCTACAGGAGAGAGGACTCTGCCCATAAGAGCTTACACTCTATAGGAGAGAGATCCCTGTCCATAAGAGCTTACACTCTACAGGAGAGAGGACCCTGCCCATAAAAGCTTACACTGTACAGGAGAGAGGATCCTGCCCATAAGAGCTTACATTGCACAGGAGAGAGGACCCTGCCCATAAGAGCTTACACTCTACAGAAGAGAGGCCCCTGTCCATAAGAGCTTACACTCTACAGGAGAGAGGACCCTGCCCATAAGAGCTTATAGTCTACAGGAGAGAGGTCCCGTCCCATAAGAGCTTACACTCTACAGGAGAGATGGCCCTTCAATAAGAGCTTACACTCTACTGGAGAGAGGACTCTGCCCATAAGAGCTTACACTCTACAGGAGAGAGGACACTGCCCATAAGAGCTTATACTGTACAGGAGAGAGGACCCTGCTCATAAAAGCTTACACTGTACAGGAGACAGGTCCCTGCTCATAAGAATTTATACTCTAGAGCAGAGAGGACCCTGCCCATAAGAGCTTACACTGTACAGGAGAGAGGACCCTGCCCATAAGACAAAAAAGAGAGTGTGTGGACACAGCCCAACTCACATAGCCGTTGACATCCAGAAATCCAGGATCTTACTCTGATGCACGTGTCTCCACCCTTCGGTCAAAAGCAACATATAAGTAGAAAAAAAAACCCAAATAGAGACCCAGCAATCCAGGAGTGTACAGATTAAATGGTTTAAACTTAGCTTTTATTGTTCCCATACAAAAAATTAGATATACCATTTGCCATCGGTCAGAGGCATAAATCTCTATGGCTTACGCGTTTCAGAACACGTAGTTCCTTACTCATACTCTTTTTTTGTATTATTGTCAGTTACCACAAATGACCATAAGAGCTTACACTCTTATGCTCATATGAACGCGCACTTACTGCCTAGCAAATCTTGTCATTATGAGACAATCCCTTTAAGCACATTCCTACTGCAGGGTACTTTTGTGTCATGCCTCATCACTCTAGCCCTGCACTAGGCATAACACTTATTTTAGGAGTATTCCTTTAATTTTATTTCCTTAAAGCTATAAGGACTTCTGAATTGACTTTAAAAAAGATAAAGCGTTTTCATTACATGCTTGGCAGAAGAGATATCTCTGCTCTTTATTATGTCAGTACATGTTTTAAGAGGCCATATGAATTAACCTCTTACAATGAAATTTTCTTCATGCTGTCTTGAAAATCCCAGGATTAAACATTTGTGTATTGTAAAATCATAGCAGTGTCTTGGGTAGTGTCAGATGACCTTATGATGCATGACGGAGCATCTTTTATACATATTGTGGGATTAGCATACATTAGGATGTGTGGCCTCCATGGTTCTGTGCTTTATAATATGTCTGGAATGGTGGAATCTAATACACATATTTTTCATTAAAGGGGTTATACAAGATTAGAATTTATAGCTGCCTTCTTTTGGAAAGCACCATATCTGTCCATGTCTGGTATTGCAGCTCAGCTCGATTGAAGTGAATAAGGATGATATGTAATACCACATACAACCTACAGTCAGATGTGGCACTGTTTCCAGCAGGAACCAGCCATGAATTTTTAATCCTATACAATCCCTTTAAATATGTTTCCAATAAATCTGTGCAGGTAATAAGGAATTAAAGACACACTTCATTATGAGATTACGTCGGTGTCAAACAATTGATACCACTAGGCTTTGTAGTTACTATGGGCCCTTGGAGATATTTTCAGCGTGAGGGTCCCATCCTTTAAGCCATACCTCCTTTTGGTGAATTTGAAGCACAATGTGCTCGTCCTCTACAGTACCTCCTGTCCACCAGGGTTTCTCCTATTCCCCATTAATGTTTTCCTCATATAAATTATGTCCACTTATACAATGTCCTCTGATGCCCCCCTATTCAATATTTTCCCATGTCCACTGAAAGAACAACAAAAATGATAAGCATAAGCTCTTATGGGCAGGGATCTCTCTCCTGTAGAGTGTAAGCTCTTATGGGCAGGGACCTCTCTCCTGTAGAGTGTAAGCTCTTATGGGCAGGAACCTCTCTCCTGTAGAGCGTAAGCTCTTATGGGCAGGAACCTCTCTCCTGTAGAGCGTAAGCTCTTATGGGCAGGGACCTCTCTCCTGTAGAGTGTAAGCTCTTATGGGCAGGGACCTCTCTCCTGTACAGTGTAAGCTCTTATAGGCAGGGACCTCTCTCCTGTAGAGCGTAAGCTCTTATGGGCAGGAACCTCTCTCCTGTAGAGTGTAAGCTCTTATGGTCAGTGTCCTCTCTCCTGTACAGTGTAAGCTCTTATGGGCAGGGACCTCTCTCCTGTAGAGCATAAGCTCTTATGGGCAGGGGCCTCTCTCCTGTAGAGTGTAAGTTCTTATGGGCAGGGACCTCTCTCCTGTAGAGTGTAAGCTCTTATGTGCAGGGACCTCTCTCCTGTAGAGTGTAAGCACTTATGGGCAAGGACCTCTCTCCTGTACAGTATAAGCTCTTATGGCCAAGGTCCTCTCTCCTGTAGAGTGTAAGCTCTTATGGGCAGGGTCCTCTCATCTGTAGAGTATAAGTTCTTATGTGCAGGGAACTCTCCTGTAGAGTGTAAGCTCTTATGTGCAGGGACCTCTCTCCTGTAGAGTGTAAGCTCTTATGGGCAGAGACCTCTCTCCTGTACAGTATAAGCTCTTATGGCCAAGGTCCTCTCTCCTGTAGAGTGTAAGCTCTTATGGGCCAGGGTCCTCTCATCTGTAGAGTATAAGCTCTTATGGGCAGGGTCCTCTCATCTGTAGAGTGTAAGCTCTTATGGGCAGGGACCTCTCTCCTGTAGAGTGTAAGCTCTTATGGGCAGTGTCCTCTCTCCTGTAGAGAGTAAGCTCTTATGGGTAGGCTCTTCTCTCCTGTAGAGTGTAAGCTCTTATAGACAGGGTTGTCTCTCCTGTAGAGTATAGTAGAATGTAAGCTCTTATTGGCAGGGTTGTCTCTAATGAATGATTATTATTATTGTATTGTCATGCAGTTGCCGTTATCTAAAAGTATCTAGGAAAGCTGCTGCCACCATGCAGACTTCGAGGTGTCCATTAGTTGTATAGTTTTCCTTAATGCGATTGTAGAGGAATCTGTTATGATTACAGATGGTAACAAAGCATTAATTATACATGATTCTGGGCCCCCGTGCTTCTTTTTGTGTACATTGCTCTCATTTTCTCACTTAAGTTAAATCTGATCCGAGTTAATTTCCTATTCATTAATTGAAACAATGGATACAGCTTGCGGGTCATTGCATTTTCAAGAGTTGCAGTCCCTTTGGGTCGTATAGACTTACATAAGCAGCTTCTACAAGGGCAACCGTATCCCTTGAAAGTAACATTGCTGATGAAGAAAGAATAGATTCTGAGAGGAAAATAAAACATCCCCATGTAAATCAGCTACATGAGGCCACATTGCAAAGTGACAATTTTTAGTCGGCTTCTTACAATGCTCTGAGAGTTTTATCTTTTAATGCCTTTTCATTGTCAGTTTCCTTCTCGAATTCCTTTGGGAACTGGCCCAGAATATAGAATTGTCTCCAACATCACGCATCCAAGACTTAAATGTCATTTAACCCACTGGTAGACTCGACATAGAGCTGAGAACTGCAGGGACTTGTATTTTTCAATGAGCTCGAATCCTATAGTATGTTAGGGATGGATCAAGGTCAACGGGGGCAGTAAATGTGATTGGGGCCCCGCTCCTTGTAGCAATGTTCATATAATGAACAGATAACTAAGGCTGAATCCCATCCATATGTTGCATAAAACAATCCGCAGCGGAAAAGTTGCGTTTTTAAATTCACAGCTTGTCAATTATACCTGCGAAAATGCTGGCATTTTCCGTATAGGTATAATAGGGGCAGAAAGTCCGCGAGGGAAAAATCCGCAAAAATGTGATGGAAAATGAAGAAAAAAAAAGTGATGCGTTTCCACCGCGTTTATTCCTGCTTTTACTGCGCTTCACTACGTGAGGCCTTAGCCTTAAAGGGTTTTTTCCACTAATAACACTTCTCATCTATCCTGTGGATATGGCATCGGTTACTGATTGCTTAGGGGGTCCGGCTGCTAGGACCACCACCAATCAGGAGAACAGGGGCCAAGTGTCCTATGAATGGAGTGGTAGTGTGCATGCTTGGCTATTGCTCTATTCACTTCTATGGGACTGAATTCCAGAATTGCCATTGAAGTGAATAGCACAACTCTCCATTCCCATGTGGCACTTGGGGACCCCCATTCAAGTGGTCAGTCGCCTGTCAATCAAACACTTGATCTCTATGCTATAGGAAAACCTCTTTTAGGCTGAGGCCCCACATTATGGAAACACAGCTTTTTTTGTTGCAGATTTTTTTGCGTTTTTTTTGAGCCAAAGCCAACAATGGCTACAAAAAGGAATGGGAAATATATAGGAAGTTCTTATACTTCTCCCTTCTGCTCAATTCACTCCTGGCTTTGGCTCAAAAAAACGCAACAAAATCTGCAACAAAAAAGCTGCGTTTCCACAACGTGGGGCCTTAGCGTAAAATGTTACCATATAGCTATACTATATACCTATGCTCCTGTATATTAAAGGAACACAAAACTTACTTATACTCCAACCAAGTCTACTATTTAAAGGGAAAGTGTCGCCAAAAATTACCTATTTTTACTTTCTTTGTTCTATAGTTTTTTTTAAAGAATTTTCAAAATTTTTAAAAAAATGTTTCCATGTCACTATATATTTTAAAAAGTATCCTACAACTTTAAACCTGGCTGCTAAGCCTAATTATAGATTGCCACTTGCCATTTCTGTGGGGGGTTTGCAGCGGTCATCTCATTTACATCACCAACAGTGTTACAATAGAAGATAGCACCTCTACAGATAACACCAGTGAGCCATTATTACATCCACTTCTGACAATAGATGGTGTCAAAGCTTATGTATGCCTTTAAAAACATGTATTGGAGAAGTAGTTTATTGTATAGTAGAAGCCCCTGCCTGTGATATTTTCTATTGGCTGCTCTGTCATGAACATGGGGTGAGTAGGCAGAGACCTGGCTATGAGGAGAGTGTCTGAGCATGTGTGTCTACCAGCATTTAGCTCATTAGGTGGACATGCACATTTCTATACACTTTTAACACCAGGTGGCGCCATACTGTGTAATTAAATGTCAACTCTTCATTGGACCATTTTAACAGCATGTATTATTTTTAATTCTCTATACAAGAATATTTCTCATATATAGTGTATATAAAATAAAATGTATATACAATATACTATACTCTTGTTTTGCAAACTTATCAAATTTGGTGCACATTTGTGGTAAATCATGCCCTAAATTAAAACCATTTGGACATGAGGAAAAAATGGCGTCCATCTTAATATGGTCAGAAGTTTCAACTCCATATCTATACCATAGAACCTATTAGTAGCAAGGAGAGGTTTCAAACTTTTTTTTCTTTTTTTTCTTCGTGTCCTCGCCTTCCGCATTCATCATTTCTATATTGACTTATTTGTATGCTGATACTTTGAAAAGCTACAAGCGTAGTTGTTAATATATAAATCAAACAATAATAATTGGTGTAGTAAATCTTAAAGTGTACACGCGGCTATTCATCACTGATTTTGCTTCTTAATTGGATCTTCAGCGGAAAGAAAACATGTATAATTCTCACAAAATGAATAGGGCTCTTTATGCAAGGAAAAACAAAAAGAGATTGCTTCCTATAAAACATGTAAGGTCTTTTTACTTATTAAAACTCCCAGAAGTAACACTGATGTCAATGAGCCTTAGCCAAAAATATCTAATCTTTCTTTCTATCTATCTATCTATCTATCTATCTATCCATATACAGATAGATGTCTTTCTTTACCTTTCCTCAATGTATCCCAAGATAAGTTGTGCAAAAAAAAAAAAAAAAGAACCTAATTTCCTGATACTCTATCAGGAGTTTTTGCTATATTTGTCTATATTCCACCTAGTGGTTGTGATGTGAACTGCATTTTGTTGAGAGTTTTGCATGCATGTCAAGCTACTGTATTAAATCTATCCAATTTCAAACACACTTGAAGTTATGTCAAAGTGAAAAGTGACATTATTATACACTGGGGTCTCTTAAGACCCAGGCCCAGGCGTTCTTCTGTGACATCATCGGTCTGGGGGTCACAGCTGAAACCTATGATTGGGCCACCAGTAGTCACATGGGCACAATGAGCGTCATGAGGCCTAAGAGAGGTGGTATGTTAGTATGAGTGTTTTTTATTTTTTTCACGTCCCCTGGGCCTCCTCTTATTATTCAGACCCCAGAGTATAATGCGGCAACCATTTTAGTTTGTCCAAGATGTATCTCCATTTGTTCAGTTTCGTAAAAAAAAAAAAATGGTTTGCCCATCTCTAGTCATTAATATTTTTAGCCTAGAAAACCCCTTTAACCACTTCAGGCCCGGGCCATTTTCCCTGGTTTAAAACCAGACACATTTTCGGTTTTCTTCATACATGAGGTTTTTGAGGACTATAACATATTTTTCCTTTGGGTTATTCAAAATAATTGTGTGCCTTTTTGCCTTTTTTAGGTTTTGAATAGGGCTTTATTTTTAAGTTATTTTTATTTTTGTATTTTTTTTTTAGCTTGAAATTTGAGAAAATTAAAAAAAGAAAGAAAAAGAAACACTTTTCATGATTTTTGAACAGCACAAAAAAGTTACTAAAAATATTTCCCCTCTCTTACAGTAATTTTTACATTGGTGACAAATATTGTTGTGTCGCTGGGGATGGGGCTAGAACCTGTGACGTGGATGTGGTAGTGGTGTTATTTATTTATTTATTTTTTTACACATTGTTGCCCCCCCCCCCCTTAAGGTCATAATAGACAATTTAACATTACTTTTTTTTCCTGATAATTTCCCCTGAAACTGGAGCTGATACATGGACATCATGGCAACTCCCGTAGCTTTGTATGTAGTGATTGGGCAAGTAAGGAAGATAATAAACCATCCCTGCTTTCTCCAAGGGAGGTGCAGTTGTTGTAACAGCCGGCTCCCTGTTTCTGAAGCTGCACGATTTTGTGCATTTGCTTTACTCAGGTACATCCTTACAGGAATAAGAGAGGACAACCTGGACATATATAGTCAACTGGCGGTCCGGAAGAAGTTAAGTCCACGTATTGCGAGAGTGTGAACGCATCCTACATATGTAACCACCCTTACCTTACTTCTAAGTGCCGGTTCACATCTGCGTTTGGGATTCCAAACATGCATTGGTCACTAGAGATGAGCGAAGTATTCAAAAATGCGATTTGCCAACTTCGCCGAATTTTCTAATACGATTCTATTCTATCCGAATTAAATTGCGGCGAAAAAAACAGCTATTTATTGGCTGTACAGAGTTGGGGTGGGCGGTAAAATGGTGGAACCCCTTGGATGCCGTGGTCATGTTTGACCACGGCATCCAAGGTGTTAAAACCGCCGATCGGTTATGGAGCAGGGTGTTAGGTGTCAGTTACACTTAACCGATCGGGGGTTTTAACACCATGGATGCGCGGTCAAACATACCATGGGTGCTTGCGAAGGGGTTAAAGGCCTGCGACATCACAGAGCTGGCTGCTGATTGGCTACACGCATGGCATTGTGGGTGATCCCGCATTCCCAGAGTTCCTTACCCCATGTCCTAACATGTACAGCAGACATTTTGAACTAAATGTGAATCGTTACCACGAAGCGTGAGGAAATTCAGATTTCCATTTCCTCAGCTTCGATTCCCTCATCTCTATTGGTCACATTTGAAAAAAAAGGTAAAGCTTTTACAATAAGATGATATAAAAACAACAATAAAAAAAATGTTAGGTCCTTAAGGCCCCTAATAGGCAGGTCCTTAAGGGGTTAAACTCATCTTCAGATTTCTGTTTTTGTAGAGGTTTTCAGAATCTTGTGCTGTAACTGTTGTCGTGACACTTAAGTTGTTGAAGAACCTGCTTTAAGCTCTGTAAAATCCTAAAATAATATGTTTCTCTTCTGTTCTGAGCCCAATTGCCGTCTGTTTTAAACCGAGGTAATAACGTATTGTGCTGCCGAGGACGAAGATTAATTTGATATTTTCCACTTTGGGGCAGTAGTCTTGGCAAAGTTTATATCTCGCTGCTTGAAGAAAATCATTCTGATCCACTGGATAAAGATTAAGTCACATCTTCCTCATAGAAACGTTGCCTTTCTCTGCTCGGCTATCCTTACCTGATCTCATCTTACTTAACCTTTGTTTCCAGAGGGATTAAAAACAAGCAAATGCAGGAGACCTTGTAAAAATGTTTCGTGTACTTGCAGGAGGTTTAAGCACTGGGTATCGGAGCTCAAGAACCTCTGTGTCATTCGATATTTTCTTAAAAGGCGGTAGCCATTTCTAGTAAATTCA
Source organism: Leptodactylus fallax (assembly GCA_947044405.1). Classification (NCBI taxonomy): domain Eukaryota; kingdom Metazoa; phylum Chordata; class Amphibia; order Anura; family Leptodactylidae; genus Leptodactylus; species Leptodactylus fallax. The sequence continues at coordinate 75,064 of CAMRHE010000419.1, forward strand.
TAAGAAAGCTACTTATCAGTACTGTGTAAGGAGGTGAAGGTTAACCCGCTCTGTTAAACAACCTTTGGTGGGTGAACATAGTTGGCCGTACACCCAAGACAGTAACAGTGCTTATCCAATGTGATGTTCATTTGTGCAACCCTTGATGATACAAAGTTTCCTTTGCCGGTACAAAATTTAGAGGTGTAAATTTGGTTGCACCTAAGTGTTGTACCTTGGGAGGAATTGTTGGAGAACGTTCTGTGGCATGACCCAATACTAGCTGTGGTGTCATGTATGACTTTGCCAACACGAGGGCTTATTATGAATAGAGAAGCCTTTGCACCATTTTAAGAAGACAATGTTGGGCGAGTCCATTTGGTTGGTCGGTCGGCCCATGCCATCCTGGAAAGCAGCTAGTCTATGAGTGCAGTAGGGATCGTACCTGTTGGCTCGTATTTGAAGGCTCCAAGAGAGTGAAGTTACTTGCTGAAGTGGGATTTACCCTATGTGTTGATCACTTGTCTTGTGGACCTACAATCAAGATTAATAAAGTTTGGTTCTGTAAGAACATCTGGTGTTTTTTCTTCTGACACGACTACCCTACACCACCAGATCTGTGTGGGGATTTTGGTCAGCAGCTGGCTGGGATATTAGGTTAGAAGTAAGATGGTTATGAGGAGATCTAATGACAAATACATGAAGGGACATTACGAAGACCTTTCTAATGATATTTTTACTTCTAGACCTGTAAAGATGACAAGGGGACATCCTCTACACCTAGAGGAGAGAACACTTCATCAGCAACATAGACCAGGATTCTTTCCTGTAAGAGCAGTGAGGTTATGGAAGTCACTGCCACCGGATGTGGTGATGGTGGATTCATTGTGCAAGAGGGGCCTGGATGATTTTCTTGAAAGGAAAAACATTACAAGTTAGGGGTATTTGATTTTTGCAGATGACAAGTTGATCCAGGTTTTTATACTGATTGCTGGATTTGGAGTTGGGAAGGAATTTTTTCCTCTGACATGGGCCAATTGGAATAGGGTTTTTGTCTTCCTCTGGATCAACACTGTAGGGTTGTAGGTTGGAACTGTGTCTTCTTCCAACCTTATCTATTATATTACAATTGCATAACAGATGTAGCAAAGTTTCATTTGATCCGAAAACTTGAAGAGCAAAAAAAAAAATTGTTCTAGTTCTCAAGGTCAAAATTGGCCCAGTCATAAGGGATATTAGATGTTCGGAAATTACATGTTAATCCAGGATATTATACCCATTACCGGATTTGGAGTCGGGAAATAATTTTTTCCTCTGACATGGGCCAATTGGCATCAGATTTTTTTGTCTTCCTCTCGATCAACACTGTAGGATTTTAAGTTAGACTAGATGGACCTTTATCTTCTTCTAACCTCTGTCTACAATGTTATTATATTACAATTGTACTACCAATGTAGCAAAGTTTAACTAGACCCTTCAAGCCCGCAAGGTCAAAATTGGCCCACTCATAACGGGATAAAAATGAATGGGTAAAATTCCCTTTAGTATTAGGATATAGATGAGTGGCAGCTGTCTGAGGTGTGATACATATACATTAATGTAATTACATAAGATCCCACTTCATACTTAAGCTGTCATTTTAAAGGAGCCATTACATCTATTAATCATGTAAGCATTTAATATCCCCTGGCGCCCCCACTAATGTAATGGATTGTTTAAGGCCATTGAAGTGTTTGCATACAACAAAACAGTTTGCTACACGTTCATATAAACAATCTATGATTAATTCATGTCGCTGGAGCAAAAATAAAGTTTCCAGTGTAAATAATGGAATATTCTTATATCTATACTTTGAAAGAGAACTAATGTATGTTTAATGATATACATATTATCCTGGGGCATTGTACATAGAAGTAAGGGCAGAGATCCCTTAATGATTGGCTTCTGCATTGTAGCTGCCGGTCTTTTTTGCATAACAAACCCGGCTCATCACTTCTTGTCTGATTTCAAGATTAGGGGCTCTAATATGATTTAAAGTGGACCTCCAATTATAAAGGAACTTTTCATAAATGAATAGTCTAAGTGAATATAGGAAACTCTCTAATATATCTTATTAAAGAAAAATGTTTCTTTCTCCATTTATCAGGCTTCTTTCTTCTTATCTGCTTTTAGAGTTACTTCTAACCTAGAAGTCTATGGAAAGGGAAGGGGAGAATGGCTGCTGGAAGAGGCACACAAGCTCTGCTGCGCCTAGTAAAATAACTCATGTAGCTCTACTATACTTACTCTGTATAGTGATAGGGAGTTTACTTGCTGAGGAAATAATTCACTCACTAGTCAGCAGCAGCCTCCTCTTCGCCCTCACCTCTCCATAGAAAAGTGATTCCCAACAGGGGTGCCATGGCAACCGAGGGTGCCTTGGAAACTTGCTAGGGGACTGCAACATTCCAGTTGGAAAGATGACTGCTTGCCTTCACGCAATGTTATCTGCATCCTTAGGAAGTTTTTGTCTTTTGGTAAAAATTATTTGGTAGGGGTGCCCCAAGGAAATGTTCTAGTCAGTGATCTCCAACCAATGGCTAAAATAAAAATAGACAAAGCACTCCTTGGTTTAGAACCACTTAAGACAGTGAATTACCTCCACCATAGAACCCAAGATAGGGTGCTCACCTTATAACACTGTGTAAGTACTCAACAACTTTCAAATCCATGCAACGCTGCCTTGAGTTCTGTGTTGTCCAAGGCATCGACTGTCATGTGTGCGGCTCTCTCCATTGACTTCTAAGGGAAACATGAAAACGGTCAAAAACTTCCAAACTGTGACTCCTATAGAAGTCAGTGGAAAAGCCACATATTGTATATGATTAACTACTTCTTTATTTGCTCTCTGCAGAGGCCAGTGGCACCAAACAGAACAAGGGTCAGGGTACCCCAATTCTGGAGATCTGGCCCAGAGAATATTCCTGTAGAAGTTCTGTGCATATTCTATAATTCTAAAGGTGGATACTTAGTGTTGACTGCAATACAAGCAAAGAAAGGAGGTTCACTTGATCTCATGTCTATCAGCATCACAATACCTGAGGATGATGGTTATGTATTGGTAGCCTGTGGCTTAATAAAAGGCCCTAACAGTGCTCAGTATTAGTTGCTGTTAGGACTTAAGAATCCACTACCAATTGCATATTTGGAACGTATGGATTTTCTTGTAGTGTTCAGCATTGGACATGTGTAAGGTTCTAGACTTGTTCAAGTTACAGGGACCACATGGACACCAGTATGCAGTTAAAACAAGAGCGATCACTTTTACTTAACCACGTTTCCTGGCAAGAAACGTATCAGCTATACAGTTCACAAGCTTATTATATTTTTTTTCTCTGGTATAGAGAGGTTCTTGCATCTATATAGTTATATAACCTCTCTGGGCTGGCTCCAGCTCAGGTCCCAGCTGAACTAAAGCCTCACTCTGTACAGCTACCTCCTACATCTCTGTCCTGAACTTACCTGTTACTTCTGAAAGTCCCCCTACTACTGGTCTGCTCTCTGTCTCTCCACTCCCAGACCTTGAATGCCTGGTCTGCTACTACCTAGATGTCAGTCTGTTCATGACTGGTCATCCACCTGTGACTCCACTCCCCTTGATTTGCAGGAGCCATCTAGTGACCTTCAGCCTTCACTGGCATTTCTGGTGCCACACATGCACCTCAAACCTACTGCATTTTCCTGACATGCAGCACCTTGCCCAACTGTCTGGTCTAGTGGGCAACCTAATAAAACTTTGCCTCTGCTTCTGTGGGTGACATGGCCTCTGTGCCCTATATTCCTACATATCCCATGTGACCAATGAATGTGATGTCACTTCCTGAGACGATGAAAGAAGCCATGTTTTCCAATCCTGGATAATCCCTTTAACCCTTACACCTGCACAGTTCCATATAGGAGCTGTAGACAGTCATTTTTAATTTTTAGATACATTAGAGCAATGAGAAACATGGTTGACATGGTGGACGTAGCCTTTAACATGTGTATTCAGAGCACAAAAGAGAATCTAGAAGTGACAAGTTGTGCAGGTTCTCAGTATACTCCAACAATAACAAATGTATAAAATTATTATAATAACTATTAATATTATTCCCATAAAATGCATCATATTTTAATAAGAAATGTGAATTAAATCCTCATTACGTTAATTTGGATACTGGAGCAAATCCCTCCCGTTTTGTCCACCCTTCGTGCATGATATTACGTGCATGCCGCGCTCTGCAGAGCATCTTATTAGCCCCGAAATGTAAACACGACATGTCTGGAGAAGTGTTATGTACCGTAATACCGTATAGCCAGGGTCATTTTATGAAACACTAAGGAGCCTTTCCGTCCCCTGATTTACAATGTGTTAAAAATGCAATAGAGATAATGATCTAGATCATTATAATGGGACATTCTTATTGCACTGGCCCACAACAAGAATACATTTCACATCCAGTATCTCCTGCATTTCTATAATTGTTATAATTGGAGTCACTTTGGGCTTGTAGAACATGATGGACCAGGAACAGTTATATGTGAATGGTAAGATTGAGGCACCCTGCCGGGGTCTGACATGCATTATTTAAAATAAAAACAGAACAAAATTGTATTATTTTAGCAGTAAATTGACTAAACCATATCCTGGACCTCTAAGTATAAACTATACACAGTAAAATTACAACAATCTGGAATGCTTGGAAGACCGGAAGTTCCAGATTATCAGAAATCCCAGATTATTGGAAGTGTAGGCCAGTGCCGGGACGGTGGCAATATGACTGCACACTCCTCCACGGCCAATGAGCCATTGTGGCCAGCCTGAGCTGCTTCTCCAACACCAACCCCTGCGAGTCACCCAAAGCCGTCTACCGGCAATGAAGGACACGATCACCCACTTCTCACTGTAGTCCACTTTATTGAGCACGTACAAGAACGTAACTCTTCAGTGGCATACAGTAAATAAATGTTAAAAAAACATGGTAGGTTTGTAAGATTGCAAGCCACTGTGACAACTAGCCTTCACTATGGGGAATACACAACCCACCACTGGAGAACCTTCTTCTTACTCACGAGTGTCTAAGTTGTATTAGTTCATGAACTGAATGACATCTTTGAGTTGACAGGTTTATCTTCTCAAGCCGCCCAAGAAGTGCCCAAACATGCTACGTTGCAAACAATCCTCCAGTCATACAAATGGTCCTTCTCACAAGTTGTCCTCTAAACCTGCCCACTCTACTCTGACAAAGCCGTTTTAACACATTAGTGGGCCCAGTGCAAAGATTTCATAAGTGGGACCCAATCACCACGACTTAGAAATATCTGACCTGCACAAATTATAATGCCCCCTCAATGGCCCCCACATAGTATAATGCCCCTTAGTGGTCCTCACACAGTATAATGCCTCCTTAGTGGCCCCGTACAATATGATGCCTCTGAGGGGCTCAGTTACCTCCCAACAGGACAGAAAGAGGGATATAATATGCCATGTGCTGTGTGTACTGCGGCAATTTTACCCCACTCACTTCCACTTTGATTCTGCCCATTCATTTATTTCTGTGCCCCCACATTATAATTTCCTCTCCAGTTGCCATCACAGCATAATGTTCCGTCCATCTGCCCCCACAGTTTAATTTCCCCCTCCAAATGCACCCACAGTTTAATGCCCCACTCCACTACTCCCATAGTTTAATGTCCCCCTCCAGCTACCCCCACAGTTTAATGTCCACCTTCTGATACCCCCATAGTTTAATGTCCCCCTCAAGCTATCCCCCCCAATTTAATGTCCACTTCCATCTGACCCACAGTTTAACTTCCTCCTCAAGTTGCCCCAAGTTAAATTTCCTCCTCATGTTGCCTCCAGTTTAATGTTCCCCTCCAGCTGCCCCCACAGTTTAAAGTACCCCTGCAGTTGCCCCCACAATATTATGTCCCTCTCCTACCAAACATAAAAAACACTAATACTCCCCTCTCCTCGCTCCCCTGCTGTTCTGGTCATTCAGGAAGCTGCAGACGCGATATAAGTGACGTCATCGCATTGTGCCTGCAGCTCCCGGAGCAGAGACGGGATGAATAGTGAAGCAGGGAGCAGATGCCCCCCTGGTTCACCATTGTCTTCAACTCAACTGAGGTGAAGATGCGTTGAAGTTGGGGTAACCCTGACCCCATGGCCGGAACAGCAAATGCAGGACTGTCCCGCTGTCGCAAGGGGGCCCCCACACCCATAGGGGCCTGCACCTGTGCAAGTGCACCATTGGCCCTATGGTTACAGTGGCCCTGTACTCCGAGTGTGGGAATGATCCCTTAAGTAGGTAACCATTCCTGCTCTGGGTAACCCAGGCAAAACCTGACATCACTGACATTACTCAGGCGCACCCTCCATTGGGCCAAGTGCCTGCTCTGAAATCTAAACCAGCTCATAGCTGATATAGGTTTCAGGTAGAGAAGAGGAAACCAGTTCAGAACAACGTAGATTCAACCCGAATTTTCCAAAAGTTTTGAGTTCGTCATGAACCCAAATCTTTGAGGGTTCATGACCAAATGTATTGTTAGGTGGGTGGGTAGACTATTAGGTTAACCAGGAGGGGAGAGCATTATTAAAAAACAAAACTGTGCCTGGAAAATCTATTAAAATTCATTTCAGCCATGTGTTGTCCATGGTTCACGGAAGTGTGAATAAGGTCTAATAGTGGTGTATTTTGTCACGCCATACTTCTATATTCTTGGCTGTGTTAGTGGAGTCTCTTGATCTTAGGCTTACAGTAAATTTGTATACTTTTCTTTGATAATCCAGAAGATTTGCTACAAGTATACATATATTCATCACATACATAGGATTTCTCTCTTCTAATAGGACTGAATAAAGTGTTATTTAATGGACTGTGAAAGATTTTGTCCCTACGCTGCAGAGGAAATCTGCTTCATTAATGTGAATATCTCCGAATGAGGCCTCGACTGATTATTTCAGTACAATTGCACACGAGGCACTGTTTTATTATTGGACATTTGCATATGTAATTTGACAGATCATTTCCAGTCATAAAAATGACAGGACCAAACATCAAAATATTTTTTCGGAAAACGGCTTATCAGTAAAAACATAAGGGCCGAGCGTGAAAAAATGGTAATGAAGCACGAGAGCCGTATTCTCAGCAATCACTGGAATTAGCGATCATTAACTCCGCGATGAATGAGGCAACTGATTTATTTCATGGACCTCATTGTTATTTCTTTTGGTAATTATTGCTGAAAAATGAGACTCTGCGGGATGAAAAGGTGTGGAAAGCGCTAAATAAATACTAGACGGGACTGATAATGATGCATTTGCTTCCATACAGATCAGCAAACCATTTTAGGGTTAAACTGATTTTTAGTTGTGCTTGGCTGGAATGACGTGTGGACCAAAAACGGCATTAAAAATTGTATCAAAAACTGCACTTGTGGTTCCAACCCTTATACTGAAACATGATAAATATCTAGGAAATATCTAGGAGTGGGAAACCCCACACTCATATGGACATTGTGGTGCCGGGTATAGCAGTGACCACCACTTTGTTTCTCAGGTTGCGAGGGTCCTGGGGATTGAACCCACAACAAATAGACATCCGATCAATGTGAAATCCCCCTTTAAGTGACAAAATTCTGATTGCTAGCAACTACCACTAGGGGGAGCTCAGGGAGTTTACTCTTTCTCAACATCCGCCATATTATTACAGTGGATATCAGGTCTTTAAACATGGCGGCTGCTCAACACCTTAACCACCAGGTCTCTATATTATTACTGATTGCGGGCATTAACCCTACAGATGCCTTGCTCAAACGTTGTTGGTAACGATTTCCGTTCCCTGCAATGAGATCCGGGGACAGCAATCGATCACTATGACAGCTGAGAGCCTATTAAAGGCTCCCTGACATGTCACCAGTGCAGCTCTATTACGGGCTGTGCTAGGGAGCCTGTAATAGAGTTCTATGGATTATACAATATATTGCAATGCATAAACATTGCAGAGTATTGTATCAATGATCAGATCACTGAGGTTCAAGACCCCTAGGGAGTCTAAAAATAAAAGTTAAAAAAAAAAAAGCTAAAAAAATAAACAAATAAAACATGCACTCATTAGTAGCTGTAGTGGGAAAAAAAATCGGAAGAGCCTGCCAAAAAATTTGAATAAAAAGCGATCAAAACATTAGTCATTCCCCAAAATAGTATAAATAAAAAGACCCAAAGAGATGCCTAATGCAGCCCTGTATACAGAAATATAGTTAGGGGTGTCTGAATATGCTTACTCCAACAATTTTTTTTTTTCAAAGTTTTGGATTTTTTTTTGTAAGTTGTTAAAAAATAACAAAAACTATATAAATTTGGGATTGTCGTAATCGTAACAGCCCGCAGAATACAGATAACATGTCATTTTGGCTGCATAGTGAACACCAAAAAAAAAAAAAAACTCATAAGAAAGTGGTACAAATGCAGTTTTTCTCTAATTTTACCCCGATTTTTTTTCTAGCTTCCTACTACATTGTATGGAATATTTAATGGCACCATTATAAAGTACAGTTTGTCTTGCAAAAATGACAGCTCTGTGAATGGAAAAAAAAAGTTGTGGTGGTACGGAGTCAGTAACGAAAATCGAAAAATGGCTGCGACAGGAAAGGGTTAAAGAGCATGTGTTATCTGGACCCCCACAGATCTTCAATTGATGATTTATCCTAAGGATAGGTCATCAATTATTAATCCTGGAAAACCCCTTAAGTAGCTGGGGTTTAGTGTCCCAAACCTGATATCTGTAGAAATCATAGTTTGAAGAAGAGGGCCTACTGAGATGAGTCCTCTGAGAGACTGTGGTCTGGTGCATGTGAATTGCGCTCAGTCAGTCCAGGTCAGTACACCTCGCTTCACTGGTGGTGTCTGGTGTTCCATTGTGGTCGTCTTCCAGCCTCTTCCCATCACTTGGATGATGTCAGGATACTGGAAGATGACTGAAGAAGACCGTAATGGAGTACTGTACACTGCAAGGAAGCCCAGGAGAGGTGAGGGAAGATGATTGAGTATAAGCGTTTCTGCACCACCTCTGGACCACCGCTTATTATACTCTGGGGTGTGAAGAGAAGAGACCCCATTTCTGGTTTGGACAACTGGCAAGCGAACCTTGAAAATATTCACAAAAAAAATCTTGCAAGGTTTTCCTATCAAACGTAGTTTTAAAAACTGGCATGTAAACATACCTATACCATACCAAGATAGTGAAAGGGTTAACAATAAAATCTCTGGCCCAGGGCAGTAAAGGTTTACATGCTTAAAGAGGACCTTTCCCCACCTTCACCAACTCTGACTCTCTGCATCCTCCAGTAGGCATCCTTTCCCTGATTTCAGCACTGTTGTAATTTTTTTCTGTAGCCCCCACCATTCCTGAGCAATCAGTGCTGTTAGTTTCAGCGCCTAATGTGCTAATTGGGCTTTCTACTGTCAGGTGGGTGGTTTCAGGCTAGAACCAATAGTCTAGGACCACCCACCTGACAATAGAAATCTTAATTAGCAGATTAGGTGCTGAAACTAGAACTAATTTCTCATCATCGATGGGGGCTAAAGAAAAAAAAATTTCAATTGCACTGGAATGACTGGAAAGGCATCTAATGAAAGATACAAAGAGTTGGTGAAGGTGGAGAAACGGCCTCTTTAATTTTCAGGTTGCACTTTAAAGATCCAGTCCATGAAGGGCCCCTATGAAACATGGCCCTAGGGAACTGTCCAGTTTGACACCCCTAAAACTAGCCCAATGGGTGCCCAAGGTACACTTGGAATTTACCATGCATGTTTGTGTCAGGTAGGCAATAATTTATAATCATTTGCAGGTTCCCTTTAAGATGGCCGGGCTGCACTGTATATCTTGCGGCTGTCAGCACTGTAATAACAGTGGCGGTTGTTGTTATTGTTTTCGGCCGGCAGTCACATTACTCCATAGACATCTTCTAATCAATGCTCCAATCAGACATTTATCATACTTACCAGAACACATTTCCATTTGTGCTAACAAAGAGCTTGATTGGATTTTCTTCATTAAATGAAAATGGCCAAAGTGGTTTCTTAACTGCGGCTCCGTATTAATTAATGAATAATTTACAATGGAAGGGAACAATATTTTACCATAATCCGCCAACCTTATTTGCATTAAATTCGAGCCGTTTCTTTCGTACAGTAGATATCGCTGACACTACGCTGCAGATAACAGCGCTATATCCTCCTCCGCTACACATGTACTAAAACTTGACACTTGGCACCGAACTTTGTGTCGCCAGAAAATGGCCTATTTTTGTAAACCATATTTTTAAGAATTTTTGATGGTTTTATTTCTATTTTTCTATATCACTATCTATGTTTTAAAAAAGTACTCAATCCTGAAATTTTCACTCTGGTCACTAAGCCTAATAATAGACTGACACTTTCCAGTTCTGTAAGGTTTTCTTTGCACCAGTCATCTCATTTACATTACAGACAGGATTGCAATAGAAGATAACACCTGGATAACATCCCCTAACATCCATCATTGCTATCACTACTGACAATTGATGATGTCACAGTTTATCTACCCCTCCCTGCATAGAGCATTTCTAAAAGACTCTCTTATTGACCTCAGGGAGTCATCTCCAGACTATGACATAAAGGTGCTGTAAAGCATATCACTAAATGCTGAAAGATGACCGCCTCCATAATCATGTACAGAAAATACAGTAGAATAAAAAATTACAATAAAAAAATAAAAACAGATTAGAAAAATTATATATTTCACTTTGCATTCTTGTCTTTACATTCCTGTCAACTCTTTCACTGGCTTTTGTTTGGTATCAGTGTCATGTTGAACTTTGCTACATTTGTGTCCCTTGACTGATATCTTTGTCCACAAACTTTTTTCAATCTTTGTAAAGTTTTTACTCAATCCAACGTCTTATATTCTAAACCACCAGTATCGGTGGCCAGCCAGACAAAGGACAATAGGATCCTCCCATTTGCCTAACCTAATAATAGACCTCAAATGTGCGACAGAAGACAATCCCATTTGAAAGGAACTGTGGACCAAATTGCTTGCCACTAATTCTTGTGGGATCTTATTGTTTCTATGTCCTCCACTATCACAACTGAAACTTAACATCCACATGTTCTCTATAAAGGGAAGGTGGACCAGAGAACCATCTCCTTTGATGGGTTCAAGGAACCCCACCTGAGTATTATATATTTTCTCCCATCAAAATTTGATAGAGGATATGGTGTACATTTGGCTGATATGTTGGAGCCGGGGTGGAAAATGTGTCGAATGCCTGAGAGACCTCCATCAAAGATTTCCCTCTTGCCCATCCCAGACACTTCCAGCCATGTTCCTCCAAGTTCCAATATAAAATTTATAAAATGTACTAGATGACTAGAAGAAATTTGGTGTCCAAATGGTCATTTTTATAGTCATAAGCAGCCGATAATAATTGTATTAATTGGGATTCATTTGATTATTTGGATTTGATGATAATTGGGAGATAACCAGAGTCGGAGGTATCGGGACACTGATTATAATCTCCCAATGGAACGGAAATGTTAAAAATCCATCATGCTGATCCCTGTTTACACTAGAAGCAGACAATGGGCCGCACACCGTACACATATACAACTTAGATTGTTGTCAAATAATTATGTCATCTTTATGTTCAGTGTAAGATGACCCCCTTAAGAATAGGACAATTTTGGATATTAGGACCAAACTCTTTTTTCATCTTTCCATTGTTGCATTGGAAAAGTCCAAACTTTTTTTTTGTTTGTCAATGTACAATAGCTGTATGAGGGATTGTTTTGTGCAGGACTCTAAGTGATCTTTAAAGATGGAGGAGGAGCAGAGGAGCAGGAGTCACAAGCTTTCTCTATGAATGGGGGGGAGCAGGACTCACAGGCTTTTTCTATGAGTGGGTGGGGGGAGCAGGACTCACAGGTTTTCTCTATGAATGGGGGGGAGCAGGACTCACAGGCTTTCTCTATATCTATGTGGGGGGAGCAGGACTCACAGGCTTTCTCTATATCTATGTGGGGGGAGCAGGACTCACAGGCTTTCTCTATATCTACATGGGGGGAGCAGAACTCACAGGCTTTCTTTATATCTATGTGGGGGAAGCAGGACTCACAGGCTTTCTCTATATCTATGTGGGGGGAGCAGGACTCACAGGCTTTCTCTATGAGTGGGTGGGGGGAGCAGGACTCACAGGTTTTCTCTATGAATGGGGGGGAGCAGGACTCACAGGCTTTCTCTATATCTATGTGGGGGGAGCAGGACTCACAGGCTTTCTCTATATCTATGTGGGGGGAGCAGGACTCACAGGCTTTCTCTATATCTACATGGGGGGAGCAGAACTCACAGGCTTTCTTTATATCTATGTGGGGGAAGCAGGACTCACAGGCTTTCTCTATATCTATGTGGGGGGAGCAGGACTCACAGGCTTTCTCTATGAGTGGGTGGGGGAGCAGGACTCACAGGCTTTCTCTATGAGTGGGTGGAGGGAGCAGGACTCACAAGCTTTCTCTATGAGTAGGGGGGAGCAGGACTCACAGGCTTTCTCTATGAGTAGAGGGGAGCAGGACTCACAGGCTTTCTCTATGAGTGGGTGGGGAGAGCAGGACTCACAGGCTTTCTCTATGAGTAGGGGGAGCAGGACTCACAGGCTTTCTCTATGAGTGGGTGGGGAAGCAGGACTCACAGGCTTTCTCTATGAGTAGGGGGAGCAGGACTCACAGGCTTTCTCTATGAGTGGGTGGGGGGAGCAGGACTCACAGGCTTTCTCTATGGGTGGTGGGGGGAGCAGGACTCACAGGCTTTCTCTATGAGTAGAGGGGAGCAGGACTCACAGGCTTTCTCTATGAGTGGGTGGGGAGAGCAGGACTCACAGGCTTCTCTATATCTATGTGGGGGGAGCAGGACTCACAGGCTTTCTCTACAAGTGGGTTTCTGTGTAAATCCTAAACAATTTTTTAAACCAATTAGAATATATATAGAAACCTATATATCCTCAAGCTCAGCATCTCTCCCCCTATCCTATACTGTCCTCAGATATGAAATCTGCAGGACCTTTATTACAAAAGCCGTAAATCAATGAGGTTTATATTACCTGATATCTTAACACATGCTTTGGAGCTTCGGAACTATTGCGCTATTCTTTGTGTTGTTTCATTCCATTCTTCTAAGTATTTGGAGTATATTCCCCCCATTAATCACTCCTCGTTGACTTATTCGATAACTAATCCTTTACCAAATTATAGAGCAGACACAGCTGACTGTACCCAATTATGGATTATGATTAAAACTTCTACTAAGCTATTATAATTGCACAAATAATTACAGGAAGAATATTGTGGGTTCTGTCAATTTCAAATCCAATACAGGCAAAATAAAACCAAATCTGAAACGGCAATTTTCTGCTAATTAGAACCGCTATAATTTAGCTTTAACTTGAAAAAGGAGTCTGGGAAATTTCCTGTTAACTTTAAAAAAAAAATGAAAAAACTCACTACAAAGACTTATTTGGAGTACAGGGAGGTCAGTATCTCAAAAACACCAATTTCAGCCTCTTCTCTGATGACCGCACGGATCAGCGGCCCGATTTTTCCATTGTAAATTGATGCCATTTCTTATCTGTTACAAGTGAAATTTTTAAAGAATTCGAGATCAAATAGCTTCTTCTCATCCCAGACGTCCTTTACAAACTCCATCATGACACTGATTTAGAAAAAAAACTTGTCCTCCAATCTATTGTACGGCATTCACACGACGCACAATACACACAAAATCATTCAGATTGGAGATGTTCTTCTTTTTGCATGTGACAATTTCTTGTTTTATCCCATTAGGTTTAAAGCCTTCCAGTGTGGCGGAAACAGAACATTTTCCATTGTCCCAAGACTCACATATTCAAAACATGTCACTTCTCAAGATTCTTTTGTCTTCTTTCAGAAGCTCATAAAGTGACAAAAATGAAAGGCAAAATACATAACATCATGTTCATGTCAAACTGCCTTCTCTAGAGCAAGAATGTCTCAAAATCCATTTCCTATTTAATGTATTCAGGTACAGCAATGGTCAGACATCGAATATCTATCTCATTTCTATCTATTTTTTTATTTAATCTATCTATCTATTTATCATCTATCTATCATCTATCTCATATCTATCTATCATATATCTATTTATCATCTATCTATCTATAGTATCTATCTATCTATCTATCTATCTATCTATCATATTTCTTTTTATCATCTATTGATGTATCCAACTTTTTATTATCTATCTATCTATCTATCTATCTATCTATCAACTTTTTATCATCTATCTATCTATCTATCTATCTATCTATCTATCTATCTATCCATCATATATCTTTCTATTTATAATCTATCTATCTATCTATCTATCTATCTATCTATCTATCTATCTATCTATCCATCCATCCATCTCTGTTCATGTCATATGGTCATGCTAAAATGTGCCCCACAGGTCTACTATGACCTTATAGGGGGTACAATTTGTTAAAAAAAATCTATATAAATAGATAATATAAAAAATAAACTAAAACAAAAAGAAAAGAAGAAGAAAAAAGAATGTTACTACCACTCCCACATCATAGGTTCTAACCCTGACATGAAAATTACCGTAATGGAGAGGAAAAACAATTTTAAACAAATTTTTGTAGCATTTTATGTTATTTATGAAAACATGAAAAATGTGAAAAATGGGAAAAACAGGCACATTTCTCCTTCTTTGATTAGATTAGTCCAGATATATATATATATACAGTCATATGAAAAAGTTTGGGCACCCCTATTAATCTTAATCATTTTTAGTTCTAAATATTTGGGTGTTTGCAACAGCCATTTCAATTTGATATATCTAATAACTGATGGACACAGTAATATTTCAGGATTGAAATGAGGTTTATTGTACTAACAGAAAATGTGCAATATGCATTAAACCAAAATTTGACCGGTGCAAAAGTATGGGCACCTCAACAGAAAAGTGACATTAATATTTAGTAGATCCTCCTTTTGCAAAAATAACAGCCTCTAGTCGCTTCCTGTAGCTTTTAATCAGTTCCTGGATCCTGGATGAAGGTATTTTTGACCATTCCTCTTTACAAAACAATTCCAGTTCAGTTAAGTTTGATGGTCGCCGAGCATGGACAGCCCGCTTCAAATTATCCCACAGATGTTCAATGATATTCAGGTCTGGTGACTGGGATGGCCATTCCAGAACATTGTAATTGTTCCTGTGCATGAATGCCTGAGTAGATTTGGAGCTGTGTTTTGGATCATTGTCTTGCTGAAATATCCATGCCCGGCGTAACTTCAAATTCGTTACTGATTCTTGTACATTATTCTCAAGAATCTGCTGATACTGAGTTGAATCCATGCGATCCTCAACTTTAACAAGATTCCCGGTGCCGGCATTGGCCACACAGCCCCAAAGCATGATGGAACCTCCACCAAATTTTACAGTGGGTAGCAAGTGTTTTTCTTGGAATGCTGTGTTTTTTTGACGCCATGCATAACACCTTTTTGTATGACCAAACAACTCAATCTTTGTTTCATCAGTCCACAGGACCTTCTTCCAAAATGAAGCTGGCTTGTCCAAATGTGCTTTTGCATACCTCAGGCGACTCTGTTTGTGGCGTGCTTTCAGAAACGGCTTCTTTCGCATCACTCTCCCATACAGCTTCTCCTTGTGCAAAGTGTGCTGTATTGTTGACCGATGCACAGTGACTCCATCTGCAGCAAGATGATGCTGCAGCTCTTTGGAGATGGTCTGTGGATTGTCCTTGACTGTTCTCACCATTCTTCTTCTCTGCCTTTCTGATATTTTTCTTGGCCTGCCACTTCAGGGCTTAACAAGAACTGTCCCTGTGGTCTTCCATTTCCTTACTATGTTCCTCACAGTGGAAACTGACAGGTTAAATCTCTGAGACAACTTTTTGTATCCTTCCCCTGAACAACTATGTTGAACAATCTTTGTTTTCAGATCATTTGAGAGTTGTTTTGAGGAGCCCATGATGCCACTCTTCAGAGGAGATTCAAATAGGAGAACAACTTGCAATTGGCCACCTTAAATACCTTTTCTCATGATTGGATACACCTGGCTATGAAGTTCAAAGCTCAGTGAGGTTACAAAACCAATTTTGTGCTTCAGTAAGTCAGTAAAAAGTAGTTAGGAGTATTCAAATCAATAAAATGATAAGGGTACCCAAATTTTTGCACCGGTCAAATTTTGGTTTAATGCATATTGCACATTTTCTGTTAGTACAATAAACCTCATTTCAATCCTGAAATATTACTGTGTCCATCAGTTATTAGATATATCAAATTGAAATGGCTGTTGCAAACACCCAAATATTTAGAACTAAAAATGATTAAGGTTAATAGGGGTGCCCAAACTTTTTCATATGACTGTATATATATATATATATATATATATATATAACAAACATGTATAAAAATGACATAAAAATATTGCCCTATGTATCACTGAAAATAAGACACAAAAATTATTTGAATAACCCTAATTAAATTTTTTTTTTATAGTATTCAAAACTACCAAATGTACCAAAAAAAACCCCAAAAATGTATCTAGTCATGAACCAGGATATAAGGGCCCGGTCCTGAAGTGGTTAATCGGTATCTCTTCCATATACAGCATACTGAATTTTTTACTGAACATTTTTTCAATACTTCTGGCCAGGCAAAAGTCAACTCCAAGTTGACATAAGTTTTCGTCTTACATACAAAGTTAGAGGGAAGCTTTGCTGAGAAAAGTGTCACCTAAAGCCAATGTGTATGTTCTCCCATGATATCGGGTAGAAGATCCGGAAGCATCAGGTCCTTACTTTCATTGTTGACATTTTTAAAAGCAATTTATTCCTTGGCTCCTCCAGGAAAATGTCAGCGCACCCATCACAAAATTTACGCTGAATAATAAATGATCCCATCCAATATTTGACAAGACACCAGGTAGAAGTCAATAAAAAGAGAATTATTTATTAAAAAGACCTAATGATACAAGAACAGTACACAGGAACTAGTCATCGACTGTGTCTTCCACATAGTATACAATTATATATAGTATATACACATTGTATACAAGATTTCTAATATATCACATGAATCATTACAGTACCAGATTCTCCAAGCTACAAACAAAATGAATTATCTTCTGTAAAAAAATAAATAAATTAAAAAAAAAAAAGAATAAAATAAAATTCTAAAGAAATATGGGAGCAAATGATAAAAACCAGATATTACAAATTCTATCGTATCGCACCAAATAAACAAATCGAGCTGGTATTTTTCTTAAGACAAAACCCAATTGGTTGGTTTTGGTAACACCCCCGCTTATCTATTGCACTACTGTAAGTAAACAATTCTAGCTGTCACTTATCTTAAGACTAAATCTGATTGGTTCATTTTGGTAACACCCCCGCTTATCTATTGCATTGTTTTCCTCTATAAATAGGACCTGTCAGCTTCCCTAATATATTTGTTTCCCGAAATGTGCGTATTCCCTATTCAATATCAATTCTAGAGAAGTTTTTGCTAGTGCTGTTCCTCTCCTAGGCCTCCTGGCAATGAATGAATACATTTCCCTTTGTCAAAGTGGTTTAACTCTACATACTTTGGCACTGCCCAACCAATATTTACAAAGAAAATGGTAGAATTTGATCTTCAATTTATTTATATATTTCCTGGAAGAATAACAGAAGAACGGTACCGTGCAAAGTACTAAGAAATGATTGGAATTTTTATATCATGGGAAATGCAAGTATTTACTAAAAACAGACATGTCAGGACAGCAGAGAATTTAACCTATCCCATACTATTCCTTTCTAAAGACACGATTCAGTATAGGTAAGTTACTGCCTCTCATGCTACATAATAGTCACTCATTAAAAGTTACAATTTATTCAGTCACTCAAAAAATCAATCTAATGTTTGTGGTCAGTACAGATTTTGGGATATGGTGTATACTTTGTTAACTTGTAGCTGTTTATCTTTATTTTTAGGCTCTTTTACCCACTTTTAGTACATGTACCAATATTGAAAGCATGATTTTTTTTGTTGCCATGTCATTGTCATAGGATATCTACAACAGAATAGATGCAATTAAGTCACCAAAGTTAATAGGTATTATATATATATATATATATATATATATATATATATACACACAGTATATATATATATATTATTGAGAAATAACCAAAAAAAAAACGGTCAACAAGGCAACGTTTGCTTTTTTTTAAAAATCCACCCTGATCGGTCTGATTTCCTGCTTATGAAAAACTCCTAACAAAGAAGGTTGTAACTAGTGACTCATTTCCACTGCAGTGGCCACTAGAGGACAAATGTGGAAATGCAGTATTATATAGTGGAAATTTTAATGGCTGAACCAAATCTGCCATGCCATAGCAGGAGTAGACTTACTCTGAGGGTCATTGGGTAATGCTCAGCTAATACGATAGTGAAAAACCCTTGAACCCATTTTTCTACCACTGGACGACACACAATGCTATATGTACAATACCTTAAGCCTATTGTTAACACAATGGTGGATATTTATCAAGACTGGTGTAAATGCCAGTCTTTATCCCGTGTGTGTTGGAGTGGAGAGTCACCTAATTTATTATGTCAAATCTCTTACCCTCCATGCTCCAAAAACACCAATCTACGTCCGCTAGGCGAGGATATTATTTATACCAGATTCTAATATGTCTTGTACATCTGGAGGGCTACGGGAAGCCATGCTCCTTCTGCTAAGCATTGTCATGCCCACAAAACACCAAAAAGTCTCAAATTTTAAAATCTACCAACTATCTTGCAACAAAATTTTAGACTTTTTTTACATTAGGTTTTTGTCATACTTAATGTAATAAATTTTCCCCAATATACAATGATATGCAAACTTTTTAGGCAGTTGGGGAAAATGCTGCAAATTAAGAATGCTTTCAAAAATGTTTATAATTTATTTTTGTCAATTAACAAAATGGAGTGAATGAAGAAAAAATAAATCTAGAAAGTAGATGGACTGCTTAGGTAGCTCTAGAAAACATATATGAATAGTGCTATAGTGTAAAATGGAGACTTTGCACGCGAGTAGATAGGACCTCAAACCCAATGGCCTAGATAGTAGTAGTTCGAAAGTATAAATTTGCTTGATGTATCCCAGCGGCTGATGGTGGATGATAAATCTGGCTTATATTTATACTGTGTAGCCTACGTTGTCTACCACCTACTTGGCTTACTTTGAGTCCAAGTTTAGGAGACAATTTTGGTGCATCATGGCACCTTTAAGCCATGCCCCCTGTTCCTGAGAATCCACACTCACATGTCTAGCAAATCCAAAAATTTTAGCCCAAACTAGATGTACCAGACCGCGCCACATTTCATCAAAAATGCACCAGGTTTATAACCAGTGTCTAGTCTTAACCACAATAGGAAATCTGGGCCTATGGATCTCTTCAGAAATCCATCCCATTTTGGGACAGTCTAGTCCGTATCTACTCCTATCCTTTCCCAACTCTTATAGGAAAATAGGGGCTTGTGAGTATCACGAATGTTCCACCTATTCAGTTTGGAAAAGGGATAATTGACAAATTTACCAAATCACGTCTTGGAACAGAAGATGACGTAGCCTAAGTTATAGACAATCGGTCGCCAAAAGAGTCCACCCTCTGAGGTCTGCCCATCATTAGTAGGAGAAACTTGATATAATAGAGGCCACCAAAAACTGGAAGAATGTGGATAACCAAGGATATCTCTAGTCTTCCCTACCATTCTTCACTTGTATTGATCTTGAAGAAGTTTGCCAAAACTTTACTTTCTGGATCTTGTACTGATTTTGAGTTGTGTTACCTTTTCTTCTTGATGCAGGTGCATTGCTAAATGATACTGGCTCCCTGTTATGGTGGGAACTCAGATATCAGTTACAAAGATTTAGATCACATGTCTGTCTCAGAGGTGGAGCTAAGCTACTGTCTGTTTCCAAGAGCAACAGCAGAATTTAAAAAAAAATGTTCCGAATATGAATAACACAAACTGTTAAAATCAGTATAAAAAAGTAGCAAAAAAGTATTTTTGAATTTAATTCAAGTTTTTTTCTATATATTTACGGAATTTTGCTAAACTGGATTTTTTTGTTCTAAAAATACAAACATATCAACAGTGAGGACATGCTGGAGTATTTTAACAGTTCAAGTAATGTGGAGAAGACGATACTGTACCTAAGAGTTTACAGTCCTGGTCATGTAACGTCACATGGTTACACAGCCTGTTACAGTACACGTAGTAGAGCTCTACCTGTGTGTCCATCACATGACCAGGGCAGATTTTTATCTTCTGAGTGTAAACAATGTAAGCTCCCATTGAATGAATTCAATGGGAATTTTTAAGAACCTTGAGGAATTATTAGAGGAAGTGCTGTTTTTGAAAAATTGTATAACTTTTTATCATACAAAAATTAAAAGTGAATAACCCTCTAAAGGGGTTGTTTCGCTATAGATACTTATCCCTTATGCCCTATATGTGTCTAATTGCTGGGGGTCCCTGTCCATAGGGGATAATCTACAGTGGGACATCCCTTTTAAGATTATTGTGATAGATCTCTCAGAATTTCCTTTCACATGACATATAGATGAGAGACTCTGTATATGTTAAATTAAAGTTGGCTATTGTGTAAATGATTTTACATTTAGTCTTAAAGGCACTGTTACATTTTTTAATATCCAGCTTGGCCATTAGTTCCCCTCCTCAGACATCTGCCGTCAGTGTGAATAACAATTTTTGACCATGCCAACTACTCTTTTTGCCAAGGAGCCATGAAAGTTATTGAGTTAAAAATGAAACTGATTTATATTTAATCTAATAAAATTCTAAAAAAAATTCCAAGGAAAAGTACAAAATAGTCTCCTATATCTCCTATACAGTATGTGCAGTGAAATGAGACATGTGATCAGAGCCTTCCTATATGTATATCTGATGTCACTATTTGCATTTAAACTCATAAATTTTAGTTGCTATACCATGCATTACCACCAGGTGTGCTGTTAAGCAAAATATATTTATATTTAAGGAAAGCACCAGCACCACCTAGTGGTAGGGATGCATGTGCAGCATTGTCCATGTTCCACAAGTTCAGTTGTAATGTATTTCCTGAAAGTGTCTTCATGCCCTTCTACCATTCAGTGCCCATTGAAATGAGGGAATATAGCTACATACCATGTAGCTGCCCTTCCTTATATTCAGATATCATATGTATGATCCAGGATTTAAGCTCCAGCTTTCTAAGCCATCAAGACTACTGGTGCCCCCTTTAGTGGTGACAGGTGATGCCACCACACCCATTATGCTAACCATGACTTTAAACATATAGTTTTTGGCCATATTTCAATTATAATTTACAAGATTATAATATACTGTATCTGGATTTTTTTGGTTATGGTAGCCACCATAGGATCAGGATTGGACCATGGTAGACCCTGGCTGATCTGTCGTTTCATAAGACCTCCACCATCTTTGCGAGTCCACTGTAAATATACACCCATGATCATTTTTTCAAGAACCCATTCCTAGATAAATTCTTTTAAACCCACGTCTATACATTTTTTTCTTTTCCTACTTGACTTAACCATAGGGGATGCAAAGTCTGTAGCCATAACCCACCTCTGGAGCCTCATGGAGCCCAAAAGGTTTCTCTGCCTTACTGTATGTAAGCAAAACAGAGATAGTTGGGGCACCAGGTAAAGATATTGCATAAGGGGTTAGAAACTATGAGCTTTGCCTCTGCATTTTGCAATATTCATAGTTAGAGTCTGGAGAGGTTAACCAGGAAACAACTATTCTATGTGTTATCTTGTGGCTCTTCTACGTGCAATCTTGGGTTACCCAAAGAAGTGGTCACTTCTCTTACCTCAGACAGCAGTGAATAATGAGGGACAGTGTTGGACTAAGGTACCTTGGGCCTACTAAATAACATTAATTTGGGGGCCCACCCTCCAACAACTCCTAAGAAATAGACAATAGTAGCCTTCTGCTGGACCATTATTATGTTAGAGCTTTGGCCCACTGGAGAATCTTCTGTTACTCTGGTGGGCCAGTCCGATACTGATGAGGGAGATAACTTATACTTCTAGATTGAAGGGCAACCTAGGCTAGGAGACGCCCCTTTCCTAAAAGACCTTTAAAGGGGTTGTTTGGTCTATTGAATTTTTTTGACCAAAACTTTTAAACCAAAAATACCATACTAAATACAACATTACCTATTCCCTTCTGCTCCGGTGCTGATGCTATCTGGCTACCCTGTTGATCTCTATATCCTGACCTCCGGTGCTGATGCCATCTGGTTACCCTATTGATCTCTATATCCTGACATCCGGTGCTGATGCCATCTGGTCACCCTATTGATCTCTATATCCTGACCTCCCGTGCTGATGCCATCTGGTCACCCTATTGATCTCTATATCCTGACCTCCCGTGCTGATGCCATCTGGTTACCCTATTGATCTCTATATCCTGACGTCCGGTGCTGATGCCATCTGGTTACCCTATTGATCTCTATATCCTGACGTCCGGTGCTGATACCATCTGGTCACCCTATTGATCTCTATATCCTGACGTCCGGTGCTGATGCCATCTGGTCACCCTATTGATCTCTATATCCTGACCTCCAGTGCTGATGCCATCTGGTTACCCTGTTGATCTCTATAGCTTGACCTCCGGTGCTGATGTTTCTACATGGATGTGTGTCTGCTGCAGCTACTAGCCAGCGGAAAAACCGGGAGTTGGGTTTGGTAAGGTAATCCTCAGTTTATTTTTATATTCTAAGCTCTAGACAATCCCTTTAATTGAAACCAAATTTGGGATTATAAAAAAAATTGAGAAACTTTTTGTTGAAAAGTTTTTGAATTTCTATTTCCTTTTCTAATTATTAGGATTTTTTGGCTCCTGATCTACAGAGCAGGATGAACTCTATACGGATGTATACAGTTTACAACCAATAGCAATTATTGACCATATCACAAACTTTTAATTGACTTTCAATTACACACAAGCCCTTCTATACATTTATTTTTTTATTTTATTAAAAAAGTTTTCTTGACCTTGGTCTAATAACAAAACAGCAAAACATGGAAATAATGGTTCATGTCTCCTAAAAAATTCCAACCGGCAATACTGTTCTAACATATGACATAAGAAAAATTAGCAACTGGTAGACCAACAGGGTTCATATGACAAGCTTCATTTAGAGGATTGTATATTCTTTCTTGATATTTTTTGCTCAACTTTACACATCATTTGAACTTGTATCTGAAATCTATTGTTATATTGTATCCGCCAGGTGAGGCTGCATTAATATAATGCAGCGCCATCTGATGGTAAATCATCTAAAATCATTAAAGGTACATACAGTATAGATGGTTGACTTCTACGTTGTGCACTGCTAAAAATTGTCACCACAATATTAACTGGACATATCGATAATATTCTTTGTTGTCTCCAGAGCAAAGCAAAATTGTAACTTGTACTTTATATAATTGACAAAAAATATAAAGCAATAAGCTTCGCAAAAAATTGGAGGCATATACAAGTCTTTAAATTAGGTAAGATCTCAAAGTGTTTCCATACACTATGGTTCTCCAGGTGGTAGACATGTTCTTCCCTAGGAGAAAAGCATTAAAGAGGTTGTGCTACCAAAGAAAATGATGACCTATCCATAGAATTGGTCATAACTTGCTGATCAGTTGGGAGTCCAACCACTGGGACCCCCCACTGATCCTGAGAATGGGGCCCTGTGGGAATGGAGGTCAGCTATACCTGGAAGTGCCATAGAGGATGAATAGAGTGGCAATGCACATACATAACTTGACGTTATGAAACAGCACCTTTCTCAGGATCGTGGGGTCCTTATGGTCATAACTCCACCAATCTGCAAGTTACAACTTATCCTATGGATAGTTCATATTTTGCTTGGTGGCGCACCACCATTAAGAAGATATTAACTACTTAAAGGAAGTTTGACAGTGCTAGATAGATAAGGGGGATGGTCCCTTCCTGCGCAGTATAGCCACCTCTCCGTCCTAAGTTTTACTCAAACATTCCCCTGTGCTCTAGTAGTCTCCCAAAAGCAGAGGGGGCAGTTAGTAAGAATTCAGTGCAGAGAGCATGGGTTACTATACAGGAAGAGAGTGGGACCGCCGCCATGACACCTGTGATCACAGTGCAAGGGGGATTAAAGGGAATGTATCACCATAAAATGACCTGTTTTTTAAATCAACTTTTATGTTAAACATTTTTTTTAGGAATTTTAAGTGTGTATTTTAAAAAATTTTCATTTTATCTATATGTTAAAAAAATCCTATCATTTCTGCAGTTCTGAGTCTGGCCACTAAGACATATACTATACTGAGACTTCTTGTTTGCTGAGACTTCTTGTTTTCTGTAGGAGATTTCTTTGCAGCAGCCACCTCACTTACAGCACACTGATGATCACAGCGATCATGTACGGTATATTTGGATAACACAGAATCCACCAGTCACAATAGGTGATTTCACAGCTTACCTACTCCCTTCTCTACATGGGTCACAGAGCAAGTCTAGATAATTCTCCCAATGGGGTTTGCTCTGGACTATTGTGTCTATGGCCCATGGTCCATCGCCAGGCAACAGGAAGTGTCAGTCTATTTCAGGCTTAGTGGCAAGAGTTGGAAGTGCAAGAGTTTTAGAATTTTTTTTAATATGGTTAATAACATGGAAAATTAAAAACCATATCACCAAAAATTCATAAAAAAACCCCATGTCTAACATAAAAATATGACTTAAACAATAGGTCATTTTCTGATGACACTTTTTCTTTAAATGTTACCCCTAACCTGTCTAGAACTGTTAGGGTTACATAAAACTGCAGATAAACCTTTAACAAGGCATCAAATTAGTCAAAAAAAATTCCAACAAGAAATTCTCCCTATGCCTCCATATGCAATGAAGGTACAAAAGAGCCTCATCGAGTTTTATAGATACTATATTATGGCTTTCGTACAACCGGGTTGTTGCGCGGAGCCACAATACGTCAATGTGTTTGAGACGTTACTCAGCGATAGGGATTTATTAGCATTTTTGGGAACAGATAAATAAATTAAAGTAAAAAAAAAAAAAAAGATGACTTTGAAATATATCACCAGATCTATATTTGCACTTCATACCATCATTCAATACCACAAATGTATTGCACGCCACTGCTTTAACAACGTAAAATTATATGATCCAAGAACTGGTCGAAAGCAAAACCAAAAAGTGCAACCCAGAGCGTTTGACCAAAGTTACTGTACTGTTTTTTTTTTTTTTTTTATTACAGAAGCTGATAAAGGCTATTAGCAAACCAGTCTATTTATATATTTATATATATAGTTATATAAAAAAAGAAGAAAACAAAAACAAAAAAAAGAAAAACCTAAAAACAGCCAGAAATCGGTTCTCCGGTTCTTTAAATTTTTCATGTAGTCTTTGGGTATTTGGATGAAAAGTAGGTTCAGGTCTTCTTTGCCTTCATACAGTCAGTAACTTTAACCATGTCTTCAGTACAAAAAAAAAAAAAGAAAAAAACAAAAAACAAATACAAAAAGAAAAATCAAAAGTAAAGAAATAAAAAAAAAGAAAAAGTAAGATCCATCTTCACCATGATGTTGCTGGGACAACCAGTGCCAATAGTAAAGTTAAGGAAGAGGAAGAGGCTGACATATTATGAAGCGTTGACTGTGCACTTGTTACTTTTTCTAAAGACAAGAAAGCAGAAGGGTTAATAATGTAAAGGTAGGTAAATATGCATATATAATATCCAAAAACAGCATAAAAAGTACAGTACATTGAAAAGGACAATTTGAGGGTTTCAGTGCCTTGTGCTTGGCACATAATCTTAGAAGTAACCAACCCATCTGGAGCAAGACTCCAGAAATATTGAGCTTAACTGTAAAAAGGAGAGGAGAGGAGAGGAAGGGAGGAGACAAAAAGAGAGGACAGAAGGGGAGAGGACAAAAAGAGAAGCGAGGAGAGGAAGAGAGGGGACAAAAAGAGAGGACAGAAGGGGAGGGGACAAGAAGAGAGGACAGAAGGGGAGGGGACAAAAAGAGAAGCGAGGAGAGGAAGAGAGGGGACAAAAAGAGAAGAGAATAGAGGAAGGGAGAGGGGGGAGGGGACAAGAAGAGCAAAGAGGAAGGCAGGAGACAAAAAGAGAGGAGAGGAAAGGACAGCTGAGGAGAGGAGGGGAGGAGACAAAAAGAGAAGAGAGGAAGGCAGGAGACAAAAAGAGAGGACAGAAGGGGGCAAAAAGAGAGAAGAGGAAGGGAGGGGACAAAAAGAGAAGAGAGGAAAGGAAAGGGGAAGACACAAAAAGAGAAGAGAGGAAGGCAGGAAACAAAAAGAGGGGACAGGTGGGGAGGGGGCAAAAAGAGAGAAGAGGAAGGGAGAGGAGAGAACACAAAAAGAGAAGAGAGGTAGGCAGGAGACAAAAAGAGAGAGGACAGGAGGGGGCAAAAAGAGAAGAGGAAGGGAGGGGACAAAAAGAGAGGAAAGGAGAGGGGAAGACACAAAAAGAGAAGAGAGGAAGGCAGGAGACAAAAAGAGAGGACAGAAGGGGGAGGCAAAAAGAGAGAAGAGGAAGGGAGAGGAGAGAGCACAAAAAGAGAAGAGAGGTAGGCAGGAGACAAAAAGAGAGGACAGGAGGGGGCAAAAAGAGAGAAGAGGTAAGGAGAGGGGGAAGACACAAAAAGAGAAGAGAGGAAGGCAGGAGACAAAAAGAGAGGACAGGAGGGGACAAAAAGAGAGGAGAGGAAAGGAGAGGGGAAGACACAAAAAGAGAAGAGAGGAAGGCAGGAGACAAAAAGAGAGGACAGGAGGGGGCAAAAAGAGAGAAGAGGAAAGGAGAGGGGAAGACACAAAAAGAGAAGAGAGGAAGGCAGGAGACAAAAAGAGAGGACAGGAGGGGACAAAAAGAGAGGAGAGGAAAGGAGAGGGGAAGACACAAAAAGAGAAGAGAGGAAGGCATGAGACAAAAAGAGAGGACAGGAGGGGAGGGGGCAAAAAGAGAGAAGAGGAATGGAGGGGACAAAAAGAGGAGGGAACAAAGAGAGGATAGGAGAGGAGAGGAGAGGAGAGAGGAGGACACAAAAAGAGAAGAGAGGAAGAAAGAAGACAAAAAGAGAGGACAGGAGGGGAGGAGACAAAAAGAGAGGAGAGGATAGGAAAGGGGAGGAGGCAAAAAGAGAGGAGAGGAAGGGAGGGGACAAAAAGAGAGGAGGGGACAAAAAGAGAGGAGAGGAAAGGAGAGGAGAGAGGACACAAAAAGAGAAGAGAGGATAGGAGGAGACGAGGGGAAGAGACAAAAAGAGAAGAGAGGAAGGAAGGAGACAAAAAAAGAGGAGAGGAAAGCAGAGGAAGGAAGGTGAGGGGACAAGAAGAGAGGAAAAATGTACAGATTAAAAGAAGGATAATAGAAGAATACAAAAAAGGTTAAAAAAAAAATACTCTCTGAGAAGAGGGGCCAGTACAAAAGAGTTTACAATATAAAAATGTATAAAGAACGAAAGCAAGGAAAGCTGGATCAGGGGATAGAAGACAGAAAGATATGAGAGCTATCTGACAACAATAATCTGTGTGTATATGTACATGTCATGCTGCAGAATATGTAACATTGGCCATGGTCAATATAAAAATAATATTGATATGAAGAGTGTGAACCGCAGTCTGTTTCTCCTTTTAGGTGCTTTGTCGCAGTCTATTAGCGCACTGGATACGTCCTACAGAACAGCAATAAAGCTAATGGTGTAGCAGACCTTGGTGAATGGTGTCCGCTCAGTAGGATACTGTCAGGTGAATGCTTCTGTGATTGGAGTTATTAAATGCCTTTTCTGAGTCTCATTCATCAATTGGGCTAAATGACAAAACATGCGGAGACTAATTTACGTGCGTGAAACAAATGATCTATTAGACTACTTTACCTACATTTACTATGAAACCCTGAGCAACTTCCAGCAGGGAATAATATGGAAGTGCCATTCATTCCCGGTCACTGGTGTCTTTTCTGAGTAATACATCAATTGCAAGTATAATATTGAGAAATAAGTAATAAATAATGGAGCTCATTTATAACAACCAGTGTAAGGGAAAATGGAACCTATCCTGAAAATATAAAAGGTTTTACTGCTATGGGCTATAGGGCTATTATGTTATGGGCTAAACCCTCATTTTTACAGGTTTGATTGAAGATGCCCCTTAAATAAATATTACTTTACTTTAGTAGAGGAGCAGATACACAGAGAATGCAGCAGGAAGCAGACAGCTCCACTCTGAGTAGTGGATGAACTGAGTCATTGCAGCTTTCGCTCGGTTCACACTAGCGTTGCCTTTCCATTGTTCTGGGTCGTCGGAGGACCAGAACAATAGAGACAGACTTCTAAAATGGCGGTTACAAATGGAGTCCGACAGACCCCATTGACTATAATGGTGTCCGCTGTTTTAAAACTGAAACCAGAAGAAGAAAAAGTTCTCCGTGCAGGACTTTTCCTCTGTCAGATACTGCGACAGAGTTTCCAATGGAGAGGTGAACGCAGAGGTGAACTTAGCCTTAGCCTGGTCTGACCACTACACAAAGGATGGAGCTGTCTGCTTCCTGCTCCCTTCTTTGTGTATCAGCTGATGAAAACAGCTGATCAGCCTGGGTGTCAGTTGTTGGACCCTCATCGATCTGGTATCTATCTTTAGGATAGGTCATCAGTATTTTATATTATTTACCATGAAAATACTTTTAATTTTATTGTGGTAGATCTTCTGAATCTTCCATATTACTCCAGTAGATCTACAAAGTTGTTTTTCTTCTGTCCTAAATAAAACCCACAGATCCATTTAGTCCAACTTAGTCTAACTAGAAACATTTAGTCCAAATGAGAGCTTAAAGTTTTTTTTTTAATAGTATAATACCTACAATATCCTTAGGGGCCGGGTGTCTGCCCCCCACCAATCTGATATTCACTTACCCTTAGGATAGGTCACCAATATTACATCATGGGGAGCCTGGCGCCTACCACCTAGTCATTTAGGGGCATGCACCAAAATTAACATAGCTCTGTACACTGTGTAGTAGACAGTAATGTCCCATTCAGTTAGTATATCAGTTAGGTATCACAAGTTAATCAGCTTTTCTAAAAACAACATGATCTTATGATATGTTATCACAAAGTGATATGCTAACTGTCCTATATGTACCTATGTGTGACCTCCCAGTGAGCAAGCGGTGAATGGCAGTCTGTCAAGGCTTTTGCTATCATGTTGTGACTAGAGATGAGCGAAGTATTCAAAAATTCGATTCGGCAACTTCGCCGAATTTCGCGACATGATTCTATTTGATCCGAATTAAATCACGGTGAATCGCGTACCAAAAACAGCTATTTATTGGCTGCAGAGAGTTGGGTGGGTGGCAAAATGGCGGAACCCCTTGAATGCCGCAGGCATCCAAGTTGTTAAAACCCCGGATCGGTTATGGAGCAGGGTGTTAGCTGTCAGTTACAGCTAACACCCTGCTCCATAACCGATCAGGGTGATTTAACACCTTGTATGCAGCAGTCAAACATGCCTTGTGTGCTCGCAAAGGGGTTAAATGGATGTGACATCACAGGACTGGCTGCTGATTGGCTGCACACATGGCATTGTGGGTGATCCCACGTTCCCAGAGTTCCTTACCCCATGTAGAGCAGCCATTTTGAACTAAATGCGAATCGTTACCATGAAGCGTGAGGAAATTCGGATTCGATGCAAATCGAATATTTCCTGAAATTCGGATCAAATTCCACTTCTGCAGCTTCGATTTGCTCATCTCTAGTTGTGACATTGTGTTGAATTGGTTTTAAGACAAGTTGGAATTCTTAACCACAGTGGAGATTAGTTAAATGTGGACATATCCATATACAGTCATGGCCATAAGTGTTGGAGCCCCTGAAATTTTTCCAGAAAATGAAGTATTTCTCTCAGAAAATAATTACAATCAAACATTTTCTTATACACATGTTTATTTCATTTGTGTGTATTGGAACAGTACAGAAAATGGAGAAAAAAAGGCAAATTGGACATAATTTTACACAAAACTACAAAATTGTTGGCACTTTTTCAAAATTGTGGGTAAAAAACTTTGTTTCAAGCATGTGGTGCTCATTCAAACTCACCTGTGGCAAGTAACAGGTGTGGGCGATATAGAAATCACACCTGAATCCAGATAAAAAGGAGAGAAGTTGACTGTCTTTGCATTGTGTGTCTGTGTGTGCCACACTAAGCATGGAGAACAGAAAGAGGAGAAGAGAACTGTCTGAGGACTTGAGACACTTCATTTTCTGGAAAAATTTCAGAGGTGCCAACACTTCAGGGGGCCATGACTGTATATCTATATAAATATGACATGCTAGTTACCTGAGTATGATGGCACTCTAATTTGTGAGCTGGCCGTCCCATCTCCACCTTCACTAACTGCTCGCACTTCTATGATATAAAAGCCAGAATCGGGAAGTAAAACCACTGCTGAAGTTGTCTGTGTTTGGATGACTTGGCTATTGCTGTGACCTTCTTGTCTCAACATGACCTGTGGATTAAGAAATAGAAAAATTGCCTGTTACGCCTTAATTCAAAGGTAGAACACCAGATTGGAGATTTCAACCAGGGCCGCAGAGCTGTGACCTTTCAGAACCTCGCTATAAGCTTCAATATAGAAAAATACAAAATATCTGATGCAGAAAAAGGTTTCATTGTGTCCAGGCTGAAAACTACCATACAACAGAATATGCTGAAAAAGAGGGAAAAATCCTAGAAAACTCACCTGACTCATAATCTCAGGATAAAAAACTGAACTTTTTATGTACAAATATAGATCTCCGTGCCCCTACAGCTATACCCCTGGGTCTTATGTATTAGAAACCAATGGTTAAAGGGGATCTCCGGGGACTGTTGGAAATAACTATTGAATGCATGCTGTTTACCTGCACGAGCTGTAATGCTGTGAGGTTAATTTTCCCTCTATTTGCAATTTTTTGGGGTGTTTTTAATACTGACTGCTGGCCCTTCTGTGATTGGTGCTGTGGCGCTACATTCAGATGGTCCAATTACAGAAGAGCCGCTGCCGCCATTGAATTCAATAATTTAACTAAGCCATACCCCCCTTCCCATTTTGGTGTTTTGTTTATCAAAATCTGTTCAGCCATTCCAAAGTTATAAGCCCTTGTAGTGCTGATGCTAATTAGGGTCTACTAGCCAAGTGGGCGGTAACACTGTGGTTTCTCTGGTTTTGTGGAGTCTCTGTATACTGAATGTCATGCAATGCTACTGGCCTCTTGTGAAAGGGCTTATATCTTTGGAATAGCTGAACAGTGAAAGATCCTTTGCAGGTGGACACATCTGTACCGCAGCGCCCCCTGCCTAACATCCTAACGGTCTATATTATAATTATTAAAGGAATGAGTGCCAATTAACTCATACATGAACAGTGGTTTAGAGGCTGAGTTAACACTATACTATTTGTATCATTTCACTGTATAAATACTGAAAATTCCGTTCTATACTGTTATAAGATTTATATTTGTGGCATTATCACCTTTTTATGGTGTAAATCCCTGGAGGAGAACAGCAATTTACAGCTTTGAAATCTGTAAATAACAGAAAAGTTCTCATCTATATGTTATAATAAAGGGGAACGACTAGGGATTATTGACAAATAGGACAGCGGCAGAACCAAGTAGTCATAAAGGTCCTTCATCTACACAGCTCCGGTGTGCGTTATATTGTACACTGCCAAACACCCAAGCTGACCCAGAAATTTTTGTATGAAAAACTTGAAATGTTGCAGTTTACACTAAGCCCTTACAATCAGCTGACACGTCACGGGACAGATTTACTAATACTGTCTAATCTTTACACTGGATTTGGAAATTAGTTTAGATTTATCACAGTTGCTGATGCAGGATGATAGATATGGTGGATTTTAAAGAAGACCTTTCGCCACCTCTACCAACACCGACTTTAATAGATATTGCTCCACTGATTCCAGCACAGTTGGAATTTTTTTCTCTAGCCCCCACTGTTCCTGAGTAATCATTTCTGTTAGTTTCAGTACCCAATAGCACCAGGTGGGCGGTGCCAGACTATCAGCTCTAGTCCAGGGCCGCCCAACTGACAGTAAAAAGCCTGATTAGCATATTGGCTGCTGAAACTAACAGAACTGATTGCTCAGTAACGGTGGGGGCTAGAGAAAAATTTCCAACTGCCCCAGAATCAGAGGCGTGGTGTCTATTAAATGATGTCAACAGCTGGAGCAGATGGAATTGGCTAAAAGGTGGCCATAAACGTTGGGTGAACATTGGCAAAACATCCCAACTTTGACAGGTTTGGCTAAATGTATGGGAGCAAAGCTGCTATAATGTAGCACAACCACTACATAATGGAGTGAATTTAATAAGACTGATGCATGGTGTAGCGGTCTTAATATTGTCAGCGCTGGCGGTAGATGTGCCAAAATTATTAACAGGCTCTGGGGTCTTAATAATTCTGGCACAGTCCCATGTACTAGAATTGAAATCTTCACTAGTCAGGGTCAGGCGTAGATTTCAGTATAATCCCCACCAGCCTCCACCCTAGCCCACCTTGATCCTTAACCCACTACGCCCACTTTTTTCAAAAGTAGAGAATGCAGAAAAA
This sequence comes from Leptodactylus fallax, assembly GCA_947044405.1. Taxonomy (NCBI): domain Eukaryota; kingdom Metazoa; phylum Chordata; class Amphibia; order Anura; family Leptodactylidae; genus Leptodactylus; species Leptodactylus fallax. Next base: position 107,846 of record CAMRHE010000419.1, read on the forward strand.
AAAGGATACACTATTGCATATTTTGGTACAAATGATTGGGCACCAAAAAGAAATCTGTTGTGAAAACTTCAATAAATCCCTTCCAATATACGGAGCTGTCTGCACCTGGCTGATCAGTGGGGGCGCTGGGTGTCTTTTTTTATGTCTTACTTGTTCAATCCATTTAGAAAAATAGACAAGAAAATATGCAAAAAAAAAGAAAAAAAAATTCCTTCCATATACTTCGTATGACATAGAGAATATACCCTGAATTGAAGACTCGACTGACCTTGTATCCCATGACATCTGACTCGTTTGCTAATGATGTGACTGCCTCCCAGCCTAAGGACACATGGGAACCGTTCCGTATCCATTTGACAATGCTCGGAGCTTGACTGGGAGCTAGAGGGAGGATAAAAAAAAAAATAATCAGAATTTCTTTTATATACAAATGAAATGTAAATAAATTTTCCAATCCTCCTCCATAGAATTGCTCTCTATATAGATGTCCTACTAACACAGCTGGAGGCGGATAAACCATTCCTGCTCCGGCACTGTCATTTTAATAACTACTCTACTTGACTGAACTTAGTGTAGAAACCGGAATCCTTTTATCTCTCTACTGTGTCACAAAAGCTTAGCCCTGTTTGGTAGGAATGAAATATCAATATATTCTGAATAGAGTGTTTGCAGGGACAATTTCACAGTTCACTTCTAAGGGACATTTCTCAAAAAAAAACAAAAAAACACCTGAGAAAAAGTGGGAAGAAAATATAATTTTTTTATTATTATATATTTTTGGAGCCTATATTCAAATTTCAGTGAATCCTAAAGTAGTAGTAGTTTATTGGCCATGTTCACACAGTAATTTATTGTAGTTTACCAGGCTAACACTAGGTGGGAATTTTTAGCATTTTGCTTCTTTTTGAAAGTGCTTTGGGCCATGTGTAATTTATGGACAGATTTCTACTTCACAGCACACCACATGGTCAGGAGTGGTACTGCAGGTATTATTATTTATTTATATAGCACCATTAATTCCATGGTGCTGTACATTATTATATTAATTCCATGGTGCTGTACATTATTATATTAATTCCATGGTGCTGTACATTATTATATTAATTCCATGGTGCTGTACATTATTATATTAATTCCATGGTGCTTTACATTTGAAAGTTTACATACGGTACACAAAATATACAAGACAAGTATAATACTAACAGAGACCAACTGGCACAGTGGGATAGAGGGCCCTGCCCGCAAGGGCTTACAATCTATGAGGGAAGAGGGAGAGAGACAGAAGGTGAGGGTAGAGGCTGTACAGATGGTGGTGTGGTGACAGTAGTGTTATTGGAGGTTGTAGGCATTCCTGAGCTATTTAGGGGATATGCTATAGCCTAGCACAGATCTGTAGGCTGTGATCACGCAGTAATTTATTTTAGTTTACCAAGCTAACACTAGGTGGGGCTTATTATATCTTTTTAAAAATGTTTTGTGGCCTGTGTAGGTTGTTGACAGGTTGCTACTTCACAGCACACCATGTGGTCAGGAGTGGTATTGCAAGTAAAACCTATCAATGTGTTTTGATTATTTGTATGGCTATTATGGGGTATCCTATAGTGTAGTAGAGCCGTGTACATACAGTAATTTATTGTAGTTACCTTGCTACCACTAGGTGGGACTTATTATTTTGCTTCTTATGTATTTTTGAATAGTGTTTCTACTTCACAGCACACTATGTGGACAGGAGTGGTACTGCAGGTACAACTTATCAATGTGTTTGTATAGCTTTTATTGGGCATATTGTAGTACAGCTCAGTATGCCATGATCACACAGTCATTTATTGTAGTGTGCCATGTGTTTTACGTCAGATGTAGCTTATTGTCAGGTCATGGTTATGAATATTATTGAAATTCAATGGTTTTTGATTATTCGTATAGGTATGGAGAGTGGTATTATTCTATTTTGGAGAGTCGTATTGCAAATAAAGTACAGTGCAGTGTACTATGTTGTAGACAGATCTGTATGCAGTGTTCACACAGTTATTGTAGTTTAATACCAGGTTAACACCAGGTTAATACTTATTAGTATTTTAATAATTATGCCTTTTTGGAAGTATTTTGCGCCATGTGTAGCTCATTGACAGGTTTTTACTTCACAGCACACCATGTGGTCAGTAGTGGCATTACAAGTAAAACTAATCAGCGGTTTTTGATTATTTGTATAGCTATTATGAAGTATTCTATAGCATAGTACAGATCAGTATGGCATGTTCACATAGTGATTTATTGTAGTTTACCAGGCCAACACTAGCTGGGGCTTAGTATATGTTTTCGAAAATGTTTTGTACCATGTGTAGCTTATTTTCAGATTTCTACATCACAGCACCACATGTGGTTAGAAGTAGTATTGCAAGTAAAATTTTCAATGGCTTTTGATTACTTGTATACCTATTATGGGGTATCCTATAGTGTAGTGCACATCAATATGTTATGGCACTAGAGCAAGTTCCCCAAGGAGGATTTATTTGTGTGTTCACACAGTAATTTTTTTGTAGTTTACCAGGATAACATTGGGTGAGGCTTATTAGTATTTTGCCTCTTATGTCTTTACGAAAATGTTTTGTGCCAGCATGTAGCTGATTGACATGTTTCTACTTTAAAGCACACCATGTGGTCAGGAGAGGTATTACAAGTAAAACTTATCAATGCTTTCTGATTTGTATAACTATTATGTCCTAACATATAGTGTAGTAAGCTCAGTATGCCGTGTTCACACAGTATTTGTTTGTAGTTTACCGGGCTAACAGTAGGTGGGGATTATTAATATTTTGTTGCTTATGTCCTTTTGTGCCATGTGTTGGGCTTTAAAAGGTTTCTACTTGACAGCACACCATGTGGTTGGGAGTGGTATTGCAAGTAAAAGTTTGAATGATTTTTGATTAGTTGCAAGGCTGATTACGTGTTGAAAAAAAAAGATGTATGCTGTCTATCTATCTATCTCATTACCTATCTATCTCATTATCTATCTTCTATCCTTCTATCTCATTATCTATCTATTTCATTATCTATCTTCTTATCTAACTCAGTATTTATCTTTTATCTATATCGTTATCTATCGTCTCTCATTATCTATCTATCTATCTATCTATCTATCTATCTATCTATCCATCCCATTATCTATCTATCTATCTAGCTATCTATCCCATTATCTATCTATCTATCTATCTATCTATCCCATTCTATCTATCTATCTATCTATCTATCTATCTATCTCATTATCTATCTTCTATCTAACTCAGTATCTATCTTCTATCTATATCATTATCTATTGTCTATCTCATCTATCTATCTATCTATCTATCTATCTATCTATCTATCTAGCCATCCATATCACTATCTATCTATCTATCTATCTATCTATCTATCTATCTATCTATCTATCTATCTATCTCATTATCTATCTATCTATCTCAGGTAAAACACAAGTTTCTAACTGCCCCTGTATCCCTGTAAGGTAAAGAGGTCTAAGCATGAAGGCCAGTGTAAAGAGCCTAAGGTTACTTACGCGATTTCTTGGTGCTTCCACGCACGGCTGTACTTGAAGGTCCGTATCCAGCTTTGTTAAACGCTCGCACTGTTATGTGATATAATGTATTTCCTTCTAACTCTGTCAGGATGATGGACGACTCATTTCCAGCCGTTTTTACTTTTTCTGCAGCCTCTTCCTGCTCCATATCTTTCCAGTAACTAACCTGCCAACATTGACCACACAGAAGATTAATTTTGGCAGCCGTGAAGTTTTCACTTTATTTCTTTATTGGTTATTTGAAGGCATTCGCCTCCCTGCAGTGAAAAGACCCTTCTGTCAAAAAATTAACAGGCTATTCTAAACACATGGGATTTGCAGCCCAGGTTTATGCCTGAGCGCTATTAAGCATCCCGCCCAGCCGTCTAGGGTCAAGATGTCGCCGTATTACTCACGGAATCATTGAAATTCAGAGTCGGGGCTGTACGGTTACACTGTTTGGCCGCTTAGGCCGAGGAGAAAAAAACAAATACTGACAGACAGTCAAAAGAATTTAAAGAAAAGCTCGAGACGTCTTGCCTCGCCCACATTTTTCACCAGTTGGGCTAAGACGTGCTGCTCGATGATTCACAAGGTGCAGCTAGAGAGCAAATGTTTTGTCTTCATCACTATCCACATGGTGAAAGAGCTGCGGAGACGTGATGGATAAATTCTGACAGAACACCTAAGGATAAATTGTAGCGGGTTAATGTTTTAGGAAAAGCATAAGCAAAATAGGAATGGAAGGAGAACTTTTTCTCGTAGCTCTTCAAACTAGGACAGGTGTCTGTCACATCTGGTTTAGGGAGAACCGTGACAATGTCAAAATGACCTTTGCTGGGACAACAGGGATAAATATGGTGATGGATGTTTCCAGGCTGTTCCAGAAATTACAATACATGGCCTTATTTATTACCGGAGAAAGTAGGTGACTTACTGGTCGCTGGAGAGTGATGGAACGAGAACTCCACGTCCCACCGGGGGGAATGTTAGATCAATACTAGGGACTAATAAAAATGCTGCGTGCTACAGTCCCAGAAAAGTTAATGAGATTTTGGTTCATCTCATCTACACATTATGGGGAAAAAAAAGCTGTTTTTTCAGAAGCCTGCACATTTTTGAAAAACACAGTGGCCCTAATTTACTATTAGTTAGACAGTTGAGTCTGAAACTACACCAGATTTATCACAGTGACTGTTACTGGATGACAAACCTGTCGTATCTTTACACTGTCTAGTCTGCATTTATACCATCCTTTACTTGGCTTACTTTATGCCAGAATTTTTTAACACTATTTTGGCCCATCATGGCGCATTGAAACCACCCCCATTTTTTGACAATCCATATCCACATGTCAAGTATGTCGAAAAATTCTACCCAAAATAAATGTGCCAAGATGTACCATATTGCCCCATGTTCATGCCAGCGTCTAGTCATAGGCCTCATACACACGAGTCTGCAGGCCGAGTCTCTTCCGATTGGGAGTTCAATACTTTGTTCCGTTCTGATGATTATAGAGTATGTCCTATCCTGCTCAGTGGCATCGGAACAGAGCGGAATGAAACCCCCATTGAAGTCAATGAGGGACGGATGACATCAATCATCCATCACCATATTTATCCCTGTTGTCGCAGCAAAAGTCATATGTCTCACCATTTTTAATATTTTTTTTTAAAATCACTTTTTTCTAAGCTGTTTTTATATTCTGACTATTGATTTTTTTTAAATTCTATTTTCTGTACATGGTTATGGAGGCGGCCATCTTGTCTGAGCTTCAGCATTTAGTGATCTGCTTTACAGCATAGTAATGGCCATAGGAAGCAATAGTCTGGAGCTGACTCATTGACGTCTATGGGAGAATTTTCTAGACATGCTCTGTGCAGGAAGGGGGAGTAAAAAAACCTGTGACATCACCTACTGTCAGTAGTTGATGCAATAATGGGTGAGTGGTGTTATCTATAAAGGAGTTATCTTCTATCATAATGCAGTCTGTAGTGTACAGAAAACCTCTATTATTAGGCTTGGTGGCCAAAGTGAAAATTGCAGGATAGTATATAGCACTTCTTTAAAATACAGATAGTCAACATGCAATATTCAAGTTAGGCAGCACTCTCAATTCAGTGAAGGTGGGTGCACAATTCTACAGAGGGCTGAATGGACCCCTCCAAAATTACACTTGCTTCAGAAAAAAGGATAGACAGCACTCCAATGACCTTTGAGCTTGCTTATATTTAATAGGTACATAAATAGTATATATAGTATAGTGTGTAGTATAGTATACAGAGTAGAAGCTGCATACATTTCTTTTGTTACAGAACAGCTGGTACCTGTAAGCAACGTTTCAGGCACAATATGCCCTTCATCAGGCAAGTTGCAGGTGTGAACAAGGCTCTAAGTGGATAGAGATGTCGGGGTCCCTGGGAGGTGACCCAGGAGGAGGACCAGTAATGTCCAAGATGCAGGTTTATGGTGGCTGTTTTTTTTCTTTAAAATATGGACAGTGACATGGAAAATTTAAAACAAAATACATAAAAAATTCTTAAAAAAATGTTTATCATAAAAACTTGGTTTGTAAAATAGGTAATTTTCGCTAACACATTCCCAATAAAGTACTAAAATAAAAACATCTATGAGGAGATGGGATGGCAAACATAGGGCAAAGTCAACTACTGCACCTTGCCTAATATTCCTACACACATGCACGCTTGGCATAGTGAACAGGGAGGGGGAGAAAAAATTTGCACAGGACCTCTGACAGCAAAATGATCGGAGAATTGAGATCCAATGGCCTGAATCTTATTTTCCCCAGTATCTGCCATTGTAGGAAGTGTCAGAAAGGATGGGTATGTTTTGTAATGTATGGCCTTCTAGGTTTAGGCTAAGGCCCCACGTAACAGGCCACAACAAAAAGCTGCTGCAGCAAAAACCGCAGAGGCAATACTTTCAAAGAAAGGAAACCTCTGCGGAATTTCTGCTTCCGTTATACCTATAGGGAAACCGCCAGCGTTTCCATAGGTATAATTAACATGCTGCAATTTCCAAAACGGCTACAGTTTTGGAAATCATAGTATGTCCGTAGAGTGGATGGTATTTGCTAGAATCTCATCCACCTTGCAGTGACTGAAAACTCTACCTTTTTTTTCCACAGCGTTTATGCCACGTAGGGACCCGGCCTTAGTCTGTAACCTCAATGTATAATCTGTAACAGGGTCTCCATCTACAATGTGTCATTTACAATACCTGTGTCTTCTAATATTACATAGGGGCAAGTAGGCGCCCATCCAGCACTAGGGCCAAGGTGTGACTTCTACCTCTTCACCCCCTATTGCTATGCATAGACTAATCTAGAAGAGTCAGATTCTAGCTCAGAATGAATATTCCATTCAGAATGAATCTTTGCACCTTTTGCAGGCCGGCGAGCTATCACTTTGGCTTTCTAAGTGACCTGATTAGGCGTGCGGAGCCGCTAAGGAGCCTGCCTTGTGGCATTTCATGTGACTGCAAATGCTGGTTGACATTAACAGATAGAGGACATTCCGAGACAGTAAAGTGACGTCTGTCATAGTTGGTCATTTACACATGGATAATTTGTCTGGAAGGCGAGAAGGAAATCTCCAAAAAAAAAAAAAAAAGATAAAGAAGAAAAACAGAAAAAAAAAAATCGAAACCCCGGTTAGATGAGCAAAGCTGTCATTCCTTGTCCTTTAGACCAGACAGATCAAGAGTCTCAGTGATCACAACAGAATCTCAGGATGACTCCACGTTTAATAAAAAAGGTTTAATGGCAATAAAAGAGCTTCAATGTCAGGAGCTTTAGTGGAGGAGGCGAAATTTGTCACATCGCTTGGACGGAGCAGAAATAGATATAAGCGCTGGTCACAATTCAAGTTGCTGAACCAGTTTAAGGGGGCAGTTACTTTTATTTTTTACATGGGTGACATGGAGGTTGGATAGCTTAAAGGGATTTTCTGGGTCAAAATTCACTAAGAAAAGGTCATCAATATTGGATCACCTGTACTCAGCAGCATATACACAGAGATGGAAGCAGGAAGCAGACAGCTCAGTATAGTCATTGCAGCTTAGATCCAATTTAAGTGAATGGGAGTTGATGTGCAGTACCTGGTCTGGCCACTACACAGAGTACGGCGTTGTCTGCTTCCTGTTCCATTCTCTATGTATATGCGGCTGATTCATGGTGCTGCTGGGTGTCAGACCCTCACTGATCTAATATTGATGACCTATTTTTAGGACGGGTCAACATAATTTTTAGTCTGGAAAATCCCTTAAAAATCAGTCCAGTGTTTGACTACTATTTTTTATTGTTTAATGGATCTAGTTGTGTTTGCTTTGTATATGGCAAAATAAGCTGAAGTTATTTGCTTTGAATATAATGATTCCACCAATAAACCTACCTGCAGCACCTACCGGGCACCATGGGATCTATTATTTTGGTCCTATGGTGCAACATGCACATGCACAGAAAACATCTATAAGGGTATATTCACATGGTGAAATTTTGACAAAATCTGCAGCAAAAATTTTGCTTTCCCTATGGGACATGATACTGTGTGCAGGGGCCCCTATGGGACATGATACTGTGTGCAGGGGCCACTATGGCACATAATAGTGTGCGCAGGAATGCGTTTTTTTTTTTTTGGAGGGGGTCGGGGGCGGCGGTTCGGGGGGGGGGGGCCCCATGTCAAATGTTCGCCTTGGGGCCCAGCCATTCCTAGTTACGCCACTGGTCTTAGCCCTATAAGGCTTGTCAGCAGCTGCCTGACGCTGATTGCTATATATTGGTAATGTTCTCAGAATATTTTCCCTGACCTATCACTCTCTATAGTAACCCACTTTAGACCTTCAGACGACGAGATGTCTCGCCTACGTACTGACTGTCAATTCCTAACTTTGGAGTCGTGATGCAAAAAAGTCAAACCCCCTGCAATTTCTTTGGCGTTACTATACTCAATATTAGGTTATGTTATTTTTTGAGACACAAAGGGGGGACTATTAGGGGGACGCAAAGAGAAAATTGCTGCTGTGTGTTGACACTTTTTTTACAATTGGTAACCAATGGGATGATTACCCTATAATGTAATTGGCTTGGCAGGAGCTGCCTGGCATTGAATTGCTATAATTTAGCTTCTTATAATTCATCTTTTTGTTATCAAATATCCCTTAATCTTTTTCCATGTTTTTCATTCAATTCTATCTCACTATTATATAATTTCGTCCGTCCTAAACAACTATTTACTGACTTAAAGAAGAAAATTGGATTCAACGGCACAGAGATTAAGTAGAAATAATCATAGTCTAGATGTATTATCGGCTGGATATTCTGAGAAGAGCACTTGCAATATACTTCAATAAAACTGTTATGAGTGTTCGCTGTCAAAGTTGAGTAAAACATATCAGTTGTACTATGGAAATCCTGCCCGGGGCTAACCATATACAGCACAAGTTGCCATCTATTCAATATTCTTTTTTTGCTTTACAACAAAGTAGAAACAAGTCAGAACAAACTCTATGAGAAAGAAGGGTAAAGGTTCACTCCATGTCAAAGAGGGGGAGCGGAGGGTCCTGAACGAGTGCATGAAAACCCCCAAATCCCTGTGACTGGTTGACCATGGTGTAAGCAGCCAGGTAGACATCTGATGGTTCAGAAAGCACATCATATCATATCCCACCACTTAAAAATGAACCCGAAACCAGGAGAAGGAAGGAACAAGACCCAAAATCGTCAGGTTACACATATTTTGGACTGCACTATCCCACCAAATTGTGCCAGCATAAGAACATACTCGATAGGTATTATCATACTGTCCCAGGTTCAGTAGGGCAGTATTGGATTTTGGGATTTTGGGTGCTGTCCCTCTGACTCAGGCAGCACTTGAAAAATAAATTTTTCGGCAGAAAACTGGGCAGAAACCCGGCAGACCCCATAGTGTATGTGGTCTGCAGGTTTCCGCAGGTAACCACTTTTTAAGCGGATTGGGTTTCCATTTTCGGGTCACCAAGCGGACCCAAAGAATAGAAACACAAGCGTAGGTGTGAACCTAGCGTAAGTTAGATGTGGAAAAATTGCTGTAAAGTAAGAATGCTTTCAGAAATAGAAGGGTTAATAGTTTATTTTTGTCATTTATCAAAATGAAGTGAATGAAGGAAAGAGAAATGTAAATCTCATCAATATTTGGTGTGACCTTTGCCCTTTGGAGGAGGAGTCCTGGAAGTGATGATACGGCCCCCACAGAACCCTGATCTCAGCATCATCCTGTCCACTAGGATGACATGAAGAGATGGATTGAAGAAAGCCTACATTTGTACTTAGTTCTCCAAGATGATGGGAACATCCTTCTTCAAAAAGAACTGCACCAAGAAGGAACTCGGCAGGGAGGTTGTTCCCACCATCTTGGAGAACTAAGCACAGATCTTCTGTAGATGTAGGCTTGCTCCAATCCTTCTGTCTCTTCATGTCATCCCAGACAGACTGGATGATGTTGAGATCAGGACTATGTGGGGCCTATATCATCACTTCCAGGACTCCTCCTCCTTTCTTTGAGGTATTTTTTCCACACCTGCCTAAAACCTTTGCACATTACTGTATATCCCAACTTCAATGTGTGGGGGCCACAAATAGGGGCATTAAATGTGGGGTCCACAGGGGAGGACATTATACTGGGTGGGGGCTCTAAGAAGTCTTTATATTGTGTGGGGGGCACAAGGTGGTATCATACTATATAGGGGCAATGAGGGGGCATTATTCTTTGTGGAAGCACAAAGGTACAGAGAATGAGCTGAACCAAAGGGGGCATGGGTGGGCTTAGAGGTGTGAATTATGATATATAAATTTGACCCTCTTTCAGTCCTCTGAAAGTGATGGATGATTTATATATATATATATATATATATATATATATATATATATATGTATATATATATATATTGCACTAGCAAAACAATTGTCAGTCTACAGTTTACTATACAAGCAATGAGTGGCCACACTTAAATAAATATAGGATAGACATCTTGTGACAGAGTATCACAATATTGTGCAATTATTTATTTATTTATTTATTTATTTTTTAAGTCTGGTCACCAGGCATCACATATCTTGGCATATGTTGCATGTACTTTGACTGTATGGTAACTTCTACCTTGGTTGACCCCGCTTGCTCCGCCGCCTACAGAGAACACTCGATCTTCTCTAAGTTGATACTCCTTTGATTAAATGTCGTATAACTTGCCAATGTGATATCACCACCGTATATATGTATACACGGCGCAATGCTAGGCTGTCATTTAATCGGTATGGCATGTAATCTGGTGAGCAGCCACTATTGGTACGAGGATATTAAATAAATCAAATTCATTACAATTGCCAAAGAAGAATCGAATCCCGGCTATTAAAATGAAGAAAATACAAGATATAGCCGTGCATCAAAGAGGCGGACGCATCCATTAGCATATAAAACAGAATTCAAATGCGTTTCTACTTGAGAAAACTTTTTCAGCATAGTTGATTTCATTAGATGTTTTACTATGTTCTATAATGCATAGTGACTTGTTTTATAGAAATGGATTGACTTGGTTAAGCCGCATTGCTACTACATTATACAGTCATGTTTTCTTATACCGCCGCCATTTATTTAAATGTTCTCCCTGTGAGGACTTAGTGAATTATTATGTATTGAGATGTTTAATAGATACTTGTGGCGTATGTGGGGGGAATTCTTATACTGAGGAAAATCCGTAATTGATATTTAATGAAAGTCAATAGACCGTACAAGAGGATAGAATAAAAAAAAATAATAAATAAAAAAATTTACCCATCAGAATATAAAATCTAAATAAAAATAATATCATAATCCAATGTTGAATTTAGATGCAAGAGCAGCCCTTAAATCGCCATGAACTTGGCAAACTTGGTGCTTAACAATAAGGCCGCCATTAAAGGGGTTATTCCATGAAGACAGCCCCTTTCTATTTGCTCTATTGTTGATGGGTCTTCTCTTATTGTTAAAGGGGTTGTCCGGGCAAAAATTTAGTATTTTAAATAGGCCAGGGGAGGTGAAAAAAATTAAAAAAATCATACTCATCTTTCCCTGGTGCTCTGGTGCCTTCCAGCGCGTTCCAGTCCTCCTGCTCAGTTGTTGTATCCCCCGCACTGAGGCCAATTAGCGGGCTCAACAAAAGACACATGACATCACTTCCTGTGACGTCTTGGGGTCACTTCCTGAGGTCGCTGATTGGCCTCAGCATTCATGTGACTGCTGAGGACAATCAGAGGCTTCAGCGGAAGGGATCCGGGACGTCACAGCCAGCGAGGAGTTTCACTTCTAGAAGACACCGGAGCAGTAGGACCGGACCGCGCTGGGAGAACACAGGAACACCGGGGACAACTAGAGGTGGGCGAACCTCATGATTAATTTCCCAAATATTCGCACGATTTTTACGTCAATTTCATTTCAAACTGGAAGTGCTATTATTATAGTCTGGGGTCTCTTCCAAGTGTCAAGACGTTGGCGCATCCCCACTTCACCGCCAAGGCCCAATCACAGACCTCAGTGTTCCCCCAGGACCAGTGATGTCACCCAGGAGACAGAAGATGCCCATGAAGGAGCACCGGAGGCTGCGAGGAAGTCCAGGAGAGGGAAGGTATGAATGTTTGTTATTTTTTCACACCTCCCCATGACCTCTGCTTATTATACTCTGGGTTGGGGTATAACAATTCAAGAGTGGAGAAACCCAAAAATCTGAGATTAGACCTCTAGATTTTTACAACAAATAAATCTAATTCCACACTGATTCACTCACCTCTAGTGGCCACATATGGCACATATAGCATAAACTACTCCCAAAAGAGTATTGTGAAATCATGATTTTTTTTTCCCCATTACAGGATGTTGAACCAAGAGGAAAGGTAAATAAGGACAAATCTGTAGGTCATAGAGACATCATAGAGAGGGGTCGTCTATTTTCTGCCGCAGAATGCTATTTTGTCACACAAATTAATTTTGTAAGAAAATCCATTTTTTAAATTCAGTAAATACAAAAACACAGTCACAGAATAAAAAAGTGTGTCATAAAGTAAAATTCTGTACAACAAAATAACATTCAAAACCACAAAATAAACTGTTATGACTGAAAAATAAATTCTGTAAAAACTATTTGCTTTTGGTTATGTAAGCACAAAATAAATATTTTGTGCACATAAATTCTGTTAGTATTTTTGTGTATACAGAATGTATATTGTATTAGAAATACTAATAAATTTTGTGATTATGACATAGTTTTTTGTATTCTGTGTAAAATGCACTGTGAACAAGTGGCACCCCACACCATACTACCATGCAGAACTAAAGGCTTATGGGTTTTAATGCAAAAACTTGGGCCCCATGGTGTCACTTATTCTTACAATTATTAGTCATGTGTCATGTATACATCTTAGCAACATTTCCATTTCCCTTCCCTCCTCTATCATGGCCAAGACCACCTTGAAGACTTGTTCACACAAGCTTCCCATCATTCCCGTCCCCTGTCAGTGCTCCCACATAATAATACAGCCTCCTTTTATTTCATAGCCTCCCCTGCAGAATCCCTCCTTGACTACATGTTGCTGTCCAACTTCTATTTTTGCCATTACTTTCTCCTTTCTGACAGTGGAAGTCTCTGTTTCATAATTCTTCGTCCTCCAGTGCACCAGAAGTTAGGATTCATAAATTTACAGTGCAAAGACTGTCAGCCATCACGTAAATCAGAAAGGTGATCAAAGACGTTTATCTAGTTGAGTGTCACTGTAGAATCCCTCCTTGCTGCTGTCCAACTGCTATTTTTGCCATTATGTTCTCTTTTCTGACAGTGGAAGGCTGTGTATCATAAATCTTCTCACTCCAGTGCACTAGAGGGCAGGAGTCATAAATTTACAATGCACAGACTGTGAGCCATAAAGGAAATTAGAAAGGTGATCAAAGACGTTTATCTAGTTGAGTGTGATCGGAGAATCCCTCCTTGCTGCTGTCCAACTGCTATTTTTGCCATTATGTTCTCTTTTCTGACAGTGGAAGGCTGTGTATCATAAATCTTCTCACTCCCGTACACCAGAGGGCAGGAGTCATACATTTACAATGCACAGACTGTGAGCCATAAAGGAAATTAGAAAGGTGATCAAAGACGTTTATCTAGTTGAGTGTGATCGGAGAACCCCTCCTTGCTGCTGTCCAACTGCTATTTTTGCCATTATGTTCTCTTTTCTGACAGTGGAAGGCTGTGTATCATAAATCTTCTCACTCCCGTACACCAGAGGGCAGGAGTCATACATTTACAATGCACAGACTGTGAGCCATAAAGGAAATTAGAAAGGTGATCAAAGACGTTTATCTAGTTGAGTGGGACCAGTGGACCCCCTTGGATTCTGGGCCCGGTCTCAGCTGCGACCCCTATGTTGTGCAGGCTCTGAGCTCCTGGCTCTGCTGTGTGCATGGGGTCTTATTATCATTTTACACGTTGCTCGGTAAGCAGGGCTGATTTGTTTTCCAAGTCTTTTGCTTGTAGACGACTTATTAAACTTCCGATGCGTCGTCCATTACGCAGCTGCAGCAATTAAACAGCAAACTTCTACTAATGAAGCATAAATAAAAGCAGTGTGCAAAATGTGATATTCCATATGTGACACAGGCATAGAAACGCAGGAAACTCTGCAGCCTCCGCCTTCAGTACTGCACCACCCAGAGCTACCTATAATTGTGGCATGACATTAGTAACTGTCTCTCTGCGGTATCTGGCAGCAGCTTTAATTAAGTGGCCGTAGGTGCTCTTTCACGAGCCTCATGGGGGCGCACCATGAGGAGGTAAACAGCACTTCAGAACATATTCCTGAGTTTTAATACTTGTCTCCGAAGTGAAGAATGAAAAAGTCATAAGTAAGCATAAAAAGTCAATAAAGCCGCTACTAGATATCAATGTGTGGAAAATAAATGTGCTGCTCTATGACATGGGCGAAGGTGAGAAACCCAGAGCGATCTGCTGCGTAATGGAAAAACTTAGGTATGTGTATGTAATAGAACTCCTTACTGGGTCCTAGATATGAGACTGCGGAGACTTTCTGTGAAAAGCGCTGCGGGAAAAACGATGTGTTTCCACTGCGTTTTTTCCCGCAGGGTTTTTTGCTGCAGCTCGCTTTGCAGGACCTTAGACTAAAGGGGTTTTCCAGGCTTTATAATTGATCACCTATCATCAATTAAAGATTGGCAGGGGTCTGACATCAGGATTCCTAGTCTCTAGCTGTTTGAAATGGCTGCAGCATTCGGATAAGGACTGTATCCTCTTCAGTACTTACCAAGCACAGCGCAGTACCTTTATACAGTGATGGGGCTTGATATCATCGGTCAGCCCATTCGCTTGAATGGGACTGAGCTGCAATCAGGCCATGTGACTGGTGAACATGACATCACATAGCCTTGGAAATGGAAGCACTAGAGTCATGGAACACCACTGCTGCTTCAAACAGCTTATGCACTGGGGTCCTAGGTGCTGGGCCCCCCTTGGATCTTCAATTTATGACCTATCCTAAGCTCCCCTTCCTCCATCCTCTACAATGTTCACTGCTAGTTACCTGTACTATTGGGGGCTCTCAGACTAAATCATTATAATAGTAAAGCCAGTCTCTATAGTACAAGGAACTAGCAGGAGTGGAGGTGAGCTGGGTGCTGGTTCCAATCACGTGACCCAAATTCGGAAACAACCAAGAGACCCGTTTTCGCATAAGCAGAATTACTGAGGAAGTAAGTGCTGAAACCCTCCCAGATAATCCCTTTCATGTACTTCTGTTTTCCACTGCTTCACTGAAATCTGAGATAAATTTTGTGCCGTGAACAGCTGAATAATTCTAGTACATTACAGAGAAAGGATTATGCAAATAGGTTCTCTTTGACGGAAATAAGAAAACTGACTCTAGCGCCACCTTTTGGAAGGTAGCTCCCTATCGATCAATGCCTTCATAATTCTGTACCGTAAGAAGACAACATACCATGGCACACAGAACGCCTTCGTCTCTCTATTACAAAGCTGTAGGATTTCACTGTGCTTGTATCCAGGCTCGGTACACTCCGCAGTGCCATGTGCATGACGCCTTAACGTGTGAACTTTTTGCAACTAATAAAGTTAATTGTTGAAGGATTTGATGTCCCCGAGGAACCCCTGCCTCCACGATAGTGTGGGCATCATCTATAAAGGACAACCTGAAATCCACTATGTCTCTAAACGTGGCGTTCCGAGTTACCATGATCCCTGTTATCAGCGTATTCATGATATATTTACCAAAGTGACATTTGCACAATAAATACATTGATTGTATGGACTCGCTAGGTTATATGGGTGCATGTATGCAAGGCTTTCATTTCATTGCTTTCCGCCTCTCTCAAACATAACCTTTAAAGTGTACACTCTCTTCAGACTGGTAAACCGGGGAAATAAAAGGCAGCGTTGATTAAATAGCGACATTAAGGACAATAAGTGAATTTAATAAAATGATGAGTGAATGTTGACTTAACCCAAACTGCAGGTTTGAAGCTAATTGTGAGCCGTAAAAGCAAAATACTCGCTCTGGATATTGTATTTTTCAGGTTGGTTTTTAGACAGAAAGCAAAGAAGAGGTCATGTCACGCACAAAGAAAAATCTTTTATGTATTCAAAGAACACATGCGGCTCTGCGGTCTCTGAAATAAAAGATAAAATATTAACGGAATTTGATGTATTTGGAATCGTGACTACTACAAAGATTATTCATAAAGTGCTTTAAATTAACTATCAGAATCTACATTTGTAGGTTAGTTACAGGTAGAAAGACTAAGGTTGTGTAATACTTCAAGTCACCTGCGGTGGTGCTGTAGGGAAATTAGGCATCTACTGCAAAGTCCCTTTAGTGATCGTGAGTGATCGATGAAGGTTTAAAGGGGTTTTATGGCTTTCAAAAATAAAAAGCTGTGCTTTAGGCAAATATACCATTTGGATTTCAAGATCTCTGCTTACTGTAATTTAGTATTAACCATCATTGTTTAAATCTGTCCCTGTCATGTGAAGGTCATACAGGTTTATGGGTAGGGGGACCTGTGTGTTCATCACGTAACTAAGACATACTTTTTAAAAGTACGGGTCCTATTAAATGACAGGAAGCAGAGGTCTTGAAAACCTAGAGTATTTAATATATAAAATGTATAATTTTTCATTATACTGTACAATGAATAACCTTTATTGCAGGAACCATTATACCCCTTTAAGCAGTAGGGCACAGGACCATAATTTGAGGGGGTGCAGAAGTTGTGGTCACATCCAGGCCCAAGAGCTTTAGAAGGCCCATAAGGTGTCTCTTCCTAATATGAGGATCCTACTCATATAAACAATACATTATAGTTTGGGGAGCCTGGTACAGATTTTGCTTTGGGGCCCAGGAGCTTCATGTTTTGCCTCTGGTAGGATATTGTGGGTCAGCTAGCCTCCGGACATATTCATTATAAAACATGCCAGTTTTCTGGTGGGTGTTATAATGGAAATCTATACCAGTTCGCAACTGGCATAGATGTCCATTCTGGTGCAGGGAGATGCAAGCTCTGGCCTCTTCATAAATCTCTTGTTCCCTGCGCTACTCAGGGCCATTATTAAGACTGGCGTACGAAACGCCAGCCTTAACAAATCTTCCCCAATGTGTGTCCTTAAAGGGTTTTCCAGGCTAAAATTTCACTTTGCTCTTCTCTCAATCATGTGATGCCTCAACATAGCATGGCCAGCTAGAGACTGCACTATATTTACCTGCTGGGGCTGTACCTAAATAAGCTAAGAGACTATAAGCATATAGTTAGGAGGCTGAGCTGTGATCTCCCTCATTAATTCTGGGTGACAGAAACTGTCTGCTCATCAGTAGTTAGTGACATAAGTTTCTGTCTCCCCCTGTGGAGAACATGGGTGGTACAGTCCGTCATACAGGAAGTCAGGGAGATGTGCCTTAACTCCTGTATGTTTTATCTGGTCAGAGTGAGAGTCACAAGACCTTAGTGTAGAGAAGGATTCAGAAAGGGGTAACTAAGTAAGATACTACTTGCTGAATTATATATTGGGGATAGGTATGTAGGGAACTGCCATTTCTACTAGTATATAATGTATCTGGCTTCTTTGCCCCTGCAGTTTGGCTTCAGAGACCCCAGGCATTTAGTGCAAGTTTTGTTTTGTAAATACAGTGAGTCAGACACATGTGAGGCAGAGCTGCTGGGGGGAGAGATGTGAGCAGAGCTGCTGAGACAGACATGTTATGTCTGGGGGAGTCTAAGAGCCACTTGTTCCTCTTTACTTCACAGTATATAGTTAGGTATGTGTTACCCCCTATATACTCACAGGACCTAGCTAGTAACCGTAGTTAGGGATCCATATATATATACAGTTCAGGGCAGTGATAGGTTAGGCTTCCGAAGGCCAACTAGCTAGTTAGAGGCCCGGTGGCACTAGTAGTTTAGCTGGCAGGTTAAGGACTCAGTGTTAGGGTAGTCAGGCCTGCATCTACTGCCGTCACCGTCGCCCTGTTTGCTGCCTGTGAAGAATCTCACCATCATCATCATCTCCTGATCGGCTGTCTGTCATCTCCTGGAAGAATCCGAGGATCCACAGTCATCCACAGGGGCCCCTGCATCTCTTCTGTTGCCTGGAGGTATTGTGCACTGGACTCTTGCTATATATCTATATATATACCCGGGTATATAACCTAAGACGGTTGAGGACTTGCTGGTTGTTGTAGTATTGCTGTGTTCTGAGTATATTGTATGTATGTATGTATTATTACCCTGTTGATTCTTATAAAGCTACTGTTATAACCTTATGTGGTATCTGTATGTATTCTTCAGACTGTGAGATTAGTACAGTGATCCTTGTTAAGGCTACTAACTGTACTTCATGGGTAAGTCCCAGGAAGAGATCCTCCCTGTAATACAGAGACTCTATCCTGGGTGGAGGCACTGATATATTTCATATATGTTCCCACTCTTCCCTTCAGCGAAGGCTTCAGGTCCCATTATACACACAGGTCAGCGCCAGAGTCTGTTGCGGGAGGGATAATACTCATACCCCCCCAAAATAGGGCTACATTTGGAGGCACTGCTGAGATTTAGAAGTGGGAATAGTCATTGATATGGAGAAGCGATATAGCTCAGAGGGGAACCTCCCACTAGCTACTACATGGGATTACCGACCTCCTGTTCCTCCCCTGGTTCAGGTAAAGGAAGAACCCCGCTCAGCCAGTTACCCCCCCCAGTATGGCCGTCGCTAGCAGTTCCTCTAGTGACAGTGCTATTAGCACTTTAGCCAGGCTGACTGAAATGTTAGCTCAGGGCCTGCAGGCCACTCACTACAAGAAACTAAAAGTATTCTCTGGTAATGTCCCAGTACCACAAGGGGAGGAAAACTTTGAGATATGGAAAGAACATACTCTCCAATGCCTGAAGGAATGGTCTTGCTCTGAAGAAGGCAAGCGGCAGCGTATCAGTGAAAGTTTGCGGTCTCCTGCTGCAGAATTGATCCGCTTGTACAGAGACTCTCATGAAGGAGTGAGTGCATTGGACTATATACAAGTACTGTCTGATCACTTTGAGCCATACTATGACCTTGCCCAGATGGTTGCTGATTACCGAATGGTTCGTCAAAAAGAAGGGGAAAATGTCTCTACTTTTATTAACCGTTTACAGCTACTTCTTTCACGTCTGGTGTACCACGCAGCTATATCTACTTCAGAGGTAGACGCTATGAGAACCAGTCAGTTGGTGAGAGGGTTACAACCTCATCATCCTCTTGCTCAAGTACTCAAGGTCTTACTATCTGATAGAGTCCTTCCATTTCCTGACTTAATGAAGTTAGTGAAGAAACAAGAATCTGACATTAGTTTTAGTACCCCTAAGAAAGCGAAAAGCATCTCTAAAGAAGATGTTGTTCCTAATTCAAACAAGGTCAAACCAGCGGAGCGGTCAGAACTTAGACAGTCCGCCACTCCACCCACTGTCACTCAACGGAGGAAGGATGCTAGAACCTGTTATAAATGTGGTCAGACAGGCCATACTGCCAGACAGTGTACGGAGGACAGTGAGGGATTGGGACACAGTGCTGTCTTCTCTATTCAGAATCAAAGACACCAAAGGAAGGCGGGCCGAGTAAAGACCAGAGGCGCTATCGCGGGCTCCAGGTCCGTTGTCAAAGTCACTGTCAATGGTCATGCCGCTCCTGCCCTGTTTGATACAGGATCTCAAGTGACCCTGATTTATCGCTCGTTCTACCAAAAGTATCTGAGGGATATACCTCTTCAGTCTACGGGACAAATGAAATTGTGGGGGCTTAATTCAGGATCATATCCTGTAGATGGCAGCCTACAAGTAGTTATAGCTGTCCCTGAATTAGAAGATCAGAGTGTCGCTCCCATGAAGATTACGGCTCTTGTCTGTCCTGATACAGGGGATTCTTGTGCAGCTCCTGTGATACTTGGCACTAATTGTCCCGCAGTGCATTATGCTTTTCAGAAGTTTCTTGGAAGAGATTGGAACCCTGCAGCTCAGCCGGTGAATATATCTTCTGATCTTAGAGAACTCTGTGATGCCCTGTCTAATGGCTATCGACATGGAATGGTATATCATATCGGTGAGAGAACCGTGGAAGTTCCTGCCGGCGGGGAGAGAGTTCTGAGAGTAGCCTCCAGCATTGCTCCCGATTTGCTTGAAGGGGGGAGTTATGTCCTTATGGAAACCCCTGAAGAAATGATTAACCAGAATGGCTGGATGGTGATCCCAGAGAGAAAGGACTGGAGAAATAAAGTGGAGTTATCTACCTGTGTGACAGTGAGGAACTGTTCACCGCATCCGATTGTAATTGGACCATACCAGAATGCGGCCAAAGTGAATGAAGGAAATAAAAGGAGATTTGATCTTCGAGTAAGATACCGAGAATTGAACCCTGGGGACCATGTTCTGCTACGGAATTTGGGAGCATCTGCAAAACATAAGCTGGCTGATCGATGGCGGAGTGAACTCTTTACAGTGGTAGATCGGTTGCCTGGAATACCAGTCTACAAGATAAAAGGACGGGACGGGAGGATCAGGACTTGGCATAGAAATCATTTGTTGCCTGTACCTCAGATTGATGGTATGGATATCTCCAATGATGGCTCGGCCTGCGATTCTCCACAGTCCTTAGCCGATATTCCACCTGACCTTCCTGAAACTCCTGAGAGTGATTGGACTGTGGCTCCTGACGTTCCTAGATCACCAGTATCTTCTCCTTCAGGGAGACCTATGAACCCTCAAACTCCAGAATTCGTACCTAGATCTGTGTCTACAGATGAGCAGGGATCTAGCTCTCCTACGCCACCAGCACCATCCCCTCCCATGGCAGACACCCTAGTTTAGGGCCTGGACATGCTAGTTTACCTCAGAGAGAGGTACGGAGAGGAGAGAGAATTAGACACCCTCCACCTATGCTGACATATGATAGTTTGGGGGACCCCAGATTTACTACTCAGCCTCATTTATACCATGCTTGGGTGGGTGCAGTGTCCACTTTGGTCAATATGTTACCAATTTTCGCTCCTGCTGGCATGTATACCTATTAACCTGTTGTGACTCTGTAAATGCAAAAGCAACCATATTGATATTGTCATTGGTAATGTTGACTGTATACTATGACTTTGTATGTCTTTGACGTGACGTAAAGATTTCACCAGAGGGAGAGTGTAGGGAACTGCCATTTCTACTAGTATATAATGTATCTGGCTTCTTTGCCCCTGCAGTTTGGCTTCAGAGACCCCAGGCATTTAGTGCAAGTTTTGTTTTGTAAATACAGTGAGTCAGACACATGTGAGGCAGAGCTGCTGGGGGGAGAGATGTGAGCAGAGCTGCTGAGACAGACATGTTATGTCTGGGGGAGTCTAAGAGCCACTTGTTCCTCTTTACTTCACAGTATATAGTTAGGTATGTGTTACCCCCTATATACTCACAGGACCTAGCTAGTAACCGTAGTTAGGGATCCATATATATATACAGTTCAGGGCAGTGATAGGTTAGGCTTCCGAAGGCCAACTAGCTAGTTAGAGGCCCGGTGGCACTAGTAGTTTAGCTGGCAGGTTAAGGACTCAGTGTTAGGGTAGTCAGGCCTGCATCTACTGCCGTCACCGTCGCCCTGTTTGCTGCCTGTGAAGAATCTCACCATCATCATCATCTCCTGATCGGCTGTCTGTCATCTCCTGGAAGAATCCGAGGATCCACAGTCATCCACAGGGGCCCCTGCATCTCTTCTGTTGCCTGGAGGTATTGTGCACTGGACTCTTGCTATATATCTATATATATACCCGGGTATATAACCTAAGACGGTTGAGGACTTGCTGGTTGTTGTAGTATTGCTGTGTTCTGAGTATATTGTATGTATGTATGTATTATTACCCTGTTGATTCTTATAAAGCTACTGTTATAACCTTATGTGGTATCTGTATGTATTCTTCAGACTGTGAGATTAGTACAGTGATCCTTGTTAAGGCTACTAACTGTACTTCATGGGTAAGTCCCAGGAAGAGATCCTCCCTGTAATACAGAGGCTCTATCCTGGGTGGAGGCACTGATATATTTCATATATGTTCCCACTCTTCCCTTCAGCGAAGGCTTCAGGTCCCATTATACACACAGGTCAGCGCCAGAGTCTGTTGCGGGAGGGATAATACTCATACCCCCCCCCAAATAGGGCTACAGGTACATAATAAATACAGAAAAAAAAATCATAAGAGCACTAGTGTAATTCTGGAAAAGCATCCCATATCAGATAGTTAGTAAGACCATCTCTCAGGACTGATGCGGGTCCCAGAGGTCGGACCATCAATAATCATTCTGTGATGGCGTATCCTCGCGATACACAGTGCCATCACTATATAAGATGGGAATATCCTTATAACATCACAATGAAGAATGGGTTAACCATGGTGACTAACAACGCCCAATAAGGTGACCGATGGAATGTCCTCGATAATAACAGGGACAAGTAGATCAAGCACTACAAGAGGCAGCAAAGCTTATACAAATACCTCAAATCCCAAAGGCCTTCCCACATTATCCTTGGAGGATTTCCAGGTGACAAGGATTTCTGATGCAGACAGACCTGTAGCTTTGACGTCTGTGGGTGCCGTGCTGGGTTCTGTGGATAGGAATTAAAATAAATGTTATAGAGCTGTCATTGTGTTACAATGTGTTACTTTAAGAAGTCTGCTATAGCAATGACTATCATACCCAGGTTAACCAGCTATTACTGTATAGCATCTCTCCATCTTGCTCACTGAGACTGATTTTGCGGAAAAGACAACGCTTAATAAACCAGTGGGTGGAAATATAGCAAAAAACATGGGCTAAAGTTGCACCGAACGACGGCACTTTTCATTGCATTTTTAATTTTTTTTGTGGTGTAAAATTCAGTAGCATTTTTTGCAGACTTTTTCCTGATCTCCATGTTATTAAAAATAAAAATTGCAACTTTTTTTTGAAACATAAATAACATGCCTTTTCCCTGCGTTTGTTTCAACCATGGGTGGATGAGATTAGGAAAAATCTCATCCACTTGGCTTTTCAGCCCTGCGAGTCTCCAGGCTTAAAGGGAATGGGCTCCAGCCTCCTAATAATTGTGACGCTCCTCGGGTGGTCCTATTTGCTAGAATTGAAATCTATGCCAGCCATCTATAACTCTGATGGGAGGAGGGGTACCCGCCCAGCTCACCTTGATCCTTAAAATTGGCAAGTGAGGTGGAAAAAAAAATTACAGTGGCATACGAAACAGATTTGTTCTCAAAGATTTGCCAGTTCTACACCAATTTTTTGGCATATATTAAAGTAAATTTATCCTAGTGATTTTTTTTTATATTGTCAGGCATATATGAGGCCTACCTGTCCTGTATTGTCTGTATAGAATATGCAACAAAGGTGACTTAATTAAACTAGAACTCGGCCTACATGGCAACTTGTCGTAAGGCCAAAGATTTCACTGTCACACTGCTGTGCAATGGGGGGTCACTGGGGAGCATTACACTGTGTGGGGGCCACTGGGGAGCATTACACTGTGTGGGGGTCACTGGTGAGCATTACACTGTGTGGGGGCCACTGGGGAGCATTACACTGTGCGGGGGTCACTGGTAAGCATTACACTGTGCGAGGAGCCACTGGGGAGCATTACACTGTGTGGGGGTCACTGGGGAGCTTTACACTGTGTGGGGGCCACCGGGGAGCATTACACTGTGCGGTGGTCACTCGGGAGCATTACACTGTGCGGGGCCACTGGGGAGCATTACACTGTGCGGGGGGCCTCTGGGGAGCATTACACTGTGCGGGGGTCACTGGGTAGCATTACACTGTGTGGGGGTCACTGGGGAGCATTACACTGTGCGGGGGTCACTGGGGAGCATTACACTGTGCGGGGGTCACTGGGGAGCATTACACTGTGCGGGGCCACTGGGGAGCATTACACTGTGCGGGGGCCTCTGGGGAGCATTACACTGTGCGGGGGTCACTGGGGAGCATTACACTGTGCGGGGGTCACTGGGGAGCATTACACTGTGTGGGGGTCACTGGGGAGCATTACACTGTGCGGGGGTCACTGGGGAGCATTACACTGTGTGGGGCCACTGAGGAGCATTACACTGTGCGGGGCCACTGAGGAGCATTACACTGTGCGAGGGGCAAAGAATTAACATTATTAGAGAAAACTTTGTATAGACACTGAACAAGCAGGGTATGTTAAAGGGAACCTGTCAGGTGGTTTTTCCACCATAAACTGGCCCCATCAGGATGAAGTACTTACCTTTCCATCGGTGCCCCTTTTCAATCTTTCTGTTGCAGTAAAGTGAAGTTATTAATGTCTGAAAGCATAAAAAGTCTTATGCAAATTAACCTAAGTAGTCACGGGGGCGGGGAGCAGCTTCATCCTAGTCATGCTGCCCCCTTGCTAATCCCACCTCCTGGGCATGACTGACATCTCCATCCTATCAGGAAGAGAGACAACTGAGAAAGAGATGTCAATCATGCCCAGGAGGTGGGATTAGCAAGGGGGCAGCATGACTAGGATGAAGCTGCTCCCCGCCCCTGTGACTACTTAGGTTCATTAGCATAAGACTTTTTATGCTTTCAGACATTAATAACTTAATTTTACTGCAACAGAAAGATCAAAAAATGGGCACCAATGGAGAGGTAAGTACTTCATCCTGCACAGTTTATGGCAGAAAACCAACCTGACAGGTACCCTTTAAGAGCTGAATTGTGAATGCTGCTCCAGAGCATCACATCGGCTGTAACATAGCTGTCAGGATCAGTACAACATAAGTAAAGTTATTCAAAGTCTCATTTAGATTAATTCTATACAAAACCTGTAAAACTCAGAGGACGATAAAATCATTGCCATAATCCACATGACATTTATAAACAGATATTGTAGCCAACAAACCGAAAACCATATGTTACTTGGCTGCGTGTTCATAATTTATCACCTTATGTTCCATGTGCTATATTTCACCTTAAAAAAAAATAAAAATCTTGATAAAATATGAAGCATTAAAGCAATTTTTATTAAAAAAAAACAAAAGTATTTATGAACCTGTCATTCAGAAGGACTATGCGGCTGAATGCAGGGATCTAAATCACTTCACATCGTTAATAACTGCAGCTATTAACACCTGCCGGGTAAACTAGCAGACAATTACTGTTAAAAATCAATCAGCAGACAGGGGTAAAAATAGATTTTTCTTTCACAGGTTACATAGAAAAACAAGCGTCTGCATTGTAGACAGTGAAACTCTAGGACGGGGAACAAAAAGAAACAAAACCACACAAAAAAAACTTTTTATTTGTACTTATTTGCTATGGCGTCTTTCTTGTTTAGGGGAATACAGCTGATTAAAAGGAATGTATCAAGCATTTTTATTATTTTCAATTCCTAATTTTTTTTTATTTTTTTTTTTATTTATTTAACTATTGAATTTATTTTTTTATTAAAACCAGATATATCGAAATATCTGACTTTGTTGTAATCTGTTTTTATTTTCTGATTATAGAATTTTTTTTATTCAACTTATTCTATTTATTTTGCTTACTTATATTCTACTTACGGTATTTAGTTTGCTTACTTAGGCTAGGTTCACACTAGCGTTTGTCTCTCCGCATGGGGACCCGAAAGATGGAGAGTCGCCTGCTAAAAAAGACTATAACTCCGTGCAGGACTTTTTTCTCCACAGATTCTGTCTAAAATCGGCAGATACAAACCTAGCCTTATATAGCGCCATCATATTCCGCAGCACTTTACAGATATTGTCAGTCACTGTCCCATATAGGGCTCACAATCTACATTCCCTATCAGTATGTCTTTGGAGTGTGGGAGGAAACCGGAGTACCCGGAGGAAACCCACGCAAACACAGGGAGAACGTACAAACTCCTCGCAGATGTTGTCCTTGGCTGGATTCGAACCCAGGACTCCAGCGCTACAAGGCAACACAGCTAACCACTAAGTATTTTCTGTACATTATTATGGGGGCGGCCATCTTACCTGAGCTTTTCCTTTTCAGTGTTAACAGCATTTAGTGATATGCTTTATAGCATAGTCATGGCCATAGGCAGCCATAGACTGAAGTTTACTCATTGATGTCTATGGGAGAGTTTTATAGACATGCTCTGTGCAGGGAGGGGCACTAATGTGATATCATCTATTATTAGTAGTGATAGACGGGTCAGTAGTATTAGCTATAGAGGTGTCATTTTCTATCATAATGCTGTCCTTGGTGTATATGAAGTGACTGCTGCAAATAAAACCACTACCGAATTGCCAAGTGTTAGTCTATTATTAGAAAATTAATAAATAGTGAAAACTGCAGAGCATATTGTATTTTTTTTAATACATACAGTGACATGGAAAATTATAAAAATAGTTAAATGTAAAAAATGTTTAAATTAAAAAAATAATAATATAGGATTGACAAATGGTGTCACTATGAGTGTTATCTGCAGAAGTGTTAACTTCTATAGTTATCCTGTCTGTCTTGTTTGTGATGTAAATGAGGTTACTGCTGCAGTGAACACCCTTACAGAATTAGGAAGTGTAGGCTTTAGTGGGCATAGTAAAAATTGCAGGATACTGATTTTTTGTATTTTTTTTTTTTTTAATATAGAAAGTGATATGGAAAATTAAAAAAATAAAATCATCAAAAACTCTTAAAAAGCGTGTTTCTCATAAAAACTTACAAAACATATAAAAAAAAGATGTGCTACATACATCTGGTCATGTCCAGCCAAGAAGACTGGTAAGGAGGGACATATCTATATGTGAATCGTATAACAGTTTTATGAAACTGAAGATACAGTTTAACCACTTCAGGACTAGGCCAATTTTCCTAGTTTAGGGTTGGACACGTTTTTTTTTTTTTTTTTTTCTATACGCGGTTTTGATGGCTCTAACATTTTCTTCGTTCAGGTTATTCAACTAATTTTTTATTCTTTTTTTTCAGTGATATACAGTATAGGTCTTTATTTTATGTTATTTTTTATTTTTGCATATTTTTTTTATTTTTTATATCCAGCAAAAAGTAAACAAAAAAGGGAAACATGATTTTTTTTTCTCATGTTTTATTATTATTTTTTTAATAGTACAAAGTGCTACTAAAAAAAATTTCAAAATAGTTTTTTCTCTGCGTTATGGTAATTTTTATGTAGATGACTGTTGTGTCGCTGGGGCAAAGCTGGACT
The DNA here is from genome assembly GCA_947044405.1 of Leptodactylus fallax. Taxonomy (NCBI): domain Eukaryota; kingdom Metazoa; phylum Chordata; class Amphibia; order Anura; family Leptodactylidae; genus Leptodactylus; species Leptodactylus fallax. The sequence continues at coordinate 135,171 of CAMRHE010000419.1, forward strand.
CTGATGTTGGAGCGGTATTGGGTGTTTTTTTATTATACTTTAACTGGGTTTATTCCCAAGTCAATGCCAATCATTTTTTTCCATTAGTCCTATGCAGATATATATATGTAGGTATAGACACAGACCTTTGTCCAGTCTGATTATGCAGTCATATTGACAACATAGTGCATATAAGGGTGGGTTCACACTTGCGCTTGAGTCCATCCGCTGCCAATCCGAGTGAAAATCTCGGGAAACTGGATAGGGAACGGATAGCGACAGGTTAGCGACGCATTGCTTAAAAACCCATTCATTTGAATGGGTTTTTAAAGCAATGCGCGGGTGTCCGATTGCACCCTCTGCGCTGCAAATCCATTTTTTTTGTCAGAAACAAAGTCGGACATGCAGGACTTTGTGTCCGATGAAAAAAAACGGCTTCGCGGCGCAGAGGGTACAATCGGACACCCACGTATTGCTTTAAAAAACATTCAAATGAATGGGTGTTTAAGCAATGCGTCGCTATCCGGTGCCTATTCAGTTTCCCAAGATTTTCACTCGGACTCAAGTGCAAGTGTGAACCCATCCTTAGCATACATTTGCAAAAAAGGCACTATAACTGAAGGATCAGACTACACAGAGTTTGTTTGTAGTCTGTTGCCCTGGAAACACATAGGTCTGCTTAGGAGAAATGGAAAATATACAAAATATAGACAAATAGTCATGAAGACTATTAGCAAAGTTGCTTCATATTTCATTGTAGATATAATAAAAATGGTTGCAAAACATAAACTAGACTTTCATGTAGCACAAGAGATAAACTTCCCAGGGCTTCCCCACACCCCCTAAACGTTGTCCTTAAATGACCCGATCTGCATTAAAGTTGCTGGACAGTCTGAGTGAATCCATTCATTTTAATGACTTTTCTCGCTCACAGAAGTGCAATTTATATGGCCTCTAATGTCCTTATAATTGTAAAAGCCATTATGTACAAATACAGGAGAAGAATCGAGGACGGAGCTGGAGATCGCCTCTTCCTCATAAATTATTTTCTATCTGCGGTTTACAAAAAGCCATAGATCCTAATGATGTAACGTATCGGATAGTAAATCAGTGACACAATAAGACCTTGCAGATTTCACATTGGCATCAGCCTTGGTGGCCGATAATCTATTAAACAAATAAAAATGCTCACAACATGAAGAATAATTATGGAAATAGTCATCATGGGCATCTATGGAGAAGAACGTCAACCTAATTAAGTTTCTTACGGCGAACAACGGGTTCTTATTTCTATTTCTATACAAATGTGATTATCATATAGAAGCTAAATGGAAAACTGATTAGATTATGTAGTTCCTCTAGAAACTTCTGACCCCTGCAAGGTTCGCTTCCACATAGGCATGATTAAAACAGCCTGGATTAGCAGAAGCCAATTGTCTCAGATAATACCTGATCGTGTCGTGGAGTCTTGGCCAAGCGATCATCGAAACCTTTATGATGGCATGGCACCCAATTAGGCGTAATATAGCATATTTACATTATATTATTAGCATTATATTTTTTTTCTTTTTTTTATCTTTGGACTTGTCGAGTATTAACATGTTGTCATATACAAAGCATAGAAATATGTGCGACACCAATCAAAGACTCCTACACGGACTTACTTGCGTAGGTGTTGGATGTGCAGTCACATTCCGTAGCTTAGGTACCTTGTTATTTAAGACAACTGAATGACAGCAGATTAACTAGATCTTTGCAGAAGGAAGCAATGAGCAATAGATATTAGCCATGTAAGCCATAGAGATCAAACTAAAATATGGAAACTAAAATACGTCTTGAGACTTTCTTGGAAACACATAATACCAAAATGTCCACCCTTAAGTTTTTGTAAATTTCATTAAGGGCTACAAGTTGTCACAATACAAATCCAATATATTATTGTGACATTCTAGCAAAACTTTTGACACCAACACAAATCCCAACCACTGGGTGGCCACTACTGATGGGCATACCTTATAAGATTCATTTTGACAAATATTTGTGAGATTTGGTCTTCAAGTTCTTTTTTGGCTGAATGTGTTAGACAAGAACTGGAATTGCTATTAATATACTTTGGGGTCTCTTCAGACCCCAAAAGATTGTAGGTGGAGGCCCAGAGAGGTGTGGCAACATAACAAACAGTTATGCTCGTCTTGCCTCATCTTTCCTGGATATCCTCGTGGCATCTGGTGGTCCTCCTCCTCTTCCAGCCTCTGGCTGACGGCACGTGATTGGGCATCAGCAGTCAAATGGGGTGCACCAACGTTATGACACTTTGAGTCAGTGGTGACCCTGGGGTGCATAACAACAGATGAAAGAGGAGACCATCGGATGCCACGAGGATGCCCAGGAGAGGTGAGGCAAAGTAAGTATAACTGAGTATAACTTATTCTACTATGGGGTGATCTTCATGGGTAATGAACACCAAAAATTTCAGATTCGGGTCAAGCCCAAACTTTGGAAAATGTGTGTGAAATCCAAACTGGTTTGCTCATCTCTAGTGGCCAAATATGGACACATATAGCATAAGCAAGTTGAATACTGTATGTCAAAACAATATCATCTTGTACCACTCATTTTGTGATATGTCAAGCAAGGAAGCCACATCTGTAGTTCACAGGTAATAGCTAAAGAGAGTTATTGTCAAGTTTGGAAGTCAAATCTAAAGTGGAGCCACTCATTGATATAGCAGGTGCCAGTAAGTCAGCTGATGCCCACTAAAATACAATTATGATCATAATGCCAGGTGAAAATATTTTTTCTTATGTCGGATCCACCAGGCAGGGGAGTGTAACTTGAAGCTCTTGGACCCAATGTAAAATCTGCAACATGTGCCATTTCTAACATTTGTCCTTTTGTGAGGAGTCTTTGGTCCTATATGGGCACCAGAGCCCAGGTGTGCCTGCTACCACTGAACCAACTATAGTTATGCCCCCACTACCTGGTACTCTATTGTGTGGCCTAAGATCATTGTGTTGCCCTGCAACCCTGTAATTAACATAAGTGAATGGAGTCACACTGCGACCCTAAGGGTGCCGCGACTGAAACGTCTAGTCACAAAAAGATTGAGCACTGCAGGATTTATTTGTGATTAAAAGTCGTATTTGCATCACCCTCAGGTTCACAATGTGGCTTCATTAATTTACATTTGTGAAGTAGTCACAGGGTGACACAGTGATCTTTGGTAGCACACTAGGACCTATCAGCTCTGAGTTCCTGTCTCCCGCCAGGTCAGAGGAGAGCCACATCATGGCGGCCACCATAGCTGTGCACACAGCACTCATTGAGCACTATGTACACAGTGATCGGGTAGGCTGGGACAGTAATAAACCATCCCTGCCTTCCCTATGGGATGTCTGGCTGTAGTAACAGCCCGCATCCTGATCCCATAGCCGCCTTACGTGCAGCAGGCTAACCTTGCAAGGTGGTATATATACATCCTTGCAGGGTTAGAAGTGAAGCGCCTAGACGAAAAAAAAGCCTATGGGCGGTCCAGAAGTGGTTAAACTACTTTTTAGCCTTAAACCTGTTATCCTTAAGATTACTTGCATCATAGACTGCAATACAACTCACTATACTGATTTGCAACATTTTGGCTCCTAAGGCCCGTCATCTTGCTAGAAAGACCTGAAGGCAAAGAATATGTAGTCACACGTGACTCTTGGAGACCTGACTAGTGCACAGGACCCAATGTACTGTATGTGAGATATGGGGAGTGGGAAGAGGCGAAAAACTGCACCCCAATAATAGTTTAGACTGTTTTTCCCTATAAAGTTCTATCCAAGATGCCTTTCACATGGTCCTTGTCATCTGCACAGCAGTAAGGACACTTTACATAAAAACCGCAAGAAAGAATCTGTCTTCCAGAATCTTGTGACAAGAGCTTTTACAGCGGAGACACCATCCAATAATCTCGGTAGTGATGTTTAAATTTTAGATTGCTTTTCTCTCTCATCCCTTCATCATATATATGACCTGAAAGACAGCTTTTTATGTTTAATAAACTGACTGACAGGCTCCAAGGACACAGTCGGAGAGAATACTTTCTAGTTTGCTTTGCCTTCTTTAGCTGCAGAGAAGAACAACTTAAAGAAAGTCTGAGAGATAAAATGATTTATGACTCGCTCCGTGTCTTTGTGGGAAATCGCTGTGTGGTAATATAAAGAAGGGAGGAGAGCCGTACTATTTCACACCATGTTATTAGACAAGAACTGGGACACTACCTTCTTCATTATACATTTATGATATTAGCGGATTCAGCTCATTGACTTCTTAAGAATAATGTGATTGAACAGTAGTCGCAGTCTTCTCTTACTAATAACCCCTTAAGGTCAGGACCATACACAGCGAACATCTTCTGCAAGCCTCAGCGGCAAAAAAACACCTGAAATGAGTGGCTTCGGCTGAGGCTCAACTGCACGAATAGCTGCAGGCCCCCAACACCTTTAAACCATTGCAAGTTAAAAATTGCAGAAGGTGGATGAAATTTGTTTAATCTCATCCACTAAAATGCTATGGTAGATTCTGGAGAGTCTGCGCTACAAATCTACTGAGATTACTGCCAGAATGGTCCTGGCCTGAAGAAGATTTGTCTGTTCTTCTGACATGTCTCTTTTAGTAAATACTAGGGATGAGTGAACCGATTTGTAACCGAAAATTTTTGGAGTTTGTCACCCGTGAACCCCTATTATACAGTGGTGCCTCTACAACAGTCTTATTCACCTCTCCTGATCTCCGTCGCAGCATCTGGTGTGGGTCCCTATTGGCCTCTTCTGACCTCTTGAATGGCATCTTCAACTCTGGGGGACTGCTGAGGTTTGTGATTGGACCTCAACAGTCATGTGGGGCATGCCAACATCATGACGCTTAGATTTAAGCGTCATGACCTCCAGTTTTGGACTGTGGTTCCTTGGGCTCACCAGACAAAACCATGCCAGGGCCTACCTTCTAGCAACCCCTAGACTACAGTCATTTGGGTGTTTTCTACCGGATCATTATTTTGTAGAGTCTGGGCCCTCTGGTGGATTTTCTGGGACACTGAGGATTCGGTTCGACACTGATTATGTTGTTGTGCCCTATGTGACTGCTGAGGCTCAATCACAGGCCCCAGCGGTCCATCAAGTCTCTGACAATTCAGGAGGTCAAAGAAGCCTGAAGAGGACAGGGACCCCCACCAGACACTGCGTAAAAAGAAGACGCATTTTTGGATGTTTTTTTCCTGCAGCGTTTTGTAGCTGTGTTTCGATATATGTAACAATAGCTTTGAAATGGTAAAATTTTTAATTATTTATATCTGCAAAAATGTTTAACTTTTAATTGTCTACAAATGTTAATATATTTCTGTTTAATTTATCTCCAGTTTAATTAATCCATCCAGTGTCTCATGGAACCGGATCAACACAATATGACAACATGCTAATAAAAGACTTGAAAGGCTGCAATTTACACCTTCCTCTTATCCTTGACTATGTGGCCACACATAGACACAAGTAATGGTTAGCAGATCCCTTTGTGTTAACTTGTCAAGAGATCATGTTGTTTTGAGAATATGTGCTTAAGGGAATGTTCACATCTGCGTCATTCATTCTTCTGGTCCATCATAGAAACAGAAAAACGGATTAAATAATAAAAAATGATGGATAACAACCAGTTCCAATGGTCCCTATTGACTATCATGGGGTTCATCGGGTATCCATTGTATTCTAAGTCACATTCTACGACTTTTCTTTCAGTATTTTAGACAAACTCTGTACCGCGTGGATTCCGATGTAATCTATCTTTTTATACAGTAAATATATTTGGACATGTCTCGCCAAGAGGAAAGGGATTCTTTACAGTAAGAGCAGTGACACTCTTACAACACAATGTTGTGCTGATTGTTTCATTGAACAAGTTCAAGAGGGGTCTGGACTCCTTTCTCCAAAAATACATTAAGTTTTGGGCACTAGATTTTTGGAGATAGAAAACTGATCCAGGAATTTATTCCGTATACATTTTTGATGCCATTTTTGAAGTCAAGAAGAAACTTTCCCCTAATATGGGACAACACAGTGTAGGCTTCCATCTCACGGGGTTTTTAACCTTCCGCTGGATCAACATGGTAGGATTCTAGGTTGTCTTGATGGACCTTATTTTTTTTTCTTTCACCTTTATTTACTAGGTTGCATTTCATGTTCTTACGACATTTTTTTTTTTATTAAGAGTGATGTGAAATGTCAACTTTGTGCAAAAATTCTAGACATTTGTAAGAATTTGGTCATTTGTTTTACAATATTTTATGATCATACGTTTTGTTACTGTGTTAAGGTGAACACTTTTTGTCTTAATGTTCATTTTCCTAGGATGATAATCTGTACAATCCATCATGTCAATCCAGCAGCATGACAATGGTGAAGATCTACAGCAAGCTGTTTGATAAATTAATCCTTCATAGTATCCACACTGCATAATTGACACTAACATTTGGAGAACCTGTGAAATGCAGAGTCGAGTCTCAAAAATATCAGTTTTTCAGGTTATCTAAATAGTTAAGTAAAAGTTAATGTAACTTTAGTTGATAACTTTTGGAACAGTTTTTTATATACTGTACATATACAATATATTGGCTGCATTCTATTCTAACATGAGCTGCTTGCAACGATCCACCCCACTTCATTCTCTGCCTTGATTCCTTCTCCCCCTCCATGATAAAGCCTGTGAGTGTTGCTGCCCCACCCACTTTACAGAGAAGGATTTTGACTCCTCCTTCCTGCGGTCAATTATGGGGAAAGCCTGTGAGCCCTGCTGCCTCCTGCTCTACAAAGACAACACCTGTGACTCCTGCTCCCCCCACCCACTCATAGAGAAAGCCTGTGAGTCCTGCTTACCCCGCCCAGTTATAGAGAAAGCCTATGAGTCCTGCTTACCCCGCCCACTTGTAGTGAAAGCCTGTGAGTCCTGCTCCTCCCACCCACTCATAGAGAAAGCCTGTGAGTCCTGCTCCCCCCCAGTTATAGAAAAAACCTGAGTCCTGCTCCCCCCACCCAGTTATAGAAAAAGCCTGTGAGTCCTGCTCCCCCCACCCAGAGTCCTGCTCCCCCCACCCAGTTATAGAAAAAGCCTGTGAGTCCTGCTCCCCCCACCACTCATAGAGAAAGCCTGTTCGTCCTGCTCCCCCACCCACTCAGAGAGAGCCTGTGAGTCCTGCTCCCCCTACCCACTCATTGAGAAATCCTGTGAGTCCTGCTCCCCCCACCCAGTTATAGATAAAGCCTTTGAGTCCTGCTCCCCCCACCCAGTTATAGATAAAGCCTGTGAGTCCTGCTCCCCCCACCCACGTATGGAAGAAGCTTTTGAGCTCTACTTCCTCTGTCCATGTATAAAGAAATCTGTCTATTTGTCTATAAAGAAAACAATATATCCCTTAGATCAGCATCTTCCTCTCTGACCTTTGCAACCCCCAGATAGAAGACCTGAATGCATAGGGACTGCAGAGATTACAAAACTCTTCTAACTCTTATAATGATTCAACAAGTGGTCCAGGGGCCAAGCCATTGCACTAAACTCTTCATTTATGTCTTTGATATTAATATGTGAGACCTTATAATACTGTAATATCCACTGAAGCTGGTGGATCATTCACACTTGGCCTAAGATGTAGTAAAGGTAAAACTCACCTCCTTCCGCAGAGCAGATGAACACGATGTCACTGAAGGGTCCGTCACCTTTATTATTGTACACACCAACTTTAACTTCAAAAGGGGTGAGTGGTGGGGTGCTCTCGTCTCTGTAGATAAACTTAGAGGCATCAGAGGAGGTCACCATTTTCTCCTTCCATCCTCTGGTGTCGTTGGGTCTGAAGGCCACAATGTATCCGAATCCTTCACCATTCTGAAACTCTTCTGAGATGGGCTGTAAGAAACACACTCAGGATTAATATGAAACCAGGAAAGAAGATTTGTTAGTACAATTTAGACATTTTACACTGGCACTTTTCAACTTCCCACCTAATACAATTGTTTTTGTTTTAAAGGGAGTCTGTCAGCAGGAAAATCAGTATCAGATTTGTGATAATTTGGGGAATTAAACTCAAAATGGCGGCTTTTCCTGGTCCGGACAGCGGTGGTTCAAGGTACTGGGGGCCGGAAAGATCGCTTTCAGACGGTCCAAGCGTAAAATAAAACGTGGCTTTATTCAGCTTAACTGCAACATAACAAAAACAACAAACAAAACCTAGGCCGCCGTTAGGGCCCTAACTCACTCATAGAGCCCCTAACTAGCCTCTGGGGCAACAAGAGCCTGACTTAGTCTCCGTAAGTCCTCTCTGGACCCAAGCCCTCTGGGACAGACTTCCTCTCTGTCCTAGGCTGGTCCACCATTTCCTGCTCCATGCAGGTTTCTCCAGCCTTCTGGAGATACACACCCCACCCAAAGGTGTGGCTGAGAGCCTTTTCTGGTCTGGCCTGGGTCGCTCAACAGCGCCCTCTGGCTCACATACTTACATACCCTCCCCCTCAGCTCACTACCCATGGGGTGAGCTACAATGGGATGAGACATCCTATGATGAAGTCCCTCTTCAACCATGTATGCCAGTCCATTGTCTCTCCAGAAGTCCCAATCTGGCGGTCTCTTCTTCCAGATTCCGGTTACTCGACACTTCCGGTTTCTCATCACTTTAACTGCTACGCCAAGATCCTGGCCATTCTGTGCAAAGGCAAGTTTTTCTTCATCACCTTCACAATTCGCCATACAGTGGATCACATCATTTCCATCACATTTCTCGCCATAGTCTTCAGCCACCCCATTGCATGACTTTGATCCCTTAAGTGAATAGCCGTAAAAATCTTCATCTTCACCTATCATGAATTCACAGGAGCTCAGAGACCAACTAACACGTACTTCATGCACATCAATGTCTTTAGAGTATAACTGTATCACGGGAACTTTTCCCGTAAGCTTCATCTCAAAGCAAATTTTGCCATCACCATCAAGGCTTAGAAGTTTAGGAGACATAGGCTGCTTGCTCTCCTCTTTGTTTGAGATACACAATCTCTGTACTGCAATATCTTCTCCTTCTACACGAGGGCCATACCGTACACCCTCACATAATAGATCACGCTGAACTACATTTTCTGGCATGTCTTTAACAACTGTCACATCATTGGTGACATGTAACCATCTCTTACTTCCTGACTCCCCCTTCACAGACAACATGGAGTCATTATTCACCGTTTGTCCACCAGACATTTGGCTAGAGACAGGCACAGCAACACCTTTATCCACAATGGCTTCAGACACTTTAGCTGTTGGGACAACATATGCGTGGTCAGTCTTCTCAAGGACTCTTGTTCCACACTTTTGGTGACCCTTCACCTTATTTACCATCTCACAGCCCTCTAGGCTTTGGACCTCATTGGTTTGAGGCTGGACCCACTCTGTCACAGGCAGTGTGTGACCAATCACAGTTTCTTCTTCTGTTGGACCTTTTTTGGCCTCCTCACATTTTGCAGGAAGTCCACCTTTAGCAGCATCTTCCTGGGGAACTCTACCCTCTACTTGACGTTTTACCGAGTCACGTGGTTTCATCATACTCTGATCAGTGGTATCAACATCAGTGGACAGGTCACTCATGTCTGTCTGACTCAATGATTCTCCTTTCTCTGCCTCTATGCTGGCAGCTTTTTCCAATTCTAACACCTTCTGTAGCGCACAAATCTGATTCCAGCTCCAGAACTTTCTTCACTGCGACATTTTTCTGTGCCGCTTCCATCTCAGTCTTTACTAGTGCACCTTGCAGCTCTGATTCTTTAGAGGTTAACAAGTTCTGCAGCGAATTCTTCTCAGCTTCTAGTGCTGACAGCTTTGAAGATAGGGCAGATGCCGACTGTTCAGTATTGGATAAAGACTGCTGCAATCGATCCAATTCTTCTCTTTTAGATTCCACTTCGGTTTTTAACTGTTCAATCTGAACAGTGCGCTCTTCCAACTTTATTTCTGACTCGCGCTTCACTTGATCCATCTGAAACTCCAGCTGTTTCTTGATTTCCTCCTGCTTGTTCACTTGCACCTTTAATTTAGCAACAAGCATTTTTAGATCTACAATCTCAGCAGATAAATTAGACAGGTTTCCTTCAAACTGAATCCTCATGTCTTCTGTCTGGAGGTCCAATTCTCTCTTGGCCTTTTCCAGCATCTCATAAGCATTAGCTTTGTTCTCATACAATATCTGCACAGATTCCAGGTTTGTCTCAACTTCATCCTTGGAGCTAACCAAATCCTCAATTTTTTTCTTCATATCAGTCGCCTGAGCCTGTAGTCTGTTTGCCTTGTCTAGCAGCTCTGCTTGAAACCTGTCCCCTTCTGTGACTTTTAGTTACATCACTTGAAGTTGAGTCTCTACCTTTTTGTGACTCTCCTGTAAGGTTTGCACTTTCTGAGCATGAACAGACGACATTTCCATCAAATCTTTGTCTTTATTTTGCACCAAAACAGACAACTTCTCATTATCTTCACAAGATCCTGACAGCGCCCTCTCCAGGCTACATATTCTAGCTTTGAGTTCCCTTTCTCTTTGTTTAGCAGTTTCAAGCTCATCTCTTAATTTTTCAATGACACTCTCTTTGGCAATGGAGTCTTGAACATGCTGCTCCTTTAAATCCTGCAATTGCTTCTCAAGCACTTGCTTTTGCTCTACACTCTGTATAACTTCATTAGATAGAGCACATTTCATTTCAGCAAACTCCTTCTCAGTGACACAGTCCATTCCAGGCAAACCCAGTACCACATTTTCACTATGACTAGGATATGAACTCCTCATAGATTCAAGATCTTTCTTTAACTTCAAGTTCAACTTAAGGTTCTCTTTTTCTAATACCTCAAGTTGCCATTTCCAATCAGATATTTTATCCTCATCAATGAACCTGATGGTTTTATTCTCATCTTGAAGCTGCTGCACCATAATATTTTCATCTTTGGCGCTTACATGCACTCCAATATGAGACACAAACTCAGCAGGGACATATTCCATCATAGAACAGAGGTGCTTTAGAAAAATTGAGTCACCGTCATGCAACCCTTTATCTTTACTTGCATTCCACATGATCTGTTCCGGGTTTTGTATCTCTCTGCACTCAGACTGTTGCACTAATAAACCTGTGCATAACTTCTCTGCTTTTTTACAAGCTGAAATTCTCTTTTTCTTGCCCATGGTTTACTAACAAGATTACACAATATTCCACAGCAACCTTGGGGTTCAACCGGCAGCAACTTTTTGCTATCTTCTGCAGTCACCTGTATTCAAACAGTTAACTTATGTGGCACTACAACAACCAGCATTTTCTTCTGTCTTCCACAGAAAACACCAACATGGCACCATAGCCTTCCACATAGACTGTTTGCAATATCCAGCTTCTATACACATTGCTTACTTTCTTGCCATCAGCAAACATTTCACAGACTTCTGTGCCACAGTATACACAAAGTCCATTCCCTGCATTCCTCATCCAGAGTTTTTACTTTCACATCACTATGTTGCAATTCACTCACCCCCTCCTGGGTTTCTTCAGTTGAAATCACAGATTTCTTCCAGCTGTAGGCCACAATGCACACTTAGCAGTACTGCAGTCACCAATCACTTGCCTTCCAGGGCTTGCGTGGATCTCTTTATGCGCGCTATTCTCCACCATATATGATAATTTGGGGAATTAAACTCAAAATGGCGGCTTTTCCTGGTCCGGACAGCGGTGGTTCATGGTACTGGGCGCCGGAAAGATAGCTTTCAGACGGTCCAAGTGTAAAATAAAACGTGGCTTTATTCAGCTTAACTGCAACATAACAAAACAACAAACAAAACCTAGGCCGCCGTTAGGGCCCTAACTCACTCATAGAGCCCCTAACTAGCCTCTGGGGCAACAAGAGCCTGACTTAGTCTCCGTAAGTCCTCTCTGGACCCAAGCCCTTTGGGACAGACTGCCTCTCTGTCCTAGGCTGGTCCACCATTTCCTGCTCCATGCAGGTTTCTCCAGCCTTCTGGAGATACACACCCCCACCCAAAGGTGTGGCTGAGAGCCTTTTCTGGTTACAAGAACATTTACATACCTCCCAAGTTATTACTAATTCATGACGTCTTCCACTGCCCCCGCTGACATTTGCTGGAGGAGTTTTTGGCACTAGGGATAAAAAATATAGAAAATTAAAGTTTTCCGTCATTTTCTATTACATTATTATACCAGTTTATATTGGTTGACAGCAGAAATGACATACAGAGGTTGTCATCCAGCTTTCCCATAGATATATCTATATATAGATATATATATGAAAAAATATAAATTTATATAAAAAACATGTTATTTTTACTGCATGGTGAATGCTGTGAAAACAAAATCTGTAATAAAATGGTGCAATTTCATTTTATTTTTCAATTCCACCCCATTCTGATTTTTTTCTGTTTATACTGTACGGAATATTAAATGGAGCCATTACAAAGTACAATTTGTCCTGTAAAAAATAAACCCTATAATAATACAACACTGTGAATGGAAAAATATAAAGTTATGGGTCTTGGAAGGAGAAGATTTAAAAAAAAAAAAAAAAAGTTGAATGCCACAAGGAAGGGTTAAACTCTATAGTGAGACAGTATGCAGTAAGCTCCTCAGCTCCCTCTAGTGGTGATGGCAGGCAGGTAGAATTATGTAATTCATTGAATGCAGCTCTAAAATAATATGTAATATCTATGTAGATGGGATATTATATTAACGTACAACCCAAAAATTTTGCAGTCACCGCATTCTTAGTAAAGGACAAAAATTATTTTAATAATGAGCTTGATCCTGAGGTTTCCGGTCCCATGTCACATATGCCAGACGCTGTGGGTTTTGTAGAAACCTCCAGTTCATATCACTCAGTGTAATGTGTAACTATCAGTGTAATTTATCACTGCATTCATATGGTTATAAAACTTGCATATTGACACATAATTAGTATATTCCGAGCTTTCTGCATATTAATTGTTTGTAATGAGGCACATAAAGAAGACAGCCTTGCTCTAATGACGAGCCGAAACGACACAACATTTCATTTTGCAGCGTCTTGTCCTGACAGTTTGGAACAGATGTACAGATGGCGAGTCCAAATAAAAGCCCAGAAATGAAAAGAAGGAAAATCTTTGCAATATTGGATGAAACTTGAATTACAATAACCAGGACTTGAAAACGAAAAGGAAATTTTAACCCAACTGGTAATTGAAAACAGGGGCCAGCAGGGTACATATGTCTCTACTGTGTCCTGAATCATTAGGTTGTATCCATGACAGCGGCCATTTACAGACAGTACAACATGATTTGTATAAATTAATATCTATATAGATCTATATATAAATATCTATATCTGTCTATCTATTTATCTACTGTATCTATGTAGGATTGTATATTAAGTGATTTTTTTATATATAGAAAATTGGTGGATTGTCAGGCAGTCAAGAGATGTAACACTAACTTGTAAGAGAGAGAATTAAGAATTAGGACCCCGTGTAAATTTCAGGGGTATAATATTGATTTATTAGTATTCTCCCTAATGCACAAATAATAAACACAGTGATGTCACAGTACAGGGATAATACACACAGTGATGTCACAGTACGGAGATAATAAACACAGTGATGTCACAGTACAGAGATAATGCACACAGTTACACAGTTATGCCACAGTACAGGGATAATATACATAGTTAGGTCACAGTACAGGGATAATAAACACAGTGATGTCACAGTACAGAGATAATATACACAGTGATGTCACAGTACAGGGATAATAAGCACAATGATGTCACAGTACAGAGATAATGTACACAGTGATGTCACAGTACAGGTATAATAAGCACAATGATGTCACAGTACAGAGATAATATACACAGTGATGTCAAAGAATAGGGATAATTAACAGTGATGTCACTGTACAGGAATAATAAACACAGTAATGTCACAGTACAGGGATAATACACACAGTGATGTCACATTACAGGTTTACTAGATTAATTGATGACCTCAATGTATAGGAAAAAAACATTCAGATATTTTCAAACTTAACTGATCTACAGTTTGGTTAATGATTCTCATAGAACCAATTCAACACAATATAACAACATGCTAACCAAAGATATAAAATTCTGCAATACACCATTCTCCTTACCACTACTACCACTGGGTGATGCACACAGACACATATAGGAGGGATAGGTGATCCTATTGTTATGGTTCAAGTTTGGCTTGTTTGGCCCAAAAATTAGTTCGGATAGAACTAGAAGTGAAATTATACTCTGGGGTCACCACTGAGGCCTGTGATTTGGCCTTAGCGGTCACACGACAAGTGTCATGACCAGTGGCGTAACTAGGAATGGCTGGGCCCCAAGGCGAACATTTGACATGGGGCCCCCCAAGCCGCCGCCCCCAACCCCCCAAAGCCGCCGCTTCCATCCCCACCAAGCCGTCGCCCCCCCCAACCCCCCCCCCACACACACACAAACCGCATTCCTGCGCACACTATTATGCCCCATAGTGGCCCCTGCACACGGTATTATGTCCCATAGTGGCCCCTGCACACGGTATTATGCCCCATAGTGGCCCCTGCACACGGTATTATGCCCCATAGTGGCCCCTGGACACGGTACTATGCAGCACAGTGGCCCCTGCACACAATATTATGCCCCATAGTGGCCCCTGCACACAGTAGTTTGCCCCATAGTGGCTCCAGCACACAGTAGTTTGCCCCATAGTGGCCCCTGCACACAGTAGTTTGCCCCATAGTGGCCCCTGCACACAGTAGTTTGCCCCATAGTGGCCCCGACACACAGTAGTTTGCCCCATAGTGGCCCCTGCACACAGTAGTTTGCCCCATAGTGGCCCCTGCACACAGTAGTTTGCCCCATAGTGGCCCCTGCACACAGTATTGTGCCCCATAGTGGACCACCCATGAACGATTATTATACTCTGGGGTCTTTTCAGACCCCAGAGTATAATGATCGGAGACCCAGGGGAGGAGAGAAACATAGAAAACACTGCAACTTACCTCTTCCTCGCTCCGGAGCACTCCCGTGTGCTACTTCGGCCATCTTCAATGTCGGACCGGATCTCGCGCGATCCAGGCCGGCGTCGCGACACATGATGACGTCGGCTGACGTCTGGGACGTCACCAAACAGGCCCGAAGCCTGCGGAGAGGTGAGTTACAGTGTTTTTTATGTTCGCTCACCTCCCCTGGGCCCCCGATCGTTATACTCCGGGGTCTCAAAAGACCCCGGAGTATAATGATAGCAGTGATTGTGGGGTTCGTGGTAGCGACTGCCACAGGGCTCCGGGCCCCGTAATGTTACGGGCCCTGTGGCAGTCGCTACCACTGCTACCCCGGTAGTTACGCCCCTGGTCATGACGTCACCCAGAAGCCCAGAAGAGGACACAGAGATAGTGAAGGACGCCGCTAGGAGGCCCAAAAAAGTTGAGGGAAGGTAAGTATAATTGTTTGTTATTTTTTTTACACCTCCTCTGGGTCTCCACCTATTATATACTGGGGTCTGCAGAGACTCCAGATTATAATAATTTCAATTGTGATTAGCGGGTGATGAACCACCAATATTTTGTATTTGCGACGAACCAGAAACTTTTGGAATATTCAGGTTGAATTCGATTTGCCCATCTCTAGTTAACATACCCCTTGGTGATAACAAAAAATGTTGCTTTTATAAAACCTGCTGAATTTATGATACACATATCCAGCCAAGACAGATCTTGATGCTCCAAAGAGCTCATTTGACTATTGACAAAAACATTAATATCTTGGCCAGAGCAAACCACTATTTGGTTCTGGTGACCCTAACCTATCTATCTGCAGAGCTGGGTTGATATGCTGGTTCTGGTGACATTAACCAATCCATCTGCAGGGCTGGGGTGATATACTGGGATCTGGTGACACTAACCTATCTATCTGCAGGGCTGGGGTGATATGCTGGTTCTGGTGACACTAACCTATCTATCTGCAGGGCTGGGTTGATAAGCTGGGATCTGGTGACCCTAACCTATCTATTTGCAGGGCTGGGTTGATAAGATGGGTTCTGGTGACCCTAACTGTGATGATTCCACTTAAATATGGCTATAACACAAAGATGTATTTTGATCTCTGGTAGCGTATCTCTCTCTTACTTCCATTTACTCAAGCTGTGCGTAGCTCTAATCCTAGGTGTATGTTGTCAGTAGTGGCAACAATGTAACAATAGGGCTTTGTACTCATCCCAGAATGGCTCCATTGAATTCCTACATAGCCCCTTGGTGATCAAATACACATGTATTGTTTAGCCTAGGCTGTTGGATCAGACATGGTTGATAACATATAGACGGCATTGTGTCATTCCACTTGGTCCCATCTCCTTACAAAGAATCTTGACTTGAGTGCGTTAGTCAATCAGACTTGCCGTCGCCGGTGACCTCATTCTGGGTGGTGTAATCAAGGGTATAAAAGATGAGGTAAGAGGTCAGTGAGAGAGACTACAAAGAAGAGACTACTGAGGATATACTGTGATGAGAATGATAAGCTGGGGTCTTGTGACCCTAACCTATCTATCTGCAGGGCTGGGTTTATAAGCTGGGGTATGGTGACAGACTCCCTTTAAAGAAGCATTGGCATTTTGCATATGTATGTAATGGGGTAAATACACCATTAATTTTATTAGACATCTGCCAGTGCTCGCTCATCTTCTCTCCCAGTATCCACAGCTAATTATACAGGGCTTCGGCTTGAGTCCCATTCTCAGCAGGACCACATTTTAAGCATTGATTTTCCTCTCTTATTTCCTCTTGCCGATGACTGGTCATGGCTCATATGCACCATCTTGTTACATATTTTATACCTGACCTTGTAGAAACAGTTTGAAGGTCCCCAAGTACCACTGAGGAACGTCATGAAAGCTTGAATACTTGAGAAGAGCTAAACTGCTCATACACGAACGACCCCCCAGAGTGCGACTACATAGACATAGTGTGTACGATGATTATCGATCACATTTAATGCTTAAACATACCCAAAATGTTGCTATTTGTTAGACACCATGCCCCATAGCGGCATTAAGTCTGAATAATATGCTGAAAATTAGCATACCCAGTGCAGTCTATAATTTATCCAAGTAGAAAATGTAAATTGACAGCTACAGTGGAGTGAGGAGCCATTAAGCAAGAAAACTTCAACAAGTTTCTTAGTGTTGATGCTAATTTATTGCTAAAACTTCAAATTGGTCTCTAGGTTCTTCTTTGTGCAGCGAAAGGTTCTCCTAGGGGCGAGCAAAGACAGCAAATAACTGTGTGCATGCCGGGTAACAGATATATAAACACTGTACTTAAAGGGAATGTGTCACCAGAAATTGGCCTATATTTTTTAAACCAAGTTTTTATGTTAAACATGTTTTTAAGAATTTTTTTTTAATGTTTCTGTTTTTATTTTTTATATCAATATTTACACTTTTTAAAAAAAGTCCTAAATCGTGCAATTTTTACTCTGGCCATTAAACCTAATAATAGACTGACACGTGTCAATTCTATATGGGTTTTCTAGGCACTTAATTTAGATCACAGACAGGATTACAATATAAGATAACACCTGTATAGGAGGTTGGATAACCCCTTTAAAGCATTTTACAGTTCTCATTGAAATGAATGCACAGGTGTCAAGGGTCCTCCAGATGGAAAGATTTTTGCAATCATGATCCTGTGGTTAATTGATGTTGGTCTTGATCTAGGGTCTCTTCTCTATGAAAGGGGTTATCCTGGATTAGTAAACATGGCTGCTTTCTTCTTCTCCTCAGGAAGTGACATCATTATGACTAGAGATGAGCGAATCGAAGCTGACGAAGTGGAATTCGATCCGAATTTCAGGAAATATTCGATTCACGTCGAATCCGGATTTCCTCACACTTCGTGGTAACGAATCACATTTTGTTCAAAATGGCTGCTATACATGTTAGGACATGGGGCAAGGAACTCTGGGAACATGGGATCACCAACAATGCCATGCGTACAGCCAATCAGCAGCCAGCCCTGTGATATCACAGCCCTTTAACCCCTTCACGAGTGCCCACGGCATGTTTGACCGCTGCATCCAAGATGTTAAAACAGTCAGTTACATCTAACATCCTGCTTCATAACCGATTGGGGGTTTTAACACCTTGGATGCCATGGGCAAATATGCCGTGGGTGATCGTGAAGGGGTTAAAGGGGTTCCACCACTTTGCCGCCCAGCCCGGCTTTCTGCAGACAGGAAATAGCTGTTTATTCGCCACGATTTAATTTGGATTGAATAGAATCATATCGGAAAATTCGGCGAAGTTGCCGAATTGAATTTTGACATATGTTGATCACATGAAATGAATGGGACTGAGCTGCAGCATGGCCATGTGACCAACAGACGTGATGTCACTTCCTGCGAAGAAGAAAGCAGCCATGTTTTCTAATCCTGGACAACCCCTATAATTTAGAATACTTTCATAGAAAGTCGAAATGAGTTTACTAAACAAATTTTTCTTAAAGAACAAAAAGACCTGCTAGACTAAGTATTTCTATGCCACGTAAATATTTCAAAACAAACACTTGATGGATACTTATATGATCCAATAAAACCCCAGCTGCTTCTTTTATTTGTGGAGATAATTCACACTTTAGTATGACTGCCATTTGATTCATTAACTCTCCACAAATATTGATGAATTGCAACTTGTACAGTTTCTCCAGTGAAGCGGTGAGTGCAGTCTCCCGTGCGCCATCCACCGGCTTCATCCTATGGGTGCCTTAAGTATGGTGCTGCATATTAACACTTTCCACCGTCTTAGTCATCGTACTGTAGTTCATCAGATCCCTGAGTGGGAGGTTAAATTACTTGTCATTTTATTTTGCAACAAAGTGATTTGGAAAACAGATGTGACACTTCTAATCATGGCTGGGATCCTGCACAGTATGAAGATCCCATTTATAAGGGACTCATTTTCCTTGTATAATTCTACATAAAAATGATAAATTCTGACAGCACGTTTGAGATTCTGCACTTTATGACAAGTTCATGTTAGGTAACAATTTATTTTATACCATCTTAGCTCTCTTCATACAAGGAAGCAGAGCCTTACTCCGATTCACCTTAAAGGGGTTTTCCCATGAACATAGCCATATCTTAATTTGTAGAGAATTCAAAATTTTAAATTGCAGAGTTTTAGATTTTCTCTAATCATCTTAGTGGTGACAGTCTGTTGTCTTGAACAGTTACCAATGGATATGACCATGAATCTATGGTCTGGCACTTACCAGAAACCCAGCCATGATTTCCTTATTTCAATAGCTTAGTGTAGAATGTCACCACTAAGATAGTGTGAGAAAATCTTTAAAAATTTGCAAAATTTTAAATTATTTCTTTGCAAAAATATTTAAATTTTAATTGTCTACAAATCTAAATATGGATTTTTTCCTGGGAAAACCCCTTTAATCCCTTCCCGGTCTGTGTCATACTATTATGTCACACTGAGCATATAGTTAACACTCAGAGCTGTAATAGTACAACACATTCATGCCATGGGCACAGGGGCTGTTCTTGCGGCATGACTTCCGGGTCTCAGCTGTATTACAGTTACTAGTTGTTGATGTTGGAAAATACTCCGAATCCCCCATGAGGAGATTGCAGGGACCGAGGGCTACCTATCCCTATTGCACATAGGGAACCTATGTGCGATGTACTGCAAGATAATGTATTGCAGTATATTGCACTGGGGATCAGCAGATCCCATGTTCAAATGCCCTTGTGGGACAGGAAAAAAAGTAAAATGGCTTACAACATAGTGTGGATCACTGCCAGGGCTCTTAGGAACCTATCTATAAAACATAGTGTATAACACTGTCAGGGCTCCTAGGAACCTATCTATAAAACATAGTATATAACACTGTCAGGGCTCCTAGGAACCTATCTATAAAACATAGTGTAGTACACTGTCAGGGCTCCTATGAACCTATCTATAAAACATAGTGTAGAACACTGTCAGGGCTCCTAGGATCCTAACTATAAAACATAGTATAGAACACTGTCAGGGCTCCTAGGAACCTATCTATAAAACATAGTATAGAACACTGTCAGGGCTCCTAGGAACCTATCTATAAAACATAGTATATGACACTGTCAGGGCTCCTAGGAACCTATCTATAAAACATAGTGTAGAACACTGTCAGGGCTCCTAGGATCCTAACTATAAAAAAATAGTGTAGAATACTCTTAGGACTCCTAGTAACCTATCTATAAAACATAGTGTAGAACACTGTCAGGGCTCCTAGGAACCTATCTATAAAACATAGTATATGACACTGTCAGGGCTCCTAGGAACCTATCTATAAAACATAGTGTAGAACACTGTCAGGGCTCCTAGGAACCTATCTATAAAACATAGTGTAGAACACTGTCAGGGCTCCTAGGATCCTAACTATAAAAAATAGTGTAGAATACTCTTAGGACTCCTAGTAACCTATCTATAAAACATAGTGTAGAACACTGTCAGGACTCCTAGTAACCTATCTATAAAACATAGTGTAGAACATTGCCTAGGAACCTAATTTATAGCTCTCTAAGGCAAACACAGCGAAAGTTATGTCAAAGTAAACGTGACATTATTATACCCTGGGGTCTCTTCAGACCCCAGAGTATAATAGGTGGAGGCCCAGAGGAGGTGTAAAAAATAAAAAAATAACTCATACTCACCTGCTGCTACCTCTTTTGGGACTCCTCATGGTGCCCAACAGTCTCTCTCCATCTCCTCAGTGACATCATATGCCCAGACTGACAGTAGGCCTGTGATTGGACTTCAGTTGTTATTTGGGCACGTCAAGCATCAAGATGTCAAGGTGTCAAGGCGGCCCAATCGCATGGAGGCCCAATAATAGGCCTCAGTGGTGCATCGGAGATCGCCGCATGCTGTGAGGAGGCCCAAAAAAGGTAATAAAAGGTGAGTCTGAGTGTTTTTTTTTATTTTTGTCACCTCTCCTGGGCCTCCACCTATTATACTCTGGGATCTGAAGAGACTCCAGAGTATAATGCTGAGACCATTTTAGTTCACCCGAGATAGATATCTGTTTGTTTGGTTTTGTAAAAAACTGTTGGAATTTGGAATATTCGGATCAAACCTGGCTTAGTACGAGTCAGTTCGCCCATCTCTATACACAAGCATGCCCACCACCAGTCAGCCAGCCTGTGAACAAACAGATGAGGCTCAATTGTTTTCTCCCTTCTGGGGAGAGTCATGAGGATCCCATACACATCAGATGGTCAACCAGACCCCATAATGGGCTGGTTTAGATTGGAATAAGGGTGATCATAGGACAAGGGATGGAAATGTTCTCCATGCAAAGGAAATTATTTCCCTAAATAGCAGTACAATGGCGTTATTGTTCCAGAACACATGCACTTTCATGAACAGGTGCTATGCGATGCAGAAAATAATTTACATATATTTCTATATAAAAGCCATATTTTCTGGCTGATATTGACATTTCTCTTTGCTTAGAAGGTTTAATAAAAGCAGAACATGACTCTTCAAAAAGGCAGAGAACGTTCCCAGCTGATAAATTAAAACCCATTAATGCTTTTATACCCGGCAGATGTGATATGTTGTGCAAACATTTCATCCATAGATATTGTCAATTTGCATAAATATAGTCCAATTCAACTCCATAAATTAATTACCTCGCAATATTAGTCTAGCCTGCACGGCCAAAAATATGAGGACGCCTAAAGCTGACATCTACATGGGCATTAATAAGGAGACGGTGTCGCTTTATTTCTGAGATTTCCATCACTCCTGCAAAAACTTTCCTCTAGATTTTGAGCTATTTGCATCCACTTGACAGTTTTACATAAATGAATGGCATGTCACTAGGGCGGCCCATAATTGCCCACCACGTTCTGGTGACTTGCTGTCCCTTTGGACATCATGCTATTATATTGGAGACATAAACTAAAAGAGCTGCCCAAGGCTACATGAGGACGAAGCATTTTTGGAATTTTTGCTTTTTTATTTTACTTTTTTAAACTACTTTGCACTAAATTTTTGGTGTTGTTATGAGATCTTGAGGACACGGATTTAATTGAATTTTGATGCTGGGATATCCAGTGTCACGTGGTAATGTCGATGTCCACCACGTGACTGCTGAGGCCCAATCACAGGGGACCCAGAGCAGCTGACATCACATAGGAGGGTGGAAGATCCTTGGAATGCCCGGGAAAGAAAAAAAATCCAGATGCCAGAGAGGTTGGGAAAAGGTATCTATGAGTTGTTGTTTTTTCCGCACCTTCCTTGGGTCCTATATGCTGGGGCCTGAATAGACCCTAGAATATACACACGTGGACAAAATTGTTGGTACCCCTTGTTTAATGAAAGAAAAACCCACAATGGTCACAGAAATAATTTGAATCTGACAAAAGTAATTTGCCAAACTACATGTTGACAAGCCACAAAGCTTCTGGGAGAATGTCCTATGGACAGATGAGACAAAAATCAAAATTTTTGGCAAGGCACATCAGCTCTTTGTTCACAGACGGAAAAATGAAGCATATCTTGAAAAGAACACTGTCCCTACTGTGAAACATGGAGGAGGCTCTGTTATGTTCTGGGGCTGCTTTGCTGCATCTGGCACAGGGTGTCTTGAATCTGTGCAGGGTACAATGAAATCTCAAGACTATCAAGGGATTCTAGAGAGAAATGTGCTGCCCAGTGTCAGAAAGCTTGGTCTCAGTCGCAGGTCATGGGTCTTGCAACAGGATAAAGACCCAAAACACACAGCTAAAAACACCCAAGAATGGCTAAGAGGAAAACATTGGACTATTCTGAAGTGTCCTTCTATGATTCGTGACCTAAATCCTATTGAGCATCTTTGGAAGGAGCTGAAACATGCCGTCTGGAAAAGGCACCCTTCAAACCCGAGACAACTGGAGCAGTTTGCTCATGAGGAGTGGCCAAAATACCTGCTGAGAGGTGCAGAAGTCTCATTGACAGTTACAGGAATCGTTTGATTGCAGGGATTGCCTCAAAAGGTTGTGCAACTAAATATTAAGTTAAGGGAACCATCATTTCTGTCCAGGCCTGTTTCATGAGTTTTCTGTTTTAAAAAATTCTGTTGAAGCCTGGTTGGAAAGCAATGTCTGACTTTCATTTGTTCATTTTCATAGAATTTTTATATATTATTACTTTTGTCAGATTCAAGTTATTTCTGTGACCATTGTGGGTTTTTCTTCCATTAAACGAGGGGTACCAACAATTTTGTCCATGTGTGTAACAATGATTCATGGGTGGAGAACCCTCAAAATTTAGGTTTAGCCCAATCCAAAATTTTGGAAAATTTCCAACGAACCCGGTTTATAAACTGGTTTGCTCATCTCTACGTGGGGGCTTAATATGGAGAGGAAAAAAAGCTGCTACCAGACACCTCTGGCAATGGCGTATCTCCCCTGAAAGCTAAAGGATTGGGTATGTTGAAATACAACTGCCCAATCCCTTTCTGCACATTAGATGGTTACCCAACAGTGGGCTCTCCCAACAGTGGGCTCTCCCAACAGTAATCTATGCTATATTGCCAACATAGTCTGGTCTACAGACCAGACAAGTTAACCCAGACCAAATTAGGGAAGGATGCCCCCTATTAGCCACAATGGAGAGCTCAAGTATCTCTAAAGAAGTCTAGACACACACAACCATGTATTGCCACTTAAATTTGATTAGGTTTTGGGTAATTCTACATTTTTCCTGCAGCATTGGTTGTTGCTGCGGAGGACCAAGTCCTGATACGTCAATCCTTTTATGTGGCACTTAAGAATTGTTTTGTTTTGTACCCTAAAGATTCCTTGTTAGCTGAGCCTATCCATGGAAAATTAGTGTTAGTGCGAGAGTTAGTCAGTGCTGTAAAATTTGTCCTACATCCTAATGAGATGACTCTGCTGACCTTGTCCCAGTCTATACAGCAAAGCTGAAACGAGAGCGACAAGTAACGTCACCCTGTTGTGTGTGTTCCAGTGGATAGTGTGAACAGTGGAAAGCTTCTAAATGTCTTTGATATGGACAGTCACAAAAAATGTCTACAATAAAAACCCGATTTACATAATTTACCATTATCCGATTATACTTTCCCTTTAAGCTGCCTCCATTAATGACTCTCTCATCAGGCTCTATGTCTGCTACGCTATTGTAGCCGCCATCTGCAGATCTGCGCACACATGGCACAAATCCTTTATATGTCAATCATTATTATCACCGTCATTTATTTATACACATCCAGCATATTTTCTAGGCCAGGTACAGTT
This sequence comes from Leptodactylus fallax, assembly GCA_947044405.1. NCBI lineage: Eukaryota > Metazoa > Chordata > Amphibia > Anura > Leptodactylidae > Leptodactylus > Leptodactylus fallax. The sequence goes on from CAMRHE010000419.1 coordinate 159,516, forward strand.
GGGGAACCATAATCACCCAGGCTGTAAAGATAAAGAGCTGTTCTGCCCGCATATGTGAGTGTCATGAATGGATCCGGCTGAAGACTGCAAACAGAGACTTGTAAAATGAAATATATGCAGAGGTAACACTTATTTTTTATTACCTGCACCACATGGAGCTCCATGAATATTCATGAATATGACCATCTTAGTTATTTGCATCTGTCTAAATATGTATGCTGGATTTGCATATTTATTGCACCCCAACTGTTGATGGCTTATATAAATGATTAATAGTAATGATATAAGGAGTAATGTGACTATGACCTTAGTCGTAAAGGCACCAGGCTGTGTGTTGTCTCTCTGTATAGGGAGGAGGGGGACATCCTAGGTGTTTTATATACTATATATATTAATGTATATCTAATATATGTATGGGCAATCTGTAATTTATGGTTTCGGTACATTTATATGGCACTGGAAGACAAACTGGTTGGTGTTATTTATTGTCTCTGAAGTTAAGGGTATAAATGAAGGACATACAGTATAATCCATAGAAGCAGATCATGGGGCCCGTCATGGAGGGCCCTTACGCTTTACTAGTAGATGGTGAAAGCCTATGCAGTATTTTTTTCATAGTCATGCAACTGTGGGCAGAGAAGAGGGTTGCGACTTTGCCTGAGGGTCATAGAAATAGTGTGGAAGAGGAAAACCCCAGCCCCAAAATATTTTGGCCTTGTGAGATTTGCTTTATTGCTCCCCCTCTCTTTAAAGACCTTTCATCACCTCCACCAACAATAGGTGCCATTATTGAATTTTTTCTCTAGCCCCTATGGTTCCTGAGCAATTGTGTTGTCCTTTTTAGCGCTCAATATGCTAATTACGCTCTCTACTGTCAGGTGGGCGGTACCAGACTATCTGCTCTGACTAGGACCGCCCATCTGATAATAGACAGACTACTTACCAAAACAGTACAGATTGCTCATAAACTATTGCTACTATGCCTTATGTCAAGAAAAGAGGAAAGTACACATTTACACATTTCTATCTATCTATCTATCTATCTATCTATCTATCTATCTATCTAACTTTCAATAATATTTGTCTAAGGTATCTATCTATGTATCTATGGTATCTATCTATCTATATTTGGTTCTATCTATCTATCTATCTATCTATCTATCTATCTATCTATCTAACGTATTTGCTATGGTATCAGATTGCTAATGAACTATTGCTACTACGCCTTATGTCAAGCAAAGAGGAAAGTACACTTTTCTATCTATCTATCTATCTATCTATCTATCTATCTATCTATCTATCTATCAATCAATCTATATATCTCCTATCTATCTATCAATCATATTTGTCTAAGGAATGTATCTGTGGTACCTATCTATCTATGGTATCTATCTATCTATTTATCTATGGTATCCAGGGGCGTAACTACCGGGGTAGCAGCGGTAGCAGCTGCCACAGGGCCCGGGACATTACGGGGCCCGCGGGCCCCCGATGCGTTTTTTTTTTTTTTTAATAATCCGTTACCTGCTGGAGTAACCCCAGCAGGTAACGGGCCCCATACAGATCCCCGGGGTCCCGCTCATGGCCGCCTGCGCTTCCGATTCTGCGGAGGCGGCTGTGAGCAGGAGCGGGGTTTCGGTATGTGAGGCCGCGGCCCGAACCCCACAATCTCTGCTATCATTATACTTCGGGGTCTTTTCAGACCCCGGAGTATAATAATCGGAGGCCCAGAGCTGGTGAGGGAACATAAAAAACAATGTACTTACCTCTCCAGCGCTTCGGGCCTGTTTGGTGACGTCCCAGACGTCAGCCGACGTCATTTTGCGTCGCGACGCAGGCCCGCGTCACGTGACGCCGGCCTGGTCCAACATTGAAGAAGGCCGAAGTAGCGCACGGGCATGCACCGGAGCGAAGAACAGGTAAGCAACGTTGTTTTTTTATGTTTCTATCCTCCCCTGGGTCTCCGATCATTATACTCTGGGGTCTGAAAAGACCCCAGAGTATAATAATTGTTCATGGGTGGTCCACTATGGGACATATAATAGTGTGTGCAGGGGCCACTATGGGGAATACTACTGTGTGCAGGGGCCACTATGGGGAGTACTACTGTGTGCAGGGGCCACTATGGGGAATAATAGTGTGTGCAGGGGCCACTATGGGGAATAATAGTGTGTGCAGGGGCCACTATGGGGAATAATAGTGTGTGCAGGGGCCACTATGGGATATAATACTGTGTACAGGGACCACTATTGGGAATAATAGTGTGTTCAGGGGCCACTATGGGGAATAATAGTGTGTGCAGGGGCCACTATGGGGAATAATAGTGTGTGCAGGGGCCACTATGGGGAATAATAGTGTGTGCAGGGGCCACTATGGGGAATAATAGTGTGTGCAGGGGCCACTATGGGGAATAATAGTGTGTACAGGGGCCACTATGGGATATAATACTGTGTACAGGGGCCACTATGGGGAATAATAGTGTGTGCAGGGGCCACTATGGGGAATAATAGTGTGTACAGGGGCCACTATGGGGAATAATAGTGTGTGCAGGGGCCACTATGGGATATAATACTGTGTACAGGGGCCACTATGGGGAATAATAGTGTGTGCAGGGGCCACTATGGGGAATAATAGTGTGTGCAGGGGCCACTATGGGGAATAATAGTGTGTGCAGGGGCCACTATGGGACATGATACTGTGTGCAGGAATGCGTTTTTTTGGGGGGGGGGGGGTTGGAGGGGGCGGTCTGGGGGGAGGGGGTTGGGGGCGGCGGTTCAGGGGGGGGCCCATGTCAAATGTTCGCCTTGGGGCCCAGCCATTCCTAGTTACGCCACTGATGGTATCTATCTATCTATGTATGGTATCTATCTATCTATCTATCTATCTATCTATCTATCTATCTAACGTATTTGCTATGGTATCAGATTGCTAATGAACTATTGCTACTAAGCCTTATGTCAAGCAAAGAGGAAAGTACACTTTTCTATCTATCTATCTATCTATCTATCTATCTATCTATCTATCTATCTATCTATCATCATTGCTATGGTATCTATCTATATACATGTTTGTTTTCTGTGTTCCTTTACTTAATATTGGAGCAACCTTGTAAATAGCATGTGAGTGACTTACACTATGACTGTAGTGCTCTGAATATTAATTTCTATTTATCTATTGGATAACAATTTATCTATCCATTGTATTTCTCTCGCTCTCTATCTTTCTAGATCTAGCTCTTTATGTGTGCAGTCCTGGTCGATAAATACACTTTGTCATCGCTCAGACTGCCCATTATAAGCCGGATTAGTTTAGTTGTGGTTGTTGTCTTCTTTTTGCAGTACTTTATTGTTCTCACTTTTATCACTTCTGCTCCACAACAAAAAAATCAGATGGTAGAAGAACAGGGAACCTTCCTGCGAGCTTCACAGTTTGCTGCCTTTAGAAGAGAACTGACCTCGCTGCCTACTACACATTGTGTCTCCAGTCTCCAATCCATTCAGATGATGCTGTTTTTGTGAAGGGCGCTCGTACTTACATAAAAGGAAGAAGTTGCAGGGGGGAAGGGGGACTGCAGAGTTGAATCTTTATTGAATTCTAAGAGGCTGGAAATACTCGTCCTATAGTTATAGTTATATTGACCTGAAGAAAGGCAATCACATCCCCAGTAAAACATTTGGCAATTATGTCTATGTCTGGGAAGGGGAAAATAAATTGCATATTGACTTTGATAATAGCAATTAAGATTCCTCCCCGGATCCCTTACTCGGCATCCATTTCACCAATGTATGTTAATGTTATATGCTTCCCATATGGTTATTGCTATTATCTCTTACTTCCCGAAGAGGTTAGTGCCTGCAGGATGAAGCACTGAAGTAATCACCCGGAACGGTATGTCAAAACATGCAAGATGCGAGAGGTTCAGCCCCTAGCCAAAGCCGAGACGTCTAGCAATATCCACTTGTTAAATAGTATACATAACATACCTTCTTATTGTGTTGCGTAAGGAGACTCGGGATTTGATCTCCTAATAATATAAGGGCTGTCAAGTTTAGAAAACTCATTTTCGCATTACTCTTGGTTCATACCTTCTGGAAGAATGGAAAAATAGATTCTATAACAGACAAAAATGGAGTCCGAGGGACCCTGTTGACTATAATGGGGTCAATCGAGTTTCCATACTATTGACATGAAATCGCCAGATGAAAAAGTCAGGCTTGCAGCGCTTTCTCCTCAGGGGATTTTAGACGGATCAGCACCAGGGATCTCCGACACAGATGTGAACCCAATTTAGGGTATGGAAATGGGGTCGGGGATGTTTAGCATTAAACAGATCACTTACTGACTTACTGATCTGAATGGACACTGTGTAATGCCTCATTTCACCTGTAGTGAAATTAAACTCTTAGGGTGTTCACACGGTGGAAAATGAAGAGGAATTCGAGACAGAATCTGGGCGGAATCTGACGCTGATTCAGGGACACAATACGCCCCCAAATCCACCACAAATTCCTCCATGTGAACCTACCCTTACTCAATTACTGCCTGATTTTCCCACCGATTATGCCTGATGGCTGGGGGTCCCAGCAGTATCAAACACTTTGTGATCCTATTATTGTTGAAAGACCCTTCGAATAAGCAAACACTACTCTAAGGCTGAGGCCCCATGTTGGAGAAATGCGGCTTTTTTTGTTGCAGATTTTGCAGTGGCTTTTTTGAGCCAAAGCTACAAAAAATGGCTACAAAAGGAATGGGAAATATATAGGAAGCTCTTATACTTCAAATGCAAAATCTGCAATAAAAAAAGCTGCGTTTCCACAATGTAGAATCTTTTCCAGTAATGACCCCCAGCAATCACAAGAATAGAGATCACAGTGCTCCTCATGTGAATGAAGGGATGATGCGCATGTGTGACCATGGCTTTATTCACGTCTCTAGGACTTTTACAAATGGCAATTTCCAGCAGTCCCATAGAAGTGATGGAGCAGTGGTCACACATTTGCATTATGCCTTCCTTCACATAGGGCACTCAGGAACCTCTGTTTTTGTCATTGTTGTCAGACCCATTAGTGGGAAAACTGCTGTAAATACAATCATGTTTTGTAAGCGGCGTTTGAAAAATTCAAATTTTTTGATAATATTGGAAAAGTTCATAGATTCACAACTAGAGACGGCCGAATCGGTTTGCAACAAACCAGGTTTGACCCGAATATTCCAAATTGTTTGTTTTTTAAAGAATCCGAACAATTTGGGATTCTTCTCGGAAGAGCCTTAAGAGTATAATAATTTCACTTCCAGTTTTTTTTTTTTTTTTTTTTTTTTTTAATTTGGAGTTGGAAGGGACCTCAAGGGCCATCAAGTCCAACCCCCTGCAAAAGCAGGATTCCCTAAATCATCCCAGCTATATATCTATCCAGTTTCCACTTGAAAATTTCAATTGATGAAGAACTTACCACCTCCCGTGGCAGCCTATTCCACTCTCTCACTACCCTTACTGTTAAAAAGTTTTTCCTAATGTCTAATCTGAATCTCCTTCCCCTTAGTTTCATCCCATTACTTCTCGTACTTCCTTCTGCTAATGAGAATAGGGTAGATCCCTCTGCACTGTGACAACCTTTCAAATATTTAAAAACTGCTATTAAGTCTCCCCTTAGCCTTCTCTTCTGCAAACTAAACAATCCCAATTCTTTTAGCCTCTCCTCGTAGGACATGGTTTGTAGACCTTCCACCATTTTGGTTGCTCTTCTCTGGACCTGCTCCAATAAATCGATGTCTTTCTTAAACTGGGGAGCCCAGAACTGTACACAGTATTCCAGGTGGGGTCTGACCAGGGCAGAGTACAGCAGAATAATTACCTCTCTTGATCTAGCTTCAATGCTCGTCTTGATACATCCTAGAATTTGGTTAGCCTTTTTTTGCCACCGCACCGCACTGTTGGCTCATGTTGAATTTATGATCTATTATAATGCCCAAATCCTTTTCCCCTGTACTCTCACTTAGTTCGAAAGGAACCGGAAGATTGCTTCGTCTGAACACAGGGCAAAACAAATCTTCAGAGGTTCGCCTGTCTCTAAATGGAACCTGTGAAGGACTTAGAGGCTGATTTATCAAGACAAGCGTTTTCCACTGCCCATATTCCCTGCCTTGTCAGAGTTTCCACCTAATTTATAATGTATTGCACAACTTTGGAGCATCTTATACGGTCCATGCACCTAAAAAGAAATCTACACCATAAAACTGGCTTAAATAATGATAAATCTGATGGGGCCAATAGCCCAGTCTTCACCAAACCCCTGCTACTGTATTTCCTCTTTGAAGAAAGTGGCATGCAGGGGGCAAAAATCAAAAACTCACAATTTTTGCAAAAAATTTTCACTTGCACAAGAACATATGAATTTTTTATGGCTCATACTCCAAACAAGCCCCATAATGGTCAAAACCCATAGACAATAAACTGCTGAAATTAGATCTGTCAAGTTAGTATGAAATCTGGTTTACTTTACCTGCTTCACTAGTCCTGATGACCCGGGATGGTATGCTGGGATCTCCAGTCCCAATACTGTTAGTGGCTACCACTCGAAACTCATATTCCACCCAGGGATTCAGATCGACTGCCATGGCGGATTCCATGTCTCCACTTATAATGTCAGGAACTGTTGAATATAGAGGACATGACATCACAAAACTATATAAAATATTACAAGCAAAGGTCTGAGAAGATAAAAATTGTGCGTGAGTGTGTATATGGGTAGGGAGGGATGGAAATCAAGATGTGATTTATGATATAGCACCCCCAGAGGATGCTCTTAGTATAGCAATATAACACAGTAACTTAGCTAGTAAGGTAGAAAAAGGTCTGTCTGTTGATCCAAATATATACAGTACAGGTTTCTTAAAGGGTTTTCCCATTAAATTAAGTTATCCCCTATCCAGCAATCGCACCACTCCAATCATTTAGATCGGAACGCCGGAGATAACCAAAGTATATGTATGCTGGTGGGAGTGTACTGTATGTGTACTGTATGTGTGTGAATATGTGTGTATGAGTATGTATGTGTATGAATGATATATATGCGCATGCTGGTGGGAGTGTACTGTATCTGTGTGTATCTATGTATGTGTGTGTATGAGTATGTATGCGTATGTGGACGGGAGTGTCCTGTATGTGTATGTATGTATGTATGTGTGTAGGAGCATGTATGTATGTGTGTGTATGAGTATGTATGTATATGTGGATGGGAGTGTGCTGTATGTGTATATGTGTGAATATGGGTGTATGTATGTATATGTATGCGTATGCTGGTGGGAGTGTACTGTATGTGTACTGTATGTGTGTGAATGTGTGTGTGTATGAGTATGTATGTGTATGGGTATGTTGGTGGGAGTGTACTGTATGTGTGTATGTATGTGTGTGTCTGAGTATGTATGCGTATGTGGGTGGGAGTGTGCTGTATGTGTGTGCATGTGAATGTGTGTATGTATGAGTATGTATGTATATGTATGCATATGCTGGTGCGAGTGTACTGTATGTGTGTGAATATGTGTGTATGAATATGTATGTGTATGGGTATGTTGGTGAGAGTGTACTGTATGTGTGTGTATCTATGTATGTGTGTGAATATGTGTGTATGAGTATGTGTATGTATGCGTATGTGGGTGGGAGCGTACTGTATGTGTGTGCGTGTGAATATGTGTGTATGTATGAGTATGTATGTATATGAATGATATATATGCATATGCTGGTGGGAGTGTACTGTATGTGTGTGTATGTATGTATGTGTGTGTATGAGTATGTATGTGTATGTGGGTGGAAGCGTACTGTATGTGTGTGTATGTATGTGTGTGTGTATGAGTATGTATGTGTATGTGGGTGGGAGCTGTATGTACTGTATGTGTGTGTATATGTATATTTATGAGTAAGCGTGTGAGTATTGTGTGTATATTTGTGTGTACGCTTGTTCATACTGTAGCTACAATATAATGCGACTTCTCCTTCCAATAAGTTGCAGCATGCTGACTACTCTTTATCTCCTGTACAGCGAGATCATTTATTAGGTATGAGTAAATGATAATGTAGAAATAATAATGAATTGTGCGCCTATACTATATTACAATTATTCCTCCTTCTCCTGAGCTATGGCTTTGGCTTCCAGACTCGTGCACACGCTGTATTTTTGTGTAAGTAAGCGAGTCACCGGCACAGATTTTCCCAAAGCTGTGAAATATTTGTTGCTCTGCGGCTTGCACACAATGTTTACAGTGAAGGGTAAAGTTCCTGATCCTTCGCATACTTTTTATGGCTACCTGGAGCAGTAAATTGCCTATGTATCAACACTCACAAAATTGGATCACAAGCCCAAATGCCTCCAGCCATCAAGCTCTTAAAGAAAAGGAATAATGTTAAGTTCACGGAACCCGAAAGGCTTTTTATAAATAACAGAATAGGAAAATGACTGCGGCGCTTTCTCACTTTTATTGCTAAAAGTAATATAATCTGTCTGAAATGTAATAACATTATGTATAAAACAAAATGTATTAAATGCACCTCACTACTTGCCCCTGCTAAGCTGTAGTCAGCTGTTTATGGCTTCCTATATTAAAGGCATATTTTACAGGTTGCGAAGATGTTCATGAAATTATTTGTAATACTTTTTCTTAGTTTTGGAAGCTAAAGTTGTCCTTTTTTTTTCCTTTTAAAGAAAGCCTGAGGTCCAAAATGCTTCCCCAACCAATAATAATGTCATGTAGGGGCCTTTAATAGAAGCAGAAACATACCTCTGTGGCCACAAACCAATGAAACAATGCAAAAAAACATATATTTTTATGGATATGCCAAACAGACTGCAAGTGCACTGGAGGCGGGGCTTGATTTGCCATATTTGCTTAGGGACAGAGGCTTAAAATGTCAATCATGGATAAAGTGGCAGTGTTGGGCAACAATTTTAGAGGAGATCTGGAGCACTTGCCACTGTCTGTCGGCAAATCTGGCAATTCAGGCCCTGCCCCCAGTGCACCTGCAGGTTCATTTGCATATCCATTAAAAGATGACTGACTCTCTCCATTGTTTCATTGGTTTGTGGCTGAAAAAGTATTCTGTTGTCGTATTAAAGGATCCAACACAGCACTATTGTTGGTTTGGAAGGCATTTTGGACCCCTTTAAAGGGGTGTCCACTTTGGAAATCCCTTTTTGTTAGAAGGGTTCCCAGAAAATAGCCATTACTCCTGAGATCACAGCAATCGCTGTGACCTTCAGGAGAAAAAAGGAGAGAGTGATTCATTTTGCTGCAGTGCCACCACAGGGGAAATGAAGAACTTCATAATGTCCATTGAAATAAATAGGCTGATATTATCCTGCATGGCCATGCTGGGTCCTCCAAAGACGGAGACACTCTTTACAAGGATTGCACTAGATAACTGGGAGAAGCAATGACAGGGATGGGAAGAGGAGCCTCTTGGTGACCGGATGACATAACAAGTCAGCTAATACAGTATGGCTGTCAATAGTAGATTTCAGCCACATTTTTATTCCAGGAAATGAAGGCTGGAGAAGTCTAAATAGAAAATGATTGATTTTCTATGAGAAAGTCCGCCGGACAGAAGAATCTTGTAGGACAGTTAGGTTTTTCTTTCTGGCTGTAGGAAAGCTTTATGTTTTTATCTGTATGATATCCACATCACACACCTGAGAAGGTACAATACACTGCGAAAGATGTATGGATTATGTAGGTCAGGCTGGGCAGCTAAAACTTCTAACAAAGTATCTAGAGATCCAGAGACATCTTGAAGTCTAAACTTTGTACAATGTTTTCTGGCAGGCCAGTAATGAAACACTTGAGTGACAATGGCTGGGAGACACAATCATACTATTGTCTTGTCTCCATCCTTGACCACCATTTTTAGCCTGAAATGATGCGCCTGATAATATCTTGATATTATCCTGACGTTCTGTTTTTCTGAGACACAGTTCACTATTTCTTGTATAGTCAAAGGTAAATTATAAAATTCTAGCAGCCACCATCAAGGAAGAGCTTAGGAACTTACTGCTTACAACTCATACATTAAAGCTAGCATTAGCTAAACTATTATTTCATTTTTTTGGTTCATAAATCCATAGTTAAGGTGAAGCTAACAAATATTATACTATACTTTATTAAAGAAAAGTGTCTGTCCCCTCACGTATTTGCCTCCCTCTGCCACTGATCGAAGTCTATGGAGAGGGGAAGGGGGAGGAGCTGATCTTCTCAAAGCAGAGAGACATTTGCACTATATCCAGTTTTCTTCCTTAACACAGCTGGGTTATCAGGGATTACTATCCAGCCTTTTCCTAAAAGAAATGACTCATTTAATGCTGACTCGCTCCTTCTCCTCCTCTTCATAGACTTCATTGTAAACTGACACTGCTTGTGTACTAAGTACGGATCACTGAGATAAGAAGTAAAGACAGAAGTAATAGGTAGCGACACAGGAACTTTTCTTCAGTGAAGTATATTGCAAAGTTTGTTTTCTTCACCTGCGTTATAGATTTATGGACAAATAAAATAAAGTTTACTTACAGTTTAAAGGAGTACTCCAGAAAAGGCACTTTTTTCCTGCCTATGCACCTGATTGTCAAACTCTGCACTTCTTTTATTCTTATTGAACGTATTTTCCTCCAGTCCAGCTTCTCCTCTGCTCTGATCAGAAACCATGAAGGTTTTTTTTCCTGCTTTTCTCTGCTCTGCTATCAGTCCCATCATGACTCAGCACTGAATCACATGGGCAGCTAAAGACAGTGTCATCTCTGCCTGCTGGGACAACAAAGTGCTTATACTTCGCTCTATATTCTCTTCAATAACTCAAGAGACTATACACATATAGTCAGGAAGGCTGAGCTGGGAGCTTATTCAATATAGCTGTGTAACAGTAACTGTCTAATCCTTATTACTTAGTGATAAAAGTTTGTGCCCCCCCTCCTTTTATGGAGAGCCTGTGTGAAGCAGGAGGTGAAAGTCAGATTTTTAAACTGCAAAATTAACTAATGCCCTTTCAGTTGTTTCTGAGAGGGTGTTATATAGACAAGCTACTATGATGTCTACCATAGTCAGCCCATGGAGAAAACAAAATCTCATATCTAATTGTCTCTCATTCACTCTCATTGAACAGTACTGATGTGAATAAAGCACATGGGGTGAGATGAAAAACTTACTACTAGTTACAGCATTATGTCACCTTCTTTCCCCCTCCCCTCTTTATATACTTCTATGGGCAGCTGTGACCTGATATTTCCGTATACAGGGATGTGTAAGGTGTCTTTTTTGCAGGAACAGATGTACATTTTAGTTATATCATTGATCACTTCTTATTCAAATTTGTATGGTAGGCAAAATGACGAAAATATGGTGGTTTGGCTCTTTTGATTTTGTTTCATGCTACAGTATTCACTGTATGGGAAAAATATTTTTATATGTTTGTAGGCCGGGCGTTTTTAGACATGGGGATGTATAATATGTTAATGTTTGTTTATGTTTATTTATCTTTATTTTAAATCTAGGGAAAGGTTTGATTTGAATTTTTAGGCTTTTATTGTTTTTTTATATTTTTAAAAACTTTTCTTTTTTTTTTAAATATTTTATTTGCCCCCTCCATGGGACTTGAACCTGCAGACCTTTGAATGCAGGTCCAATAGACTGCAATGCAACTGTATTGCAGTCTATGGGACTTTTGCTACATTACTATTGAGGCCAGTCATAGACCAGCCTCAATAGTAATATCCCTATGGTAGGCCTGAGAGCCTTTATAAGGCTCCTGGCTGCCATAGGAACAGGTCGGCTACCGTGATCTCACTGTGCAGGAGTCGGCCTGCAACGTCAAAGGTATGCGGAAAGTGAGGACCAGCCTCGGGGGCACTTTTTTCACTTGGGGGTCCATATCCAATGCCCATGATCAGAGTGGATTCTGATTTCAGGCATTAGCTCCAGGTCTCTGCTGTACATTGGAGACCCAGTGGCTATGATAGCTGATCTGCAGCATCTGAGTGGCCGCCATCTTTAAAGACCTGACATCCGCCGTAATAGTACAGCAGATGCTGGGGGTAGGGGTTAAAGCCAATTATAAAACAAATTTTCATAAATGAATAGTGCGGGTGAATATAAGAAACTTTGTGGTATTTCTTATTAAAGTAATATGTTATTTTTTATACAGAATTCTCAGGAGAGGGGAAGGGGGATTCTGTTATAAAAGACACACTTTGCTACACTGTGAGCTCTTCTGACACTGCTGTATCTTCAAGATAAGACTCTACTACTGTACAGTATAAGGCAGGGGTCGGCAACCCCCGGCACGCGTGCCAAGAGTGGCACGCGAGGCTTATCTCCCTGGCACGGCAGCGGAGTCCTCACCCAGCAGTTTCGATAGGACCAAACACGGCCGAAACGAAACTGCTATTATTATACTGTGGAGTCTCTTCAGACCCCAGAGTATAATAAAAGGAGCCCCCGGGGAGGTGATCAAACATAAAAAACAATGTTAACTCACCTTCCCTGGATCCGCAGCAGCTCTGCGCTCTTAGGGCGCTTCTACCTGAAGTAAGAGACCGCTGACAGGGCCTCAGGGGTCACGTCCGACGTCATTACGCATAATGATGCTACATAACCCCTGAGACCCAATCAGCGGTCGCTGACGTCAGGGAGAAGCGCCCACACAGCGGCTGCGGAGCGTGGAAAAAGTAAGTAAGGGTGCGTTCACATATGTCCGGCGCAGCTATCTGTTTCCCTGCAGTGTGGTGCACACAAGCCGGAGGGAAACTGATGCCAGGACAGATCCCATAGTTTTCTATGGGATCGGTTTTGGCACAAGAGGCATCAGTTCTGGTGCCGAATCTGTGCCTCAGCTGGATGGAAAAACATTACCTGCAGCATTTTTCCATCCGGCTTCCTTAAAATTTCATTAGCGCCGGGTGAAGATGGATGCGGCATCACCCGGCGTCTGCACAGTCTATGTACAGTAGTGAAGCCGGTAATTGCCGGCTTCACTACTGTACCTGAGTGAATTGCTCAGGATTGGTTAAAGCTATAAAGAAACACTTGGATTCATTTTAAAGATGAGAATCTCCTCTTTAAAATGATATCAAGATCACCGTGATCGTCCTTAAACATCCTGAGCGATTCACTGGTGAAAACAATGTTCGGCATTGAAATCCCAATGCAGATCTCAATTCCCGACATCGTTTTAACAGTGAATCGCTCTGAATGTGTAAGGTCTATCAAAGATGAGATTCTCATCTTTAAAATGAATCCAGTTGCATCTTTGTGGCCCTAACAGATCCTTAGAAATGGGGCTCATCATTGTCTGTGTATAAGCTGCAGATGACCCCGGGAGGGGGGGGGTAGCAGAGACTTCTGTCCATGTTATCCCCTCTCCTATCAATCAGAGGGCATACTGTACTTTTGCTCTCTGATAGTCACATAGAGGGATATTGTAATACCCCTCTGAGCCTAATCACATAACCAGGAAGTTATTGGCGCTGTCACCCAGACATTTACCATGTCCAGAAGTGTCGCACCAAACACTTACACAACACATGCACAAAGTCACCAATAAAGTTTACATTTTTTCACTGTCCCTGTCCTGTCCATACCTGATCTTTATAGAGTAAAATACGCCGCTCGCCTCTCTAGTGATATCTGTTACACACTAAAATAATAGTAATAGCAATTATCACTAGTATTATCACCATAATACCGTGTGCAGGGGCCGCTATGTGACATAATACCGTGTGCAGGGGTCGTCAGACTTACAATTATTGACCGGCACTCCGAGTACCTCAACTTTGATTTTTTTAATCGAAATCGGCACGCTGAACAAAAATTGTTGCCTACCCCTGGTATAAGGCAATAAATCTAGTAACCTCTTCCCCCCTCCCCTCTCCATAGACATTTTTGTGAGGCTGAGTATGGAGACAGATTATATTCAAATAAACAGTCTCGCTAATGATAAGGACGAAGAAAACAGCTTGATAAGTCGTGAAGGAAACAGATTACTTTAATCAGATATATTACACATTTTCTTATATTCACTTGTACTATTTATTTCTGAAAAGTGGTTTTCTGATTGGAGGTCCTCTTTAAAATTTCCATAAAGAAACTCTATATTTTTTTAATGATAGAAAAAAGTTCCATTAACTCCTTCTTCGCTGTCTTAATAATTTTTTTTTTAAATTTCCCCTTCTACTTTCCCAAACCAATTGGAATCTGGAAACGAATGGCGAATTCATTTGATGCCCCTATCAAAGTTTTCTATAAATATGGCTTGACCTACATTTACATCGGATGTCCACAGACACATCAAGGTTTTTCTGGCCCCCATTTGATATGATGAAAGTAGAAATCCTTGAAGGTTTGAGATAGATGTCATTGTTATACATGTGGCTCCCTATTAAATGCATCGGCTTCCGTGTAATAAAGCGTGACTGCAAATTAGACACAGGCTTTGCAATTTCAGCCGCCATAATTTGGCTGAAGATTAGGTAAGCAAGGCGCTTTGCTTATCGCAACGTCTCAAAGCTTTATTCTAATGATACGTTGAAATACCTCCTATAATGATGCATGTCTGTCAGTGCACTTTTTAAAAAAATCGCCATGCCAGCTCCATTTCTCTATATCCCTACAGGGGATTCTTGTTAACCATCTGCTATTGTATCCTATCAAAAGACGGGGAAGAATTGTAGCTGGAGATACAGTATGGAGGTTATGCAATTAATTTTCTTCTGGGCACTGGTAGTAAGCCTGGCTCCGGCAATTCATTCTCATTAAGTTAGCCACGAGATGACAATCGAAGATGAATGGAAGAAAAAAAAAAATCGCTTTTACTTGTGGCCTAGTTCTATTGCACAAGGTAAATCACAGGCATGATGAAAAATTGATTTATAAAATAAATACTAATGATAAAGGGGGCAAAGACGGATAATGGTAAATCGGCGCAATTTTATATTTATGTGCTTGAACTGTTTATTTTATATCATTTTCCAAAAATAATACGGTTTTGGTGGTTTTTGTACTGGTCTCTATATAATTCATTGTAACACTAGGTTCAAACCTGCGTTGGGGATTCCGTTTTTCGGGAACCGAAAAACGGAAACCCAATCTGCTTAAAAAGCAGTTACCCGCAGAAACCTGCGGACCCCATAGACTATAATGGGGTCTGCCAGGTTTCCACCCAAAAATGCGGAATTGGGGGACGGAATCTCCGAACGGTCACCAACCTACCCTTATTGTGGTGAAATGGGGTGAATACAGATGGAAAAAAAACAGGTTAAGGGGGGGGTTCACAATACTGTTATATAATGTCCGTTGCTCTCATCCATCACAGAATGAGAGCAATGGAAAAATCAAAGACAGATGCAGACGGAGTCCCCTCTGTCCGGGGTCAGTCTGCATTCAACATGATGGACACTTTCTTCTGTCATGGTTTTTACTTTTTTGATGTCTTGCATTTTTCTTCTGTTACAAAAGTAAACAAACATGACAGAAGAAAGTGTCCGCCATGTTGTTTACATTAAAGTCAATGGGAACGGACAGAGATAGAGTCAGGTCCATCTGTGTCTGTTGCTCTACTACCAGTAAAGTCCGATGTGTGAACATACCTTGAAATGGTTGTGCAAGATTAGAAAACATGGTTGCTTTCTTTCAGAAATAGCTCCACTTTCTCTTTCCAGGAAGTGACATCACTTCCACTGGTCACATCGCCATGCTCAGTCCTATACATTTGAATAACACTGAACTGTAGTATGGCCATGTAACCAACGGACATGACGTCACTTTCTGAGAAAAGGAAGTGGAGCTAGTTGTGAAAAAAGTGATACTTTTTTTCTAATCCTGGAGAACACCTTCTTATGGGCAACTCCAGTCAGATAGAAAAATTCTTATATCCATTTAGTTGCTTGTTCTTCTTCAAAGGGGGCGGTATGTAGGTATTGATGGCATGCTTGATTTGTCAGGTAAATTAAAGAGATTTTCCATGAACAAAGATAAGTGTCTAATCTCTGAGGGACCACCAGTAATCAGGCAATGGGGTCCTCAACCCTCTTGTGTGACTATCGATACATTTACTTCTATGGGACTCACAGAGATAGCTAAGCACATTGTGCCGTCAATCCCAAAAAAGTAAATGAAGTGGTGGTCTCAACTGCTCTCTACTCTCCATTCTCATGTTTGTAGGGTCTCAGAGGAGATGAGTATTGTTCATGGAAAAACCACCTTAATAAACAGCCCTTAAAAAATGGCCCCAAAAAGTAAAAAATGTTTTTAAAGTCAAAAATTTTCAAGCTGCATGCCTAATTTTTTTCTCTTGGATTCTCAAGGAAAGAAACTGCCAGGTACAGGACTACTGTGTTAAATAGTAACTACAATATGGATCCATATAATCCTATAGGGTCTGTATCACTGTTTTGGGTTGCAAAAACACTAACCCCCTAAAAATTGCACTACAAGGAGAGAAGGTAGCCATGCTGAACTATTATGATGCAGCTATAACATGTGCTCAGCTAGGATAACTGACTGTTTACTCCCTTAGATAGTGTAGTTGATAGAAACCGTGACATGGGATGTCATGTCAGCCAGGAGCCTAAAAAAAGTCCCGAGGTCATTGATGTACTTGCACCTATTAGACTGTGCCTAAGACACAACCTAATAGGAGTATTATAAAGTAATCGAAGGTTGTATCATCAGGTCTCACAGTGGAGCTAAAATGAAAAAAAAAAATAAAAAATGTTCTATAAAGTTTACAAAAAAATAAAAAAACAAAACTTGAAAAAAGGATTTAAATAAAAACAAAAATCTTTCTCCCCTAATGTTTTCATTTGTGTAATATTACTACTACTGTTACTATTATGGTACCATTGAAAACTGCATGATAGTCCCCCAAAAATAAGCCCTCATAAAGCAATATCAATGGAAAAAAATAACAAATACATTTTATGAGTTGAAACAAAAAGTTCTTTTTTAACATTTTCAAAAATAGTAACACATAAAAACAGGCTAAACGAAAAGTTAACTACGCATCATAATGTGGCAGGAAAGATTTTGAGATTCTGACTTTTAAAAGAAGCAGATGCCACAGGTCCTCTTTATGCCTGTATAGATATTAGATTGATGCCATGGTTGTTGTCAGTGGGACCCAGGAGTATTCCACTGCCTATGACATATTCTCATGCCTGCTCCCTGTGGGAGAAATTAGATCATGTACAGATATAATCCTATTGTTTCTTCCTCTAAGCAGCAGCTGAGGAGTTGTCTAGCTGTTCTCCATACATCCTACCATTTAAAGGGATGCTCAGCCTTTGGTTAGTTATGGTGGAAACAAGACACACGTCCATCAGGGTTCACCACAGAAGAAAGACATAGGAACATTGTTCACACTTGTAGATGCAAAGAAGATAAAAAAGATATATAGTGCATGGGCCAATTATATTTAAGGGGGTTATCTCTGTTTAGGATCTCCTCTATGAGGCAGAAGGGAGAGCTGCTTTGCTGGGACTGGTTTGACCATGAAGGAGATGGTCAGATAAGGAGAGGCATTGTTTCTCGTTGTAGGGGCTGCTATGTAGACATAAGGAGACTCAGAGGCCATGTACTAGGAATTTTTTGGAAAAGGTATGCAAATTAGCTATAAAGAGTGAAACTGTACCTTTAGCACTACGTATTAAAAGGTAGCTACCCTATAAGTCAATAGTCAACTTTTAAACCATCTGGTAGTACATATCTTGTATTTCAGTTTTGCTACATTTTGCTAAATCTTGGTTTTCTAAGTATTGCAATTATTGGAAATGAAGCTTACCAGTTTTCACAGTCTGCCAGCCTAATGAGAAAGGGCTGCGGGCTTGTAAATTGTAATAGAGGATAGGACTGTGATTATCAGCACCAGGACTCCAAGACAAGGTGGCCGTACTTTCTGTAATTTCCTCCACGATCACCACCCCAGGTGGCCCAGGTGGACCTGTAGAATAAAACATTATGTTGAAAGTGCATAGTAATAATGGTCACTGAATACTTGTGTGTAGTGTAATATTATTGAATAACTTACTGATGGCTTTATTGTGAGTTAAGTTATATGCTCCCTTTTGTTAAACTGTAATTTTCATTAAAAATTTGTTAAACAGAATAGTAACATTGCGTATATGCTCCCTTTTGGAGCACTGACCTCCTCAGCAATTCTATTCTAGAAGTTCTATTAGAGCCTCAATCTGACTTCCATAGACCTGAATTGAGAGTTTGCTCTCCTGTTCATACAGGAAGCGGAGAATAGGTCAGTGATCCAGGGGAGAGCACATAACTTCACAATAAACCTGTCATTAAGTTAAGTACTGGAGAATCTCTCTAGTCATTGAACTGCTAAACGGAAGAGGCCAAAACACACAAATCAATGAAACGAGAGGTGTGTGTAATCTAACAGAGGACAAGGCAGTCTGAAGAAACACCATTAATATGACAACTAGGAATTAAAAGTAACACTTAGGCCAGTTGCAGACGACCATGCTGCATCCGGCCTGCCGTGAATTAAAAGCACGGGCTGCACACGGAGGATATGGGGATGTCCCTGTGTGCCACCCGTGCACGGGATGTGCTTCTGTTTCATTAAATGAATAGGAGCCATGGAAGCACGGGCCGCAAAATCGGACAAGAATAGGACATGTCCTATCTGACGCGGACCGGACTGTCGGCCCGCACATGGGACCGTGAAAATCACGGTCGTGTGTACGGGCCCATACAAAAGAATGGGTCAGCGTGCTCTCCGTGAAATACACGAATAGCAAACTGACCCACAGCATGGATGTCTGCAACGGGCCTTAAATGGTAAACCTATCACCTATCCACAGGACCAATGGAACAATGGTAATGCATGCGGTCTGTCTCTCCATTCAATTTTATGGGAATGCTGAAGAGATGACGAATACAGTGCTTGGCAGTCACCTAGAATATAATGGGAGTACTCAGAACCCGTGTTCTTATGATCAGTCATAATAGATGAATAGGTCTTGTTCTTTGTACAGCCCCTTTAAATCAGTTTTCCAACTCCCAACAATTCCTTTTTGCTAGCAGGGGTCTCTGAGAATAAGCTGATCACAAGGTAGCAATGCTTAGACCTAAGCCAACTTATTTGCGGTGGGAGAATCAAGTAGCAAGTGTTTCATTTCCCTACAGTGCCACCACAGGGGAAATTAAGTATTACACATTTTCCACTGAAATCAATAGGCTGCCCATGTACTGCATGGACATACTGAGACCGCCACAGCAAGTGATGATCTTTGTAGTCACTCTTTGCTAGTGCTAGGGTATGGGGATGCTGAGCAGGGACCCACTTTCTAATGGGACCCTGTAGCCCTCTACTTACATACAGTCCCTCTAGTTTCACAAGGACGGAGGCTCCACAGGTTCCCTTATTGCAATTCTGTACAAAACTTTTCAAACTGGCAGCCAAGTGTCAAACGTGATTCATTACGTGGACCTCACATATATTACATGTTGACAATCAAATTTCCCAGCATTTGAAATATATAAAGAAGAGGTTGGATGGCAGGCAAAGTCTTTATGCTGTAAAAGCACTTTGGAGGGCTGAGATGTGGCAATGTATCAAGCGGTAGTCACCAGTGAAGAATTTGTGACAGGCAGCCAGGACCCGCTATGCAGATGTCATTCCTCTCATTGCTATATCATTACATTTTATGCTGGCTGGTGATCATTCATACTGTCAGCTGGATGGTTAGGCTGGAGAATCCTTTCTTCCCAGGGGCTATATTACTCCTCAGAATCACTCTCTAGCAGTAGGAGAATAACCCATTTGGGGAGAAAAAAAATGAATGCAGAACCTTGTAAAATCATCTAAAAAGACATCCCTGAATGTTCCCCAATGAATTCAATGACTGGAGGAATTTTTTATTTATTTATTTTTTTCATATTTCAATTTTTTTTTAAAGACCCTTTGACATTGCCAAGGAAAAGTTAGACATCATTCTGTCCAATGCAATTGCAAATCATTTAGTTACTTTAGTTGCTGTTAAAGTGATTTTTTACTCCTTACATCATGCTGTTTTGCAATTCAACTGCAGCAGCCACTAGGGGGAGTTTAGGAGCATGGGCATAAATAAGGGCTTACAGGCCCTGGAGCAAAAGCTCAGTTTGGGCCCTCCTGTCTGGCCCTCCCATCTGTATAATCAGGAGACTAGGACTTGCATCATAGTAATCTAAGCCTCCTTGTAACTCTACTGCCTGTACTATATATAGTCTGGGACCGGGAAGCTGGGACTCCTAGCATCATCGTTTACGATGATGCAAGGAGTCCGGGTCTCCTGAGTTTGGGCCTTGAAATCCAGACTTTTTCCTGGGTCCTAAGCAGGGCCGCTTTAACCATAGTGCCAACGCTGCATTTGCTGCTCCGGGCTGCACCAACTTCAGCTGATTATGACGCCGATGAGTTGAATACAATTATTAAGAAGGGAGAAATCCGTTCCCTGCTTCACTATTCACCTCCTCTATTCCCTAGGAGCTTCAGGCGCGATGTGATGACATCACTTAGATAAAGACTTTTTTTTTTTTTTTTGTTTGGTAGGAGAGGGACATAATATTGTAGGGGCAACTACAGGGGGACTTCAAACTGAGGGGCAGCTGGAGAGGGACATTAACCTTTGGGGGCAGCTGGAGGGGGACATTAAACTGGGGCAACTGGGAGGGGGCATTATACTGTGGATGCAGTTGGAGGGGGACATTATGCTATGGGGCAGATGGATGGGGATATTTAACTGTGGTGGCAGCTGGAGGGAGCATTAAACTGTGGGGCAGCTGGAGGGGGACATTATACTGTGGGTGCAGTTGAAGGGGGACATTAAACTATGGGGATAGCTGGAGGGGGACATTATATTGTATGGGGTCACTATAATTTGTGCAAGTCAGGTATTTCTAAGTGGTGATGATGGGAGGGCACTTATGAAACCTTTACACTGGGCCCACCAATGTGTTAAAACGGCCCTGGTCCTAAGGCTATAGTCAAACCACCATTATTAATTTCCATTGCTGTCATCTGTCATAGGATACAAACAAAAGAAAAAAGCACCGAGCAGTGCATAGTGCATTATCATTTAGAATAAAGGAAGAAAAGGTAGAGACAATTTGCTCCTCACCTTTTTAGGTTGTGTTTGATAACACAACCAACTTCAAGAGTATTTAACAGGTGGATATAGGATCGCTGCTGTCACTGTGTAACACCCACAGGAGGTGAGAGGATAATGGAGGTATTTGGACCACTATACACGGACTGCGCAGATCCAAAGGGTATTAGCTAAAAATTATTTATTTCCCAAGGTATGGTACAGTAAGCACACACAACGTGTTTCGGGACCAGCAATTCCCTTTGTCAAGTGTATCACACTCCCTCCAAGAGGAGTTTTAGATCTCACCAGAACTGTTCAAACTTGATACACTTGATACACTTGAAAAAGGGACTTGCTGGTCCCGAAACGCGTTGTGAGTGCTTACTGTACCATACCTTGGGAAATAAATCATTTTTAGCTAATACCCTTTGGATCTGCGCAGTCCGTGTATAGTGGTTCAAATACCTCCATCTGTCATAGGATGACAGCAATGGGCATTAACAGTAGAAGAGCAACTGACACAATGTTCCCATTGACTCCAATAGACTCTTAAAAACATGACGGACACTGTATTCCATCATTTTTGTTTACTTTTGTAACTGAAGATTTTTTTCTTCCATCAGAAACATAAAAAACAGCTTCTGTCATGTTTTTTTACATTGGGGTGAATGCAGATAGACACCCATTAAATAACGGTAGTATGAACTTAGCCTAAGGTTGATCAAACTTCTTTGATCTCTTTTCTGATTTCCTTCAATGACCGTCAGTCTGTGCATCATAAATTTATTGCTCCTGCCCTCTGGTGCACTGGAGTGGTAAGATTTATGATACACAGCCTTCCACTGTCAGAAGAAAAAAAAAAAATAACCCAGTAATGGCAAAAGGAGCAGTTGGTTGGTATGGTAAGTGTGGACCCTCAGTAGTGGCTGTGAACCCTGAGACTTCTATAGTTTAGACCCGAGTGCAAATACACCCTCTGCACCCCTTCAAGGGGTTATCCCCAGCTGAGGAGCTTCATAATTGAAGGCCTATTACAAGTTATCCCTATTCACAGAAGAGTGGCAGACTGTCGGGGGTCTCCCTATGGATAGAGCATCCATCTTTAAGTCCTGGAAAATTCCGTAAAGGTGATGACATATTTGGATTCCTCCAGCCCTGACTCATATCACTTGCCTTCCACTTTGCTATAAGCAACACCCAAAAAAATTGAATGACTTTTCTCCCTCCTCACAATATGCTAAGCTATAAAAAGTATCGGAATGCTGGAAAATTCCGAGCGGCCACATTCAGTATCTGTCAGCGCCTTCGCCATTGTGATTGCCTGTGTACGGTACTTATCTTCATTATGTACCTTTAAATTGCATTCCCTTCTGTTTTCTACTGAGAAATTGCAATTTATGATTAAAACCTCCATCCATAGAGAAGGGCTGTGGACTATTTGCTGGCGCGATAGAAATAATGCAATGCCTTTTATGATAATGCATCATCATCAGAACAGAAAATAGATGTAAGTGCATCTGATTTTCTGGTAAATCAAGCAAGACGTTTAGCCATGATAACATAGGCCTGTTGTGCTGTGTTCAGTCTGCTGAGCAGAAGGTTATAGCGCAGTGAATGGCTAGCATTTTGAAGATTAACTTACGTTCTGGCAGAGGGAACACGGGCTAAGCACTATTTCCTTGCTGACTTTCGATTTTGCTTTCTTTTTAGTGTTACTCTGTTGCTACGAGTCCTTTCATTTAAATTAATGAGCCGCTCGTTTGTGAATGCATTTTTTATAAATAAAGTTGCTGCAAAAATCTGTTCTTTGTTCCGTGGCACAAAAAAAAAAAAAAAAAAAAAATAAAACATTAAATAAATAAAAGCAGCTTCCTAGTAGAGATGAGCAAACGGTGCATGAATCTGGATTGTTAGAATTTTTCCAAAAAGTTTTGGACATTTTTGAGGTTTGTCTCCCATAAATCATCACTTCAGACCCCAGAGTATAACAAGGGGAGGACATGGGGAGGTGATGATAAAATAAAAAACACAGATCTTCACCTTTCCTTGGCATCCGGTCTTCTTTCCTGGGGTCCCTCGTCTGAGATCGTCTCCAACGTTGCACACCTCAGGGTTAATGCTCAGGCCTGTGTCTGAGGGTCAGTGGTCACGTGAGGCCCGCTGATGTCATGTTATTTTGACCCAGCATCGTGACGTTGACGTGCCCCATGTGACTGCTAAGGCCCAATCACAGGCCTCAGTGGTGACCCTGAGGGCATATGACATCAGAGAACAGGCCACAAGAGCCCACAGGTGAAGAGCGGACCCTGGGAAAGAAGACCAGACACCCAGAAAAGGTGAACAAATGTGAATATAAGAGGTTTTATTTTGTTTGCACCTCACCTGGGCCTCCAATTATTTTACTCTAGTGTCTACAGAGATCCCAGACAAGGTCAGTCCAAACCAAAACTTGCAAAACAAACCATGCAAATATTTGTGAAACGAGTCTTGTGAGGTTCACCCACCACAACTTACTAGCCATATAAAACATGACATAGTTAAAATGTGAGAGCTCCTCATTTTAAAGGGGTTATCCTGGATTAGGAAACATGTCTCCCAAGTCTCACTAAGGCTAAGAAGGCTAGACCATAAACGATACCAACTGGCGATGTGACAGCATTATTCCCATGACCCACTGAGCAGCTTCTGGGAAACCAAAGTTTTTGGGTTTTGGGGGCAGTATGGTTTCAAAGCTGAAACTTAAAGGAATTGATAGAAGGGTACCATCAGGAGTGGAGCCTGCAGCTTAATTTGACTCAACCCGGGAAATCTCACCCGGCCCAGACACAGAAGGGATTGACAGATTGATAGCTCTTTCTGTGGGTGGTGGTGCATGGCCATTCTTAGTTGGTGGAGCGATTTGTCTGGTTAATTCCAATAATGAACGAGACTCCTGCATGCTAACTAGTTATGCGACCCCCGGCGGTACGCGTCCAACTTTTTAGCAGGACGCTAAGCTAGGACTACACAACAACTTTGGCCAAATGACCAAAGATTACTGGGACACCTTGGTATGCCTTCACTGAAGTTGGTGAATGGAGTTGCATTGCCACCCCAGGTGTGCCGCGACTGGGACTTCAAGTTGAACATTGCGACTAAAAGTTGAGGTCGTGACACACTAGAGAGCACAATGTGACTCCGTTCACTAACATTAGTGAAGGAATCATAGGCCAACCAGGAATCACGATCAAAGTTGCCATGTAGTTCTGCAAGCACAACTTTTCTGTCCATCACTTTGTAGTCAATGGGGTCTATTGGGCTCTGTCGGTGTCCAGTGGTTCATTTGCCTGTTGTTCTGGTCCTGACTGACCAAAACAACGGACACCTCATTGCATATACTGTATATACAGCACTCACATTATTATAAAGAGGTGGAGGAGGTACATGCGGGGAATGTGCCAGTTATCGGGTATAACATCTAATTTCTGTGTATTAATTCACAACCTTTCAGTAAAAAATGTACAGAAATGTCTAAACCTGTTTTGTTTCTTAGTGGCTGGGCAGGATGACTCCTTACTGATGAGGAGGGTGATTAATATTTATAAGCCTCCTTCCAATGTAAATCCTGGGGAGAACGGCAGCCATAACCATGCAGATTAATAATGAATGTTATCAGCACAGTCATCCATACACATCATCAGGACGCCCGGCATGACAATTCCATCTAGTCTCATTCCACACCGATCAAACTAATTAAGTTATGGGGTTGTATACTGGTTCTAATCTCCAGCTTGTATATACCGAATGACCACAGATAGATGCTATGGAAAACGTGCTAGAAAAGCTGGACATAAAATCTATCTATCTATCTATCTATCTATCTATCTATCTATCTTTCTATTATCTATCCACCTATCAGTATGTCTATCTTCTCTATCCACCTATTATTTACAGTGAGTATGGAAAGTATTCAGACCCCTTTACATTTTTCACTCTTTGTTTCATTGCAGCCATTTGCTAAAATCAAAAAAGTTCATTTTATTTCTCATTAATGTACACTCAGCTCCCCATCTTGACAGAAAAAAAAAACAGAAATGTAGATATTTTTGAAAATTTATTAAAAAAGAAAAACTGATACTCATAAGTATTCAGACCCTTTGCTGTGACACTCATATATAACTCACCTGCCGTCCATTTCCTTCTGATCCTCCTTGAGATGGTTCTACTCCTTCATTGGAGTCCAGCTGTGTTTAATTAAACTGATTGGACTTGATTAGGAAAGGCGCACACCTGTCTATATAAGACCTCACAGCTCACAGTACATGTCAGAGCAAATGAGAATCATGAGGTCAAAGGAACTACCCAAGGAGCTCAGAGGCAGAATTGTGGCAAGGCACAGATCTGGCCAAGGTTATAAAAGAATTTCTGCAGCACTCAAGGTTCCTAAGAGCACAGTGGCCTCCATAATCCTCAAATGGAAGACGTTTGGGACGACCAGAACTCTTCCTAGACCTGGCTGTCCAGCCAAACTGAGCAATCGTGGGAGAAGAGCCTTGTGAGAGAGGTAAAGAAGAACCCAAAGATCACTGTGTCTGAGCTCCAGAGATGCAGTAGGGAGATGGGAGAAAGTTCCACAAAGTCACCTATCACTGCAGCCCTCCACCAGTCGGGGCTTTATGGCAGAGTGGCCCGAAGGAAGCCTCTCCTCAGTGCAAGACATATGAAAGCCCGCATAGAGTTTGCCAAAAAACACATGAAGGACTCCCAGACTATGAGAAATATGATTCTCTGGTCTGATGAGACGAAGATTGAACTTTTTGGCGTTAATTCTAAGCGGTATGTGTGGAGAAAACCAGAGACTGCTCATCACCTGCCCAATACAATCCCAACAGTGAAACATGGTGGTGGCAGCATCATGCTATGGGGGACAGGACAACTGGTTGCAATTGAAGGAAAGATGAATGCGGCCAAGTAAAGAGATATCCTGGAAGAAAACCTCTTCCAGAGTGCTCTGGACCTCAGACTGGGCCGAAGGTTCACCTTCCAACAAGACAATGACCCTAAGCACACAGCTAAAATAACAAAGAAGAAGCTCCGGAACAACTCTGTGACCATTCTTGACTGGCCCAGCCAGAGCCCTGACCTCAACCCAACTGAGCATCTCTGGAGAGACCTGAAAATGGCTCCACCAACGTTCACCATCCAACCTAACGGAACTGGAGAGGATCTGCAAGGAAGAATGGCAGAGTGTGATGATATTAGGGGCATGTATGGTCTTATGATATCAATATTGGTCTATAATACTGCAAATGGAATGTGGTCAAACTACTCTCTAGTTCAGGTCTATTGTCCTGTCCCTGAAGCAATCAGCCATTTGGTCAAAAGCCTTCATCTGCATAAGACTGCCATCCTCACTAACCCAGCGGGGGTTCATTTAGACAGGATGCTTTATGCAAACGATCCGCATATCACTGAGAGACTCAGTGGCGCCATTGCTAGTTCTAAGGAATTATGGTTTTATGACGATATCTGGCCTGGGGAACATCTAATTGTCGATCCGACAAATTCCCCAGATGCGTCAGGTCAAGGCACACGCTCAGAATATACACATAACACCGTTCAAAGTCCAGGAAAGGTGCAGGCACTGATCCCCTTACCCAAAGGGAGCTGGAGTGTCAAACTTGGAGTCTATGTATTGGGGATCTCGCCAGGAACCCCATTATACTACCAGCCAGACTCTATAAACATCATGCATAGAATTATACTGAAAAGTTATTCTGAGAGATGTAGAGAGGGGGGCGGGGGCTTCTCCCCCTGGTGACCTCACTCAGGGAGGAGACCAGGGGAGACAAAAGGGCTCTGCCCAGGCTGAACCAGTCTCTGTTGTCTGGTGAATTTGGAGATGCACGCTTCTTGGAGGCAAGCTGTGGGGGAAGGCAGCCATGTGATGACCATGTGGTTGACATGCCATGCGGCCTAAGCAGTTAGGCTTGAGGCCTTGTTGTGGACCTAAAAGAGGTGTCCCTGCATGTAAGCAACACATGCTTTACCCAAGACTGTGCCCTGAGCCTACCACATGGGCTCAGAGAAATGGACTAACTGCTTGTTCCAGGGTCTTTGGCCATTTTACCCGGTTAAGGTGCTCTGCTGCCGGTCGTCCCATAAGAAAGTGCCCTGGCAACCATTGGAAGTCAGAGATAACCTGCACAAGCTGGTGTTGGTAATATATATTCTTTTCTTTCTGTTATCCCCATTTTTATTTTTATGTACCGTGTTATGCTGTTTTCACTTGTATCTGCTTGTTAACCGCTGCATGTATTCGATGTATGTGTTGAGTGTCTAGTACCGACCCATTTAGGGGTTAATAAATATATAAAATTTAGAAGGCCCGTCTCGTATTATCCTCTGTTGCCCGCCTCCCTCACGGAAAGTGGGTGTGAGGCAATCGAAGTGATCGCAGGTAGGCCAGGCGCGAGGCCATGGTAAACTCGGATCCTTCACACAGAGGATCCCCAAATCCAGATGTGAAAAACCTGTGGAATCATTCCCAAGAAGACTCATGGCTGTACTAGCTCAAAAGGAAGGGGCTTCTACTCAATACTGAGCAAAGGGTCTGAATACTTATGATCATGTGATATTTCTTTCTATTATCTATCCACCTATCAGTCCATCCATCTATCTACCTATTTATTTCTATGATCTATAATCTATCCACCTATCAGACTATCTATTTATCCTTTAATCTCTATTTTCTATTCACCTATTGTCTATCTATTCTAGTACAGTATCTATCTATTATCCACCTATTAGTCTATCTATCTATCTATCTATCTATCTATCTATCTATCTATCTATCTGTACCTATCTATTTTTGCAAGAAAACAATTAAATGAGCACTTTGGAATTTCCTGAATGTGTCAGATCAGTCCCTAATGGACAATCCCAAATGGAGATGCTAATTTAGTCTTAGGTTGGGTTTATACAATGCTTTTTTACACAAAAACTACATGCATTTCTGGAAACCTCATGCGTTTTTCAGAAATGCATACTTTTTTTGATATAAAATGCAGCTAAAAAACACCACAGAAAAAAATGCAGTAGAAACGCATCACTTTTTATTTCCGCAGCGTATTTCATTGCGTTTTTGCTGCATTTTTCCCTGCGGTTTTTCTTCCCTTATTAAGTCTAAAGCCCCACATTTCGGAAACACAGTTTTTTTTTGTTTTTGATTTTTTGAGCCCAAGCCAGGAGTGGATTGCGCAGAAGGGAGAAGTATAAGAACTTCCTATATATTTCTCATTCCTTCTGTAGGCACTACTAGGTTTGTCTCAAAAACCGCAGCAAAATCTGCAACAAAAAAGCAGCGTTTCAGCAACAAGGGCCTTAGCCTATATCTATAGGGAAAACACAATCGTTTTTGAAAATGCAGCTTTTCTGCAGTGTTATTTTCCCCCGCAATATGTAGATGATTCTAACCAGAATCTTACTCACTTTGCTGGTACTGTAAAACGTAGAGTTTTTTTTTCTGCTGCGTTCCCGCAACGTGGGGCCTTAGCCTTTCAATGAAAAAGTCGAAAGCCAGGACCAGCTGCCCGGGAATCGAAGCTAAAAGCCATGGTGAAAACCAGCCTGAGGGCCTTAGCTGCAAATCCTCGGTATACCGTATGACAATCCTATAAGGATCCTGTTAACTCCCGGCCATGCTTTACCACCATTATAGTACTTAATAAGGTAGTCAACATGTCACATGCAAAAATGCTTTTTTCTTGTGAAAATCTTCATGTAACGGCTTCCAAGAGATAAGACTGTGGCAGCCAAATGTGTGACCTCTTCATCCCTCGAGAGTGTAAAAAGCCAGAAAAGCGTCGCTGCCTCCTTCATCCCTAATGTATGGAGAGGAGATAGGAAGGCAGTGGAGTGCAGCAGAATGAGGACAGAATAATTGGGAGAGATATGCTATATGGTGGATATAAAGAACCCACAGAGAGTCGTGAGGAGAGGACTACACTATAGTCCTGGTGATAGATACGTCTCAAGCAAATAATTTTTCCTGAACCATTTTGGATCTAAAAAATATCAATGGCCTGGCAGAAGGTGCACATCATTTATATGGAGGTGTGGTGTGTCTAGTCATAAATGAGGTGCACTGCTGAAATCTGTGATTGGGCCACAGTGATCACATGGGCACACTCATGTGACTGTTAAGGCCCAATGGGGCAAGTGGATTAAGGAACTGAAATTTCTTCAGTATTGCACTGGCATGAAGGACAAAAGTAATTTATTGCTTGGTTTATGGTGGCTTGATTTTAGAAAAAAGAATCTCTTTAAAGGGGTTTTCCCATCTGGGTACATTGGTGGGTGTCCGACCACTCAGATCAGGAGAAGGGGGGAGTTATGTCCCCCATTCTGAATGGAGCAGTGGTTGCGCTGAGGTTGGGCTCCATTCATGTGAAGGTGAAGATCCCCTTAAGTCTTCATATGGGTTCCTTGGATGTCAAATCCTATGGGTTTACCCAAGATAAGCACAGAGAACTACTAGTGCTAGTAAGTAGTTGCTAATAGTGTAATTTTTCTGAATGGCTAGTATATTCTTACTTACTAGTATATGACTTAAAGGGATTAATTACTTTTAACTATATCTCTTTAATAGAAAGACTACCACGAAAATAGGCATATCAAAGGATGTCCCACTGCTGGAATCTCCAATGATCAATTAATGGTTGTAATATATGGAAGAATTGAGCAGTGCCTCCACAGGGGAAAAGAAGGATTACAGCGTCAACTGAAAAATAATATACTGGGTCCTCCAGAAAGGGGGCTCTTTGTAGTTGCTCCTCAAACAAGGAATCCCTTACTAGCTCAGAATTCCATATAAGGCTGGGTTCACACTTGCACCTGGATCTGCATCTTCCACCAGGTCCCGAACAACTGAGAGGCGTCCCGCAAAAACAGTGGTTACCCACGGACACTTGCAGACCCCATAGACTATAATGGGGTCCGCCCAGTGTCCATCAGGTTTCCACCATTTTAATAATGAAACCGGCTGAGAGAAAAGTCCTCCGTGCAGGACTTTTCTCTCCACCGATTTTTGGCAGAGTCACCTAGCCTTAGGATATTTAATATACATTTTTTAAACCAGATATGCCTTTTAAGCTCACTATATAGATGTGTCCACCCTAAAAGGGGTTATCCATCTTTGTAATACTGATGACCTATCAGTATAAGGTCATCAACATTAGCTCTGCGTTGTCTGACAGCTGGGACCACTGCAGATCAGCTGCTCCTGGTATTCTTTATATGCTGGGAGCCACGCTGCTCCCTCGCTGCCGTATATAGTGTAGCAGTGGCTTTGGCTTATGAGTACTGCAGCGTGGTCCCATAGACTTCAATGTCAACAATACCCGGAGCTGTGCTATTCTGGATCAGCTGATCTGTGGCGGTCCTGGCGGTCAGACCTCTGCCGATCTAATATTGATGGCCCATCCTAATATTAATTGGAACCCTTTAACTTTCTACAATTTTTAATAGGGAAACAAATTCTCATAACACTAATTCAAAGACTTCAGTTTACATCAACACCACTGGATGGCTACACATAGACAAATATAGTGTATACATCTCCTGACAGAGTATCGCAATATCATGTATTTTTTGGTAAGTTGGTCATCTCACACCACAGATTTTGGGAAGTCGGGATATGTATGGAGTTTTATAGATTTCCATTGAAGAAAGTGGACATGTAAAAGTTTGAGGCTATTCTCTACCTTGTTCAGCCTGTCCAGTGCACGCCAATGATATTGCCCATGGCAAGCAATAAGCTTCGACATCTTTTTACTTGCCACAGTCTTGAGCTTGCATTCGTTTCTATACCTGACCCTATGATGGCTGTGCTAAGACTATGAATGAAGACGTCAGTTCATCAATGTTAACAAACTCTCTAATATACGGAACAAGTTCAATGGAGCGATGAGTTTTGTTAAGTGATGGATTGACTCCAGCGGGATAGTATGCTCCTCCTACATGTAATCAGTGCTCTTTGACCCGGCTTGTTTTATGCAGGAGTAAGCCGGATGTAAAGTTGTCGGCACTATGTATGATAAATATGTAGGTTACATGGCTCAGATAAAGTGGAGGTGACAGATTATCTACTGCAGGATTGATTTTGCTCTCCAAGTGAAGTATATTAATAGCCGCTCTCTTCTCATTGTCATCTGGGGAATAATGATAAAAACTATAAAAGAGGGAACAATATATTTAATCCAAACAGATGGGGCTCCTGTCACTTTTTGTTATTAATGCCATCCTCCGTAAACATAACCAATCTAAACATATAAGCGATACCGGGCGGCTGATAAGGCGTTGTGAAGATTACCCTATCAGGCCTTCATAAATATGAAATCTATATACAATGAGTGGTCTTAGTTAACATTACTGGCCTTTCGCATCGATTGATTTCCCACACTAGAAAATTCTATCTGCATTCTTTAAAGGGAGTGTCACCGGAACCAACATATCACCCCAGCTCTACAGATAGATAGGTTAGTGTCACTGGAACCAACATATCACCCCAGCTCTACAGATAGATAGGTTAGTGTCACTGGAACCAACATATCACCCCAGCTCTACAGATAGATAGGTTAGTGTCACTGGAACCAACATATCACCCCAGCTCTGCAGATAGATAGGTTAGTGTCACTGGAACCAACATATCACCCCAGCTCTGCAGATAGATAGGTTAGTGTCACTGGAACCAACATATCACCCCAGCTCTGCAGATAGGTTAGTGTCTCCAGAATGAGCATATCACCCAAGCCCCACAGATAGATAGGTTAGTGTCACCGGAATCAACATATCACCCCAGCCCTGCAGATAGATAGGTTAGTGTCACCAGCACCAGAATATCACCCCTGCCCTGCAGATAGATAGGTTAGTGTCACCAGAACCAGCATATCACCCCAGCCCTGCAGATAGATAGGTTAGTGTCACCAGCCCCCAGCATACCACCCCAGCCATGCAGATAGATAGGTTAGTGTCACCAGAACCAGCATATCACCCCAGCCCTGCAGATAGATAGGTTAGTATCACCAGAACCAGCATATCACCCCAGCCCTGCAGATAGATAGGTTAGGGTCACCAGAACCAGCATATCACCCCAGCCCTGCAGATAGATAGGTTAGGGTCACCAGAACCAGCATATCACCCCAGCCCTGCAGATAGATAGGTTAGTGTCACCAGCCCCCAGTATATCACCCCAGCCCTGCAGATAGATAGGTTAGTGTCACCAGCCCCCAGTATATCACCCCAGCCCTGCAGATATATAGGTTAGGGGCTCCTGAATCTAACAGTGGTTTCCCCTTGTGAATCTGTGCCTCAGTTGCTGAGATATCGCCTTTTTGTCAATTGCAGGGCTATTTGGAAAAATGTGGGTGTTACTGCTTACCTTTTTGAAGCAATGACAGCGCCCTCGTTGCTATAAAGAGCTCAGTTCCATATTGACAAAAACAGTGATATCTCAGTAGCAGAGGCAATGATTCACAAGGGGGAAATATTATTTAATTCAGGTGAAACTAACCTATCTATCTGGAGAGCTGGGTTGATATGCTGGTTCTAGTGACACTAACCTATTTATCTGCAGAGCTTGGTTGATAAGCTGTGTTCTGGTGACACTAACCTATCTATCTGCAGGGCTGGGTTGATAAGCTGTGTTCTGGTGACACTAACCTATCTATCTGCAGGGCTGGGTTGATAAGCTGTGTTCTGGTGAACCTAACCTATCTATCTGCAGGGCTGGGTTGATAAGCTGTGTTCTGGTGACCCTAACCTATTTATCTGCAGGGCTGGGTTGATAAGCTGTGTTCTGGTGATAGACTTCCTTCAAAATACATAAAATACTGCAACAAGGACAGCATAGAGCATAAAAGTTGTGCATAAGGCTAAGACCCACAGCAAAAAAGCGTTGGAAAAACCACGGCGGCAACGCATAGTTGCAAAGAGTCCCCAGGAACTCCTGTCCGCCTGTGCGCCTTTGCATAAATCTACGCCAGTTAACAAAATTTGGCATGCGTGTTTTGCTCCACCCCCCTCTCCCCACTTTTAGAAAAGAGGCAAGACCAGCCTAAAAATGCTGCTTACTAGTATTACCTATTGGGTGGCATTGGTATTTATCAACAGATAGGGTCATGGCTTCCATTAAAATTGACAACCTCAACATAGATGTAAACAAAGCTTAAAGGGGACCATACAGTTTAGACAGAACTTGGTTAAATCCACCATGGTTTGCAAAATCGCCTAACCATCTAAAGTAAATGGTGGCCACCCAACTCTCCCCGGATGCCAAATCTTGGAGGAAAGAATTATCAAGCATGTTGGATTTCAACATGTCTGATATTTTGCTTCAAGAAGAGGTTAGCTACCGGAGGAGGAGTCTGGTATTGGCTTATTCCCTTCTCTCCATTGAGGTAAACATGTAACATAGTAACATGGTAGATAAGGTTGGATAAAGACACAAGTCCAACCTATAAACCCAACAAGTTGACCCAGAGAAAAGCAAAAAATTTCACGAAGCCAACACCAAAAAAATTCTTCCCAATTCCAAATGTGGCAATTGGACTACGTATATGGATCAACATTATATCCCAAAAATTTCTAGCTCCATTAACCTATGATAGTCTTTCTTTCAAGAAAGTCATCCAGGCGACTACTGAACTTGTACCAGTTATCATGCAGAACTGCATCATGTGACAGTGAGTTCCACAGTCTCACTGCTCTTAGGCCCCTTGAACACGACCCATCTGGGTTTTTCCTGGATAGCACACTGACCCATTCATTTCTATCGGGCCCCGCACATGACCTTAATCTTGCCCAAATCACAGGTTAATAATTACAGATGAGCGAATTTCTCAAAAATTCAATTTGGCAGCTTCGCTGAATTCCCAAAACGATTCAATTCGAATTAATTTGCGGCAAATTGCGTTAAAAAACAGCTATTTTCCAGGCTGCAGAGAGCCTGGAGATATGGGAATATGGCGCATGCGCATGCCTGGCAGCCATCTTTTTTCTATTCCTACATGAGAGGCTCTGCGTATGCCCGACGGTCATCTTTATTCTTTCCCTACACGAGCTAGGAGGACCAGGACATCGCAGGGGGTGTGATGCAACGGAATAGGTAGGAGTAGAATAGCCTTTCTAAAGGCTATTCCGACGTGTCCTTAGTTTAAAATGTGATTCGATACCACGAAGCGTGAGAAAATCCGGATTTGATGCGAATCGAAGATTTCCTGAAATTCGGATCGAATTCCACTTTGTCAGCTTCGATTCGCTCATCTCTATTAATGATCTTTGACTACAAAAACCATGGAAAGTATAAGATGCGTCTTTATCATTAAAACAATTGTGTATAATAGGATATATTGTAAGCAAATTCGATCCAACTAGTAATGAGATGTGTGATATGTAAAGAGGTCTATAGTGTCTGAGTCTTCGTATTTTAAAATGGCCGATGCATCTAATACAGATCTTACTGTAGCGTCTAATCTTACTAATCTGTCTTGTGCCTTTTGACCGTCTTATAAGTGTTTGACCCAACCTTATAACAGATCTTGCGTCTGGGATTGTGTGACTCTGACAATGATGTCTGACCGGTTCTGTGCTGATGACCTCGCCTTCAATTTGTCGCTGTATAATTGTGGTCTTATAGCAACTATACACTGTACTTGAAGGCTGAAGACTATGTGGGAGATTTATCAAGACTGGCATTATTAATGCCGTTCCTCATAACCCCATAACTGTCGGAGAGTGCAATGAGGCACACGCTGTGCCAGGCCTTATACCAGCTCATAGGTTTTTAGGAAAGTGGCTGAGGTGATGCAAAAAAAGAAAGTCTCATATTTGCAAATTTTTTTGCCAAAATACTAAACCTTGTTTAATATCTCAGCCTTGTATTATTGGGGGCATATTCTTAAATATCTAAAACAATTTTGCTTACTGTAAGTTCATAGTCTAAGTCGATATAATAAACTAAATTATATATTTTTTCAGAAAAGTGCTTCTTTCTCCACTTACAGGCTCTTTTCTTCCATTCCCACCCGCCTAAACTGGAATTCTCTCTGAAACCTCTGCACAATCCATCTTGGGAGCCCAAGATGGACTGCCAGCTCACTAAAGTATCAAATTACAGATGGAATTGTATGGACAAGATGGGGGAACGGAGGGAGAAGGAGCCAAGAATGAAAGAATCATAGACACACACAGCTAAAAGTAAGTTTTTTTATCTCACCTAGAACTTTATTCACATGGACACTATACTGGGAGCTACATTTCTCATGCTCCATTTTTTTTTTATAGTGGCTGTTATGAGTATTGCAGTGGTGTGATGTTCAATTGTTGAACTGGTAACGTCCCCCCGAGTGGTGGCTGCATGCTACCAGTTAGATGCGTAGCCCTAATGAGTGCCCTACTGTTATTACTGGTCATTGCCTGTTGAGTAAATGTGAGCATAGCGGGGAGGGGTAGGGGTGCCTTAGCGTGACATATTTATATGGAAAGAACAATAATGGAATGGTTATAATGGAAATCTACCAGTTCCTAACCGGTTGAAGATCTCCATTGAAGATCACAGGTGTCCGACTGATTTATGAAGAAGCCAGGGCGCCTCTTCATAAATCAGCCGTGCCCTGCGACATTCGGGACCTTTATTAAGACTGGCGTATGAAACGTCAGTCTTATTGGACCTGACCCTTTTGTTTCCATTGCAGGATGGTTGACTGTGCTTTAGCAGATGAGCAGCAGCTCCGACTGCTCTAAAGCAGATAAAACGTGATAGACTTTAAAATACCAGAAGTTAGGAGAAGAAATGCCATATTTAATGACAACAGCTGATACCGTGTATGCAATTTGATAACTAAACTAGTCATTACCATGCGCTGCGCTACACCTTCAGTTTTATTGCTGGGAATATATAGTGTGTAGGTGTATGCAGATTTTCTCACAGTATGTTCTTATCTGAGTTACTGTAGAATTACACATCATCCAGATGGGCAGCTTTCTTTCCAACATATTTCCAGCGATTACACAATTCAGTTGGCCTTTTAATAACTTCCGAAAATACCTTACTTTACAATACAAACCCTCCCCCCATCTACATGTACATAAATATATGAACATATGTGTGCACATACCGTACACTTAGGGCTCATGTGGTTGTATGAAATACCATACTGTACCAGAGAAAGCATATGGTTGTCTCATGTCGACCAATTTTCTATGTCTCTGTTGGTTTCTATTTGGAGAATTTGGCTCACATACAGCATTTAATGGACCGTAATACTGCACTTAGATATACATACAGCACCGTGCAAAAGTTTTAGGCAGTCGTGGAAAAAAATGCTGAATGCTTTCAAAAATAGAAGTGTGAATAGTTTATTTTGTCAATTAAAAAAAAGAAATGTAAAACCCATCAGTATTTGGTGTGATCTGTGCCCTTCACCTTCCATCACTTCTTCTCGGTACTTGCAGACAGTTTTTGGCAGGTTGTTCCCGCCATCTTGGAGAACTAAGCACAGATCTTCAGTGGATGTAGGCTTGCTCCAATCTGTCTGTCTCTTCATGTCATCCCAGACAGACTGGATGATGATGAGATCAGGGCTCTGTGGGGGCCGTATCATCACTTCCAGGACTCCTCCTCCAAAGGGCAAAGGTCACACCTAATATTGATGGGATTTACATTTCTTTTCTTCATTCACTTCATTTTGTTACTTGAGTAAAAATAATCTATTAACCCTTCAATTTCTATCTGAGAGTTTCAGTGCCTGTGATCAGAGCCATATTTGTTCACAGGCACTGCCCCTAGGTCCCTGCTGTGTAAAATAGCGGACCTAGCGGCTATGGCACTCCCTCAGCTGCTGAGTGGGTGTCATTTTTTAAAACCGTCTCCTGATATTAAAAGGCACTTTAATGATGGAAAGAGTTTTATATATATATCTATATATCTATATATATATATATATATATATATATATATATATATATATATATATGTATGTATATGTATATATAATGCATGCACACACCCATAGAGAGACAGATGAATACACAATGTATACACACATTCATATTCATTCACACGCATCATGTCTCCCTGTCACAGACATCATCAGCCAAAGTCTGTACGGGTAAGCACAGAGCTGTTAGCACTACGCTGCTTCATTGTATTCTACTTTATCTGCATCCTAAGGATACAGATACAGTTGAAACCCCTACCTGCTGCCTAAAGCAGTGGGACAGCACCCGAAATGCAGCACGGTCCTGCTTGATCTGGATCGCCTGAAGGGGTCCCCACTAGTATAAGAACAGTGTGGATGCACCATTTGCCCTATGGTTAAAGTGGCCCTGCCCTTCACCACACCGCCCTTCTACAAAATTAGCAGGGTGCCACCCTTGGAACTTTTCATTCCTTGTACACCATAAAATTGGTGTGCAAGGCATGATGAATTTGCCTCACTATCTATATAAAGTGATACGCCAAGAAGACACGTAAATACGGCTCTATCCGTGTAACTGTTGCATTCTTGTAGTTCATACAAGTTCACATACAATGAACCGCTCGCTTCTCATTGAATAATACACGCTGTCGCCAAGTCGCCCGCTTTGCTCTACATTGATTCATTAGTCTATTCTGTTGACACACAAATGTGCATGAAAATGTAATTACTGTTCATCATGGAGATAATTTGCATCAAACGTCTGGTATTTGTTACATTCTAAATCTTCATCCTTCATTTCCACTAATTACGAACATTCCGGCGTCACGTGGCACATGCAATTCAGCGCACCAGTGCCCGATGCCAGCGTGACTGGGCGATAAATCAAGGGAGACATGTAAGTATACTCACCCCTAACAAGCAGTTCTGCCTCATCTGATACACTGTCAGCCGTGGTCTGCACCCTGCAGCCATATCTCCCAGCATGCACCAGGAGGATGTTTCTAATCATTAAATCAGCCGATGACGCTTGCTGGAAAAGAAGTGAACGGCCAATTAGATGCATTATAAATGTAAATATCTACAGCTGTCAAATGCGGCACTAAGACATTGTCGAGATTGATAGCTCTGCAACAGAAGGAATACACACTAGTATACCAATGGAATCATGTTTGCCTGGTTTGTAAAAATTGCAACAAAAAATTGACAAAAATAAAATAAAACTCCATAACCAATAAGAAATGAGGTTTGTTAAGCAGGGGTGGACCAAGGGACTGGGAAGTAGAGCAATGCCCATGCCCATACTGCACAGACACAGACAACGGATTGTGCAGTTCACATGAAAGGGTTTTCCTGAATTGTCCATTAATATGTTTAAAGCACTTGTGTCGTCAGAAAATTACCAATTATTTATACCAAGTTTTTATGTTAAAGGGATTCTATCATTGGGAAAGGCATTTTTCAATAACACCACGTCGGAATAGCCTTTAGAAAGACTATTCTTCTCCTACCTTTATTTTTCTGCTACGCGCCGCCATTTCTGAGAATTTTCGTTTTTCTTCTTTATGCAAATGAATCTTCAGAAAGCGCAGGGGGCGTTCCCTGTGCTCAAAGAAGACGCTCTTCCTAAGATCCAGCTCCGCCTCTCTCTTCTTCAGCTGACGCCTCTCCGCCGCATCATCAGCCGCTGAGTCTCTGTTCAGCATCCAAATCCACATGAAAATGGCCGGCTGGACATGCGCGAAATGGTGGAGCCGACTGAACATGAGCGGGATTTGAATCCCGAGCAGAGAGTCGGCAGCTGAAGTCGTGGCGGAGAGGCGTCAGCAGAAGAAGAGAGAGGCGGCGCTGGATCTTCGGAAGAGCGTCTTCTTTGAGCACAGGGGACGCCCCCTGCGCTTTCTGAAGACTGATTTGCATAAAGAAGAAAAAAGAAAATTCTCAGAAATGGCGGCGCGGAGCAGAAAAATAAAGGTAGGAGAAGAATAGTCTTTCTAAAGGCTATTATGACGTGGTGTTATTGAAAAATGCCTTTCCCAATGATAGAACCCTTTAAACATTCTT
This sequence comes from Leptodactylus fallax, assembly GCA_947044405.1. Taxonomy (NCBI): domain Eukaryota; kingdom Metazoa; phylum Chordata; class Amphibia; order Anura; family Leptodactylidae; genus Leptodactylus; species Leptodactylus fallax. The sequence continues at coordinate 198,652 of CAMRHE010000419.1, forward strand.
TTAGGATTTTTATTAAATTTTCCATCTCCCTCTATTAAAAAAAGTACAATATCCTGCAATGTTCACTCAAACCTCTAAGCCTAATAATAGACTGACACTTGACAGTTCTGCATGGGTTCTCTTTGCTGCAGTCGCTTCATTTACATCACAGACAGGATTACAATAGAAGATAACACCTCTATAGATAACACCACTGACCCATCATTGCATCCACTACTGTCTATAGATGATGTCACAGCATATCTGCTATGCCTCCCTGCACAGAGCATTTCTAGAAAACTCTCCCATAGAACTCAATGAGTTGACTTCAGACAATTGCTGTCAATGGCCATGACTATGCTGTAAAGCACATGACTAAATGCTGTTAACAGAGCAGAGGAGAAGCTCAAGGAAGATGATGTAGAGAAAATAATATAAAAAAGCTACAGTCAGACAATAAAAACAGATTAGAAAAAAGTGATAGATTTCACTTGCCGGGGTGAGAATGAGGGGGTGCAGAGGGAGCCTTGGATGTCTCTTCCCAATATGAGGAGACCAGTACTATAAATAATACATTATAGTCAGGGGGTACAGATTTTGCACTGACCTCCTAAGGACCTGAACTGGGCCTAATATAGGGTATAATTTTTGGAGTGTTCCTTTAAAAAATAACAAATTAAATTGCATTTTTTTTTTTAATTAACAGATCATTTGCATAGCTCAGACTGTTACTGTGAAATGCCGGGTTCTCTGAATTCCAGTTTCATTGTTTAGTGACACCTAATACTCAATCTCAGATGTACATAAAACTGTGAAAATACAGAAATGTGACTATTTATAAAGTGCAATCGCCACTAAGAACGTCAGGGGCATTCTTATCAGTGTGTGTGTAAAAAATGTCAGCAACACATGTTCAAACAGTTCACCTTGTTACACATGTGTAGCTCACCGTACGGTAACGGGTGACACACTGCGCGGGGTTAATTAGCAAGTCACAATAGTTGTCAATTTTTAATTAGTCGGTGGGGACAATGGCAGCCGTGTTATACAACATAGCACCAATGCTAAAAACCAACTGAGATAAACTGTAGCTATTGCACCTGCATCTTTACACATCAAATGTGTTGATGCAGAAACAGTAGAGGAGGGGTCCTTAAAGGGAGTCTGTCACCAGATCTCAGCATATCACCCCAACCCGGCAGATAGATAGGTTAGTGTCACCAGATCTCAGCATATCACCCCAGCCCTGCAGATAGATAGGTTAGTGTCACCAGAACCAGCATATCACCCCAGCCCTGCAGATAGATAGGTTAGTGTCACCAGATCTCAGCATATCACCCCAGCCCTGCAGATAGATAGGTTAGTGTCACCACACCCAGCATATCACTCCAGCCCTGCAGATAGATAGGTTAGTGTCACCACACCCAGCATATCACCCCAGCCCCGCAGATAGATAGGTTAGGGTCACCAGAACCAGCATATCACCCCAACCCGGCAGATAGATAGGTTAGTGTCACCAGATCTCAGCATATCACCCCAGCCCTGCAGATAGATAGGTTAGTGTCACCACACCCAGCATATCACCCCAGCCCCGCAGATAGATAGGTTAGGTGCTCCAGAACCAGCATATCACCCCAGTCCTGCAGATAGGTTAGTGTCACCAGATCTCAGCATATCACCCCAGCCCCGCAGATAGATAGGTTAGGTTCACCTTAATCAAACGGTGTTTCCCTTAGTGAATCGCTGTTTTTGACAATATACAAATGAGCTCCTTGGAGCAACGTGGGCTTTGCCATTGCTCCAAAGAGGTAAGCGCCAATGCCCTCGTTGCTCAAAAGATCATTTTTGCATAATGAAAAAAAAAAAACTATGATATCTTGACAATGGCAGCAGTGATTCACAAGGGGAAAAAGCTGTTTGATTCAGGTGACCCTAACCTATCTGCAGGGCTGGGGTGATATGCTGGTTCTTGTGACACTAACCTATCTATCTGCAGGGCTGGGGTAATATGCTGGTTGTGGTGACACTAACCTATCTATCTGCAGGGAGGTGTGATATGCTGGGTCTGGTGACACTAACCTATCTATCTGCAGGGCTGGGGTGATATGCTGGTTCTTGTGACACTAACCTATCTATCTGCAGGGCTGGGGTAATATGCTGGTTGTGGTGACACTAACCTATCTATCTGCAGGGCAGGTGTGATATGCTGGGTCTGGTGACACTAACCTATCTATCTGCAGGGCAGGGGTGATATGCTGGTTGTGGTGACACTAACCTATCTATCTGCAGGGCAGGGGTGATATGCTGGTTCTTGTGACACTAACCTATCTATCTGCAGGGTTGGGGTGATATGCTGGTTCTGGTGACACTAACCTATCTATCTGCAGGGCTGGGGTGATATGCTGGTTCTGGTGACACTAACCTATCTATCTGCGTGGTTGGGGTAATATGCTGGTTCTTGTGACACTAACCTATCTATCTGCAGGCTGGGGTAATATGCTGGTTCTGGTGACACTAACCCAGGGGTAGGGAACCTTTTTTGTTCGGCGTGCCGATTTCGATTAAAAAAATCAAAGTTGAGGTACTCGGAGTGCCGGTCAATAATTGTAAGTCTGATGACCCCTGCACATGATATTATGTCACATAGCGGCCCCTGCACACGGTATTATGTCCAATAGCAGCCCCTGTACACGGTATTATGTCCTATAACGGCCCCTGTACATGGTATTATGCCCCATAGCGGCCCCTGCACATGGTATTATGCCCCATAGTGGCCCCTGCACACGGTATTATGCCTCACAGCAGTCCCTGCACACAGTATTATGCTCCATAGCGGCCCCTACACACAGTATTATCCTCCATAGTGGCCCCTGCACACAGTATTATCCTCTATAGTGGCCCCTGCACACAGTATTATCCTCTATAGTGGCCCCTGCACACAGTATTATCCTCTATAGTGGCCCCTGCACACAGTATTATCCTCTATAGTGGCCCCTGTACACAGTATTATCCTCTATAGTGGCCCCTGCACACAGTATTATCCTCCATAGTGGCCCCTGCACACAGTATTATCCTCCATAGTGGCCCCTGCACACAGTATTATCCTCCATAGTGGCCCCTGCACACAGTATTATCCTCTATAGTGGCCCCTGCACACAGTATTATCCTCCATAGTGGCCCCTGCACACAGTATTATCCTCCATAGTGGCCCCTGCACACAGTATTATCCTTTATAGTGGCCCCTGCACACAGTATTATCCTCTATAGTGGCCCCTGCACACAGTATTATCCTCTATAGTGGCCCCTGCACACAGTATTATCCTCTATAGTGGCCCCTGCACACAGTATTATCCTCCATAGTGGCCCCTGCACACAGTATTATCCTCCATAGTGGCCCCTGCACACAGTATTATCCTCCATAGTGGCCCCTGCACACAGTATTATCCTCTATAGTGGCCCCTGCACACAGTATTATCCTCCATAGTGGCCCCTGCACACAGTATTATCCTCCATAGTGGCCCCTGCACACAGTATTATCCTCTATAGTGGCCCCTGCACACAGTATTATCCTCCATAGTGGCCCCTGCACACAGTATTATCCTCTATAGTGGCCCCTGCACACAGTATTATCCTCCATAGTGGCCCCTGCACACAGTATTATCCTCCATAGTGGCCCCTGCACACAGTATTATCCTCCATAGTGGCCCCTGCACACAGTATTATCCTCTATAGTGGCCCCTGCACACAGTATTATCCTCCATAGTGGCCCCTGCACACAGTATTATCCTCCATAGTGGCCCCTGCACACAGTATTATCCTCCATAGTGGCCCCTGCACACAGTATTATCCTCTATAGTGGCCCCTGCACACAGTATTATCCTCCATAGTGGCCCCTGCACACAGTATTATCCTCCATAGTGGCCCCTGCACACAGTATTATCCTCTATAGTGGCCCCTGCACACAGTATTATCCTCCATAGTGGCTCCTGCACACAGTATTATCCTGCTATTGCCATTACTATTATTTTAGCGTGTAACGGATATCACTAGAGAGGCGGGCGGTGTATTTTACTCTATAAGGATCAGGTATGGACAGGACAGAGACAGTGAAAAAATGTAAACTTTATTGGTGACTTTGTGCATGTGTTGTGTAAGTGTTTGGTGCGACACTTCTGGCGCTGCGACCTGGACGATGGTAAATGTCTGGGTCACAGCGCCAATAACTTCCTGGTTATGTGATTAGGCTCAGAGGGGTATTACAGTATCTCTCTATGATAGACCTTACACAATCAGAGCGATTCACTGTTAAAACGATGTCGGGAATTGAGATCTGCATTGGGATTTCAATGCCGAACATTGTTTTCACCAGTGAATCGCTCAGGATGTTTAAAGACGATCATGGTGATCTTGATATCATTTTAAAGAGGAGATTCTCATCTTTAAAATGAATCCAAGTGTTTCTTTATAGCTTTAACCAATCCTGAGCAATTCACTCAGGTACAGTAGTGAAGCCGGCAATTACAGGCTTCACTACTGTACATAGACTGTGCAGAAGCCCGGTGATGCCGCCACATCCATCTTCACCCGGCGCTATTGAAATTTTAAGGAAGCCGGATGGAAAAATGCTGCAGGTAACGTTTTTCCATCCGGCTGAGGCACAGATACCGCGCCAGAACTGATGCCTCTTGTGCCAGAACCGATCCCATAGTAAACTATGGTATCTGTCCTGGCATCAGTTTCCCTCCAGCTTGTGTGCACCACGCCAGAGGGAAACAGATAGCTGCGCCAGACATATGTGAACAACCCATAACTCCCTTTTTCCTGCTCCGCAGCGGCTCTGTGCTCTTCGGGCGCTTCTCCCTGATGTCAGCGACTGCTGATTCGGTCTCAGGGGTCACGTCGCGTCATTATGCGTAATGACGTCGGACGTGACCCCTGAGGCCCTGTCAGCGGTCTCTTACATCAGGCAGAAGCGCCCGAAGAGCACAGAGCCGCTGCGGATCCAGGGAAGGTGAGTTAACATCGTTTTTTATGTTTGATCACCTCCCCGGGGGCTCCGCTTATTATACTCTGGGGTCTGAAGAGACCCCACAGTATAATAATAGCGGTTTCGTTTCGGCCGTGTTTGGTCCGATCGAAACTGCTGGGTGAGGACTCCACTGCCGCGCCAGGGAAATAAGCCTCACGTGCCACTCTTGGCACGCGTGCCGGGGGTTGCCGACCCCTGCACTAACCTATCTATCTGCGGGGCTGGGTTCATATACTGGGTTCTGTGGCAGACTCCATTTAATAGCTTTATATCTACTAATATGTATTAAACTGGCCATTTGTTTTCTTAATTACTACAACTTTTGGTCTGGGAAAATGTAAATAAAAAATGAGAGGCAACATGTCTGTTTTTCACATTTTTCACTTTTTTTTAATAGCGCAGTGCTACTAAATTTAGTTTTTTCTCTCCTTTAGGCTGAGGCCTCACGTTGAGGAAATTAAGTTTTTTTTGTTGCAGATTTTGCTGCATTTTTTTGAGCCAAAGCAAAGAAGGGCTACAAAGGGAAAAGGAAATATATAGGAAGTTCTTATACTTCTACCTTCTGCTCAATCCACTCCTGGCTTTGGTTCAAAAAAACTCAGCAAAATCTGCAACAAAAAAGGCTCCGTTTCGGCAATGTGGGGCCTCAGCCTTTGGCTAAGCCCCACGTAGTGGGCCACAGAAAAAAAAAAGCACTGCAGGAAAAACTGCAGCGGAAATGCTTTGTGGTTTTTCCCATAGAGCTATTCACTGCATCCATACCTATAGGCAAACTGCCATTTCTGTAGGTATAATTGACATGCTGCGATTTCTAAAAACGTGACATTTTTGGTAGTCACAACATTTCCTCTTTGCGTATTTTTCTGCAATGTGGGGATGGGATTCACTTTGCAGGGACTGTAAAATGCTGTGGTTTTTGCCAATGGGGTTTCTCCACATGGAGCCCTGGCCTTAAGGTAATTTTTATGTAGGTGACACATACAGTGGGGAAAAAAAAGTATTTAGTCAGCCACCAATTGTACAAGTTCTCCCATTTAAAAAGATGAGGCCGGCCTGTAATTGTCATCATAGGTAGACCTCAACTATGAGAGACAAAATGAGAAAACAAATCCAGAAAATCACATTGTCTGATTTTTAAAGAATTTATTTGCAAATTATGGTGGAAAATAAGTATTTGGTCAATAACAAAAGTTCATCTCAATACTTTGTTATATATCCTTTGTTGGCAATGACAGAGGTCAAACGTTTTCTGTAAGTCTTCACAAGGTTGGCACACACTGCTGCTGGTGTGTTGGCACATTCCTCCATGCAGATCTCCTCTAGAGCAGTGATGTTTTGGGGCTGTCGCTGGGCAATACGGACTTTCAACTCCCTCCAAAGGTTTTCTATGGGGTTGAGATCTGGAGATTGGCTAGGCCACTCCAGGACCAGGCAAATTATTTTCCACCATAATTTGCAAATAAATTCTTTAAAAAACAGACAATGTGATTTTCTGGATTTGTTTTCTCATTTTGTCTCTCATAGTTGAGGTCTACCTATGATGACAATTACAGGCCGGCCTCATCTTTTTAAGTGGGAGAACTTGCACAATTGGTGGCTGACTAAATACTTTTTTCCCCACTGTAATGTTGTGTCCCTGGGACAGGGCTACAACCTGTGCTGTGGCAGGAATAGAGCCTTTTTTTTTTTTTTTACTTTGTTTTTTTCTTTTCATTTATTAATTTTATTTTTTTTTTTATACCTTTCGCCCCCTATACTGTCATAATTTAACATTACTTTTTTTTTTCTGTTCATGGCCCCCAACAGATCACAGGACAGCATCATGGCAGCTCCCATAGCTGTGTACACAGTGGGCGTTCTTTATGGGAGATTCGGTTGTTGTAACAGCTTGTAACTCTCTGCTTCTACAGCTGATCTGATTTTGTATAGCTGCTTAGCTCTGCAAGGCCGTACAGGTATGTCCTAGACATGAGATGAATAGTACATAGATAGATAGATAGATATGAGATCGATAGATAGATAGATAGATAGATAGATAGATAGATATGAGATAGATTAGATAGATACAATAGATAGATAGATAGATAGATAGATAGATAGATATGAGATAGATTAGATAGACATGAGATGAATAGTACATAGATAGATAGATATGAGATCGATAGATCGATAGATAGATAGATAGATAGATAGATAGATAGATAGATAGATATGAGATAGATTAGATAGACATGAGATGAATAGTACATAGATAGATGGAAGACAAAGGCAGCATGATTGACTCCCACCACGGGCGCATGACCTCAGGTCAATATCCAGTTGACCACAAATGATATAGCAAAAAATGAACAGGACTCTAAAAATAGACAGAATAAAGGACTTAGCCCAAGGATTGAAGAAGGTCTTGACAGGACTGAAAGGTTGCACCTTGGGTGATAAAATTCTTTAATTTTTGTACTTTTGGAGTGTTGACCTGTCCATTTTTCACTAGATAGACAGATAATGCGATACTTAACAGATAGATAAATACTGTAGACGGAAAGAGTTATAGAAGTTTGCAAGCAATTTTTACCAGTGGAATGCGTACTACAATACAATGTACCGGGTTACTGCCAAATTCTAGACCTTCTTTTTAACATTTGTCATTTAGACTCCACTTGTTGCAGACAATGTCCTCCTGACACATTCCCCTAGTGTGTGAGTTGCAGAGATTGCCGGTTACATAATCACTTTTAGAGCAAATGCTACAAAAACGCTAAAAATACTCCGCGCGGCATGTCATATACATATAATTTTGGGCAATCAAACCTCTGAAGAAATGCTGATGAGATTAGACAAGAACATTACAGTTCACCCTGAGAAAGAGATTCTGGTGGGCCGGATAAAAGGTGACATTATCAGTAATTATGAAGAGCTCCCTGGTCCGGGTGACATGTCTACAAGATGATGGCGTCTTGAAAGGCTAGTCAGAAGACATGCCATTGTCGTCAAATGTTCCCTATAATTAAGCATTTCTATACTGCTGAGTAATCTCTTCGACTCGTCTTTATGTGAATTGACTTCAACCTTCACTCTCAGAAGAAAAATCATTTTACAAAAAAAAAAAAAAAAAAAATTGTTTCCCATTCCCCGTTCGGGAAAAAAAGGAAGAAAAATCACAGAAATGAATCTTCAGCAGAACCTGAAATAGTTCTTCAATCTTTTATCTTTCCTATCTGTCACTTTCACCTGTACGGAGATTTTTTTTCTTCTCTCTCTCGGTGCTTTATGATGAAGACCAGATTGAATTCATATTTTGGAACACAAACAAAATGACTTTTCTTGCCCCCCTCCCCGGTGCTCAGCTGGAAATATTTTGAAAAATAACAGTAGGTGCAAAAAGTCACTTACTTACTGCTAAATCCACATATTTATCACACAATATCAAAGCAAGAGTTGAAAGGTTACATGACTTCAAAGACTTCACAGACTCTGAGAAGAGTTTTTATTTTCCTTCCCGTATTTTCTACCATAAATTGACCAATGGAGTTGACCCGAGCGCTTTGTTAAATGCTTGTTTTGCTGTACAATACTGTGGTGGGCTTAAAATTGGAAAAAGTGAGCCTGCCCTATCGACAACCTCAACATTTATGGGATAGAATGAGCGCTCTGAAAAAAAAAAAGTTATTTTCAACTTGCCTTGACATGACTAGGTCAATATCAAAAATGCCCATGGTCTAAAAGCTGGAGTAAAGTTGGTGGAGGCCTAAAGTCCACCTATGGGATCCAGATCCCTTCAAAAACCACACATAGGACAGGATACTCTCCACTCAAGACTACAGCCAGAAACAGATGGGACAACAATATTAGACTTCAATTACAGAACCACACTGATGTCTGGCCTTCTTTTCTTGGCTGGAGAGAATTGCCAAACTAGTGACTGCCAAGCCTTAATACAAAACCTGCATAGCAAGAGGACACTTTGTGATTTTAGGTAACCAACAGCCAACAAGATAAAAGGTAGGGCATACAGCCGAAAGCTACTATGTTCCCATTGGATAACTATTTCTCTCCATCCTCTTGTGGCTTTAACAACTGTATTGGAAAAAAACAGGAAGTGAAAGTTGGTGGTGGAGGCCCCTTTGATCCCCAGTAAGGTGGGAGTTATGGGGCACATGCAATGTGTGTCATCCCAATAATCTAGCCATGATTGATCCATAATTTGGCCATCTCACTAGTTGGATACACAGAAGAGGAAGAACTCCATAGAGATCCCTCATTATGGTTTTACCACCCAGGACAAAAGGGCATGGTGTTTGTTTCCCTCTCCTCAATCATTTTAAGATGCAAGAGACAATTCCATTCTCTTCGCTAGCAATGTAGTTCCTCTATAGATGGATGTTCTGGACATGTTCTTACAGCCCAATAGTAAAGGAGATGAGACTAGGCAGGGATAATCCAAGAGCCCCATGTTCCCCACATGGGCTACCCATATGGTATAATCTTGATCTCTACTTTGTATGTAGGTGGTAAAACTCTACTCCAACTCCTATGGCCATTGTCCTCTTTGTGTCTTAAATTTTCTGTCCATTTTGGATATAACCCAGGTTCTTTCCTGACTACACCTTTTGATCGCCGCCTGCCCTGACCTGTTTTTATCTTATTGTGCTGCATGAACTCTTCCAGCCTTGACTTCGTACAACAACCATGCTTCTGTGTCACTTCTGGTACCTCGCATGGAAATATCTTCTGCAAGCCAGCGATGACATCTTTTAGAGATTACTCCGTGGGTGCAAACAAATATTCCATGTGCACCATCCATACTCACATCAGGTATGTTTTAATCTGAAAATTCTAAAAACTCTTGACTTCCAACCCTTGACTTAGCCATAAACCAAATCTAATCTTTTGACCATTGAGAGGCCCACCAGAAACCATCTCATCGACAAGAGTGGCGCTATGTCTAATCTCAGACAACCAACCCCTTTAAGGTGTGAAGCCTTTGTTACAATGGCGGCTTCTGTGTTTTGTCAAATTCCATAACAAAAGCCGTCTCTAAATTGTACGAAAACAAACACTACAATAATTGTAAGACACGTATATGGTAGTCAATGAAGAAGTGACAAGGCGGATTTTTCCATGCTGGTATAATGTTATTCTGTTGGTAATAATGTCTTTCCCCTGCTGGTTAAAACACTTCTAGCCTGAGATTATAGCAAATTGTAGTAATGATCGAACATTTTTGCTATGCAATGATAAAAAGCTATTTATTCTGACTCAATAGCGGCACAATAACATGACAGCGCTGTGTTTGTCTTTATCTTGATCGCTGTTATTTTGTGAGAATACAGTTTTAGCTGAACTATCCCAATATTCAATAAACTTACAATTTTGAAAACAAATGTTTTTTTTCAGTTCACAAGGTCATGGGATATATAAGTTGGATTCACGCATGGCAATGTCTGCCCCATTTGTATGAATGGAACGAGCAGATAGTCATGTGATTTCCTCCAAAACTACACATGATGATGAATGGACCTTCAGTTACAAAATTTACTACCCAGGACTCCATGGTTTCAAAAAAAGTGTTTTTTTGGAAAATCATCACGTCAGTTTTTGTGCCCTAATGGTGCCACCCCAATGGCAATAGTCTACCTCCTACATAAACAATGTTATTAACTGTGGGGGGAGGGGGGTACACTATTACAGTAATAGCGCCCCCCAACATAAGTCATGATATTACCTCGGGAGCACTATTACTGTAATAGTGGCATAAAAGCGCCCCTCACAGGTAATAGTCTCCCCTCCCCCTAGATACTGAACTATAATTATATTGTACTTACAGATCACTGAAGCTGTGACCGGGACCTGTTCTGGAACATAGGATGTGGGACCCGGAGGAGAATAGAAGATGCTCACATACTGTGTGCTAGAATAGGTCCCAGGTGCTGCATAAGTGAAGTGTAAGTACGATATATAATTATAATTCAGAGCATGAGGCGGAGGGGTGCCTGAAGGTGCCCCTAACACTGTGGGGGTGGTGGGGGAGTGCCGGGAATAATGTGCAGGTCGCAACTTAGGAGCAGTCAGTGGTGCAGCCTGACACTCACTATCTGCATCTCCTATCTATCATATTTATCTGCCTAATTATCTATCTATCTATCTATCTATCTCATATCTATCTATCTATCTATCTATCTATCTATCTATCTATCTCATATCTATCTATCTATCTATCTATCTCTATCTACAGCTATCTATCTATTTATCTATCTATCTCATATCTATCTATCTCATATCTATCTATCTATCTATTTCATATCTATCTATCTATCTATCTATCTATCTATCTATCTATCTATCTATCTATCTATCTATCTATTTGTGTATCTATCTCCCTATCTCATATCTATCTATCTATCTCATCTATCTATCTATCTATCTATCTAATCATCTTGCTGAAAAGCTGAAAAGGCCAATGAGCAAAAGGTTAAGTTGTAGTTTGTTACTGCTGTCTATTTTAAGTGTTAATGTACAGTAGGTTTTAAGATATTATTTGCTACATCTGTATCTGTTGCTCTATTGGTCTATTTATCTGTCTACTATCTATTTATCCATTTGTCTGTATTTCTATTATAGTAGCCTGCCTCCTGTCTGTCTATCTATCTATCTATCTATCTATCTATTATTTAACGTACAAGCTTTTCATTCAAATACATTCGGTTATCTTGTAACCTCTATCTACCTGTCTATTCTTTATCTATTATTATTTATCTAAGGTGTCTGTGTAAAATATATCCATCTATCTACTATCTATCTATCTATCTATCTATCTATCTATCTATCTATCTCTCTATCTATCTATCTCTCTATCTATCTATCTATCTCATATCTATCTATCTATCTATCTATCTATCTATCTATCTATCTCATATCTATCTATCTATCTATATATCTATCTCATATCTATCTATCTATCTATCTCATATCTATCTATCTATCTATCTATCTATCTCATATCTATCTATCTATCTATCTATCTATCTATCTATCTATCTCATATCTATCTATCTATCATTTCTGCTCCTTCTGAATAATATATTAATGAACATTGTATGATAACAAATTTCCTCTGATTCAACCTTTGCATTTATGGTAAAATAATTAAATCCTTTATGTGTAATGTATATTTTTACAAGCTGAACATTTTCCAGTCGTTTCATTTTTTACTAGCTTTCCTGCCTCTGGCATGCTTCTATATGACCTGAATATGCGCTGCTTACTGTATTCCGATGATTAAAATCATCCTCTCTTGCTCATTTTAGATTCCAAAAATATTCAACAAAGCCCATCTGCCCATTTTGTAATGACATATCTGGGAGCTGAATTTCATTGCTTTATATATCTGCAATTTATGGAATGTAATAGGTGCAGCGTCTTACAATTCTTGAAATGCTAAAAAGGTTTTAACATTTTTGGATTTTTTTTTTCCCAAAGTATGTCACTTTCGTGTTTTAGTTATATATAACATCGCTTTAAAAAGTGTTAACCTAATGTCTGCTAAGGGGGTACAGACTGGAGTCTGTAATATTAAAGGGACGTTAATATTCATGGCCTTTACTTAGGATAACCTTATGTGTGGCATTGTGACTTGGTTAACAATAAAACAGATTCGGTGCTCACTTTAAGTCAGCAGGGGTGATGGGAGCAAGACCCCCACCAATAAAATATTCAGCGACTGTACTTGGTATCACAGCTCAGCCTATTCACTTGAATGGGACTGAGCTGCCATCAGGCCATGTGACCAATGATTGTCAATTCACATGGCTGTGAAGCTGTCCTTCAACCATCTGGGGGTCCCAGGTGTCACACTCCTATGGATCTTCAGTTGATGACTTATCCTAAGGAAAGGTCATCAGTTTAAAAGTCCCGGAAAACCCCTTAAAGGGGTATTCCCATGAACATAACCATTTTAAAATTTGTAGATAATTAAAAGTTAAACATTTTTGCAAATATAAGTAATTAAACATTTTGCAGTATCTTTTCTAAATATCTTGTGATCACAAGTTGTTGTCTTGATCGGTTACCAGTGGATACGACCATGAATGCAGGATCTTTCTAAGGTCAGAAAATTAGCCATGATTTCCTTATTGTGGCCGGGATATCTTCTAATACATGTAGTGTCCCTGCCTGGTAACCCAGCTACAATAAGAAAACCATGGCTGGATACCTGGCAAGTCCCAGACCATAAAAAGTTTCTGCATTTGTGGTCGTATCCATTGGCAACCGATCAAGACAACAGACTGTCACCACTAAGATGATTAGAAAAAAATCTTTAAAAATCTGCAGAATTTTTAACTACTTATATTTGCAAAAATGTTTAAATTTTAATTATCTACAAATATAGATATGATTATGTTCATGGGAATACCCCTATGGAAGCTCAAGAAAATCCCTTTAAGTCACTCATGTTATTTGCTCAAGTTCAGTGATAACGGTAACTGATATCCTAGTTGTTTCTATATTGAAAGCAAAAATCACAAAATAAAGACATAAATTCCATAGTGAGAGGTCCGTGCATCTGATATGGGTCTTTGGAGAGAGTCCAGGCTCAGTCCTAGTTGGTCTCATCCCCCTTGCTAGTGGGCGGGGAGAAACTGTGCAAGATTTCCCTCCCCTGAGGAACTGTGTTAGCAAAAATGGTTGGCAATTGACCCAAAGGTCCTAAAAATGAGAGCAGAGGAGAAAACAAACATCAGACCCTTATGTCCTCTAATATTTCTCATCAGAGCAGTGGGTCCTCTAAGACACAATCAGGTTGGCACTGGCTACAAAGGGGCACGGAGACTGAGAAGTCTCCCCATTCTTCACCTTTAAAGGGGTATTCCCATGAACATAACCATGCCTATATTTGTAGATAATTAAAAGTTAAACATTTTTGCAAATATAAGTAGTTAAAAATTCTGCAGAGTTTTAAAGATTTTCTCAAACTATCTTAGTGGTGACAGTCTATTGTCTTGATCGGTTGCCAATGGATACGACCACAAATGCAGAAACTTTATATGGTTTGGGACTAGTCAGAAACCCAGCCATGATTTTCTTATTGTAGCTGGGATATCAGGCAGGTGCACTACAAGTATCAGAAGATATCCCGGCCACAATAAGGCAATCATTGCTGATTTTCTGAACTTAGAAAGGTCCAGCATTTATGGTCATATCCACTGGCAACCGATCAAGACAACAAGACTGTGACCACAAGATATTTAGAGAAAATCTTTAAAACTCTGCAAAATGTTTAATTACTTATACTTGCAAAAATGTTAGCTTTTAAATATTAGTGTGAAGTTAGGCTTTGCTACATCTGTAGCACATGTGTCTGTGTGTGGTCCTTTAAGGTCAAATATTTTTGAGAACTCTACATTCATATTCAGACCGCCATCCAATTATCTCTTCCGCCGCTCACATCAAAACATCCGTAGTAGTGAACTTCTTCACTTATCTGGCAATATCAAAGAGAAGTCTCTGCAAATTACAACTTTACTAGTGGAATAAACACCATGTTTGTATGTGGAGATTACATGGCAAAAAAGCTAAGGGTTTTATCTCAATTACGAAGAAACCAACAAAGTTACTTTAAGTTTCATCTATCGAAGATTACCTTAAGAGAAAAAAAAGGCAAAAAAAGCTTTCACCATTGGAAATAGACCAAGTGATTGTAAGGTAGCAGATGGTCTTGGAGATAAAGAATAACAACAAGTGCATTTGTGAAACTGTTCTGAAGCTAAGAACGTCTCTTTAATACTTTATGCTCAATGTTCTCTATTGTTTGGACATTTTTAAGTTCATGCCCATGAGAAAGGAACTTCAATGTACTAAAAAGAAATTCCAAATAATGGGGTTGCAATGTACAAGAAATAACTTTTATAAGAATTGGCCAAATGGAAGCTTCAGTTTCTTGCAAACTTGCAATGAAAAGATCCAGCTACTTGGAAAAAACATTGATGCTTGGAAGAGTTGACGGAGAAATAGGCTGAAGATGACCAAAGGTGGATGAAGATTACTAATAATACAGTAAATCGTATCATTTCTCAAATCGTCCTGACATGGTGCTCCATGGTAAAAATGAAAATGGCTGCTGCTTATAGATGTTGTGGTCGCGAACGTCCAGAACATCATGCCGAAGGAAGCAAAGAAACTCGAAAAGTAACAAGATCTTGAGATTGAGCAGAATGTGGAGGACCAAAATCAGAATTGTGCCTGTCGTGGTCGGAGCTCTAAAAAGTATTTGAAAAAAATTTTTCAAGAGCCATCATAATGCCCGAGAGGTGGGGAACATCGCACTTATTGGCACTGCACACATCCTTAGAGAAGTATTGGGTTAAGGCTAGAGATGAGCGTATTTCTCAAAAATTCGATTCGGCAGCTTCGCTGAATTTCCAAAAACATTTGCTTCGATCCGAATTACTTTGCGGCGAATCATGTTAAAAACAGCTATTTTCCTGGCTGCAGAGAGCCAAGGGAATATGGGGATACGCATTTTACGCTAAGGACACATTGGAATAGGATATTCTACTTGTACCTTTGCCGTTGCATCATGCCCCCTGTGATGTCCCGGTCCATTGGGCATGTGCAGAGCCGCTCGGAATAGAGTCAAGATGACTGCCGGACATGTGCAGAGCCGCTCGGAATAGAGTCAAGATGGCCACTGGACATGCGCAGAAATGGTCTTGTAGGGGATATAATCAAGATGGCTGCCAGACATGCGCAGAGCCGCTCGGAATAGAATCAAGATGGCTGCGGACATGCGTGTGGCTGCTTGTAATAGATTCAAGATGGCCGCCAGACATGCACAGAGCCGCTCAGAATAGAGTCAAAATGATCTCCGGACTTGCACAGAAACGGTCTTGTATGGGATGACTGGTGGCCATATTGATTCTATTCCGTGCGGGTCTGCGCATGTCCGTCAGCCATCTTGATTCTATTCCATGCAGCTCTGCGCATGTTTGGAGGCCATTTTTATTATTTTACTACACGAGCGAGGAGGACCAGGACATCGCAGGGGGTGTGATGCAATGGCAAAGGTAGGAGTAGAATAGCCTTTCTAAAGGCTATTCCGACTTGCCATTAGTTTAAAATGTGATTCGATACCACGAACCGTGAGGAAATCTGAATTCGATTTGAATCAAAGATTTCCTGAAATTCAGATTGAATTCCACTACTTTCAATGGCTAACACGGTACAATATTATACTACTATGAATTCCACTTCATCAGCTTCGATTCGCTCATCTCTAGTTAAGGTTCTATGTCCTGGACTATAAGTCGCTGGAAGAAGGATGAGATATTCTAATGATAACAATCATGAAGATGTTTTTGTAAAATTTGAAGACCCAGATGACAGGACCTTCTAGAGAAACACTTCATATTGCTGACAGCAGCCAAAACCAACCAAAGACACAATGAAATTTATACATTTCATATACTTTGGCTAAGAAAGAAAAGCTGAATTTAGAATTGTCCACAAAGCCAACCAATAGTAACAGTGTCCTGTAGAACTCTGGGTGTAATAGTCTTTACTTCTCTGATTCCACATGGTGCATTAGCTAGTGAGAATTCTTCAATTCCGGTTTCTTGATTTCCCATATACAGCTTAGTTTACCCATAAGATATAAAATATCTCTACAGTCTGTGAGTAAAGAAATCTATGTCAAGTTTATATTACAGATCGTACAGCGTTAGAAACAGGCAGACAAGCTGACCCTCCCACAGGCTGAAAAAGCAGCTGTGGATACAAGTATGAACTGCAACACTGTTTCAATATCTCAGAGTAAGGGGGCGTTCACACTACTGTTGGTGACCATCAGTAGTGTCCGTTGCTATTGTCCGTTACAAGATTTTAGCATCGGACACTAGCTGAACCATCAGAAATCCGTTAAAATTTTCATTCATTTCAAAGGGTTTTTATATTGTGTCCGTTTACACCCAGTCCGTCAGAAGTCAGTTTTTTTCCACGGACAAAAAATCCTACATGCAGGACTTTTTTGTCCGTTTGGAAAAACGGATTCTTGATGGACAGCAAGTGTCCGTCATTTTTTTAACATTGAAGTCTATGGGTAACGGACTTATAATGGACAGTAACTGATAGCTGTCAGTTACTGTCCGTTATTTTATGTCCGTTTTTTTCTGCGCATGCTCAGAAAGCAGAAACAAACAAACAAAAAAAACCGGACAGTGTTAAAAAACGGACACTAACTGATGCTAACGGACACTAACTGATGCTAACGGACACTAACTGATGCTAATGTGTCCGTTTTTTTAACTAAACCATTAATTGGATCAGTTAAAAAAACTGACACATTAACATCAGTTAGTGTCCGTTATGATAGGTGTCCGTTTTAGTTTTTTTTAACGGACACCTTCATAACGGACTCCAACGTTAGTGTGAACCCTGACTAACATCTTTCCGTATGAATGCCACAATCTGTTATGCCGGATTGCCTTCTTCACATTGCTCCTCAGTGCCCTCTCTTTCTTTTCTCCTTTACCCCAAGGGGAAGGTGATGTAGTGGAATGGCTGCATCTGTGGGAGCGAGCAGACGTCTGGTCATGTAGGTAGCCAAGCCCAAAGCATAGTAGCAGCCGTGAGGCAGGATCCAGGAGGTGGCACTCGGAAGGTAGACTCGGGAGACAGGAGGCGGGACTCTGGAGCAGGACTCGGGAGTGGGTGTGCAGATTTTGCCCTGCCGTTGCGGGAAGTAGCGGGGCAGTAGTCCAGGAGCTTCGGTATTCCTATTCTCAGTGACGTCACATGATATAACCTAGCGCTGGAGGTGCTGACTGTAACTAGGGATTATTTTTGGAGTAGGGTTTATATGTCAAGCCTACTCCAAAAACCCTGCAAAATCTAGCTAGGGCTTATTTTGGGGGTAGGGCTTATGTTTGGAGAAACTGGGTATTATACACTGGGGTCTGAAGGGACTCAAGAGTATAATAGTGGTTCGTGGTTGGTCCAGCTGAGCCCAAACATTTTGGAGACTTTGTAACAGGCCCGGCTGGCTATCGCTCGCAGTTCACTCATCCCTAGTTCCAAGCGTCATATCTAGAGATGAGTGAAGTTTTCAAAAATTCGATTCGGCAACTTCGCCGAATTTTCCGATACGATTCTATTCAATCTGAATTAAATCGCGGTGAATAAATAGCTTTTTCCTGTCTGCAGAGAGCCGGGGTGGGCGGGTGGATGGCAAAATGGTGGAACCCCTTGGAGGCCGCTGTCATGTTTGACCGCGGCATCCGAGGCGTTAAAACCCCCGATAGGTTATGAAGCAGGGTGTTAGCTGTCAGTTATAGATAACACCCTGCTTTATAACCGATCGGGGGCTTCAACACCTTGGATGCAGCGGTCAAACATGCCGTGGGTGCTCGCGAAGGGGTTAAAGGGCTGTGACATCACAGGGCTGGCTGCTGATTGGCTGTACGCCTGGCATTGTGGGTGATCCCGCGTTCCCAGAGTTCCTTGCCCCATGTCCTAACATGTACAGCAGCCATTTTGAACAAAATGTGATTCGTTACCACGAAGCATGAGAAAAATCCGGATTCAATGCGAATCGAATATTTCCTGAAATTCGGATCAATTTCCACTTTGTCAGCTTTGATTTGTTCATCTCTAGTCATATCCCCACTGAACTTCATTTGATGACCCATCCTAAAGATAGACCTGGAAAAACCCTTCACCTTTTTATATTTGTGCTATAGTACAGTAGCTCTTGTGTGGGATTGGACCAGATGGGCTTGCCACTTGATACTAGGACCACTCCTCAAGACCTGCTGTTTTGGAGGTCACGATTTGACCGTTGCGAAAGTTGCTCAGATCCTTACGCTTGCCCATTTTTCCTTCTAAACAACACATCGACTTCAGAAATTGACTGTTTTCTTGCTTCTATATATAGCCAAACCTTAAGAGGTGCCATTGTATCCAGATAATCAATGCTATTCATTTCACCTGTCAGTAGTTTTAATGTTATGGCTGATCGTCGTATTGGTTGTTGTTCATTTCTGCTTTTTATTCTCAGCGAGCGTAAAGTTGAAACAAAGATAATGAGAGTCAGAATAGTTTTTTTCTCCTTGTAAATTGAAAAATAGACAAACAAAACTTTATAATAACAGACTTTTAGAAATCTTGAGAGAAAGCCAATAAAGTAAAACTGCAAGTCAAGAGATATATAATTTAGATGACTTTTTGAGAAGAGACTTAATAAAAAAAATCTATATAAAAGAACAAACAATCTATATCTCTCACCGAATGGTCTGATAAATTGAGAAATGCACATTCACATTCTTTATATAAACAAAAATGTTGCAAGGAATTATTTTGTCATTTTATATGTTACTTGTCTGAGCAAATCTAAAAAAAATTTAAGCTCCATGCCACCATAGAAGCCCCATTCTAGACAGTTTATTTTTTTGTATATGGTCACTATGCTGAAATGCGGTAGATCTAAACCCAAAAATATATTTGATAAAAGTAGTATTAAAGTAACCAAATATTACTTATACCAGGATCGTATTTATAACGACCCCCTAAATAACCTTATAGGGTAATAATTTCTGGGATTTTTCCAATGCAGATAATTAAAGAATAAAGCAAATATGCAAATAGGGTTGAATAAAAATGGGTCTCCGTGGTAACAGACTACAAACAAACCCTATGTAGTCTGATTTTGTGA
Source organism: Leptodactylus fallax (assembly GCA_947044405.1). Lineage (NCBI taxonomy): Eukaryota > Metazoa > Chordata > Amphibia > Anura > Leptodactylidae > Leptodactylus > Leptodactylus fallax. The sequence continues at coordinate 218,361 of CAMRHE010000419.1, forward strand.
TCATTTTGTCATTGTCATCCATCCGTCTCCTAAATTTAGGTAATATACTAAGTATATGTAAGACATAGGGGGCAGTTAAAATGTAGTATGACCATAGAATCATATAGCATTTGTTAAAATGCGTTAAAAAATACACCCCAGTTATGTATACTATATAGCTCCTAGGCACACCCGATTTATGTCTCCATGGTTACTGAAAACAAACATTGTAGTCCTGTATTATTGAACTCCCATTATCTTTGCTTTTTGCTACCCTACGGAGAGAGCACAAGGCAGGGAAGATAGAACGATATATATAAGTGTTGATTTCAGAATCAGACTACAAACAGAATTTCTTCGTAGTCTGTAACCATGGAGACAATAATGGCAGATTATTAAACATGACTATTTGTATAGTTGCTTTATTTTTTAGTTTAGACTCACATAGCCACCCAACTAAGCCCCACAATCTTTACCCTATCTTATGCTTAAATGAAAGTCAACTAGTCAACAACATAGGCATAGAGTGGCACAGAGACTTGATGGATATTTGTAATATACTGCAATATAGAGATGGGCGCTCTGATTCTGCCTCCTTATAGCATCTGGTGCTCACCTGTGACGTCATGACGCTCCAGGTGCCCATGTCACTGCTGAGGCCTGTGATTGGGCCTGGGCATATGACATCAAAGGAGAGAGCCAGAGGAAGAGATAGAGCGCCAGAGGCCCAAAAGAAGTAATGAAAGGTGAGTACAAATGTTTTTTATGTTTGTCACCTTCCCTGGGCCTCCACCTATTATACTCTGGGGTCTGAAGAGACCCCAGAATATGATGATTTCACTTCCAGTTCTATCCGAACAAGTTCAGACCTAAGTAGACTTGGGGATCGCTTCATCCAAATGGGGTTTTCTCTTGCTAAACTTTTGGGGCCCATTATTGTGTCAAAGATTGGGCCAAAAGTGGATCCTCTGGTCCCCTGTATATGTGTTATGGCTTGTGTTTCCCAAAAAATATGATATTTGACATACAATACTGGCTTCCTATTATACCTCCCAGCTGTCCTGTTTTTGTGGGACCATTCCATGAACGAACCCCAAAGAGGTGTGGTTTATGCAGATTTGTAAAGAAGTACGCATCTGTGCAGTTTTCGACTGGTCACAAAGGAAATGTAACTAGGTAACGATGAGTGGACTTAAAGGGGTTCTCTATGATTTTCTAAATCTAAATATCGGATTCTGGGTGGCTGACAGTCGCTTCCCACATGGCTCAGCTGTTTGGGGGTTGCGTCCATTCTGTGTACTATACAGTGCATGTTGCCTCTGACCTTGATAGTGGCTGGGCTCCGGTACTGCAGCTCTGCTCTTATTGAAGTCAATGGGATCTGAGCTGCAGTACCAGCACTGGCCACTATACAGGGAAACAACTGCTTCTAACTCCATGTACTGTATAGTACTAGGACAAGATGTACCCCAGAATAGCTGATCCCCCTATAATCACATATTTATGGCCTATCCTATGGAAAAAAAATTGCGGACAAGCCTCTTAACATGGGAGTCAATAGATATGGATGTACAGTGATTACCAAAAGTATTGGCACCCCTGCAATTCTGTCAGATAATACTCAATTTCTTTCAGAAAATGATTGCAATCACAAATGCTTTGGTAATAATATCTTCATTTAATTTGTCTTCAATGGAAAACCACAAAAAGAATTGTCAAAAAGCCAAATTGGATATAATTCCACACCAAACATAAAAAAGGGGGTGGACAAAAGTATTGGCACCCTTTGAAAAATCAGGTGATGCTTCTCTAATTTGTGTAATTAACAGCACCTGTTACTTACCTGTGGCACATAACAGGTGGTGACAATAACTAAATCACACTTGCAGCCAGTTGAAATGGATTAAAGTTGACTCAACCTCTGTCCTGTGTCCTTGTGTGTACCACATTGAGCATGGAGAAAAGAAAGAAGATCAAAGAACTGTCTGAGGACTTGAGAAGCAAAATTGTGAGGAAGCATGAGCAATCTCAAGGCTACAAGTCCATCTCCAAAGACCTGAATGTTCCTGTGTCTACCGTGCGCAGTGTCATCAAGAAGTTTAAAGCCCATGGCACTGTGGCTAACCTCCCTAGATGTGGACGGAAAAGAAAAATTGATGAGAGATTTCAACGAAAGATTGTGCGGATGGTAGCTAAAGAACCTCGACTAACATCCAAACAAGTTCTAGCTGCCCTGCAGTCCGAGGGTACAACAGTGTAAACCCATACTATCCGTCGGCGTCTGAATGAAAAGGGACTCTATGGTAGGATACCCAGGAAGACCCCACTTCTGACCCAGAGACATAAAAAAGCCAGGCTGGAGTTTGCCAAAACTTACCTGAGAAAGCCAAAAACTTTTTGTAAGAATGTTCTCTGGTCAGATGAGACAAAAGTAGAGCTTTTTGGGAAAAGGCATCAACATAGAGTTTACAGGAAAAAAAAAGAGGCCTTCAAAGAAAAGAACACGGTCCCTACAGTCAAACATGGCGGAGGTTCACTGATGTTTTGGAGTTGCTTTGCTGCCTCTGGCACTGGACTGCTTGACCGTGTGCATGGCATTATGAAGTCTGAAGACTACCAACAAATTTTGCAGCATAATGTAGGGCCCAGTGTGAGAAAGCTGGGTCTCCCTCAGAGGTCATGGGTCTTCCAGCAGGACAATGACCCAAAACACACTTCAAAAAGCACTAGAAAATGGTTTGAGAGAAAGCACTGGAGACTTCTAAAGTGGCCAGCAATGAGTCCAGACCTGAATCCCATAGAACACCTGTGGAGAGATCTCAAAATGGCAGTTTGGAGAAGGCACCCTTCACATCTCAGGGACCTGGAGAAATTGGCCAAAGAAGAATGGTCTAAAATTCCAGCAGAGCATTGTAAGAAACTCATTGATGGTTACCGGAAGCGGTTGTTCGCAGTTATTTTGTCTAAAGGTTGTGCTACCAAGTATTAGGCTGAGGGTGCCAATACTTTTGTCCGGCCCATTTTTGGAGTTTTGTGTAAAATGATCAATGATTTGACTTTTTTTTTCATTCTCTTTTGTGTTTTTTCATTGCAAGCAAAATAAATGAAGATATTATTACCAAAGCATTTGTGATTGCAATCATTTTCTGGAAGAAATTGAGTATTATCTGACAGAATTGCAGGGGTGCCAATACTTTTGGCCAGCACTGTATACACTTAAGAAATGAAATGAAATTGCTCCCTCCATTGCCACAGGCACCAATGTGAACAAAGGGAGGTCTGTACATCTCTGTAGAATATGTAAATGCCACATTGTAAGGTAAAAAGCAATGGGTGTTCCCAGAAATGGTATGAAATTAAAGGCATCCAAAGAAGGCAATGCATTACCAAAGAGCTGATTCAATATTGCTATTAAAATCACAGAGATGCTCCCTATTTTCTCTGTAAGACGTCCCGTGAAAGCTTATATTACAGTATGTCCATTGCTCACTGAAGGTTAAGTGAGCATCCGCCAGTATAGTATAATATAAATGCAAATTTGCATAAAATACACAGGGATAAGAGCAATATATAGAATTTATGCACCATCTTAATGCTCTCCACTTACTCCTGGCGTGGGAAATGATAGGTTAGCATGCGTACGGATCAATCTCCCGGTATTGAAATAGTATCTTAGAACATTTAATGTGCTGACTTTATTCCAAGAGGCACATTCAGATTTATTCTCACTTTCCCTATGTAGAACCTGTGACAAGTTTGCAAATCCGGTTGTTTAGTTAAAACCAGGCAGAATTCTTCTTGATTTTACTTCCCTGATTAGATAAAACAGATTTCACGGCTTAAAGTTCTCCAATCTGCAAGGAATTTCTATCAACTCTTCCGAAGCACTTGTAAGTCAAGATCAATGTCATAAAATTAAGCGCTGTGAATGTTAGTAGTTAAATTGGACTGCAGCATGAACTCTGACTGTAAATTTATTAAAGCCAAAATACACGAAAAAGCTCAAGACGCTGAGATTTTAGGTATAAGAAAAAATTTATCATGGTAAGGCTTAAAGAAGGACAGCCTTCCTGGATACATCAGGGGTCCAACTTAAAGGTTCAACTTTAAAAAAAAAAAATAAAATCTCCTACTGTTGTTTTGTGTGCAGCTCCTTTGTAGACCTATGTGTCTCCGTGGTTACAGACTACTCTGTGTTGTCTGATCATGCAGTCATACTTTTTCCCATCATCAAGGACATACAGTACAAACCAAAAGTTTGGACACACCTTCTCATTCCAAAAGTTTTCTGTATTTTCATGACTATAAAAATTGTAGATTCACACTGAAGGCATCAAAACTATGAATTAACACTTGTGGAATTATATACTTAACAAAAAACTTTTGGTCTGTACTGTATGTAAGTGGGTATGACAACACAACAAACAGCACAAGCGTTTGTAGTCTGTAACCATGGAAACACATAGGTTAGCATAGTAGCTGTACTGTAGTAGGAAATTTAAAAAGTTGGTAAAGCAAAGAAAAAATACCTGCAAAGTTGGACCTTGGATTTACCAAAAAAAAAATTGGAAGTGACAATGACGTTTATCGTTCTAGGTCCAGTGGTTGAAAATGAAGCATCAGTAAAGTTAATACTACTTAGTGCTACTTACGGCTCTGATGCTTTCAAAATGGCCGTCTTCTTTTTCAAAATCAACCGGTTGTTCGTTTAGAGTCCAGAAGAAGCTGATATCGAGGAGAGGATCATGGATGGCTTTGCAGCTAAGAACAACGCTCTCCCCAACGGTGAGTTCAGTTCTTTTCGGTGTTAGTTCTATCTTTGTAGGTTCTAGATATAGAGAGTGAGAGGATGACATTTCTTAGTTGTTTCATATGTATCGACAATATGTTTCAACCTCCACCAGAACATGTATGGAAAAACATAAGTAATCCATTTATTTTTTGGGGACCACTCAACAAAAAAGGAATTGTCCAAAGTGGACAACCACCATAGTATTGACCAGATACTACTAAAATTATATCGAAATGCAATTAACCCTTAGGCACACCATAACATAACTGTAGGTCCTGGAGAGAGCTTCATTAGCACACCAGGATGTACAGTTACGTCCCAGCTCCCGGGGCTTTTCTCTAGCACGGAGTATGGCTGGGTATCCGGAGCTCAGCTGTTGCCAGCAGCTGAGACTCCCCTGTGACTGAAGAGGGACCACTGGAAGCCTCCCCTCTCCAGCCACCGCTGTGATTGGTGGGGCTGTACAGTGCAGCTATGCGGCAGTACTGATACCGGTGACAGTGCCCCGGGACAGGGAGTTCGGAGTATCAGCTGTATAAAACAGCTGATACTCCGATCTGACCAGCAGGGACCTGTCACAGCCTCCACTAGCCAGCGATCATCATTCACAGCGCAGCCAGAAAGCAGAGGAGAGGTGAGTATTAGTTTTTTTTTTTATTCTGTCAGGATCCATTATGACTATGAAGATCAGGATGATTCATTTTAAAGAAGAGATTCTCCTCTTTAAAATGATACCAAGATCTCCATGATGCATCTTACAGATCGGGAGCAATTCCCTGCTGAAAACACTATTTGGCCATTAAGATTCTAATGCAGATCTCAATTCCCGACAGCGTTTTAACAGCAAATCGCTCCAGATCTGTAAGATGCATCATGGAGATCTAGGAGAATCTCATCTTTAAAATGAATTCATGGTGATCTTCATAGACCAAATGGATCCTGAGATATGGGGCTCTAAATTGTCCACCCCCCTCCAGCCATCTTAGCCAGCTGCGTAAAGGAGGAAGGAGGGGGGAAGAGAGCTGCAGATTGCACAGATGATGATGATGATGATGATGATGATGATTATTCATCATCATTATCTGTGCATAACCTGTATGTGACTGGGTGGGGGGGGGGTAGCAGGGACTTCTGGTTACTTCAGGTTACATCAACACATGTGGTATTTTTGTGCCTGAGAGAATTTGTACAACAAACTATGGGATGCATTTTCCCCTTTAACCCCTTGTGAATGTCCAAATTTTAGGGTTAAATGAACATACTATTGAAAAAAATTGAAATGTATATTTTTCGCCTTTATTTTGTTTTAATTCCTGTGAAGCGCCTAAAGGGTTAACAAACTTCTCAAATACTGTCTTGAATTGTTTTGGTGGTGCAGTTTTGAAAACGGGGTGATTTATGGGGGTTTCTAATACAAAGACCTTTCAAAGCCCCTTTGGAACTGAATTAGTACCCTAAAAAATGTGTTTTGTAAATTCTCTTGAAAATTCCTGTTAGACTGTAAGCCTTATAACGTCCAAAAAAATTAAATGAATGTTTAAAATTTGATGTCAACATAAAGCAGAGATATGGTAAATTATGTTTATTAACTAATTTGAGTGGTATGACTCTCTATATGAAAAAAGGATAATTTCAAACTTTGAAAATTGCATATTTTTCTAAAGTTTCACCAAATTTCCTATTTTTTCATAAATAAACAAAAACCATATTGAACCAAATTTACATCAAAGACGAAGTACAATTTGTCTCGAAAAAAACATTCTCAAAATCACCTGGAAAAGCGTTCCAAAGTTATCACCACATAAAGTGACACATGTTATATTTGAAAAATGGGGCCGTGTCATAAAGTCCAAAAGTGGCTGCGACGCCAAGGGGTTAAAATCCATCTGCCTAACGGCTAGTGCCAATTTTATATCCAGCTGTACTTAGGCTATGTCTTTCACTTGCAATGAGTGTCGCTCACAGGTTGGTCTACACCTATAACTAATAGAACAAAAGTTGACCATACACATGTGAGCTGTTGGCCAAAAGCCAAGTCTAGTCTTCCATATTCCATTGTATACATGCTTACTTGGCCAAACATGTATGTTTTTTTCAATAGGGAAAGAACTGGCTTATCTACTGTTGGAACACATAATTGGGCATGTTGAAATCGATCATGCCTAATGCAGGCAAAACAGGGCAGAAGGGAGTAAACCACTGCCAGATATCCCTCTTGGCACCTTACAGTATATGCAATTGAGAATGAAAGGATTGGGCATGTTAAATTCCAAGAGCCCTATCCTTATCTACCCAGACATCTACCATCGAGGGAGAGTTGGGAGGCCATCATAAACATTAGATGGTTGGCCACTCCAGCCAGCTGGTTTGGCTGCTGTATGGTCAACTTAAAGGAAGTCTATCACCAGAACCCAAGATGTAAACCCAGCACTGCAGATAGATAGGTTATAGTCACCTGAATAAAACGGTGTTCTCTTAAGAATCAGTGTATTCATTGCTGAGCTACTGCTTTTTTTGTCAATATGCAAATGAGCACTTTGGAGCAATGAGGATGTTGCCTTTGCTCCAAAGAGCTCATTTTTATATTGATAAAAACAGAGGTTTCTTGGCAACTGGTAGCGATTTCTTGGCAATGGAGGCAGCGATTCCCAAGGGCAAAACACCATGTGAGTCAGGTGACCCTAACCTATCTCCAGGTTAAGGTTTGGATGTTGTGTTATGGTGACTACTGGAGGCTTCCATAAACACCAAATAGTTGGAAGCCTTTTTGACATTTTTGAGCATGTCCTCTTTTTTAAAAAATTTTTTTTTAAAGTTTTTATGGGCTTCAAGAAGCTGAAACACAGTACATCATCTCTAAACCTTATCCCCTTATTTATAGATTATAGGCTGTGTGCCCCAGCAGGTGCCCTACAATTATTTCATTCTCTCATTAAAATAATCTGCAGATTTAACCAATTCACACGGAAGATACAACGGTCTAATTACGCATTTATCGCATCAGATAAGTCATTACCTGTAACAGACACAACTGTTGTAATTTCTGCAGAACCAAACACATTTTCCCCACGGCATGTGTATTTTCCTTCATCTGATTTAGATGCATTTAAGATCCGTAAACTTCCATCTGGAAGAACAGCTATCCTGGAAAAAGAGAGTTATTTTATACATCTGGAGTCACCGAGGTATAATAAATACTGAGGTTACAATAAAAGCAATAAGATACAAAGTAACAGTTTGTAAGGTTGAAAATTTAACTCCCGGTTTTAAATTTGCAGATCACATTAAGGCCCTATTCACACATCAGTGTTTTGCTTTAGTAATCCAAAAACAGGAGCAGAGACTACACAGAGATAAGGTATAATGGAATGATGTAAACCTATTCTGTGTTTTCAACCTATGCCTGGTTTTGTCAAACACTGAAGCAAACACAGACGTGTGAATAAGGCCTAAATCCTTGGATCAGTGACAGATCTGCAGTAATCTAGTAATCCTAACTTCTGATCCTGAGTAAATTACACCACCCTGGTGCACAGTTAACCCAAGGTGGGAGTTTAAGACAACATGGCTGATTTAATGTGATCAGAGATGGGTTACTCAGGGTCATTGACCTACTTTCAAAAGTAGGTCAATGATTTCAAGGAAGCAGCCGATGACAGCTGTAAACTCAGATTCTCAGTTTATATCGGTCATAGTTTATAGCTGTTGCCTTTTTTTTTTTCAGTGGCCTGGAGTAACCTTAAGCACATGATCGAAACTTTAGATCATGTGTTTTTGGGCTACTATAGGTCAGTTACAGTAAATAAATTACATTTTAGGGCAATTGGAATACTTTCGATTCAGACCAAACTGAAACTGGCCCAAAAATAAATCTCCCGAAATTTGCTCATCTTTAGCTTGTAGATGAGTAGAGGTCTGATCCCTAGGATGTCCACCGATTATGAGAAGGGCAGTTCCTTTCACATCTGTCCAAAAGGAGTGGCAAGTTGAACATGTGTGCTGCCATTCCATTCATTTCTAGGGCTGCCAAAAATAGCCAAGAGTTGTACTATGATGGATACCCTTAGATGACTGAGGCCTGAGGCCCTGCCAACTTTGTATGGGCAATACACATAGTCCACAATTATACAGACAGGAAGTAGAAAGCTAGCTCTAGATCAATGTATAAGCTATGAGGGATGGCACTGAAGATAAGGAACAGAAGGAGCACAAGATGAAATGTAAGATAAGTATATGGCATACAGTAGGCATCAATGGTCTCTCAAGGTCCATGATGTTACCTTGGAGGCCAGAAAACAATGGAAGATGACTGCGATGCAGTGCTGGATGGAGATGGACAATCAGTTTTTGCTATTTTATAGCACCTCCCATGGAGCTCCACTTATACTTTGGGGTTTGAAGAGACTCCACAGTGTAATAAAAGCACTTCTGGTTCAGGGAAAACTAAACTGGTGAAGACTATAGATGGGTGAACCAATTCGTTCCAACTCAGGTTCGATCTGAAAATTCCAATTGGTTCAATTTTGATCAAAACTGAACAATAGGGGATTCCTCCTGGACTAACGATAATGGTCACCCTGACATGCATTGCGATAAGTTATTACACTCCTCATTATACTTGGTGTGCCCATGTGACCGCTAAGGCCCAATCAAATGCCTCAGTGGTGACCCCGGGTGCATGACATCACCGAGGAGACCAAAACAGTGCACTGGACGCTACGAGGAGGCCCAAAAGAGGTGAGGGAAGTTGAGTATAAATGTTTTTTATTGTTTTCTCACCTCCCCTGGGCCTCCACCTATTATACTCTGAGGTCTGAAGAGATCGCAGAGTATAATATTTCACTTTCGGTTCTATTCGGACTTGGTTAACCCAAAACTAATCCGGGATCCAAGCCAACTGAACACAAAACGAATCTTGAGATGTTCGCCTATCTCTAGTGTAGACTTTGAAAAAATAAAAAAAAAGTTCTATAATTGTTATTTCAAAATTTGACGGGTCCTCTTTGTTCTCTTTTATTAACTATTAGAAGATCTTAAAAGCCATTGTATCACATAAGCATTAAAAACACACTCTCAATATTACACACAACACCGATGAATAAGATGCATCTTGCCTTCTGAGATGCTAATGAAAGGAGTCTTCAACACATGTAAATACCCAGTCTTTAAAGGGATTTGTCACTTTAATTACACAGTTACTGACTGGCTGATTGATATATCCATTTGCAAAACTCATACCAGCTCTCATTTTAGACAACACAGATGTGATTTACACATCCGGAGGAACGCCAAGTACAGGATTATAATTTAGCTGTTTCTCATGTATGTAAATATATACCATCTTTTGTTTGATCAGCGTAGCTATTTATATTGTAAGTGTAAAGTACAAATGCAGCAAAGTTTAACTTGAGACATAACAAATTAACAACACCGGCACAGAATGGTAGTTTGACAATTTCAATGGCTTTTCCATGATTTTTGTGATAAAATATGCTGCAGCAAGTTATTAGAATTCGGGAAGTCAAGTTAAACTTTGCTACAGCTATACAATAGTAAAACACATTACATTACAGCAATATCTGCATGTACAGATATAGCAAAGTTAAACGTTAAGGTGACAAGTTAAACACTGCTACATCTGTACATACACATTTAAAAAGTCTCCAGCTATGAATATCTCTATAAAATTGTGAATAAATACAAACTAAAGTGTGGAATGGAAAGGCTTGAAGGGTAATGTCTTTGATCATGTGGATATTCCATGCTTCTCTGTTTGTTTTGACCTTGCTCAGATCTACAGTATTTGCAACTCTCAGGGAAGATGATGTTTTTTGAGCAACCTTTCTTCGACTCTTAAAGGATGTCCCCTCTGGACCGGTGTGTGGTTCTTGGTAGAAATACTGTATATATCGTACATACATGTTAATTAGATCACGTGGTCTGTCCACAATAAAGTATTACTTTTTTCAGTTGGATTACACAAAGCAGACAATTTTTTAATTAACTTTTTTTAAATGCCTGTGTTTAGATATTGTTGGTACAATTTTGTTAAGGTGCCCTTTGTTGTTCCATAAAGAGGACCTTACACCACTTTCAGCATTTCCAACTCTTTGGATTACTTAATAAATGCCGCTCCACTGATTCCAGCACAGTTGGAATTTTTTTCTCTAGCCCCCACCATTCCTGAACAATCAGTGCCGTTAATATCCACACCCAATAAGTTAATAAGTTCTCTACTGTCAGACTATATGTTCCAGTCTAGAACCGCCCACATGACAGTAGAGAGCCTAATTAGCATGTTTGATGCTGAAACTGAAATGTAAGAATTGCTCAAAAATAATGGATGATAGAGGAAAAATATCCAACTGCGCCGGAATCAGTAAAGCAGTGCCTATTGAAAGATGCAAAGGTGGAGGTGGTGAAAGGTCCTCTTTAATGATCTTATGCTAGAATGTCCACTTCTTAGTAACTCAGTCCCATCATAACATTCTCTTGTACATCAGTGGGGGGTATGATTCCTGCTGTCGGGCAGGTAAGCCAATAAGAATGACTAGAATCAGCATTTCCTCAACAGATCACAAGGAATAAATAGAATTAAAGGGGTTGTCAGGGCTTTTTAAATATTTCCTGAGAATAGGGCATAAATATATCATTGATGGGGGGGGGGGTGGTGACACCCAGCTCCCGGAACGATCATCTGTACAGATACACGTCCATTGCACAATAGGGGTCCAGAAGCAGAAAGCTCTGCTTTATAGCAGCGTGGCGCCTTCACTGCAACTCAGCTACCACTGACTTGAATGGAAACTGAGCTGCAGTGATGGCTAGACAACGGAGAAAGCCATCTGCTTCCAGCCCCATATTATGTACTGGACAGAAGTGGCTGCATACAGATTATCGGCCCATCCCCCTATCGATCATATACACACATGGACAAAATTGTTGGTATCCCTCGTTTAATGAAAGAAAAACCCACAAAGGTCACAGAAATAACTTGAATCTGACAAAAGTAATAATATATAAAAATCTTATGAAAATGAACAAATGAAAGTCAGACATTGCTTTCCAACCAGGCTTCAACAGAATTTTTAAAAAAAGAAAACTCATGAAACAGGCCTGGACAGAAATGATGGTTACCTTAACTTAATATTTTGTTGCACAACCTTTTGAGGCAATCCCTGCAATCAAACGATTCCTGTAACTGTCAATGAGACTTCTGCACCTCTCAGCAGGTATTTTGGCCACTCCTCATGAGCAAACTGCTCCAGTTGTCTCGGATTTGAAGGGTGCCTTTTCCAGACAGCATGTTTCAGCTCCTTCCAAAGAAGCTCAATAGGATTTAGGTCAGGGCTCATAGAAGGCCACTTCAGAATAGTCCAATGTTTTCCTCTTAGCCATTCTTGGGTATTTTTAGCTGTGTGTTTTGGGTCATTATCCTGTTGCAAGACCCATGACCTGCGACTGAGACCAAGCTTTCTGACACTGGGCAGCACATTTCTCTCTAGCATCTCTTGATAATCTTGAGATTTCATTGTACCCTGCACAGATTCAAGACACCAGATGCAGCAAAGCAGCCCCAGAACATAACAGAGCCTCCTCCATGTTTCACAGTAGGGACAGTGTTCTTTTCAAGATATGCTTCATTTTTCCGTCTGTGAACATAGAGCTGATGTGCCTTTCCAAAAATTTCGATTTTTGTCTCCTCTGTCCATAGGACATTCTCCCAGAAGATTTGTGGCTTGTCAACATGTAGTTTGGCAAATTACTTTTGTCAGATTCAAGTTATTTCTGTGACCATTGTGGGTTTTATTTTCATTAAACGAGGGGTACCAACGTGTATATCTATTGCCTATCCTGAGGATAAGCCATTAAAAAATAAGCCCTTTAAAAGAACAACAGAGGCACCATAACAAGTATGTACATATAACCCACATCACCTGATTGTCTTTCACATTCACTTCTTTTATGTATTTTACACGATATTGCTTTACTGCCAATCCATGATGCCTCAGCCCACTCATCACATGGACAGATAGAGACAGTACCATTTTTGACTACTGGGGAGAATGTAATTATCCTTCTTCTATGTTCTCCTAAAAAATATGAGACCATAAGTAAATTTTCAGGCTGATAATTATAACTGTGTGGCAGGAGCCTGTCTGATCATCAGCAGTAATTATAATAATAGGAGTTTGTGTCTTCCTCGTGAAGAGTCGTTGTTATGTGAGTGCAGGCACACACAGGGAACAGACTCCAGATGCCATGCATCACGGGGCCTATTACATGCCCTTCCACTGAAAACCAGACACTGTCACCTTTGTTTGTAGTGGTGTCATAAAAGAGAAACCTGGACTGGAGCCAGATTGTCCTTAGCAACAAATCCAGGTTCTTTTTGTGATCCGACTCAGGTTAGAGTATGTAGGCCTCAAGGTGAGTGCTTCAATCCTGTCTTTGCTGTGGAGCAACACGCTGCCCCAACTGTTGGTGTGATGATCTGGGAAGCCATTGCATATGCCATCCCTAGTAGTGATAGGAGGGACCCTAACAGCTCAGCAGTATGTGTAGGACAACCTGTGGCCACATGTGTTGCCGCACAAATGTGCCACAGGATGCTATACAATACCTGTATACCTCCCTGTCCAACCATATCGCATTTTGCATCCAGGCTAAAGGTGGCCCAACAGGATCCTAGGGCCGCTGCCCAATTGTACAGTTTTCTCAATAAACTTCACCTTTCTCTCTAATATTGTAATCAGTTCCATATATCATTATTACTGTCACACTAGGTACATACTAACAATAACAGAGTGTTTTTTAAGCACTTAAAGGGATTCTATCATTGGGAAACCCATTTTTCACTAACACCACCAAGACTATTCTTCTCCTACATTTATTTTTCTGCCACCCCCAGTCGTTTCTGAGAATTTTCGTTTCTCTTCTTTATGCAAATGAGTCTTCAGAAAGCACAGGGGGGGGTCCCCTGTGCTCAGAGAAGACGCTCTTCCGAAGATCCAGCGCCGCCTCTCTCTTCTGCTGACGCCTCTCCGCCGCGTCATCAGCTCAGTCGGCTCTGTCCAATGCGAATTGGCAGAGCCGACTTAGCATGTGCGGGATTAGAATCCCGAACAGAGACTCGGCGGCTGATAACGCGGCGGAGAGGCGTCAGCAGAAGAAGATAGAGGCGGCGCTGGATCTTCGGAAGAGTGTCTTCTTTGAGCACAGGGAACGCCCCCTGTGCTTTCTGAAGAATCTTTTGCATAAAGAAGAAAAACGAAAATTCTCAGAAATGGCGGCGCGGAGCAGAAAAATAAAGGTAGGAGAAGAGTAGTCTTTCTAAAGGCTATTCCGACGTGGTGTTAGTGAAAAATGGGTTTCCCAATGATAGAATTCCTTTAAACAGGAGTAATATTAGACTTGAATCTCAGATTTGTATCTTTTTCTACCCCTTTTCTAGTTCTGCTTGACGTTGCGTACAGCTGCTTAGTTTACTTGTAACCAGTTTGTACCACATTTTAGGTGGATATACAGTGGGGAAAAAAAAGTATTTAGTCAGCCACCAATTGTGCAAGTTCTCCCACTTAAAAAGATGAGGCCGGCCTGTAATTGTCATCATAGGTAGACCTCAACTATGAGAGACAAAATGAGAAAACAAATCCAGAAAATCACATTGTCTGATTTTTAAAGAATTTATTTGCAAATTATGGTGGAAAATAAGTATTTGGTCACCTACAAACATAGCAAGATTTCTGGCTCTCACAGACCTGTAACTTCTTCTTTAAGAGGCTCCTCTGTCCTCCACTCATTACCTGTAGTAATGGCTCCTGTTTGACATTGTTATCATATAAAAGACACCTGTCCACAACCTCAAACAGTCACACTCCAAACTCCACTATGGTGAAGACCAAAGAGCTGTGGAAGGACACCAGAAACAAAATTGTAGACCTGCACCAGGCTGGGAAGACTGAATCTGCAATAGGCAAGCAGCTTGGTGTGAAGAAATCAACTGTGGGAGCAATAAAATGGAAGACATACAAGACCACTGATAATCTCCCTCGATCAGGGGCTCCACGCAAGATCTCACCCCGTGGGGTCAAAATGATCACAAGAACGGTGAGCAAAATTCCCAGAACCACACGGGGGAACCTAGTGAATGACCTGTAGAAAGCTGGGACTAACGTAACAAAGGCTACCGTCAGTAACATACTACGCCGCCAGGGACTCCTGCAGTGCCAGACGTGTCCCCCTGCTTAAGCCAGTACATATCCGGGCCCGTCTGAAGTTTGCTAGAGAGCATTTGGATGTTCCAGAAGAGTATTAGGAGAATGTCATATGGTCAGAGGAAACCAAAGTAGAACTGTTTGGTAGAAACACAACTCGTCGTGTTTGGAGGAGAGTGAATGCTGAGTTGCATCCAAAGAACACCATACCTACTGTGAAGCATGGGGGGGGCAATATCATGCTTTGGGGCTGTTTCTCTGCAAAGGGACCAGGACGACTGATCCGTGTACATGAAAGAATGAACGGGGCCATGTATCGTGAGATTTTGAGTACAAACCTCCTTCCATCAGCAAGGGCATTGAAGATGAAACGTGGCTGGGTCTTTCAGCATGACAATGATCCCAAGCACACCGCCAGGACAACGAAGGAGTGGCTTCGTAAGAAGCATTTCAAGGTCCTGGAGTGGCCTAGCCAGTCTCCAGATCTCAACCCCATAGAAAACCTTTGGAGGGAGTTGAAAGTCCGTGTTGCCCAGCGACAGCCCCAAAACATCCCTGCTCTAGAGGAGATCTGCATGGAGGAATAGGCCAACATACCAGCAACAGTGTGTGCCAACCTTGTGAAGACTTACAGAAAACGTCTGACCTCTGTCATTGCCAACAAAGGATATATAACAAAGTATTGAGATGAACTTTTGTTATTGACCAAATACTTATTTTCCACCATAATTTGCAAATAAAGTCTTTAAAAATCAGACAATGTGATTTTCTGGATTTGTTTTCTCATTTTGTCTCTCATAGTTGAGGTCTACCTATGATGACAATTACAGGCCGGTCTCATCTTTTTAGGTGGGAGAACTTGTACAATTGGTGGCTGACTAAATACTTATTTTTTCCCCACTGTAGTCATACTAGTCATAAGCAATGTAACATATCAGCACAAATAAACCAAGGAGATGTAAATGTAGCAGCAGAAGAATCCCGTGTTTTGAGCGGAGTTACCCTTCAATCATTTCATATTATAACAACCTTTTGAATATTGCAGTCATTTTTTTTTTATGTATCCTGGAGATGTTAGAAAGAAAAAAAAAATCTCTTCTACCCAAATCTGCATATTGTGAAATGAAGGTTTCTTAAGGTTCTGAATTTAATCTAATGTCCATCTTGTAGCAGACTGTAAAACATGTTCAGTAATTGGTGTTTCAGATTAAAATTCAAGGCAGGTGGAGAGAATAGTGTTTCATTTTCCCAATATGTACTTCCAGCGAAAAGCCTGCACTGTAGCTTCCAATAAAAGGCATTTCCTAAAACTGCAAATTACAATATATCAACTCATCAGCCAAAATGCAGAAAAAAGAAATTCTAAATAATCCGACTGCTCCCAACAGACAACGATTTCAGAATCCCATTTCTCTCTTCAGTAAGACCATAACATTAAGTAGAGATGGGTTAATTATGAATGTAAAACATTCTTTTGGGGATTGTTACCATGGATATCATTGCCAGAGGTTAATGAGCCTCAGATCTTATTAACAAATGGTGCATTCTGTGTGAAGGGCAAACAACATTCCAAGTATTACCAGTTTACCACTCACATTAACCTTGAAAAAATTTCCCCCTCCCTCAAAAAAATAGCATTGGGAATATTTTATAAATAAATTATCATATGATCAATATAATGCGATTCATTTAAGAGGTAAAAACAGTCAAAAAGGCAAATGAAAAAGACATAATAATAATAGTAATATAATAATAATAATAATAATAATAATAATAATAATAAAATAACAATGACAATAGTAATAATAATAATAAATAATAATAATCATAACAATAATAATAGTAATATAATAATAATAATAATAATAATAATAATAATAATAATAATAATAATAATAATAAAGATCCGGTTCACATCTGTGTTCGGGCCATTCCGTTCCCCCTCTCCGCATGAAAAATGCAGAGAGAAAAGTCCCGCAAGCTTCACTTTTTTCTCTACATTTTTTTGTGCAGAAACCAAGTGGAAACCACACGAACCCCATTATAGTCTATGGGGTCTACCGGTTTCCTAAGGTAACCGCTTTTTTATGTGGATGAGTCCACTTGGGGACCCCCCGAACGGAAACCCATGCGCAGATGTGAACCGGCCCTTATGCATAAAATTTTAATTTAATTGATGCACATGTCTAGTACTAGTACCATCAATATGCAAGATAACCAATTAAGAGATAAAAACAATCAAAAAAGTCAACTTAAAAAAAAGACATAATATTACATAAAATAAAAAATATTGGCACACGTCAAGTTCTACTATCATCAATGTGCAAGATATTTAATTAAGGGGTAAAAGTCTAAATCTATAATTGATATTTTGTGACTAGAGGTGAGTAAATCAGTTTGGCACTAATAAAATCTGTTATGAATTAAAAAAAAAAATTCGGATTCAAACAAACCTTTTAGAACTCGACCCTACTTTTAATGACCAAGAGTAATTCCAGCTGTAATTGGTTAGTTTAGGGCTGGGGCCCCACTTGGTGTAAACACGACAGGTTGGCCGCAGCGTTTTACTGTCACTGCAAAGTGGATGGGGTTCTAGCGAATCCAATCCACACATTGCAGAAAAATACGCACAGTGGAAATGCGGCGATTTCCAAAACAGTTGCAGTTTTGGAAATCGCAGCATGTCAATTATACCTACGGAAACGCCGGCGATTTCCCTATAGGAAAAGCGCTGTGGTAAAAACCGTGTTTTTTCCCGCAGCGTTTTTTGCTGTGGCCCGCTATGTGGGGTCTCAGGGTGTGTTCACACAGAAGAATTTGCCACGGATTTGGGGGCGGATTCCGCCCCCGAATCCGGAGCAGATTCCTCCCGAATCCGCCTCCCATTTTTTTCAATGGGAGGCAGAGATTGCAGCAGGACGCGGAAAAAAGAAGCGTCCTGCTCGATCTTGCCGCGGATTCCGCCCGCGGCTCAAGACGCACTCCTGATTAGGCCCATTCATCCGGGCCTAATCAGGATCGGGATGCCGCGACGGAATGCTGATGCACTGGCATCCCGTTGCGGCAGACCACGGCGAAAATTCAGGCGACGGAAAATGAACATCATTTTCCGCAGTGTGAACACAGCCTTAGTCTAGATCAGTTACTATCGGTCATGAAGAATAGGTTACTAACTAAATGTTACTGACTTTTTTGGACAAACGCTATTATACCACAGGTCCAATAAACAATTTTATTTCAACGGATTAGAATCTTATTGCCGATTTGAGTGAACCTGACCCCTAATTAATTTTAGGAGATTTGGTCATCCCTGTGATTGTGGGGGGCAATGGTAGAAGCCCCAGTAATCAGATTACTACTGTGTTGTGCTTGTGAAAACTCCTTTAAGGGTATGTTCACATGGCGGAAATTGCTGCTGATTTGGGGGTGGATTCCGACCTGATTCTGCCTCCCAATGTTTTCCAAAATTTGTGTCCTGCTCAATTTTGCCAAGGATTACACGGCTCGAGACTCCCCATTGATTAGGTCCATCTTTGCCCAATCATTGGCATTCCGCTGTGGGGTGTCGGGGGCAGAAAATTAAGGGGAATTGGGGCCACCTCATACTCCTCTTTACATTCCGTGTGAATGCTATTCCGCACAGTGCCGAAGCAGACAGTTCCGTGCCGTGTAAGGGCCTGGTCACCAGACAGCTGATGTTGACCACACAATCTTATGTTAATGACCTATCTTAAGGATCGGTCATTAATGTAAAGTCCTAACCTCAGATAATGAAACGGCAGATAATGGGGATTTACTGTATTTATAGAAATGTTCATTCTGCATTACAGTAAAAGAATAAAATTAACATAAATTCTAGAACATCTGCAAATTAAAATATACCAGGCTCACAATCATCTGTGAAATCTCTTCTGTCATGTATCTGCTTTCTATGCTGCATTTCTAGACCAAGCCAAAGACGAGAATCCAACAGTTTACATTTTCTAATTGTTTTTACACCTGTAAATGTGCTTTATAATCTGCTTATGAATAATGTAACACAACCTAACAACGCTGGCGTCATATACACATAGCGCTAACAGATCTGTATATAGCTATACACTAGTTACAGTAACATCATTGTGTTGGTTTATATGTAATTCCCTCCTAGGGGACCTGTCAACTCTCCTGACATGTTTGCATTAGAAAATCCTTAGAATTTTGCAGTTATCCTCTTATTTAGCTTGGAAATATGTGGCTGAGATGACAAGTTACCACATCCATTGTCAATAGGATGTGTCCCTACACAGTGTGATTGGACAATGAGTGGCTAAAACAATCGAGGCTAAAATTAGCCATACACATTACACGTACACCACATTAGCTGAACCGGCTGATTTTGGCAGGAGCGGCCAACCATAATCTACTGTGTATGGAGTTCTGCTGAATGTCCCCTGATTTTTTTTTTTTAAGCTGCCGTCAGATATACAGTATCTGCCTACAGATTTGTCCCCCATTCCTAATGAAAACGCTGAAAACATACTTTCTGTATCAATAGCTCAGTTTTCTAGATCTCTGCTTGCTGTCATTCATTCTGCTTACTTTCAGTGGGTAAAAATCCATCCATGGTCATGTGATGTACAGTCCATGGTCATGTGATACATAGTCCATGATGATGTGGTATATAGTCCATAGTCATGTGATATACAGTCCATGGTCATGTGATATACAGTCCATGATCATGTGATATATAGTCCATGAAAGAGGTGATATATAATCCATGGTCATGTGATATACAGTCCATAGTCATGTGATATAGAATCCATGGTCATGTGATATATAGTCCATGATGATGTGGTATATAGTACATGGTCATGTGATATACAGTCCATAGTCATGTGATATAGAATCCATGGTCATGCGATATATAGTCCATGATGATGTGGTAAATAGTACATGATCATGTGATATACAGTCCATAGTCATGTGATATACAGTCCATGGTCTTGTGATATACAGTCCATGGTCATGTGATATACAGTCCATAGTCATGTGATATAGAATCCATGGACATGCGATATATAGTCCATGATGATGTGGTATATAGTACATGATCATGTGATATACAGTCCATAGTCATGTGATATACAGTCCATGGTCTTGTGATATACAGTCCATGGTGATGTGATATATAGTCCATGATGATGTGATATATAGTCCATGGTCATGCGATATATAGTCCATGATGATGTGATATATAGTCCATGGTCAGGTGATATACAATCCTTGGTTATGTTATGTACAGGTGCACTGCTTGTTACATAGAACTCTGATCTAGGATGTGACTGTAACGAGCTGTGCACCTGTGTGTTCATCACATGACCATGGATTGTATATTACATGACCATGGACTATTTTTTATTTTATGTTATTATTATATTTTTTTTTATTTTATATATTTTATATTATTCTTCATGAAATGGAAGTAAGCAGAATGAATGACAGCAAGCAGAGATCTAGGAGACCGGCGAGAAATTGATAAAAAAAGGAAATTGGAAAATTGTAGAAACAATAACATTTATTTGCTGAAAATGGACAACCCCTTTAAGTGGGTATATATATATATGGTGGAGTTGGGAGAGATATCTGTAGGTTAAAGAAGTGTTTGACTGGCCAGCCTTATTCTATTCCACTCTATGTGACTCTCTGTCTGGGCGACCATTAATTCAGTCAGATATGTAACCCCCAACAGACCTCTCGTAGATCACAATCTTATGACCTATCCTGTGGATAGGTCATCAATATGAAAACTCCATTTGGTGCCAGAAAACCCCTTTAACTATCAAATAAAATTTTAAAAAAAAAAAAACTGATTCCAAACTTCAATGGTATTATTGAGTTTGTCGCTATAAACAAAGGTTTCAGGTTGAACATCTCAGAAGCAATTACGCCACTGTCTTGATCCGCGCCATTATTAATACATTGCTTTTCATACACAGGAAGCCAGGAGGCAGAAAGAAGCATTTAATGTCAATTATGACTGTATCACACCATACTCTTCCTAACATCAGGACAGCCAAGTAATTTGCAGGGTTATGGACCACTGATTACTCCTTTACTGATCACTGTCTTAATGTAATTGCTATTTGTATCTAAAAGCATTTGTCAGACTTGAATTAGCCATGTTAATAATATGCCGGCTCAAATTTACCATTTGTTCAATCACTAAAAAATAGACTCCATTGTTTGACAAGGCAAATCAGAATCCACAGGATATGTACAAGATACATGTAAATGGGAGCATTGTACTGCATGCAGAATGAGGACAGTGTCATACAGGACATCATCCAGGGTATAGTCATGTCAATTTCACTTTTACATAACTTTGGCAGTGTTTGCCTTAGAAGGCTAGAAATTGGATAGATAGGTTATTAGGAGTCCTAAGAATATTCTACTATGTTTTATAGATAGGTTCCTAGGAGCCCTGACAGTGTTATACATTATGTTTTATAGATAGGTTCCTAGGAGCCCTGACAGTGTTCTACACTATGTTTTATAGATAGGTTCCTAGGAGCCCTGACAGTGTTCTACACTATGTTTTATAGATAGGTTCCTAGGAGCCCTGACAGTGTTATACACTATGTTTTATAGATAGGTTCCTAGGAGCCCTGACAGTGTTATACATTATGTTTTATAGATAGGTTCCTAGGAGCCCTGACAGTGTTCTACACTATGTTTTATAGATAGGTTGCTAGAAGCCCTGACAGTGTTCTACACTATGTTTTATAGATAGGTTTCTAGGAGCCCTGAGAGTGTTATACACTATGTTTTATAGATAGGTTCCTAGGAGCCCTGACAGTGTTATATACTATGTTATATAGATAGGTTCCTAGGAGCTCTGACAGTGTTATACACTATGTTATATAGATAGGTTCCTAGGAGCCCTGACAGTGTTATACACTATGTTTTAAGCAATTTTAAGGTGTAGTTTGTACCAAACTTGTTCATTCTGAAACAAATCTTGGACCCAAGCCACCTGAATCCGAAACAAAATTAATCCTGAGAGGTTTGCCCATCTCTACTAAAAACACAATCCAAAAATGGCCTGCGGCTTGTACCACTGGAAAGGGGGCAGGTAAGTATAGTATTAACCTCGTATGGTGGTACTAAAGACTTAGTTGTTAAGGGCCACTTCTATATGTGTCCCTGATAATCACTATATTAGGGAACATGTATTTATGCTATTATGTCTTGAATAAGTATAGGTTATCTCATGTAAGACTTACATATTCACAGATGAGCTTCATTCCCATTTATTTCAGATATTTTATATTGCCGGGCGTGTTGTCCTTACGTTTTGTACATCAGACACAATTGAGGTGTTAAAGGTTGTGGACCCTGTTCTATCTCTTCCGAAGCCTTGGCTATGATTATGTGATACAAACATTACAGAAAGAGGAGAAGAGAGGACATTCTATTGACAACTAATGGAACACATCATCCATGTGACGGATACACAGTAGATAGGAGGAAGAATACAACAAGACTTTTCTTCTGCTCTTTGTGCCTGAAACAGAATTTCTCTTTGCCTAATGTGTAATTTTACCATTACATTGCAATGTTCTATTCTATCTCATTTTTATCTTATTCATACAGAAAACAGAAAAAAAAAAAAAATAATCGCACTTTTATGCCTTTAAACTTTGTTCTCCATGACCTGCCCTGTTGCATAACTCGAGAACATTTCACGATTGTCTCCTGATTTGCATTTTTTATTAGATTCTTTGAGACGGGGAATCATAGAAGTAAAGCGTAATGTGTAGGCAATTTTAATTAACAAGCATTTCAGAAAGGTAACACAATTAAAGCGAGGTCAAGGAAACATATCCATTAGAAGAACTCCTGGAAATTGTTTCATTTTGTTCTTAAAGGAGACAGGAACCAAAAGTTGGTATGAATCTAAGATGGTGAAGAGCCTGGTGCGGACTGGAAACGTGTTTTAATGTGCATGAAATGACGGTATATTTGCCCAAACCCCGAGATTATTTTGGATAAGTGGATGGCACCGATCTGAGGGAGTCTTTATTATGGCCGAACAAAATTGGCACATTGGAAAGTGAAGTTTTGGAGATGAACTACTTATGTGATTATAGCTTATATACACACGTGGACAAAATTGTTGGTACCCCTCATTTAATGATAGAAAAACCCACAATGGTCACAGAAATAACTTGAATCTGACAAAAGTAATTCGCCAAACTACATGTTGCCAAGCCACAAAACTTCTGGGAGTATGTCCTATGGACAAATGAGACAAAAGTCGAAATTTTTGGCAAGGCACATCAGCTCTATGGAACACTGTCCCTACTGTGAAACATGGAGGAGACTCTGTTATGTTCTGGGGCTACTTTGTTGCATCTGGCACAGGGTGTCTTGAATCTGTGCAGGGTACAATGAAATCTCAAGACTATCAAGGGATTCTAGAGAGAAATGTGCTGCCCAGTGTCAGAAATCTTGGTCTCAGTCGCAGGTCTTGGGTCTTGCAACAGGATAATGACTCAAAACACAAAGCTAAAAACACCCCAGAATGGCTGAAGTGGCCTTCTATGAGCCCTAACCTAAATCCTATTGAGCATCTTTGGAAGGAGCTGAAACATGCCGTCTGGAAAAGGTACCCTTCAAATCCGAGACAACTGGAGCAGTTTGCTCATGAGGAGTGGCCAAAATACCTGCTGAGAGGTGCAGAAGTCTCATTGACAGTTACAGGAATCGTTTGATTGCAGGGATTGCCTCAAAAGGTTGTGCAACAAAATATTAAGTTAAGGGAACCATCATTTCTGTCCAGGCCTGTTTCATGAGTTTTCTTTTTTAAAAAATTCTGTTGAAGCATGGTTGAAAAGTAATGTCTGACTTTCATTTGTTCATTTTCATATAATTATTATATATTATTACTTTTGTCAGATTCAAGTTATTTCTGAGACCTTTGTGGGTTTTTCTTTGATTAAACAATTTTGTCCACGTGTGTAAGTAAAGACCTCCATACACATAAGAGAAGTTGGTGGAACCTGCTGATTTTGATGGACAGGCCAACTATATTATGTGTACTCCTGACTCTCCCCTGATGGAAGGAAGTAGGGACTGGGCATGTTGAGTTCCTTTTGTTGTCAGGGGATAAGCCCTCGTCATCAGTAGTGTCTGGCAGCAGGCTACTACCCTCTCTTCACTGAGAACCCATGCATCCTTGGCCAATCCAAGTGAGCATGTCTTTGGGGGAATCAAGGGCAATACCTGCCAGCTGAAAGAGCATCGACAGTTGTTGTGTGGAAGCTTTAAGGGAGTCTGTCACCAGAATCCAGTATATCAACCCAGCCCGCAGATAGATAGGTTAGTGTCACTAGAACCCAGTATATCAACCCAGCCCGCAGATAGATAGGTTAGTGTCACTAGAATCTAGTATATCAACCCAGCCTGCAGATAGATAGGTTAGTGTCACTAGAACCCAGTATACCAACCCAGCCCGCAGATAGATAAGTTAGTGTCACTAGAACCCAGTATATCAACCCAGCCCGCAGATAGATAGGTTAGTGTCACTAGAACCCAGTATACCAACCCAGCCCGCAGATAGATAGATTAGTGTCCCTAAAACCCAGTATACCAACCCAGCCCACAGATGGATAGGTTAGTGTCACCTCAATCAAACAGTGTTTTCCCCTTGTGAAATTCTGCCTCTATTACTGAAATATTACTGCTTTTGTCAATATGCAAATGAGCTTGGAGCAAGGAGGGTGTTGCCACATACCTCTTTGGAGCTATGACAACACCCATGTGGCTCTAATTATCTCATGTGTACATTAACAAAAATTGTGCTATCTCAGCAATGGAGATGCCAATTAAACTAGATAATGAAAGCTGTGGCACTAAACTCATCTCTTTCAATGACTTGCATTCTGTGATAAGATATTGCACTGCAGTTATGTGTCAAGTTAAAATTTGCTATATCTATATGGAGATATTCTATGTACATACAAACCAAGTGGAGCCTGTATGGCCTCTATACACTTCAGTACAGGCATTTATGCATGCCGATAGAGGGATCTCAGTAATAAAAATAAAAATAAAGAAAAATGTAAAAACTAATGTTACATTAACTGGTTTTATTTATGCCATAACCCTGATGCAGTCAGCAGGAAGAGTGATACTGGCAGAGCTTCAGGCTCCGTGTGCTATATATCACTATAATTGCGACTGGACATAGGTTTTCAGGATCAGACAGCCCGCAGACAATGCTCTCAGTGCAGACTATCCGCTCCCAATGTTTGTTGTCTTTGCTGAATTTTGTTGATTTGCTGAGCGCCGTGATAGATGTAATGGAGGGAGATGACAGCTTTTAAGAGCAGCACTTGTTATGCTTGTTGCTTAAAGGATTTTGATGTAACAAAGGTGATATACCATAAAAAAAAGAGGGGTCAAATACTTTAACAATACATTGCAGATATCAAATGCACAACAACATACTTTGGGATGATTTTAGCTGCATCCATCTCCAGCAAAATCAATAGAGAAACATTGAAGTGTAACTACCATTAGATAGTGGTCTCTATTGTTACAGACAGGCCTTACAAGAGACTATTTTGAAAGGCATATTGTGATGAAAGAACCCCACTTATATATATCCTTAGTGAATTATATTGTTTATGTATGTATTGTTAGTGAATTATATTGTTTATTTATGTCTTGTAAGTGAATTATATTGTTTATGTATGTATTATCAGTGAATTATATTGTTTATGTATGTATTATCAGTGAATTATATTGTTTATGTATGTATTATCAGTGAATTATATTGTTTATGTATGTATTATCAGTGAATTATATTTTTTATGTATGTGTTATTAGTGAATTATATTGTTTATGTATGTATTATCAGTGAATTATATTGTTTATGTATGTGTTATTAGTGAATTATATTGTTTATGTATGTATTATCAGTGAATTATATTGTTTATGCATTACAGTGTATTACAGTTTATTATTAATGTATGCATCATCAGTGTATTACATTGTGATGTGTGTATGTATGTAATGTCTGGGACTATTCAGGAGTGAGACTTTTATCTTCCTGTGATCACAGGATCAGATATGCTTTATTACCAGGTCTGGTCACAGCATTCTCTTTGAAATAATACTGGACAGGACAACTTTTTTTTTTTGCTTCATTGTTACTATCAGGAATCAGTCAAGCATAAGAGAGGAGGGTTGTAACCAGGAATTCACCTCAGTGGTATTAAGATACTCTGCTTTTCCAGGTGGAGATGGGGCGGTTCACTCTCGAGCTTTTCCAGGCACAGATAAAGCAGTTACAAAAACAAAAACTGGTTTCTAAAAGTCAGCAACAGGTTGAGTGTGGCCAACCCATTTGAGATCCTCCAAGCTCCATGGACACAAAAGGATAAGCATCTCTTAATAGGCGCCACTCCACTGATTCCAGGACAGTTGGAATTTTTTTCTCTACTTTCCACCATTCCTGAGCAATCAATGCAGTTAGTTTTGGTGCCTGATATGCTGAATAGACTCTTTACGGTCTGGTGGGCGGTGTTAGATAGGAACAGAAAAGGGGGTTTCATTCAGAGCTCCAATCAGAAGTGGACACTGTCAGAGTTCTGAACTGTCCATTTATGTTAAGGAACAGTTTTGAATGCATATAACAGCAAATCAATTTAATAGAATTAAGACAACAGCAGGAGAAGATTGTGTTGACCGTGTGGGAGGCAGGCACTTGTGCAGTTATGTTTAAAGACTTCTTCTGGGGGCGGAGCCTAACCGGAGATTGAGATGGCCGCGTAATCTCAGAGCTCTCGACTTGAGTCTGATATAGCGACCTACTTAGCGACAAGCCCGTGGCCTTTGGACATAGATTTTATTAGTAACGGTATCCTACCTTCGGGGATGCCCAGAAAAAGGAAGTCGGCGATGAAACCGCAGAAGATATCCGATTTTTACTTCCCTCACGGGGAGGGGAGGAGCAAAATGGAGTCGACCCGCGCTCGGATGTGGAATCTAGGGCCTCAACTCCCACTCATGACCCGCTGGAGGAAACAATCGCGCTCTCCGCACACAGGAGAGCGCTATCGGCTCCATCCTTACAGCAGCTGCTGGACGGTGCGGTCACAGAGTCACCTGGGCCTTCTCCCCAGCAGGCCGGGGCCTATACTAAAAACGGGCCTCCGCAACATGGCGCCCTAGCGCCCACAGGCCTTTCCAACCCGGAGACGCTGAAATCACCTACCGCTAGCCCGGTTAAGCAGAGACCCAGGCTCCAGAACAGCGACTCCCAGGATGAAGAGGTGAGTGTCAGTGCACAGCCTACTCCTCCATCCATTGATTTTTTTGCTGATATACCAGAGACGGAGAATCCACTAACTGAGGCCTCCATGAAAAATATGCTTATGGCCTTTTGTAAATCATTAAGAACAGACATGTCTCTCATGGTAAAACCGCTAGCTAGAGATCTTCAGGAATTAAAAAGCCGCACTGTTCATGTCGAATCTAAAATGCCGGAATTTGCGACTTCACATAATGCGCTTATAGATGCTCACTATGAGATGGAGACGGATGTGTCGTTTTTGAAAGCTAAAATAGCTGATTTAGAAGATCGTTCAAAAAGAAATAATCTAAAATTTAGAGGGATTCCGGAGTCCGTACCTACGAATAATTTAACTACATTCCTCCAGGATCTGATCCGATCGCTAATACCGAACCTCACGGAGATGGATTTAACCATTGATAGAGCTCACAGAGTCCCCAGACCATCACATTTGGATGAAGCTGTACCTAGAGATGTTTTAGCTAAAATTCATTTCTATCGTACTAAAGATCTGGTTTTGATGACTTCCCGAAAGGTAGACCGCTTACCTGAACCATATCACAAAATATCCATTTACTCGGATTTATCTGCCACGACATTACAAAAAAGGTGACAATTCCTTCCTGTCACCACAGCTTTACGTCAACACCACATTTTATACAAATGGGGATTTCTGGTCCGAGTGATCATTTCCCGGGATAATATGGTGCATATTATCAAAAGTCTGGAGGAAGGAAGAAGCCTGCTCAAAAGATGGAACATTCCGATTGCCGAGATACCACCCAAACAACCACCCGGTCCTGTGTCAGATGGTTGGCATCAAGTGAGGGCCCAAGGACGTCCACGCAAAGGGCTACAAAGCTAAGGACTCACCTTTTCTCGGATTCTGTATGTCCACGGTTGGTGAACTTATCCCCCCAGGATTACGACAGCCGCTGGTCCGCTGTACCACGTTTTTTTTTTTCTTTTGTTTGGTTCTGCTACAAGGGTTTATTCTTTGGTTATGTAATTTGCATGGTTTGTTTTTTTCTGGTTTTTGGCACATTGGGCGAAGTGATTACAGAGGGTGGAGATGGACTCGTCTCACAATGACATCGCCACCTACTGGTATAGGTAACTGCGGTAAGACTCTTAAAGCAATTCTAACTGTATGTTATGGTGCTTAAAATTGTGTCCATGAATGTCAGGGGTTTGAACTCCCCTCAAAAAAGAGCCAATTTATGGCGTGAGGTCCGAGCTCGTAACTGTGACATTCTTGCTCTACAAGAGACGCACCTTTTGGAGGCAGACGCCTTTCGCATTAATCACCCAGCATACCCACATGTGTTTCATGCTCACTACTCCTCAAAGCGTAGAGGAACACTGATTGAGATTAGAGATTCAGTAGCGTTTCAGCTGGTATCTCAATACGCTGACCCAGGATGGAGATTTGTAATATTAGTCTGTATTCTTAATAATGTCACTTATACGTTGGTATCAGTTTACGCCCCAAACACGAAACAGGTGGCATTCCTAGGCAAACTTGTGAGGGCGGTAGAAAAAAGGAAGCAGGGGTGTCTACTATTAATGGGAGACTTTAATATGGCTCCGGACCCGCTAGTAGATACTACTTCTGGCATATTAACGCGTCACCCCTCTTTCTCACAGGCTCTATGGCGCTATGAACTATTTGACATCTGGCGTATATTACATAATACTGAAAAAGACTATACATATTACTCTAGCGTACATAATAGCTACTCCCGAATAGATCTGTTCCTAATTGAGCAATCTAGCATTCCCCTTGTTAAGCAGTCTGAGATATCGCAAATAACTTGGTCGGACCATGCTGCGATAACCTTGTCCATAGCAGAACGATATGAATCCGCCAGAGCATATGTATGGAGGTGTAATGAATTTTTAATGTCACAGCCAAAGTTAAAAGCGACGCTAGAGAATGATCTGAAGGAATTCTTTCAGATTAATACCCCCTCTGCTTCTAGCCCTGAAATATTGTGGAACTCTCACAAGGCTTTTATTAGAGGTACGTTTATTCGCCTTGGGCATATAGAAAAGAAAAATAGAATGGCAGAGATAGATCGACTGCTCCGTCAGATAAGAACCATTGACACCAACAACAAACAGTCTCCTTCCTCCTCACATGCAACGAAATTAAGGGCACTACGCCAGCAGTTAACCATTTGTCTATTGCACAAATATGAGAAAAACCTAAAAAGGGTTAGAGCTACGTATTACTCTCAATCTAATAAAGCAGGCAAACTCTTAGCATCTAAGCTTAAACAAAAGCATGTAAAATCCAGGATCCCATTTCTGCATAGTAAAGATGGTACACACAAAATTTATGACCCAAACGGCATTGCCGATGCCTTTAAAATTTTCTATGAGAGACTCTATAATCTAGCAGAAGACTCTTCCACGGTCCTCCCAACAAATTACGATATTGAGCAATTCCTTAAAGCTGCCCAGCTACCTGCACTCACTGAGTCACAGCAGGACTCCTTGAATGCACCCATTACTTCGGCAGAGCTGTTATCCATAATTAAATCCTTGCCGTCTCACAAGTCTCCGGGCCCTGACGGCCTTACTAACGAATATTATAAATGCTTTATCTCAGTCCTGATGAGCCCGCTACTGTCATTTTTGACGGCTGTGGTGGATTCTGGTACCATTCCAAAGGAAAATCAAGAAGCCTTGGTAGTTACGTTGCCAAAGCCTGGCAAACCCGCCACCAATCCCCAAAACTTCAGACCTATATCGCTACTGAACACAGATTTAAAAATCTATGCCAAACTCATAGCAAGCAGATTGGCAGTTTGTCTCCCAAAGCATGATAAAACATGACCAAGTGGGGTACCTTCCTCTAGTGTTAGGGTCGTGACCGACCCGTTTTAGGTTTTAAATGCATACAAATTCTACATACATTTGTTTATTGCATCAAGACTTTTTGACTTTTTCAGGAACTTATTTTTAAACAAAATACAATAAAATAAAACTATTTTACTAAATTGTTAAATGCTCTTATTAAAATTATAACATTTGTGTTGTTGGGGTCAATTGCGACCCAGGTCTAATATAAGAGTAAAAAAACAATAATAAGTCCCAAAACTGAACTCATAAACACAATATAAACCAACAGCCCACAGCCAGCTCTACCTCCAACAACTTGAGTTAGGGACATGTCCAGGCATGTATGGCCAAATCAGCTTACAGTTGGTACTTTGCAGAGTATACATCTTCAGTTTACACCATGCAACAATGAGGAGAAGATTAGATGCAAGCCAAATTCTGGATTATATCTTGGATGATAATGAATCAGAGGACACACAGCAGCAAACTGATACAGATGAACAGGTTTCTGAGGAGGAAGATGATGTGGAGTATCAACCGGAAGACACAGACAGTTCTGATCAGTCTGATGAGGAGGTCACCGGTGCTGAAGCTGCTCCCGCTGAAAGATTCAAATCCAAAAGTGGCAAGATCATTTGGAGCTCAGTACCTCCAGATGTACATGGCAGGGCAGATGCTGCAAATGTCATAAAAATGATCCCTGGGATCACAAGGTTTGCTGTGACAAGAGTAAGTGACATCAAGACATGTTTTGATCTGTTTATGCCATTGTCAATAAAAAAAAAGTCATTATTGCTATGACAAACCTTGAAGGAAAAATAGTCCACGGCAACATGTGGAATGACCTTCATGATGATGACCTGGATGCCTACATTGGTGTTCTTCTCCTTGCTGGAGTGTACAAATCCTGTAATGAGGCCACTGATAGTCTCTGGGACGCATCGACAGGCAGGAATATTTTCCGGGCAACAATGTCACTTCAAAAGTTTCAAATGATATCAAGAGTCCTCAGATTTGACAACAGAGACACCAGAACAAAATCTGACAAACTTGCTCCCATCAGGGATGTTTGGGAGAAATGGGTGCAGCTCCTTCCACTGATGTTCAACCCAGGGCCAGAGGTGACAGTAGATGAACGTTTTCTCCCTTTCCGCGGAAAATGCCCCTTCCGGCAATACATGCCAAGTAAGCCAGGCAAATACGGCATAAAAATCTGGGCAGCCTGTGATGCAAAAACTAGCTATGCATGGAATCTACAGATTTACACAGGCAAGTCTGCAAGCGGCATCCCTGAAAAAAAACAAGGAAAACGTGTAGTCCTCGATATGACTACTGGACTGCAGGGTCAGAACATTACTTGTGACAATTTTTTTACCAGGTATGACCTTGGACAAGAACTTCTCAGGAGGAAAATCACCATGGTGGGCACAGTGAAAAAAAACAAACCTGAGCTGCCCGCTGAATTGTTGCAGATGAAGGACAGGGCTCCACTTTCCTCAAAGTTTGTTTTTACAGACACCACCACTGCTGTTTCATACTGCCCCAAAAAACGACGGAATGTGGTACTGATGTCCACACTTCACAAAGATGTAGCTGTGTCATCAGGAAGTGACAAAAAGCCCAGAATCATCCTGGACTATAACAAAAACAAAGGAGGAGTGGACAACCTGGACAAGCTGACTGCCACCTACACTTGCCAGCGAATGACTAGGAGATGGCCAATGGTTGTATTTTCCAACATCCTTGATGTGTCAGCATACAATGCATTTGTGTTGTGGACCCACATTCACCAAGGATGGAATTCAAAGAAAAAAAACAAGCGGAGGATGTTTCTTGAGGAACTAGGAAGATCCCTTGTCAAGGCGCACATTGACCAAAGGGAACGGGTTCCCCGAGACCCAGCCGCTGCAGCCTTGGTCCGACAACTCCAGAGCTCAACAAGTGCTTCGCCCACACCCACAGCAACACAAAGAGCATCATCACCAGCATCCTCCTCAACCAGCCCTGCCTCAACATCAACCACAACAGCCACAACCCCAGTGAGACCACCTGATTCTAAAAGAAAGAGGTGTCAGGTCTGCCCTAGCAATAAGGACAGAAAGACAAACACATCGTGCTTCGCCTGCAAAAAATACCTCTGCAAAGAACACACAAAAAGTGTCACTTTTTGCCACACATGCATCTAAATACTAATGCATCTAAAAACTAGTACTTGATTTCTGTTGATTTGATTTGCTTGATTGATTGTTGTTTGTTTTTTTGACCTAGAAAAGCTACTTTTTATTATTATTGCTATTAATGTTAATATAATTTTCATCTTTTATTTGTATTAAAGTTCTATAAAAAAAAAAAATCTGTTTTTTGCCTTTTTCATAAAGTAGTTAGATATGGGTCAAAATTGACCCGTAACACCATAGATGTTACTAGAGTTAATAATATAAAATATATATATGTATATTTTTTTTACATTTAAGAAATGTTTTCTAAAACCCTTCAGTAACAGTCAGGTAATATAACAAACTTTTTTAAGTTTATATTATTCTCTTGAGGTTCATTTGACAATATTTTTATATTGAAAATGAAGGGTACGCTCTCAAATGAAAGGCCCAGGGGGCCACAACAAAAATATTAAAATCAATCCTTCCATGGATGAGAAACCCTAACAAGGTAACTAAGAGGTAAGAAACAAATTGGATCATAAATAACTGTTTTTAGGGTATCCTAGGGGTGATTTAAGACACGGGTCAAAACCGACCCGTTAACATAAGAAAGAGTAACAGAAAGCTAACACTAGAGGAAGGTTAAGGGACGACAATCGTATTTTAAACATACTACATCATATTGAATTTAAAAGGGAAGCGGCGGTGGTCCTTGCATTAGACGCAGAAAAGGCGTTCGATCGCATTTGCTGGTCGTATGCCTTCTCGGTACTCAGAAATATGGGGTTTTTTGGAGCCATTTTAAGAGCGATTGAAGCGTTATACTCGGCACATTCTGCAAGAGTGTTCACTAACGGAGTAGTATCAGATCCTTTTTTAATAACAAATGGGACCAGACAGGGGTGCCCCCTATCACTCCTGATATTTGTTCTCTCTATAGAACCTTTAGCCCAGGTACTTAGACTAGATCCGGGAGTGAGAGGCATTGATATAGGAGATAAATCTCATCTTATATCATTATATGCAGATGATATTATTCTCACGCTGTCCAAACCGCAAACATCTATTTCTCGCCTTATGGAAACTATTAATAATTTTGGACAACTATCGTTTTACAAATTAAACATGGCTAAATCGCAGGCATTGCCTTTCAATGTCCCCCCGCCCTTGCTCCAACATCTAAAGTCAACTTATGCTTTTGATTGGTGGGAGGACAGCGTTCAATACCTGGGGACACAAATGACGGCATCCCTGGGGACTCTTTATAAAAGTAACTATATACCAATGTTAAAAATATTGCAAGAGGAGACTGAGCGATTGTCAAAAACAGATGTTTCCTGGATAGGACGGGTAGCTGCTTTTAAGATGTTGCTATTGCCGAGACTCTTGTACCTGTTCCGCACACTCCCAATATCCATCCCTGTTTCCTTTTTTGAAACAGCACAAAGGTTGATTTCAAAATACATATGGAATGGAAGGAGACCTAGAATCAATAAAAGCTCTCTATTTAAACAACGGGAGGTAGGGGGGCTGGGGGTACCGATAGTGAGGAATTATTATATAGCATCTCTGGTTACTCAGTGCGCGAGATGGAAATCACCGGATATCTTGGTTCCATGGTTGCACATAGAACAGGCGTTTATAACTCCCTTAAAACTGGAGGACGCGTTATGGTTGCCCTTTTGGAATGTCCCTACTCCGAGATCTTTCTCCCCGATCATGTGTGCTTCGTTAACGGCATGGAAGCTACTCCATGGGAAAGCAAATCCAATGAAGCATTTTCATATTGCAGAAATGCCCCTGTCATTGATGGCCTGGGTGATTGATGATGTGGGGGTCTTGGGCTGGGAATTGAGGGGGATCACGCAGATTTCTCAATTATACTCCGAGACTAAAAAACCTATATCGTTTGTAGACCTAAGACAACAATATGGAATTCATACAGGCAATTTCCTCAAATATTTTCAAATATGGCACTTCATATCTAAACATCCTGTGACGACATTACCACATAATAATTCACTTTTCACGTGGTTGTCGAGTAATATGAAAGGACTGCGTTTCCTATATGATAAAATGGATGGAGTGTCGACCTTTACTAGGTCTACCCCGTTCCGCTGCTGGGAGAGGGACCTGGGGATGGTCATTACTCCGGATGAATGGCAGCAAGCGATCAGACTGATCCATTTGTCTTTAAAGTGTAGCACTCACATAGAGACAGCCACGAAAATCATTTTACAGTGGTACAGGACCCCATCTACTCTACAGTTGTCGTATCCCTCCGTGTCCGGGGATTGTTGGAGGAGTTGTGGAGGCAGAGGAACCCTTCTTCACATTTTGGGGACTTGCCCTATAATTCACAAGTATTGGGATAGTGTTTTTGATATGCTCTCAGAGCTGTTTGGTCTCCAAATCCCCCACATGGTACATACGGCTATTCTGCTACTTGGAATTCCCGAAGAGTTGAATAAATACAAACAACTCGTTTGTAAAATTTTGACTATAGCTAAATTAATGCTAGTACAGAGATGGAAATCACCAGCCTCTCCACCCATGTCAGCTCTAATACTGGCCATCAATAACACATACTCATATGAGAGGATAATAGCAATGGGAAACAATTCCTTTCCTAGATTTGAGAAAGTCTGGGATGCGTGGATTTACTCTCGATACCTTATGTAGAGAACACCAAAGTGCTATAAGAAATCAATCGGGGCGGTTGCAGTGGTTATAGGGATGGATATCAGACTCACCAACCCCGCCGACAGAGGAGTCTGGGGAGGAGTGACTAATGTTGCAGTTGTGTGTCACATGTCATTAGCATGAACATAACTCACAGGAGGAAGGGAAGGTTGTTCATGAAGAAATTACCCTGGACATAGATCACGATAGCCCCATGAATGTGCCTAAAAGTTAAATGTTATAGTTAATGTTTACTTTATAAGTAATATCTATCACTGATCTTTAGGGATATGCGGTTCAAAAAGTGTATCTTGAAAATATACCATAATGCATATTAACTGTATATCACACTGTCTATCTATAATGTATTGCATTTTTGTATTCTGAAAAATTGAATAAAAATTATTGAAACTAAAGACTTCTTCTATTTGAACAATCCTTTTTAAAATTAGGACCCACATTTATCCTGCAGTGGATCTCTGATTTAATAAAAGAGATATTGGTAGATATCCTTAATATCAAAATAACTGTAATGATAGCAGCATGAGAAGAGTATGCTGATCTTGCTGGAGGCAGCGAACATTTCACTCATGTCATTATGATAGTAGGATTATAGCTATATAGAGTATGACAGGGGAATTAACGGAGTGGGGTTAGAGTAAGTTGTCATTAATCATATCATAGGAATGATGACAGCAGCAATAAAAGGAGTTTAATGATTTTGCAGGTGGAAATGACTTGCGCACCCATATCATTCATTACAGTATGTTGATGAAGACAGGATTACAGCAGCCGTGCAATGATTTTGGTGTGGGTACCATACATTCTGGCATCAATGGAAACTTCAAAATGATGACAGCAGCAGAGGAGGAGTGTGTTGATCTTGTGGGAGACAATGACCTTTCAAGACAGATTATTATATTAAGAGGCACATGACATATGTAACATTCCACTGTAATAAAATGGGTGTGAAACATGATCATGGGGATGAAGACAGCAGCAGAGGAAGAGTGTGTTGATCTTGTGGAAGATAATGACATTTCAAGTCAGATTATTATATTAAGAGACACAGGACTCAATGTAATAAAATGGGTATGGGGATGAAGACAGCAGCAGAGGAGGAGTGTGTTGATCTTGTGGGAGATAATGACATTTCAAATCAGATTATTACATTAAGAGACACAGGACTCAATGTAATAAAATGGGTGTGGGGATGAAGACAGCAGCAGAGGAGGAGTGTGTTGATGAGGAGTGTGTTGATCTTGTGGGAGACAATGACTTTTCACGTCAGATTATTATATTAAGAGACAAAGGACTCAATGTAACAGTCCAATGTAATAAATTGGGTGTGAAACATGATCATGGGGATGAAGACAGCTGCAGAGGAGGAGTGTGTTGATCTTGTTGGAGACAATGACCTTTCAAGTCAGATTATTAAGATGCACAGGACTCAATGTAACAGTCCAATGTAATAAAATGGGTATGAAACATGTTAACGGGGATGAAGACAGCAGCAGGAGAGGAACATGCTGCTTTTGTTGATGCCAGTGACCCATCCATTTATGTGATCATATTGGAGACAACAGGCATAATCACTGTTAGTTTAGGTAAAGGAAGACATCAAAATCTTTTATGATGTTCTTCAACTATAATAAAATTGCAAAAAAAAAATGTATTTTCCGTTGGTAATAAACCCGGCTTGATAGCATGTATATAAAATGTAGCCAATTCATTATCAAGCCCTATTAGAAACAATGACCATTTCCTGAGGATAGTGTACTCATATTCCCTAATTCTCCCGAGTCTGAATATATGAATTACTCTAAACACCAGTGATATGTTCTACTGATTTCCCCAAAATTGGCAATTTAGCCTGAAGCAAGCAATTAAGAATGACTATTACCATCCAATCCATTTTTATATTATCACTCTTATTTAGCATAAAATTATATTAGCATTTTTGAACACAGTAAGTTGGGATGACAGGAGAAGCTCTGTGTGCAGCGTAGCTAAAATTTTAAGTACTTGTTATTACAAAAATAATAGAAGGGATATAGGCGTGATAGATCAATCAAATGGAATGGAGACGTCTCCGGAGTTAATAATATTTTAAATAGAAATAAGGTAATAAGATATATAATAAATATATTTGCATATAATTGGGAATTTTGGATGAACGTAGCAGTAAAATTACACGCTCTTGATACCAGGGATAAGTTTGGCTTTGTTTCAGTGTTTCGTATCCATCACTTTCATGTTACTTCCTATGCAAATGTTAAGGATCGGTATCTGAATTGGAATGTTCTGCCATGCGAAAATAATACATGTAACACCTTATTACTATAAGAAAGCAATGGAGAATGGAAGTAGTAGTGTAGATCCAATTAGGAGCTGTGCAACCAGTGTTGGACAGGCCCACCAGAGTACCAGAGGATTCTCTAGTGGGCCCAGATTCTAACAATGTGTCCATCAGAAGACACCTAAATTTGAAGGGTACTATGGTCTTTTTCCAAGACATTGACTCATTTCATCCGGTGGTCCCAAGGAACTTAATGTCTGATACTACGCACAACCAGTGTAGGCAAGGGTGTCCACTGGTGTCTTATTGCTATACATGGAAGAAAGACCTCACAGACACCAGGACCTGGGTAAGGACTGGTATGTTGGTAGTCCCTAAAACTACTCCCCTGTACCCACATTTTCCTTGAAAAAATAATAGTCCTTCCTACTGTATCAAATCACATGTAGGGGGCTACATTCATTCACTTTCATGTCTCACGATTGAGTGAAATGGTTCTGGTGACCTCCAGACTGTCACCAATTTATTAGTTCAAAAACAAGGAACCCATATCCCTCTGTTTTAAGAACCCACCACTGGATCCAACACTTGCATTATATCATTATCAGTGATGGACTGGCCCACCAGACTACCAGAGGATCCTCCTTCAACCCTGGGTCTGAGACAACAATTGGTCCCAGATCTAGCAGGAGACTTCTCCAAACTATGCCTCACAAGTATCGATGGACTAGTTAGAGAACTCTGCAGGAAGTGGTTTATGGTGACCACCCAATTGTCACAAACCTGTTAGATGTAAAACAAGGAGCCCATATACCATCAGGGACTGACTGGCCCACCAGAGGATTCTCACTGACTCCAGGCTCCAATAGAAAAATTGGGCCTTTGATCCAATAGAAGACAAACACAACTGGAGATGATTTTGAATCCAATAACTTTTTTCTAGGGTCTAAATCTTATAGGATAATTCACAAATAACCCATTTGATCTTACTAATGATATGTCATGTATGTACAATGATAACAACAAGGATTAAAATTTAACTAAAAGTAGACATTGCATGTCTTGTGTAGATAGAGGGGGGTCGTCATTATTACCCCTTGGGTTGGTCCAACAACCCTCAATGCAGCAAAGATTATGACTGTAATTGCTATTCTTATTTCTCCTTCAAATATATTATTGTAGAATATTGAGGTTTATACTGCATTGAACTGTAGATGATCTGGTACTATTTATGTAACAATCATCATCAATAAAGATACCAAAAAAAGTGCTCATGGCTGCAAGGACACCATCACTGCAATGTAGTGTATTTGTGGTGATGCTAAATGGTCATATGGTCAAGGGGTTTGGAAGTTTTCTCTATTGAAAATTTGGAAATTGGAAATTTTCTTACATTTGTGTGTCATACATGTGTATGACAGTGTTGTCAACAAGACGACCCCTTACATTAGTAAATGGAGGGCTTTATGGACAGAGTGTGGTATCTAGTAGAGTATAGTGGTCACATCTGGGTAGGATTTGACAACCCAATGTGGATCTAATATATTATATTTTTTTCAATACACCTAAAACTATTTTTTTCTCAGCAGTGACCGAGGGTTTTCTTATCACCTTGGTTGACTGTAGTATCGTAAATGAGGAAGGGGGCATGTCATGTAACAATAGCCCCAGGAGCTTCATCATCTATTCTAATATTCTTTATTAATAATATGTGCCAACCTGTGCCAATTGCAGTAATATCCTTATATATTCTATTGATACTTTTTGCTGCGCTCCTCTTCCTCTTATTTGCTGCCACTTGACTTCCTTGTCAAATGAATAGATTTTGTATTCCAAACAAATACAAAGGCCAATTACTTGTTGTAAGGAGCTCATATTAATCCTAATGATTTCTTCTAAGGATTTCCATTGCCGCACTCAGCGCTTACAATGACAAGATTATTGAGAAACTTGTATCAGTATATGACATCAAAACACACATCAATCACAGCAGGCGTATATGCCGCAATGCTGGGACTCCATCCCTGCAAATAAAATAATAGGGCTCAGAGGATGAAGAATTATTCCTTTGGGAAAGTTTAAGGATTTAAAGGGACCCTCTGTATTGGTAATCTAAGAAATCTCCCCTCTCCTGCGCTCAGCTTGTCTATTCCACCGCAGACGGAATGTCTTAGACTACAAATGTATGGTCGTACTAGAAGCTGGTGGCCATTATAAGGGCATGAAGAGAGGACTAGGAATGGGGGAAATGCACAAAGGCTCCTGCATGTCTTGTGAAATTTTTATTGTGAACTGAAGGGTCACATGAATCACACCTAGGCATATATGGATAATAGAGATGAGTGAATCGGTTCGTAATGAGATGAGTTTCCAAAATTTCAAACCTCAAATTTTTGGGGTTCGTCATCCACGGATTGTGGTCTGCCCAATGTTTGGTCTTCACTCGTGGGCTCTTCCAACCTTTTCCTACCTCTTCCTGCTTCTTCTCTGATGTCATGCACCTCTTGAACACTGTTCTTAGCAGTGACCCTGGGGTCATGTGGCACTCACCAGAAGAGCCCGGAAGAGGCTATACGAACCCTCATGTGAAGACTGGACGCTGGGAATGGAGACCAGGAAGACCAGGAGAGGTAAGGAAAAATGAGTATCACCTTTTTTTATATTGTCCTTCCCTGGGTCTCTTTATATTAAATTCTGGACTGAACAGACCTCCCAGTATAATAATAGCATTTCTGGTTCAGACCCAACAAGTTCAGTCCAAACCAAAACTTGCAGGCAAGTCTGGAGAGGCTCGTGAATTGATACCCATGTTGGTCACGGTTTGTTTTTTACAAGAAAGCCCAAAATGGCCAACATCTACCTTTGCAGGCCACTTTTTGGTCTTCAGAGTCTTATTGGGCCATACACACCCTGCTGAGAGTTTTGGAAATAGAATATGCCAAAAAGTTCTCCTTGTTCGGAAAAGAAAAACTTGCTCTGGTGTCACTTTTTGGAAGGTAGCTCTCTATAGATCCATGTTTGGTTTTCAAGAAAGATCTGGGATTAAAGCCAAACCAGAAAGGAAGAGAGTCCCATCTACAGACAGCTGTTTTGGGGTTGTTGACCCTCCTCAGTGTGAAGCAGGACATCGTTTGGCTCGTTGAGTGGTCATAGATTTGGGTCAGAAGGGGTATTACGTTTATAGCATGGTCTATCTTTCTACATGATAGCTCGGGATATATGTATACCATGGTTATTACATAATCACTGCAGTTATGCCAACGCAATCGCCCACGGAAGAGATACTTTCTATCCAGTATATTGTTGTGTACACATTGAAGTCAATATCATTATTACTGCGGTATTATTTATAGCAGCCTCACTTTGATGGGTTTTATGTATTCATTTATTTTACATTCTCGAGCTCTTGCAGCTTGCAAACACCCTATTACAAGTGTATTACCCTTTCCAACAGCATTTACTTTCAATAAAAGCTAAAAAGCAGTTTCTAAATGCATTTGTAAAAAGTCAATCCTTCAGATGCCGGAAGCGTATTTTTTCTTTTCTCTTTGAGGGTTTTTCCTCTTAACATTAAAAAAATAAATAAAATAAATTCTTCTTTAGAATTTAGATTTATGTAATAGCTCATTGCATAGTAAAAGTAAATGCTCATTGCCGTTCTAACCATGTCAACCTCTTGAAAGATCCAGAAGGTCTTCGTCCCACGGTTGGTTATTATTTTCTACAGAGATTTTCTTCAGATATTTTTTTCTTTGTAATGCAACATTAACATCTCTATCTGTTTCCCTTCTGTACTTTATATTCTCCAATTACATGGCTGGTGATCACCTTGTCTACTAGCGATCCGTAAACTGTACGGATTTGCACAGTGTGGGTAGAAGTCATGTTTATTAGTAGATAATTGGGCTACAAAAAGTTGGTCCTGTGACAGGCTAATTAGCAGCAATGCCAATCGCTCCCCGTGTCACCATGATGTTCTAATCTAGCCCTGATGATTCAGGTTAGCCGTTTCCATAGAGATGAAGGAACTAATGAGAATTGGGCTGCATAAAGGAAAGCAATGGGCTAAAATCCAAAAACAAAAAAGAAAAAGAAAAAAAAAAACAAAGGTAAAGTAAGTCTAAGCATGGAGTAACCAAGTTACTAGAATGTATACTGCATTCATTTATAACTATGTTAAAATGTCTTAAAATAATATCTTATATCTTAAAGGAAAGGTCCACCTACATAGCCTATTTGATGTTTTTTTTGGTTTGCATGCATCTGCAAATTGCCTTATTTAAAGAACTCCTATGGTTTTGTGGTTACAGTGTATGCAGACTTATGAGTCACTATGGTAACAGACTACAGACTAATGATATGTAGTCTGATGCTACTGTCATACTTCATCTGTCCCCTACTTTCTACTAACATGCTGTACAATTGGTAGACACATAGGTCTGCATAGTAGAATTAGGCCCGGTTCACATCTGCGTTCGGGCAATTCCGTTCCCCTCTCTGCTTGACAAATGCGCAGAGAAAAGCGCTGCAAGCAGTATTTTTTTCTCCACATTTTTCGTGTGGAAACTGAGCTGAAAACACACGGACCCCATTATAGTCTATGGGGTCCGCAGGTTTCCTAAGGTAACCACTTTTTTATGCGGATTAGGTTTCCGTTCAGTGGTCCCCAAGTGGACTCCCCGAACGGAAACCCATGCGCAGATGTGAACCGGGCCTTAGACACACAATGATATATTTTCAAACAAGTTTGCAAAATTGCTCTACATTGGATATATGGGGTCTGACTGCTAGCCCTCTAATAAATCAACTATATGGGACCACTCCCGATACACTATACAAAGCATGGAGCCAGAAGCACTGCCCTGCATAGTGGCTGGGCACAGGTACTGCAGCTCAGCTCTCATTCACTTCCATGGGAGAGAAGCTTAGCTGCATTACTAGTGCTCAGCCACTATACAGCCATGCAGTATATTGTATGAGGACCAGACGTATTCCCAAACAATTGATCTATGCTGGGGCCGGCTGTCAGCCAGCCATAGTCAAATATTTACGGCAAATCCCAAAGATAGGTCGTAAATAATAAATTCCTGGACAACCCTTTAAGGCAGCAGCACAATCTGTGAGAATCTGCACTAGGAATAGAGTGATGCACCATTGGTATAGTGCTATAGTATAGTCAGTATTGATAAATCTACATGTTGATGCTAGGTTCACACCTGCGTTCGGGTCCGCTTGGGGAAACCCAATCTGCTTAAAAAGCGGTTACCCGTGGAGACCCGGTGGACCCCATAGACTATATTGGAGAAAGGAGTCTGTCAGCACAAAATTGAGAAACTAATCACAGTACCTAGTAGGGCTGTCAGCACAATTTACAATGAGGTCTTTCTTATTCAGAACCGTTGCTCCATTCATGTAAAAATCGTGCTTTTATCACTATGCAAATAAGTAGAAAAGTGTGTTTGGGGCGTTGCTTTCCATAAATGGGCTTCTTTATCCTCTGCTGCTCAGCCCCGCCCACTAACTGTACTGTGCATGTCTGATGATGACACACTGCCCCCATCTGAAGCTAGCTTCCTTCACTTCCAGGTACAGTTTGTCATTAACAGACCTGCACAGTACAGTTAATGGGAGGAGCGGAGCAGCAGTTAGCGGCAGCAGATATTGAAGCCCATTGTTTAAAAGCCACACCCCTAAAGCCTGTTTCTGCTCATTTGCATAGAGATAATAGAATGATTTTTGCAAGTATGGAGCAGCAGTCCTGAATAAGAAATACATCATTGTAAAATGTGCTGACAGCCCTATAAGGTACTGGGTTTACTTCTCAAAATATTTCAATTTTGTGCTGACAGACTCCCTTTAACATAACAGAATCCTAAAGATGACTCATTAATTTTAAGAGAAGAGAATTGTGGGCATGCTCTGCAGATGTCATTGTGCAGGGAGTGGGAGGAGATGAGTTGTTACCATCACTTATTACCGATGGTGAATTCTGCATTATCTGCCTTCATATAATAGAGATGTTACCTGTGATTGTAATCCTGCTCTCTGGTGATGGTAAAATTATTGCAAACTCTACCTGTAGTGTTCACACCACCAACTGAAGAGAGATCTTTACAGAACAGGAAGTGTCATCCTATTGTAAAGCAGCCCATACCCATTAGATGATTGTCGACCAAACCTGCTGATTTTGATGGGTTCGGCTAACCATCTAATGTGTACCAGGGTCATAAAAAAAGAAAAAAAAAACTCTAAGATTTTTACCGGTATTTATACTTAGTTGCAGCGTATTGTCTCCTCACAACACAAAGTCTGAATTTTGCCAAAAGCTTGTCACTTTGTAGAAGTGCCATTATTTCTGATACGTGAAATCTTGGCATAAAGTCCTGGCACATTATCAAAATTTCTGAATTACTCTTGTACAAATTAATAGCTGAACATGGAGGTACAACATGCACTTGTACAATAATAGACTACCTATAAGAAGGGCTGCACAAACAGCTCATAAACTGAGTGTTAGTAACACATAATCCAGGGGGGACTCAGGGGGGTGCCATGTGTGGCCAAACAGGGTGCATCATCTAGCCATACTATATATAGTACTGTGAGCAGGTCACTTTATGTTAGTATTGTCTAAGCAGTTTATGGTGGTATTTACGTTGCACACTGTGCAGTATATTATTATTATTATTGCACTGTATAGCATTGCTATTTAGACAATTATATTGGCCAGGGGTGTAACTTTAGGGGTTAAAGAGACTGTGTTTCCAGGGCCCAGGAGCCTTAGCGGGCCGTCTTGGAATCCCCCGGTGGGGCCCCATACCTTTAGTGGGCCCTACCAGACTCCAACTACTTTTTATTAATAGGCAGTGGAGGAGGGTAATGGGCAGCATAACAATCGTGGTCACAGGGGATGCGACCGCGACCAGAGTGGTAGGGGGCCCGCTGGAGATGACCAGGGCCCCGCCGAACCGTGATAGCTATCGGGGAAAGTCTGGTTCCCCGACCGCTATACATATTATTAATGGAAAGGGGCTCAGCATAGAGGCCCAGGGACTCCAATAAGAAGACAAAAACGGGCAGCACTTCAGCGGGTATCAGCAACGTAAACTATATTCCATGCAAAAAGTGCAATATTTTGGTTCACTAGGAACCTTCCACTGGACTGGACTAGATGATAGATAGATGGATAGATAGATAGATAGATAGATAGTGAGGGGGTGTGATTTTTTTTTCTACCCTTATTAATCTAAACCAGAATGTCTTAGTGGTGGCCTGGACACGACTACATTACAGTAATCTCAGAATTCCGTCCTTAGTACTGTTGAAGACTATTCTACTTTTTAGTTCACATTCGGAATGA
The DNA here is from genome assembly GCA_947044405.1 of Leptodactylus fallax. Taxonomy (NCBI): domain Eukaryota; kingdom Metazoa; phylum Chordata; class Amphibia; order Anura; family Leptodactylidae; genus Leptodactylus; species Leptodactylus fallax. The sequence continues at coordinate 263,039 of CAMRHE010000419.1, forward strand.
CCAACCAAGATGTAGAAATCTTAGTAAACAACCTATTAACAGGCATACATTTCGTCCACTGAAACCTGAATGATAAATGGCTCGCATTGATTCCCGACATAAAAGGTACAAAAATGCGAAAGTCAAGCGACATATGTGATTATAGCAATTCCTTCTGAAATAAATATGTTGTTAGTCCCCATGTTTGTGTCTTGGCTTTCGGGAATAATAGACTAGCGATAAAAGACCTTTTCTACACAGCTGAATTTCTAAAGTATAAAATGAAAGGAATGACAAGATCCAAGGTACTAGCATAGTTGGATGGATGTCAGCAAATTATTGTCGGAGCCAAATCAATTACAGGTTGCAGGTGTCCTGAATTAATTAAGGGAAGCCGCTTCAAATCAGCCATGAAATATCTGCAGAGCGCCAAATGACCCGCAGAAAGATTTAGTGGAAATTGAAACAGGGAAAAATAAAGTAAGACGAGTCTGGAGGAGAATATGTCTTAAGATAATGTATAATTAAAGGATACCTTTACAGATGAAGACTTTGTCATTGACAAGTTTGTTGGGCTCTGTCTGCACTTCAGGAAGTGTCTATAATTGTACATATTAGTAGTGCAGAGTCAGACTGGGGTGCTAGGGCCTACCAGTAACATTAGTTCCGGAGGCCCCACTATATGCAAATATATTACCTGATACTTATTTGCAAATTCCTAAAATGTCACCCACATACATTTATTTCGGTAGTAGCTTGCAGTTTAGGCCTTGCCTCTGACTGTTTCTGTCCTGGGGGCCTATCAGCAGTCTGCTGACAGGCGCTGTGAGGAAGGGATATGTGTCTACACAGTAGCAGTAAGACTGCAAGATGGAATGAAGGCTCTGCAGTGTGGTTGAGGAGATGGAGTCCAGGGATGAAAGATGCTGGTTGGCCTGACTCTGCACCTACTTGTCATCTCAGTCAACCAATGTGTCCACTGGGTATAAATATAAACTATAGTTTCTTGAATAACCTACCCAGCATATTATACTGTTGCATAGCCTGCTTGAGATGCTGTAGGATTAGTATCTGTATGAAGCATAACAAGTGTATAGTGCCATGCCAGGGTGAACTGGAGGCCCACCTGGCTCAGGGGCCCACTTGGGGATTCACCTCTGGACCAGTCCAAGCCTGAATATGTGACATATTGATCAACTTATCAACTACAACAGTTGCAGTTATTTTCCTGTGACACCCCTTCTGCTTTAAAAATTATGACTTCCTGTCTGTTGTTGTCAATCACATGACATCACTTCCTGTCCAAGTGAATGACCATGGACTCATTTGTTAACAACCTAACTTTTATGGCAATCAGGATTGACAACATGTAATTTCCAACTTATTAATGGTTCTTAAAATGGTTTTCCAGGACTTACATATTGATGACCTATTCTTAGGACATTCAGGACCACCATGGATCAGCTAATTGAAGAGGCTGCAGTGTTTGGGAGGGCACTGCCGCCTCTTCAGTGAACACCAACACCATATATTCTGTAAGGGCTGTTCTTGGTATTGCAGATTAGCCACATTCACTTGAATGGGACTGCACTATTGCTGCACCATGTGACCAATGAATGTGATGTGATTGGCACAGGAAAGAGGCTGCAGCGCTTGTGATCAGCTGATCTGTAGGGTTCCCAGATGTTGGACCTCCACCGATCACATATTGATAGCCTATCCTAAGGATAGGTCATCAATATGTTAAGTCCTGGAAAACTCCTTTAACCACTTCTGGACCGGGACAATTGCCCTGGTTCAGGAACAGACACATATTCAGTTTTTTTTTAATGGGTTATAACCTTTATTTTCCTTCTGGCAAATCAATATTGTGTCTTTTTGGTGACACATAGGGCTTTATTTTTATGTTAGTTGTATTTTTGCATGTTTTTATTTTTTTACAGGAAAATGTAAACCAAAAAGGAGGGAAAATGTTTTTGTTTTACAATTGTTTCACTTTTTAGTAGCACAAAGTGCTAATAGACCTTTGAGAGGCATTTTAACTGTACTTTTTTGGCTGATTTTCTCTGTAACTGGGGCTGATATATTTAGCCCCAGTTACAGAAGGAATACAACCTCCCAAACTACACTCCAGAACTGATCTGTTTCAACTAGTACCCACCACCTTACAGCTCTTCATCCCATAGCTGTATAAATAGTGTTCATTGAGCGCCGTGCACATAGCTATCTGGAAGACAGGGACAGTAATAAATCAACCCTGCCTCCTCTACAGGGTTCTGTAGGGTATGTGTATGTCTTTGCAGGGTTAAGTGCGGACCGTCCGGATGTACAAAGTCTATGGGCGGTCCGGAACTGGTTAATCAATAATACAAACTTATACAGTATAGGACAAATGTTTTTGTTGTGCCATACAAGAAGTTACATTATATGGTAACTATAAGGTGAGATGGCCCTTACCAGAAATCGGGGTGATACAATAGGATCAAGGGTAATTCTTACACTTCTGAAGCAGCAAACATTAGCAAACAGGATAGAACTTTGTACTGTATAGAGACTTAACTGGGTTTCTTTGTAAATAAAAGTCATATGTGGGAGGGTATTGTAAGATAAGGAAAGGGTAGAGACAGCTTTTATATCTTTACATACTGGTGGATGGCCTTAATCTGGGGAGAGCATTCTAATGAAGAGGTGCAGCACTGGAGAAGTTTTGGAGGCGAGAGTATGAAGTGGTTACCACGGCCATTAGAAGAGTGAGCTGGGCGCATAGGCAAATACGAGAGACGACAGACAAGTCTAACTCTGTTGAGGGCCTTGAGTATTAGAGTGAGCAGTTAAAACTGAATTCTAAAGGAGATTGGTAACCAGAGAAGCGAGAGAAGTAATAGTCGTGAAACGGTTAATAAGCAAGATTAGTCTAATGGCTGCATTAATAATGGATTGCAGTGGAGTCAGCTTATGTAAAGGCAGGTAGGTAGCAAATGACAAGAGTCGAGATAAGAGGAGCATACATAAGTGTTTTGGCTGTTCCACTGTACAAGTCATCAGCCTGTAAAGAATCATAGGAGATTTGATTTGTAGATTGTTGTTTTTATTCACAAAAGGGAGTCGTGTGATGTGACATAGAACAGGTGATAAATGTATGGTTACTGGGACCACTACCCATCATGATCAGTGGTCCTAAAGATGGCTAATGTAGCCCTGTACTTGCCTGTCTCCTCCAGTACCCCAAAAATGGAGAAGTGGACAAGCATGCTCACTACAAAGGTATAAAAAGTATTGCTCTAGTAACCATGGAAGCAGAGAATCTTTGCCTATGAGTATGGAGACTTGGTTAAATGAGACTTGGTTTATAGGGCATTAAAGGGGTTATCCAGTTTCTAAGATTAATGACCTATCCTTAGGACAGGCCATCAATATTAGATCTGTGGGATGTCTGAAACCTGAGACCCTCGCAGATAACCGGTACCGAGGCAGCGAGTGTAGGTACTGCAGCACTGCCCCATAGACTTCAATGGGCAAGCGCTGTAGTATCTACAATCACTGCTATAGTTTGTCCTGGGAGTGAGCAGCACGCTACATTGGTGCCAGTGATCTATGGGGGTTTTGGGTGTCGGACCTCCGCAGATCTAATATCGATGGCCTATCCTAAAGATAGCCCATCTTAGAAACTGGATAACCCCTTTAAGAGTACTCCTTTAACTTAATTTTGTTTTGCGCTGTTATCTTGTTTTTTTTGTTATGAGTTAATTTACGTAATAAGTAAATTAATGTTTTGTTTGCATCTTCTAATATGACTAAGATGGACATACTCCGTAAGATGTACAATAGGCTAGACCCCCTCCCCCCCAGTGGTGTCTGTAATGGCAAACCCCTTTAAGGATCCTATCGGCACAGATATAAAATGATTAGCCTGGGACAAATGACCAATAAAAAATTATATTTTATGTATTTACTTTTGTTATTCTGTTACAAACATTTATATCTAGAATTTACAAACAGATTAGAACTTCTGTAAATTTGTCTGAACCTTCAACATAATTTGAAAAACAAACAAAAAAGTAAAAATAATTAAAAAATCTATTTCTAACAAACTAAAAAAAAAAGACTCTTCTATGGGGCTCCATGTACAAATTTTTGTACATTTCTATGTCTACTTTTCTCAACGAAAAGCCTAAAGAATATTCCTACTTTGGCACAGGCAATCGTAGGCCAACATTCTCACCTGCCTTCAGCCACCTGCTATAGCGCTAATATTTCCTAGAATATATAATTTCCTCGTCTATGCACCATCGTAATATTATACATGCTGGTTTGGAAATAAGGCAAATTTCCATTTAAGGTCTTGTCCAACATGAAATGTACAATGGCCAAAAACCATTAGCTCCGAGTGGATACTCTGCCAGTTCTCTATAGTTTTGCCCCTGACCTGGCGGTTATTGGAAGACGGGAGCTCAGCTGTTAGTCGAGCCTTGAAAACAACCTAATCATCTTGGAGAAGGCTACAAAGGCTGAATGAAGCCATTAGCTGGTCATCTCGCTGCTTAGAATAAAATGCACAGATGGTTTGATTATGTCACGGTTAAGCAAGTAGCTGGGTTAAAGATCAAGGCCGCAGCTACAATGACCAAGATGCGTATATCCAGAAAGCAAAGATTGAAATACGTTCTCTTAAATTGCTTTATATGGTTGTTTGTCTTCTTGGTCATGCCTTATAATCTTTTTATATATTGGAAATCTTATAAAATATTTATTCTAAAAAAAAGTGTCAAAAATTCAGTCAAGACAATAAGTATCAGAAAGTTTTTCTCTATCACATCTAAAAGTTAATGCATTAGGGTTTCTGCTCATTTTCAGACATTTTATAGTACTGATTTTACTTTATAAAGTGCTATTTTTTCTATATATTTTTTAAATATTTCGTAATTGCAATACCACTCCTAACCACAAGGTGTGCTGTTAAGAAAAACTTGTCTATTAGGGTGAATTCATATTTACAGTAGAGTAAAAATCTTTTTTACTTTAGAATTACTGTTTATGGCCTACTTGCTGAGGATTATATGTTCACATTTCAGTGTAGAATTTCAAATTTACCATTAAAATTTAATATTACTCCAAGCATGAGTTGCAGATTTTTTTCTCCCATAGGATTACATGGTTCAAATTTCCAAAGTTAATCCACCCTTAATGTAGAAATCAGAATATTCCCATGCTATCATGTGTATTAAAATACAAACAACCCAAAAAATATAGCACAGCATTCCACATTTTGCAATATAGTGTGATAAATGAGACTATTTTATAAGAAATTTTCTTAAAATGCCATAAACTGTGACAGATAACGCTAGAATAGTCCTTACAACTTATCCTAGTTTTGCAGTTAAAGGGAGTCTGTCACTTGAACTATCCATATAAAACCAGCCCCAAAAATTGATATTTTAGGGTCACCTTAAGCAAGTCTTACTGTAGCTCTGATTATCGGCGCATGCGCAGCACAGCATTGAAGCTCATTTCGTCTGAATCGGCTGTAATGTTGTTGCGCCAATAGTCAAAGCAGCAGTGTAAGTGCGAGAACGTAGGGTGAGGCAAGATTTTGTCTACACTACCTGGTCCTATCAACCAGTGAAGGTTGGGAGGGGCAGAGGATGGTACTGAGCGGATGGCGGTATGGCTTTTGGGAGCAATAAGAGCAATGGTGGTGACCTTGTTGCCCCAAACAGCTGATTTGCACATTTAGAAAAACAGCTATATATCAGGAACAAAGTGCCGATCAAGATTGTGATAAGACCCCTGGATTCTGGTGACCCTAACCTATTTATCTGTGTGGCTGGTTTTATATGGCTGGATCTGGTGGCAGGGGGAGGAACATTTTTAGTAATGATTGCCCATGCCCTTTTACTTTGCATTGTTTTTTTGTAACATGTTGCACTGATCGATTAGTTTATTATTGATTCATGGCTGAGGATCCTCTGGATTGGTCCTCAATTTCAGACTTGTGGGTATCCCGACCCCTGGCACTTCCACTGACTCCAGCGCTTGAGAGACTGCTGCGGCTTCTTCTTACCCAACACTGCGCCGTACATTGTACACATGATCACAAGTTACACAGAATCTTTTCCTATAAAACTATATATCAATCTGTTCAGCTCCTCCTGCTCTATAACATGCTACATGTAGATTGCACTTCATTTTCAACATGACAAGGTCCTTTTAATGGATTTAATGGATACAACAAGGACAACATCAAGGTAGAAAACTTTGAAGGTAGATATGGTGGGACAATAGGGGTAACCAGCAAGCTTCAACTGTTGTAGTCCTATCACTAACCTAAGGTTTACACTAACATTGGTCTTTTCTGGTCTTTTGGAGGACCAGAACAACGGACAGGCGGACTGCTGTAATATCAGTTACACATGGAGCCGGGTGGGTGGCCATTGATTTAAAGATAGGAAACCGAGATAGGAATAAGTCCTCCATGTAGGACTTTTTTGTCCACCGATTTCAGGTGGACATTGTAATGGAGTCTCCAATGAAAGACTAAGCCTAAGAGAATTTCACTGACAAATATTTTCCTTGTAGGCCAAGGAGCTTGAAGAGAACCTGTCACATTGATCAAGTTGTCCCATCTGTCAGCAGTATGTTATAGAGCAGGAGGAGCTGAGAAGATTGACATACTGTATGGTTTTGTTGGAAAAATTAAGCTCATTATGGGGTGGTCCTAACTTCACAGAGATAGCTGTCAATCACATATTAGGACCGCCCACTGGACTCCTAAGCCCAAAATGAGCATAAATATAGATTAATAAATTACAAATTGAATCCTTTCCAACAAAACTATATATCAATCCGCTCAGCTCCTCCTGCTCTATAACATGCTGCTGAGAGATGGGACGGCATGATCAATGTGACAGGTTTCGTTTAACACAGGCAATGAGTTATGAGCTTTATGGAGTTGTCATCTGCATAATCTTTTATTCATAGAAGCCATTGTACTACCACACCAATCATTTATCCTACAACGTCTTCATTTTGTGAAGAAGCGGAGACAATAACCTAATGTATTATAATCATTATTAATAAAACCGCTAGCGGGGATTTTTAATTTGCTCCACTTTTCCCACCAAGCAACCTCCAATGAGCCTGCGGTAATTGACCCGATATGAACAAGAACTTTATATTGCTGTGTACAAGTCAGGAATCCAATTATATTGTAAAACCTTTATGACAGGAATTATTTGTCAGCACTACACATTGCTTAATGCGATATATTACAGAGCATAAAGAATTATAGAGGACAACTGTGCCGCTCCACACTAGGCTGCCATTCTATTGTGGGCCTGATATCCCAAATGTGACGTTAATGTGATATGAAAGCATATTAGGCTGCAGCAAGAAGGATTATGAACTCATCAGAATTTTAATTATGGAATCTGCTGAGAAGATTTTTTTTTTTCAAGGCGGAAGCCCACTTTTATCTCCCATACGGTGAAATATAATTCAAGTCAGCATACAGTCATGGCCAAAAGTTTTGAGAATGATACAAATATTAATTTTTACAAAGTCTACTGCTTCAGTTTTTCTAATGGCAATTTGCATATACTCCAGAATGTTATAAAGAGTGATCAGCTTAACAGCAATTACTTGCAAAGTCAATATTTGCCTAGAAAATGAACTTTATCCCCCAAAACACATTTCAACATCATTGCAGGCCTGCCTTAAAAGGACCACCTAACATCGTTTCAGTGATTGCTCCATTAACACAGGTGTGGGTGTTGATGAGGACAGGGCTGGAGATCAATCTGTCATGATTAAGTAAGAATGACACCACTGGACACTTTAAAAGGAGGCTGGTGCTTGCCATCATTGTTTCTCTTCTGTTAACTATGGTTATCTCTAAAGAAACACGTGCAGTCATCATTGCACTGCACAAAAATGGCCTAACTGGGAAGAGTATTGCAGCTAGAAAGATTGCACCTCAGTCAACAATCTATCGCATCATCAAGAACTTCAAGGAGAGAGGTTCCATTGGTGCCAAAAAGGCTCCAGGGCGCCCAAGAAAGACCAGCAAGCGGCAGGACCGTCTCTTAAATGTGTTTCAGCTGCGGGATCGGGCTACCAGCAGTGCAGAGCTTGCTGAGGAATGGCAGCAGGCAGGTGTGAGTGCATCTGCACGCACTGTAAGGCGGAGAGTCTTGGAGCAAGGCCTGGTCTCAAGGAGGGCAGCAAAGAAGCCATTTCTCTCCAGAAAAAACATCAGGGACAGACTGATATTCTGCAAAAGGTACAGGGAGTGGACTGCTGAGGACTGGGGTAAAGTCATTTTCTCTGATGAATCCCCTTTTCGATTGTTTGGAACATCTGGAAAACAGCTTATTCGGAGAAGAAGAGGTGAGCGCTACCACCAGTCTTGTCTCATGCCAACTGTAAAGCATCCTGAAACCATTCATGTGTGGGGTTGCTTCTCAGCCAAGGGAATCGGCTCTCTCACAGTCTTGCCTAAAAACACAGCCATGAATAAAGAATGGTACCAGAATGTCCTCCAAGAGCAACTTCTCCCAACCGTCCAAGAGCAGTTTGGAGCTCAACAATGCCTTTTCCAGCATGATGGAGCACCTTGCCATAAAGCAAAGGTGATAACTAAATGGCTCAGGGAACAAAACATAGAGATTTTGGGTCCATGGCCCAGATCTTAATCCCATTGAGAACTTGTGGTCAATCATCAAGAGACGGGTGGACAAACAAAAACCAACAAATTCAGACAAAATTAAAGCATTGATTCTGCAAGAATGGACTGCTATCAGTCAGGATTTGGTCCAGAAGTTGATTGAGAGCATGCCAGGGAGAATTGCAGAGGTCCTGAAGAAGAAGGGTCAACACTGCAAATATTGACTTGCTGCATTAACTCATTCTAACTGTCAATATAAGCTTCTGTTACTCATAATATGAATGCAATTATATTTCTGTATGTGATAAAAATATCTGACAAACACACATAAAAACCAGAGGGCAGCAGATCATGTGAAAATATAGTATTTGTGTTATTCTCAAAACTTTTGGCCATGACTGTACACAAACATAAATCTCATTGTGTATCACTGTGTGCAATGGAAAGGAAATTAAATAACCATAATACTAATAGTAATAGCCATAGTAATAGCCATAATAATAACAACAACAATAATAATTATAGCCGTAATAATAATAACAATAATAATTATAGCTATAATAATAATAGCCATAATAAAGACACTACTACTAATAGTTATAGTAATAGCCATAATAAAAATAATAGCAATAATAGTAATAATAATAATCACAGCCATAATAATGTTAATAGCCATAGTAATAATTATAATAGCACTACTACTACTACTACTACTACTAATAATAATAATAATAACAACAACAGCCATAATAGCCATAATAATAATAATAACAATAATAATAATAATGATAGCAATAATAATAATAATAATAATAATAATAATAATAATAATAATAAAGACACTACTACTAATAGTTACAGTAATAGCCATAATAAAAATAATAGCAATGATAATAATAATAATAATAATAATAATCACAGCCATAATAATATTAATAGCCATAATAGCCATAGTAATAATTATAATAGCACTAATAATATTAATAGCCATAATACTACTACTACTACTACTACTACTAATAATAATAATAATAATAATAATAATAATAATAACAACAACAACAACAACAGCCATAATAGCCACAATAATAATAATAATAATAATAATAATAATAATAATAATAATGACACTACTACTAATAGGTATAGTAATAGCCATAATAAAAATAATAGCCATAATAATAATAATAATAATATTAATAATAATAATCGCAGCCATAATATGAATAGTCATAATAAAATAATAGCAATAATAATAATAATAATAAAAATAGCCTTAGTAATAGATATAATAATAATGCCATAATATTAATAGCTATAGTAATGATAATAATAATAATAATAATAATAATAATAATAATAATATACCATTGTGGCTTTGGAATTCACAGCATGTCAATTATACCTACTGAAATGCCATCAGTTTCCCTATAGGTACAATTGAAACAGAAAGTCCACAGAGGAAACCTCTGCAGACTTTCTGTGAAAAGCGCTGCGGGAAAATTGTGGCGGCCCACTACGTAGGGCTTTAGCCTTAAAGGGGTTGTTCCATTAGGACAACCTACTGTATGTGCATATACTTGATAAGGGCACATGGCCATCACAGGGGGTGACCCTCTGCTTTGTAGTCTCTTACAGAAGCTTGGGCAGAGAGCCTTTGTAAAAAGCTTCTCCTATTTTATAGGGCTCAGCACAGCCATTCAGAAGCTCACCATGAAACTGCTGGGACCCTGTGAAAAATCTGTAGCAGGGCTCTCTTACCATGTGCCCCCTACCATTTATAATTCTGCTTATGTCTTGTGGGACAGAGGGGCTGTAGCCACTTCATCCAGCAAGGCCCAAGTGCACAGTGGACAACCATTAATTTAAATGAGCGTTATGCAATACCACCTATTACCTGTAGTGGCCACTGCAGCAGCATAAACAGCAGGTGACAATGCAATAGCGACCAAGGTTTGTAATGAAATCAAATAAAAACATATTTAATAGAAATTAAATTTAAAATAAAATTTAGGGATCACCAAATTGAAGATTTTTTTTTATTTTTACAAGTGTTTTATCTATATCTCTATCTATCTATATAATTTTTTTTAACTACTGATCCTAAACTCCTGACCTAGGAATACATGGAATTAATAAGACTCTGGAATACCATTATTTCCACAGCCGATCCATTCTTCGGTGACATTACTACTAATGATCTGATTCGGACCCAGCAGCATTAACTTGATAAAGCGCCACCTTGAACCTCTGCTGCCTTCAATTCTCCTCAATCTATCTGGGTCATTATTTAAGGAATTATGTTGAAATATTAACATATCCATTTACGGACTATCTCATGAAATCTGCCAGTTATATATGTCAAACGAACAAAAATAAAATTAGAGTGATGGCCGGTATGTGTTATCTAATGTGGATTATGGTGCGGTCCTTATATAAGATATCAGAGTACATTTTATACCATCTCTTAAAGGGATATTCTGTTCTGAGAAAATAAAGCTTATCTATTATACTGGTATAATATTTCCACAATTTATGGATGAGAATTATTAGGGTACTGACTATTAAGCGCCCCGCTAAGCTTTACTCGCATGTCCACTCTGTGATGTCCATGTTAATCACAGACTACATGTGACCCCATTGATTTTTTTTGGGCGCATTCAGGAGTCCGTCTTTTTGCATGATTCAGTAGTAGACTCTGTTTTGATACATTTTGTGGACCATGAATGACCGTTAAAGTCTTTGGGTCCCTTCCATGTGCAGTCTGTTTTTCCGGAAGCATTGAAAAGTATAGAAATTTTTTTAAAAAGTGTTCCGTTTTTTGGACAGTTCATGACCAGAAAATGAGCTGGACCATGTGCTGCTTGTGATGGTCATCACATGCCCTCTATAAGCGTATGTGTGAATAAGTCTTAAAGGGGTTGCTCCATTATATCCACTATTCACAAGATAGGGGTTAAATGTCACATCACTGGGGTCCAACCAATGGGACCACTTGCAACAAGAATAGGGGACTTAAAGTTCCCCTCAATCCTTCCTGTGAATGAAGTGCCAATGCGCTTGCATTACTGATGCCCCATTCACTTCTATAGGGCTGCCAGACCCCCAGTGATGTGACACTTATCCCCTATCTTGTGGGCAGGGGATTAGTGTCTGTAATGGCACAACCCCTTTAAGGCTGGGTCATCTAAGGCTGGGTTCACACATGGCATGATTTCAAATTTTCATACTGAAGACCTATCCACAGGACACACAGATTATCCAGATCATCTGTTCTATAAGCCTCTAGGTTCCTAATGCTACAAGTGTATGGTGCGTGCTGCATTGGTTCTATTCAAGTGATAGGAGAGGTATCGCAGTTCATCAGAACCAACGAGAATAGGGCTGTGGATGGGGCAGCTGCACTGCTCCTAGTACTTGAATAGGAGCGGCACTGCATACACCGCCCATCCACTGCCAGCTTCCGCCACCCGGGATATACAGGTATTAAAACATGAAAAAACATATATATAAAGTTGGTATGACTGTGATCGTGCTGAGAATAAATCTAGCATATAATTTTTAATGCTTGGTGAATTCTATAAAAATTAAACCTGTAAGAAAATGGTACAATAGCAATTTTTCCCAATTTCACCACATTCTGAATTTTTTTTTCCAGCTTCCCAGTACATTCTACAGTATATTAAATGGTGCCATTAGGAAGTACAATTTGTCATGCAAAAAATAAGCCCCCATTCAACTGTGAATAGAAAATTTTAGAAAATTATGGCTTTTGGAAGGCAAGGGGTGTAAAAAACTGAAACTCAAAAACAGAAAATTGCTCCTCAAAGGGTGAAACACATGAAACTGATTTACCCAATGTCTCAGATGTAATAATAGTGCAAACGTCAGCAGTCTGAAAATCCACCAGATTTATCACAGTGACTGATGCTGGATAATAAATCTGACGTATCTTTAGACTGTCTCGTATGCATTTATACTACCTTACTTTACTTACTTTGAGCTAGAATTTTTGTAAAACTATTTCGGTGAATTTTTGCCACGTTGTGGCACAATTTACCCAGTCCCCATGTCTAGAATATCAAAAAATATTATCCCGAACTAGATGCCCCAAGATGCGCTATAGACGCGTCCAGTTGTGCCCCACTGTGCCGAAAATGCACCACGTTAACACCAGTGTCTACTTGTAACCACACTACTAAATCTGAGCCAATGTATCCCAACTGCAAGAAACTGATCAGTTCTCTCATCTGTATACATTAGCCACCATCCATCTTCTCCTAAGACCTAAGGAAATATTATGGGATTTCAATTTAAGTCTTCTAATCCTACATTATATTTGCTTTGTCTTAGATCACTTATAAGCTCTATTTACTGCAAATACTTTGTGGGTCGTCGGCTAATGACAAAGTTACGAAAGCTGAAATTTAGGAGAAAAAAAAAATCAGCTCCTCGGATTTAATTTGATTGCAAAACAATCCTCCTAATTGCCGTCTTTTCTGTAGTGTATTAGCATTATGATAATTTGATTAAAGGGTACATTGGCGGCTCTGCCTTCCATGGGACCTCCCTGATTGAAGCAATAAGAAAAACCTTGTAGGGGGTCAGACATTTATATTACACTTTGTTTCTTGCAAAATGAAAAGAAACAGGAGCGCTGCAAGATATTATTAAAATTTCATCGGAGTATTCCCCTGCAGGGGAGGCGAAATATTTAAAAAGAGATTTGCGGAGGACAGTAAAGTGACATTTTTATCTCTATCACTGTTGTTGTTTCAGCTTTTGTTTCGTACCTGAAAAATGAATCTTTATAATTGGTTCCATTGTGCAGTCAATATTGCGCATAAACTATTGATCCCCGCCGAGTCTACCAGATTTATTATGGCCGGGATAACTCTACAGCCAATAAGGAGGATTAACCAGAAAAACTGGAAAATAACATGGAAATTCTGGAGAAAGATATTATATTTTGGGTGTAATGAAGAACTGTGCTCTGACGTTTCATGACTTATTTTCTGCAAAAACAAGCCAAAACCTTTTACGAAATGGTTCGCTCATCTCTAATACAGATGTGTTCTCCCATACCTTTTCTCTTGGCTGGACAGGTCCAGAGTAGAGATGGGCGAACCAATGGGCAAATTCATTCCAAGTCGGGTTCGACCCGAATATTCCATTTTAGTTCGAACAAGACAAATCCCAAATTTCAGTTTTTGGACAATTTGGAATATTCAGGTCGAACCCGACTCGGAATGAATTTGCCCATTGGTTCGTCCATATGTACTGTGGACCTGTCCAGTCAAGAGAAAAGATATAGGAGAACACATATTAGAATTGTCCAAAAACTGAAATTTGGGATTCGTCTTGATCGAACTAAAATGGATGCTGTGATATATATATATTACAGTAAATTATTATACTCTGGGATCTCTTTAAACCTAAGTGTATAATAGGTGGAGGCCCCACGTAGCAGGCCAAAGAGAAGAAGCATTGCGGGAAAAACCGCGGGAGAAATGCATCGCAGTTTTTCCCGTAGCCCTTTTCACAGAAAGTTCTGTGTACTTTCTGCTTCAATTATACCTATAGGGAAACCTCCGGCATTTCAGTAGGTATAATTGACATGCTGCTATTTCCAAAACTGTTGCGCAGCATTTCCGCAGCGCATATTTTTTTTTTTTTTTAAATGTGTGGATGTAAATTGCTTTGCAGTGATTGTAAAACGCTAGGTTTTTTACCACACCACCTGGGGTCCCAGCCTCATACGCTCCTTCCCTCAACCTATTTTTGGGCCTCCTTGTGGCTTCCGGAACTTTCTCTGTTTCCGTGGTGCATGACATTACCGAGGAGACCAAGAGAGAACACTGGACGCAGTGAGGAGGCCCAAAAAGAGGTTAAGATGATCAGCTTTTCAAAACAACATGATTTAGTGATATTCTTTCAAAAGATGCCTATCCTATATGTATATATGGCCACCCAGCGGTTGTGTTGTGGGTTGCATCCTGTCAGGGGTTTTGTGACCATGTCAAAATATTATATTGTTATATTGATATTATATCAAAATATATCAAATTGTTTTTATGAGTAATTGGAGTCCTTAAGTAATTCAAGCTAAAGGTGGACACAACTGTATGATGCCTAGTAGCTGAAGATTCCACAAATTTTGGGAAAAACCCTTCATCATTTGTGTAATCTGCTCAGGCCCAATGGGAAAATCGGATAGAGAGAGGTAGTGAAGGGTATTTCTCAAAACGTTGTTGCTGTATTTCTACATAACTAGATCACCTCATGTATTAGATTATCATTTAATAGACAGGGAAATACAACATAACCAAGCTTTAGTTCTCAAGGGATACAAGCCATCAGCGGAGGTGTATGACAGCAGCGTATTCCCCTTTTCTGGTTGAGAACACATGCACAGATTTTTAGGAACATGATAATTGACAACCGAGGGGAAAAGGAGCTTAACAGTAGGCAAGACAGGATGTCGATATAGACTAATGTCAGATAGCTGTGATACAGCTGCATATTAAAGTCCATGTAGGAAATTTATCATGGTTTTGCACAAAAACATTGCAACTTTTTTCTCTTTTACACCTACTTTGCTACCCACCTCGTCTGAATTATGATAATTTGCATGAAAGGATGCCTGATATCTACCCCAGCCACGGGCCTCGCTGGAGGATACACCCGATTTATGACAAGGCATACGCCTTGGCGGTGCAAGGATCATCAACACCGGCATACTAAACCCCCAGTTTTGATAAATCCTCCCCATAAGTTCTATACAATAGATTTGGACGATGTCCAACCAGAAACCTCAAAATTAGGCCACCAAAAATTTGCCTAGATCATATTTTTTCCAAAATATATTTAGGTGAAGAATTTACCGAATTTATTTCTATCAATAAATGAAAAAATTAAAACATATTATTAACTATTGAATATTATTGACCATTATTTCTCTTTTTGACACATGAAAGCTAAAAAGAATATAGTCCAAAATAACAGAATCTTTTTGGTCAAACAACTTTCAAGTGACATTGAACTGGGGTTTCGTAAGGAAGAAGAAGCCACTTACTACAATACTTACCACCATGAATGAAGTACATGAAATGGTAATTTGGTCACATTGATAAAAATGGGATTTAAGAAGTTCTAAACCTTCACATCTTTGGAGAAATCTAGGCCATGGTGACCTTTGAAGTTTTAATAGCCGTCTGATGTTCTTAATTAAAAGGAACATTTTGCATTTAATTCCCTGTGATTTTTTTTTTTGTGCCGGACTAATCAAGTTTCTTCAACCATTTTACTTTAGCTTGTGTGAAGGTGTTAATAGGCTCTCTAAGGATGGGTGTTGTTTGCCTGTGGATAATGAAAGTAACCTTAACAAACACTGTCAATTACCATATAATTACGAGACTTCAGCGCCCATACTCATCTGTCTTCTTCAAAGTGCTGACATACTCTTGATATATAAGAGATTAAACTTTGGTTTTATTAGTAAACTTGGCCAAATTTAAGGTGCCCATACACCAACCATAGTTGTGGACCGACTGTTTGATCAGCTGACAGCTATTCCTCTTAACTCCCCCATACAGGTGCATGCTTGGTTTGGCCAATTGTAGATGAGAGAGGTGAGTTAGCATTGTCAGATGTCTCTAGCTGCAGTGTACGGATGATACAAAGTTTAACTTGACACTTAACAAGTCAAGAAGGTTTTCCGGTCCTCAAGTTGGTTATACTGATCTGATCGGGGTCCAACACCCAGACCAGGCAACATTCACCTGATCTGGCCTCCACCATGATTCAGAAGCTACAGCACTTCGAAGGATAGTTCATCACTATCTTATTGGTGGGGGTCTGACACCTGGACCCGCACCGATCAACTGATGTGGGTGCCTACGGGTGAGTAAAAGGAATAGACCTACAGCCCCACCCACTGTATAGGATTGGCCTTGGAGTACTATAGCTCTCCATCTATTACTTTAATAGGAACAGTGGCTTCCCTCACCTGTAGGCAGCCACATCAATTGACCGATGCGGGTCTAGGTGTAGAAACCCCCACCTATCACATGGTGAGGAACTGTCCTGCAAAGAGGTCATCATTATGATAAATTACTGGAAAAAACCCATTAACGACACAGTGGGAGTAAAGTTTAAAGGGTTTTCCCATGAGCTTGACCATTTTTTTTAGATATGACCATAAATGATTGAGAACTTTGGTCCTGTGTTCCAAATGTGACTAGAGACGGTAGCGAGAATAAATATTATTGGTCCACTCAAAGTCTATGGAACTGACGGAGATAGCAAAGAGATGTATTTGGCTATTCACAGTATAGAGTGGCATTCAACCATTCCAACAATGGATTTGGGAGCCCCAATGATTGGTATTGTTTCTGGGAAACCCCTTTCAGGGAGACACAAGTGGATATGACCATGAATGTAGGAACTTTCTATGGTCTGGGACTTGTCGTATCCTTTGACAACCGACCAGGACAAAAGACATCTTAGGGCCGGTTCACATCTGCGTTGGGGACCCCCAGAACGGAAACCTATACGCAGAGAGAAGCGGATTACATAAGGAAATCTGCGGATTCCATAGACTAATGGGGTCCGTGTGGTTTCTGCTCGGTCTCCGCACGAAACATGCGGAGAGAAAAAGTGCTGCAAGCAGCACTTTCCTCTCCGCATGTTTCCGCACGAAACATCCGGAAACCAAGCGGAAACCACACGGACCCCATTATAGTCTCTGGAGTCCGCAGGTTTCCTTATGTAAACCGCTTCTCTCTGCGTATAGGTTCCGTTCGGGGGGGTCCCCAAGTGAACTCCCCTGTACGGAAACCGAACGCAGATGTGAACCGGCCCTTAGAGGATTTGAGAAAATCTTTAAAACTTTGCAACATTTTTAATTACTTAAATTTGCAACAATGTTTAACTTTTAACTATCCCCAAATTTAAACAAGGTTATGTTCAAGGTAAAACCCCTTTAATGATCTATTCTATGCATTGGCCGTCAATATCAGCTTTTGGACAACCTCTTTAATATGGGTAAAGGTCAGTTCTGAGTAAGTATTTAATGTAATACACAAAAGAGTGTGAAAAACTATACAGTATTTTTTAATATTTTACCAAATATGTAATTGTGAGTCAGTGATAAGAGCTGGGATTGTCATGATTATACATTTATACCGCAGAGAGATATAGGAACACACCAGATAGTTAAGTTATATAAATAGCTATAAATCAGTCCTATGTACTCACAGGATATTGGCATAAACAGACTATGCTATTATTTGCCTGTCAGACCCCACCACCCCCAAGTCCTTCTTTGGATTACTTTCTATCATCCATTATCGAAGTACATGAGATTTCAGCCTGCTAATTTGGAAGAGATTTATGCATTGCAGTTTAGGAAACCCAAGGGCAAAATAATCCTGAAAATATATTTAGTGACAATGAGCTACCTGCAGAGCTGGCCATTAATATTCACTTTTAACAAAAAAAAAAAAAAGTATGCAGACAACAGAGAGGCCGTATAGTAGAGAGTGGGAGTCAAGTCAGTGTCAGCGCAAAATATTACAATTTTCAATGAATAAATATACAAAGATGCCACATTTTAAAAACATCCCTGCACAGGTATACACCTACGGTAATAAGGCTAAAAAATATGTAAAATAAATACCATCATGTCAGTTTTAGTCTGATATTTGGTGCCAATTATTTCTTTAATATAGCTTTATAACCATTCTAATAAATGATAAAATTCTTGGCTAACTACCGCTACCACTAGGGGGAGCTCAGGAGCTTACTTTGTACCGTTAAGTTATTCAGTTCAATATATAAATTTGTAAGAGTGTGCTCCCCCTAGAGGCTCTTGTTGGCAGCCAATATTTAATCAATATTTACTGCTGAGCATTTGGAGCTCTGTGTCAGAAAAACAGAGCTCCATCCCTACAAAGTATATTACAAAATGATTCGCTCAGTAAACAGTACAGATACGTTTGCAGATTTACCCCCAGGACTCACTTGTGGGCATATTGGTTGTCACTTAAGAAAAGTTTAAATTGACTAAAAAGCCTAAATTGATCAACATGACATAATGATGGCACCTTAGCCTATGTTCAGACAGCGGAATTTGTACATGCAGAAAAATTTACTTTCAGGAATTTTTATGCTTAACCTCTCCTGCACTCCCATGGACTATATATGTCTGGACTTTCCATTCTTAACCTTGCAAGGACATAGATATATGATTAAGCAGCTGTATGAAATTGAGCATTTGCAGGGGCAGCGAGCCTGCAAATAAATAAGTTAAAAAAAAATATTGCTACTACCACGCCCATGTCACAGGTTCTAGCCCTGCCCCTGATGACAACAATATGTGTGACCTACATAAAAATTATTATAAGGAAAAGGGAAAACTAAAAAAAAATGGTAACACTTTGTGCTATTAAAAAAAAAACAAAAAAACCTTGGAAAATGAAAAAACAGACATGTTTCCCTTCCTTTTTGTTTACATTTCCTTGGATATTAAGATAAAGAAAAAACATGCACAAATAACATAACAAAAAAACATTTTTGAAAGAGAAAAAAAGAAGAAAAAATGTTAAGGCAGGGTTCACACTATCGTTGATGTCCGTTCTGATAGTGTCCGTTAAAAAAAGAAAAACAAAAAAAAAAAAACGGACACCTATCATAACAGACATTAACGGACAGTAACTGATGTTAATGTGTCCGTTTTTTTAACTGATCCAATTAATGGATTAGTTAAAAAAAAATGGACACATTAGCATCAGTTAACATCATTTAGTGTCATTTTTTTTTTTTTTTTTTTCTGATTTCTGAGCATGCGCAGAAAAAAAACGGACATAAAATAACGGACAGTAACTGATGGCTATATTACTGTCCGTTATAAGTCCGTTACCCATAGACTTCAATGTTAAAAAAATAACGGACACTTGCTGTCTGTCAAGAATCCGTTATTTCTAACGGACAAAAAAGTCCTGCATGTAGGATTTTTTGTCCGCGAAAAAAAAACGGACTTCTGACGGACTGGGTGTAAACGGACACAAACATTGAAATGAATGGAAATTTTAACGGATTTCTGACGGTTCAGCTCGTGTTCGATGATAAAATCTTGTAACGGACAATAGCAACGGACACTACTGACGGTCACCAACGGTAGTGTGAGCGCCCCCTAAGGTCTTTGTAGCTGCAAGTACAAAAAAAACCCAAAAAACAAAAATGTGCCTGTTCTTTGAACCAGGGAAAATAGCTTGATCCTGAAGTGGTGACCCAAATTCTGACGTGGAATGTGCTGCAGAATCTGCAAAGGAATTTGCAAATTCCCAACAGCCAGGCAGAATTTTTCTGCCTCCGTTTTCATTTCAATGGGAGTCATCAGGTGGAATCTGCCTGAAGATCGAGCAGGGTGCTTTTATTTTCTAGTAGCTAAAAAATTCAGAAAAAAAAAAAAAATCTACGTCTACCTCCCACTGAAATGAATAGGAGGCAGATTTCAGGCTGAAATAGGTGGAATTCGGTATGTGAACATACCCTTAGACATAGAGTTTTGTTAATCATAAGGATGGAGTATCCCTTAAAGGGAAAATCCGTAATAAATTATTTCTAGTATTCAATTGAAATAAAGGGGTTTAATGACTGAATGGAGGACCACCATTTAATTTGAGAGGTAGATATGAGCCCCCCAGTAAAACCTTCTTTTCTCTCCTCCATGAGTAAACTTCTGGGTTCCTTCTTTTTATCATTGATGCAAATACTAGTAAAACTTAACATTTAATAATAAATATTAAAATAATAAATATATACCAAACATAAAGATAGTATAACCACTCTATGGAGTCCAACGTTACAGCGCACAGGAGTCAATTTGGGTGTAAGGGAAAGTCTTAGGGGGATGAGTAGGGACTGCAAATTATCCTCCTGTGACGCACCATCACCTATTGGGTTACTCCTGTCTTCAGATATTGGTAAGATTGTTTCATTATCTAACTGTGTAACTGCCATGATATATAATCAAGTATGGTGGTGATTTTATACACATTTGCTGTAACGTTGGACTCCATAGAGTGGTTATACTATCTTTGATGTTTGGTATATATTTTTGATATTATTTTAATATTTATTATTAAATGTTAAGTTTTACTAGTATTTGCATCAGTGCTTTTTGACAATTTAATTTATTTTCTGTTGCAATTGGTAGATTATTTTTGTCAGATGACATAATACTTCACATTTTTTGCTCCTTTTTTTGCTTTTTGTGTTCCTTCTTTTTAAGAGTCAAATAAGCAGAACCCAACAATTGCAACAAGTCAATCTTATTTATATGAACGTGTGGCCATTCTCCCCAACATATGATGTCAGGGGAAAGAAGGAGCTGAATTTCGACATGTCTGATCATTTGCTCCTACAAAAGAATAAGTTGAGTACACATGCACACTCGGTCAAATCTAAAGGAGCTGGGAGGAATAGCTGTCAGGCATACACATGCTCAGCCCACAGCTATTAAAGGCATATGGGCAGCTTAACATTGCCACTTTTTCCATTGTGGGTCCATGTAAATCAGTGTCTACAGTGGTCACGAGCCCTGTTCCTGGCATTGTGACTATGTGAAGCTAGCCATGATGTCAGTAATATGGCACCTGACTGCTGTGGCCTCTGGTTGGCAGCAGTGAGCAGTGGTCACCTGCCATGTACACACACCATGCGGAGGATAGGCTGCGCTGGATTACTGGGGATTAGGTAATGATTATTTTAGGCTATTTGCATTGTATGTGGCTTTTCATGTCATTGGGGTGCGATGTAGATGGGATAACTATTCTTTTTTTCTTATTGGTAGTGAGTAACCTTTCCTTCCCATAATAAAAATCAGCTCTCTGTGTGCTGACTTCCTGCTGAACCTGAAACTTGTGCTTATACACTCAGCAGCCAATCAGAAGAGGCAGAGCTACAGTGGGAGGGAGATAGCAGAAGCCTAAACCAATGATGAGGCAGGGGGCGTGTCTCAGATGACCTCAGAGTCCCTTCAGACACTGTAGCTAAGCTGTAGTCACTGATCACAGCTCTACCTTAATGCAACTGGGCTAAAAAGCAGCAAAATGTCACGAAAATAAGGAGAAACTGACTTACATATAACTTTTGAACTCCTGACTAGACAGTCCCTTTAAAGATAATTTAGTGTGCGCTTCCCCTTTAACCAGGGTCAATTGCATTGCAAACAAAAGAACAGATAAAGATCACGACGGGATGTGAAAGTGTAAATATTTCTCCTTCTGTAATAACAAGTAAAATCTAATAAGTGTTTAAATTCCCATTACAAGGTTGTCAGCACAAAATTAGTACATGATGGGTTTAGAGATACGTGCTGTTCAGAATTTACCAAAGTGTGAAATCGACATTAGACAAAAGGTTGAAATGGAGAACAATGCCGGCAAAGGCAATTTTCTCCTGATTTACAGAACATATTAAATAAATGAAAAACAACTTATTTAAAATCGGAGTCTCCTCTGAATAGATTACAGCTCATTGGTGACCCAGTTCTGGAGCGTAGGGCGATATTATGCAGGATTCACCGAGGCTCATCATTTACACTTCTATCATAACCTCTAACCGCAAGGAGTTGTCGAAAGTGACGGCAAATACGGAAAATGCGGTCATCAAAGTAAATGATATACAGTAAATTAAGAGATCGGTCCCATTACTATATGACAATGATTTATTGTATATGAAACAAGGAGACAAATCATCCACTAATGCCGGAACTATTAGCGGGTAACATGATGGGGGTTGTATGTTACACTACAGTATGGTAAAGGGAATGTATGTTTTATTTTTATTTATTAAAACGAGATAATATATTACTTTTTTATCTATATTTTTTTATGCATTTTCTGTACATGATTATGAGGCAGTCATCTTGCCTGTGCTTTTCCTCTATTCCGTTACAGCATTTAGTGATATGCTTTACAGCAGTCTCACGACAATAGTCTGGAGCCGACTCATTAAGGTCTATAGGAGAGTTTGCTAGATATGCTAGTAGGAGGAGATCTAGCTGTGACATCATCTATTGTCAGTAGCAGATACAATGATGGAGCAGTGATGTTATCTACAGAGGTGTTATCTTCTATTGTAATGCTGTATGTGTTGTAAAATAGGTTTAACATAACAACTTTTCCCTTTTAAATGGCTACTTATATGTTTAGATAATCTATGCTTGTTTCTGCATTTTTAGTGTATTCTGCAGGGGACATAAGTTTTGGCTGCCCTCCTGGGTGACCACCATTTGAGAACATGCATTAAAGAAGATAATGGCAATCCATATTGTACAGCCTATCTATCTATCTATCTATCTATCTATCTATCTCTAAATTACTATTTACCTACTGTATCTATTCATCTATCTAGATAGATGTATATGTAATCTAGCTATCCATCTAAAGTAAATCAGTGCAAGATAAATAAAAACGAGTTTCTATCTATCTATCTATCTATCTATCTATCTATCGTCTATTTATCCTCTATTCATGTAATATCTATCTAATAAATAAAAAAATAACCTGCAGCAGAAAGGGGTGCACGTCCATCGACAGACCTATCCCTAATAAAGTCCAAAAAACTGTGCAGCACTCCACAAGTCAAATACAAGGAAAAGGACTTTATTTACCCATCTGTGATTAAAGAACCCTCTTTTTTCACTCTATCCACAAAGTGCTGCCTATTTTTTTTTATCTATCTATTGTTCTTATATCTATCTTTCTCCTATCTATCTATCTATCTATCTATCTATCTATCTATCTATCTATCTATCTCATATCTATTTATCTATATATTTCATATCTATCTATCTATCTCATATCTATCTATCTATCTATCCATCTATCTATCTCATATCTATCTGTCTATCTATCTATCTATCTATCTCATATCTATCTATCTATCTATCTATCTATCTATCTATCTATCTATCTCATATCTATCTATCTATCTATCTCGGCCTTAACCACCTCCAACAAGAACAGATTTCTTCACACATATTATTATAACTAACAAGCAAACAAATCATCTAGAAATTCTTCAGAAAACTACAGGAATATTGGAGGATGGTGCATTGCATAATTAAACTGCAATGTCTAAAATGTCACTATCTAAATTAATTTCCCTTCCCATTGTCTAGTTTTCCTTGGACCGTGTACCCTTTCCTATGACTTTATTCAGACTTCACAAAACCTCATGTGACTTTCTAGAAGGTTTGACGAATTAGCTTGTGACCTGACTTTTCAAATAACAGCTGCAATGACACATTTCAAAACCATTCAGCTGCTCTGAAAAAAAAGGGAAAACTTAGAGCGCATTTAATAATTTATTATGGAGAAAAGGAGATAATTTAAAGTGAGGCAAACACAAATCCTGACAGCCTGTGAAGAATGCAGATTGTGGCTGCTCTTTCCAGTATTATCCTTTATGAATAATTTTTACATGCCATATAGACATGTCAGAAGGTCGCATTTTGGGGGTCCATAACTGGCACAAAGGACCCCCAGCTCTGTTCAAATAAATGTGGCTGAGCTGTAATACCGCACAAAACCTGTGGACAGGTGTGGCACTGCATATCCAATCCTGGATAAACCTGTCTGTATATACATTAACCTCTCCCAAATTCACCAAACACATGCACACTCAACTGGAACTGTTCTCTTCCAGGAACAAAGGATGGTTGGCGGCATGGCCTATTCTTACTTAAAGAGGACATTTTACCACCTTTGCCAACTACAACTCTTTGCATCCTTTAATAATAGGTGCTGCTCCACTGGTTCCAGCACAGTTGGGAGGTTTTTTTTTCTAGCCCCCGCCATTCCTGAGCAATAAGTGTTGTTAGTTTTCGTGCCCTATTTTTAGGGTCTATTGTCAGGTGGGCAATATCAGGGAGGAGCAGGAAAATAGTGTGATTTTGAGCTTTGGCACTGTCCACCTCTGATTGGAGCTCTGAATCACGCCCCCTTGTCTGCTCCTACCTGACATCACCCACCTGACAGTACAGACTCTAATTAGCATATCAGACACCAAAACTGCACTGGCTGCTCAGGAATGGTGGGGGTGACAGAAAAAAAATTCCAACTGTGTCAGAATCAGTGGAGTGGTGCCTACTGGAGGATGCAAAGTAGTGGAGTCGGTGGAGGTGGTGAAAGGACATCTTTATGCAAAAGAAGTCATCAGTTGACTTTTGAGGGGTGTCCATATAAATCCCATTGACCTTACTGCTAATTTTTAAATTAATATGCATGGCTAGCTTTATTTTAGAAGTTGCAAAAATTGTGAACGTATGTTTATTCTGTAATGCGTGGGCAAAATATACCCTAGCCCAACATTGCTATCACCGGAGTCAGTAGGACTGTTCTTCACAGCATTTTACCTATGGTACAAATGTGTTACTTCTTACCTTTCCTCTTGGTTCAACATATCCCAAGGTGAGTGGTGCAAAGTGACCAAGTTTGAAAAAATTCATGTTTTTTTGATGTATGTTTATTCTGTAAAGGGTGGGCAAAATGTACCCTAGCCCAACATTGGGCTAGGGTACATGAGTTAATTTTGCTATATGTGGCCACACAGTGGTTGTGTTTTTAGTTGTGGCCTGTTTAGGGTTTAGCATGTCTGTCTATCTATCTATCTATCTATCTATCTATCTATCTATCTATCTATCTATCGTATTGGGACACATCTGTAAGTTTGTATATGCAATATTAATATCACTAGACTGCCAGAAATATACTTAGAGACTGTGTGACTGTCTCAAAAAATGTAAGTTTACAAGTTATAGGTACTAGATTTCTGGAAAAGGCAAGTTTATCCAGAGATTTATTCCAGATTCATATATAGAGAGTCAGGATTTTTTTTTTTCTGGGGTAATTGACATCCACATCACAAAGGTTTTTGCTTTCCTCTGGATATAGGACTCTAGAATGGACTTGATGGACATGTGTCCTTTTTTTCAACCGTATTACCTAGACTTCTAGAGCGTTGCGGTCCAAGTGGAAGACCTCACATGCCTCTGGTGTAGCTGCCTTCAAGATAAGATAAGTGCTCTACCCAACCATAAAAAACAGAAAAGCTAGCATTTTCTTCTCTCATTGTAGTCTTCTTCCAATCTGTCTATGAACTTGTCTATGTATGCTATTTTATATGTCAATGTGTGCACCTACCCCTTGACTTAACCCTAAAGTTGGCCATACCCATTTCATTAATGTTAGCCAAACCCACCATTGTCAAAGCGAGCTGCTGAATATTTAATGTGTATGGAGGTATCTCAACTATTGTCCGAAGACTGGAGATGAAAGAAAGGTTGGGTTGAGGGTTGAAGGATTTCAATATACCTTTTAACTTAACCCTAAAGTTGGCCATACCCATTTGATTAATGTCCGCCAAATCCACCATTATTGGAGTAACCTGTTGACTAATATTTATGGGGGTATGTCAACTATTGTCCGATGACTGGAGAAGAAAGAAAGGTTGGGTTGAGGCTTGAGGGATTTCAATACACCCCTTAACGTAACCCTAAAGTTGGCCATGCCCATTTGATTAATGTCAGCCAAACCCACCATTAATGGAGTAACCTGCTGACTATTTAATATGTATGGGGATAACTCAACTATTGTCCGATGACTGGAGAAGAAAGAAAGATTGAGTTGAGGCTTGAGGGATTTCAATACACCCCTTAACGTAACCCTAAAGTTGGCCATGCCCATTTGATTAATGTCAGCCAAACCCACCATTAATGGAGTAACCTGCTGACTATTTAATATGTATGGGGATAACTCAACTATTGTCCGATGACTGGAGAAGAAAGAAAGATTGGGTTGAGGCTTGAGGGATTTCAATACACCCCTTAACTTAACCCTAAAGTTGGCCATACCCATTTGATTAATGTCAGCCAAACTCACCATTAATGGAGTAACCTGCTGACTATTTAATATGTATAGGGATAACTCTAATATTGTCTGATGACTGAAGAAGTAAGAAAGATTGGGTTGTGGAATTTCATTATGACCAATTCTTTACTTCTCACAGGAGACAAGCCAAAACCAGAAGTGATTTACTTCCTTTTCCCCTTGGCCAAGTTGAGTGCACACATTGGGGTTCAGGAGGAATATCTGTCGGTATTCAGCTGATAGCTATCTAAAGTATATGGTCATCTTATCTCAATTTGGTTTACTGTCCCTTGAAGGACTGAATCTGTGGCCCTCACAATACGATAATGTCTGATCTTAGATATCTGATCTCATGGTATGCCGCCATCACACCGATCTTGAATGCACATGGTTAATGAAACCTTCTTTTCCACTGAGAACATTAAGACTTTCCTAATCTGTTTTACACGTCCATCTTTCCATTCCAATAATGCCGACCCAGCAAACTGGTTAAAACTTGCAAATGTAAAAGGACAAAATAATCATCCATCAGTGGACGTCTGTGCTGTTCAATGTCTCTCCCAGCTCTAAAATCTCTATGAACGTCAAACCTGACATCTGAGCCATTGAATTATATGTCTGAATATTAAAAATACATGCAGCGGTAGAATTTATGTAGCCGTATGAAATACAGTATATATGTGCCAGGGCATAAAACGTCCTAAACCATTAGTGAGATAATCTGGATGGCAATCTTGAAAGTCTCTGAGTTATTTGGGCTGACACATTGCTTCATAAGTAAACATCAATGTCACCCATAATGTCATCCATAGTCTCATGTATTATCATTTGGACTTGAGAACAGAACTCTATCTTAACCTCTTCTTCCTGTTAAACTTGTCCATGGCTCCTTTCTTACAAAACAGCGCTGCAACTGTCCTCAGGTTGTGTGTGGTATTACAACTCAGTCAGTGTAATTAAGGTGCAATACCAGATGCAACCAATGGACACATGTGGCACTGTTTCTGAATAAAAAAGACAGGTTTTTCTAATTCTGGACAGCCCTGTTAAAGGGGTTGTCAAGGGCTTATATTATTTATGGCCGATCCTCAGGATAGCTGCCTGACTGATCTGTTTCCATCTATTGAGTTACGTTAGTTCTGCCAGCCCTGACCACATCTCAGTTTATTGCTTCTGGTACCATACTGTAGAAATACCATCTGCAAGCCGACAGCTATTTATGTTGAAGATTAACCCAAAAGCAAACCCAGGGAATTCCCAGCAAAATCCATACTTGTCTGAGAAGCATTTGAAGGTAAAGATCAAACCAGACATTAGAATTCATATCCAAGTTTAGCCCTAAGCCAAATCTAATAGTAGCGTAGTGGGTGAACTCTCAGCCCAGAGGCATGACCATGACATGTCATAAGCATTGTTTGGCTAAATGGAATTTTGCTTGCCTAGATACTTATGGACCAGTATCTAATGTTTTATTCTCCCAATGAGTTTGATGAAACATGGAAGGAGACATATACAAATACTTTTGGGCATCCTTTTAGACTAGCCAGTGAGTGAGTTTTCCCTTTTTGGTCCAATAGTCCTACATACTGCTCTTGAGAAGGGTGAGGTCTTCTTCGTAGGGTAAACTAGGGAGAGCAGTACTATTCCACAACTCCTCTGGATATGGATCATTATCATACCAAAGGGTAAGAGCGCTTCTTTTTTTTACTCTCTGACAACTTTGCATGCAGTTACGATTCTGTTTTCATGTTGCGGTATACTAAGAACAACTAGAACAAAAGAACAATAACTAAAGAACCTATACTCAACTGATGAATTACCCACCACTCCAGTGTCTCCATCCTGGATGTCCCTGCCAGTCTTTGACTACTTATTACTTCCACATCTACCGACGTGACTGCAGAAGGCAATCGCTGACATATGTATGGTCAATATCATGGCTGCAGCAGTCAAGTGGGTAGAGATGCACGGCCAAACAAAAGCAAGCAGGTACTGGCTGAAAACAGCAAGCAGTAGAACAAGCTATTTAAAATCAGAACAGCACTGTGAGCCGACCACAGAACCCCCAGACACCTTCACCAGCGCTGGCCGCAAGGCTAGCTGGACTTTGCAGGTGGTCTGAATAGTCACCAAACAGTAACTGTACAAATAATAAATGTTCTGCAAACTGAAACCCAAACCAGAACCCACAATTGACTTACGGGGCAGATCAGAAACAAGGGAATAGTCATACAGGCAAAGGGTCAAAACCAGGAGAAGACGTCAGAGGCAGAATCAGGAGAGAAAAGTGATATCCAGTAGAAAGACAAGGGTCAAATCCAAATGGGTATATCAATGGCAGAATCAGCAGACAAATGGATATCCAAAGAACAAGCTAAGAATCAGAATGATCCAAAATACACACTATAAGGTACAGAGCCAAACTAGGAAACTAAATTAGATGGCAACCTGGGTCAGGAGGGAGGGGTCTTATATATGCCTCCTCAGCTGCTGGACAAGCCAACGAAATTTCTGAAACTGCAGAAGCCTCCCAGGTTGACATGGTAACCTTAAAGGTATAGCAGCTGACTTGAAATCCTGACACTACCAGTGTTTTCCGACTGAGGGAACTCCTGGAAAAAAAAAATCCTCGGGTCACCCCAACCAAACAATTTTTACCATGAAATCACAGGGTCATTTTCCCAACCATTGGTATTGCAGCTCGCTGGTGTATTTACAAGTCACCCCTGGTGGGAATCGCTGGGGTAGATGGTAAAGTAAACAAAGACTAATGGGAACATTGGACTACTTAACAGCTGACTATTGGTTATTTTGTTAGAAAATCCCTTTAGGCTATTGCTGCAGTTTTTTGAGACAAAGCCAGGAGTGGATTTAGCAGCAGGTAGAAGTATAAGAACTTCCTATATATTTCTCATCCTTTTGTAGCCATTCTTGGCTTTGGCTCAAAATACTGCAGCAAAATCTGCAACAAAAAAAAGCTGCGTTACGCAACGTGGGGCCTCTGCCTTAAATTTTTATTGACTCTCAACAAACTTTCCCAACATTTTATGCAGTTGTTAACTGTGGAAAGTTATATGCCACTGCTCATGAACTGAAAAAGTGTCCAATTTTGAAAAGTGCATAATATAAAATATCTTCTAGCACGCAGGAATACCTAAGAGCAATAGTCGGGCAGGTACGAACATCTCGTTCCCGGCTCCTCATACCCTATTAATTATAGAAGTAAACTTGACAGTTTCTAACCTCTTGTTCTGCCTTACAGCTCTGTCACCTTTCATCCAGGAGATGGTTGGTTTTGGAGAGGCTTGCGGTTTACATTCCATAACGACTTCCTTGCCCTTGGTGATGATTATTGTTTTTTGCCGTTGGTTGAGCTCAAAGGAGGGAGCGGATGCTGTTAAGCAGAATACATATGAAAATAACAATCACAGATCTGAATCACAATGAAATTCCCCACTGTTATCGTATGCATTGGCTTATTGTGCCTATTTAGAATGTTTATGCAAAGACACCTCTCCTTTTAGGCTTTTTCAAAGCCGAACACAAAGCAATTTTTAGACGTTTTGTAGCGAGATCTGAATTCAAACACAGAGGTTATTTGTAAAGCAAAGTTATCTCCATATGAGCATATCCTGGGGAAGATGTCCCTCGTCGTACTGCATTTAGGATGATGGTTTATACCGTTATGTTACCACCGAAGTGTACACATTGCTTCATTTTCTAACTAAATGGCTCCGCTAACTTCATAATGTACTGTCATTTTATAGGGTTTGGATCCCTGTCACACATCATAGACTAAAACGATAATTATCTGGCTGACATCCAATGGGAGAACTCACTTAGTTTATCTGGTCAGGGGTCCAGTTGTAAGTAGAGATGGGCGAATGACTCGTACTGAACGGGTTTGACCTGAATATTCCAAATTATTCTATTTTTTTTTAGAAACCGAACAAATGAAGATTTGTCTTAGGTGAATTAAAATGGCCACCACATTTTATCCTGGAGTCTCTTCAGACTCCAGAGTATAAAAGGTGGAAACCCAGGAGAGGTGACAAAAATAAAAAAACATTTCTACTCACCTTCCCTTAGAACTTTACCTCCTCCTCGGCACTGAGGTCTGTGATTGGGCCACGAGAGGTCACATGGGTATATAGCATTATACAATCACAGGCCTCAGTGGTGACTCCAGACATATAACGTCACCGAGAAGGCAGAGAGAGCCAGTGTTCTACACTATACTTTATAGATAGGTTCCTAGGAGCCCTGACAGTGTCATACACTATGTTCTATAGATAGGTGCCTAGGAGCCCTAACAGTGTTCTACACTATATTTTATAAATAGGTTCCTAGGAGCCCTGACAGTGTTATACACTATGTTTGATAGATAGGTTCCTAGGAGCCCTGACAGTATTATACACTATGTTTTATAGATAGGTTCCTAGGAGCCCTGACAGTGTTCTACATTATGTTTTATAGATAGGTTCCTAGGAGCCCTGACAGTGTTCTACACTATGTTTTATAGATAGGTTCCTACGATCCCTGACAGTATTATACACTATGTTTTATAGATAGGTTCCTAGGAGCCCTGACAGTGTTTTACACTATGTTTTATAGATAGGATCCTAGGAGCCCTGACAGTGTTCTACACTATGTTTTAGAGATAGGTTCCTAGTAGCCCTGACAGTGTTCTACACTATGTTTTATAGATAGGTTCCTAGGAGCCCTGACAGTGTTATACACTATGTTTTATAGATGGGTTCCTAGGAGCTCTGACAGTGTTCTACACTATGTTTTATAGATAGGTTCCTAGGAGCGCTGACAGTGTTCTACACTATGTTTTATATTCATCTCTATGGGACTGTTAAAGGGAAGCAAAGTTCAACAATGGATTACCTCTGACAGTCCCACAGAATTAAACACCACTCCATACAATTGGAGGGGACTCTAGACTCATATTCTCATAATTGGTAAGGGTCCCAGTGGTCTAACCTCCACCAATCAGAAACATATACTCTATCCACAGTGTTTGATTGGTGGAGATCTGACCTCTGGAACCCCCAGTGATCATGAGGATGGGGAACCCTGATTGGTGGTACAACTCCTGTCCTAATTTAACCTTTTCAGTTCACCCTTTTATCTTGTTCCCAACTGTATTGTTGACTACAAGGTCTGTTCATGGTATGGCCAGCACTTTAAAAAGACCTCTGCGAGGGTCAATACATGGTGTTTGCTATTTCCATTAAAGGACTTCCTTCGTTTTTGCAAAATGCTGGCGGAATCGACTTTTTTGTGGTCACCAGTATTTATTCTGAGCAGTTCAAATTGTGGTGCCCGCCTTTAATAACAAATTAAATTTTGGTATTTTCCAAAGTCCCCCCTAGTGGTAGTTGCCTGCAACCAGTTACTTTTTGGTTATGCATGGAGGCTAGAAGGCTACTTAGTACAGAGCCATGCAGCCTTCATGTGCTGCCATATGGGCTCCATCAGGCGCTGTATGTATCAATATATTCTCTCCTGGAAGCAAAGCAATCGTTCTAGGGAAAAATATCTGCACACAGTATCCAGTGGAATACGCCATATTTTTTTTATTTCTGTATGAGCAGAGGTGTTGTGAATGTTTATAGCATCTCTATGACAGCTCCATACAAAACAGCCATAACACAGTCATATACATAAGCACTTACACATCGTATTCAATTAAAAATGTAGTAAAGCCCATCCTCTGTATGTGGCCAGTATTCTGGAGGGGGCCATTCATTTTAATTGAATGTTTTTTGGCTTATTTACTCTTTACTATGAAAAGAGAGAAAAATAATAAGTATAAAAAAATCGATGCAATCTACAGCGGGGAGATGTGACATTTACGATAAAGGGAGCCATGGTATTTCCTTACTGTCACACTTTATATATCTGACCAATTAGGGCCAGGGGATAGTGAACTGTCCAATATATGGAAAGACACCGCAGATTTTTTTTCATTAATATGACACAATCTAAAAACTTAAAGGGTTATTATAGTATATACCCTTATTAAAGAAGTGAATATGTTTGAATAATTACAATTTCTGCTGACAATTTCTACAATTTGTCCAGAATGTGGAGCAACCTATGTGTTGGCCTGGGTGGGTGTACAGGAAAAAAAAAATCATACTCACCTATCCTCGATACTCCAGTATCTGCTCCTGTTACCCTTTCCATACTAGGCTGGGGCTCACACCACCAAAAGTCGTGAGGCTCACGTGACGGCTATGACCAATAAGGAGCGAGTGACGTATGTGAGTAACTTCATCGGTTCCTCTCCAGTGACTGCTGATTGGTCTCAGTGGTCACATGAGTCTCATGGCTTCCGGTGGTGCAAGTCCCAGGACGAAATGGAGAGGGCACTGGGAGCAGACAATGGAGCGCCAGGGACAGGTCAGTATTTTTTTTTTTTTTTTTTTTTTAACACATACCCCTGCCATCCTTTAAGTTGCTCCAAATTTTGGAAACCCTTTTAAAGAGTGAAAAACAATCTCAATCCCTCCAAAATTTGTATACCGTAGATTAGTAAGTATTAGATATGGAGGAGGATAGGAAGGGGATGCAGCTGCAGTATCTCTTCCTCGGTGTACCTCATGCTGTCAGAGGAGGAACAGTGTATCTGATTGGCTCAGGGCACACAGCTCTGACATCACATTAGGATAAGCCCGCCCACTCAGCAAGCATGAAGATTGGAAATTAAAATTGCAAAGAGCAGTAGAACGGAGTAAAAAAGTAAAACCCCAAAAGATGCAGGTTAATAATTCTGGCTAGATTTAATACATGTCTGCACCTGTTTATGTAGCAAAGGTGATTTTTTTTTTGATTTTTTTTTAGTGAGTACTTACCTAAAACTTTCAGCTCTGCACTTCCATAGATAATTCCATAGATATTTTCAGCCAGACATTGGTACATTCCTGCATCAGACTGATTGACATTGTGAATCGTCAACATCCCGTTCACCATCTCCACTCTGTTCTGTAATACATGGTACAATCCATATATGAGAATGCTTAGTATATAAGATTAGAAAAATATAATACTTTAATATTTTTGGGTTTATAATAAATTATTTGATTACATAAAAGGGGATTTCCCATGAACATAATCACATTTAAATTCACAGACAATTAAAACTTGAAGGGATTTTCTAGGCTGATTAGTTGATGATCTATCCTTAATATAGGTCAACAATTAAAGATTGGCAGGGGTCCGGCCTCTGGGACCCTAGCTGATCAACTGTTCGAAGAGGCTGCAGGGTTTGGGTGAATGCTACAGTCTCTTACTTACCAAGCACAGCACCGTAAA
This sequence comes from Leptodactylus fallax, assembly GCA_947044405.1. Classification (NCBI taxonomy): domain Eukaryota; kingdom Metazoa; phylum Chordata; class Amphibia; order Anura; family Leptodactylidae; genus Leptodactylus; species Leptodactylus fallax. The sequence goes on from CAMRHE010000419.1 coordinate 296,945, forward strand.
TTTGTGCAGCACCTGTGCTTGGTATTGCAGATCTGCCTATTCACTCGAATGGGACTGAGCTGCGATTAGGCCATGTGACCTATGAACGTGATGTCACCTGGCCTGAGAAACAAAAGCGGTGCTCAGCAAGTGCTACTGCCACTTCAAACAGCTGATCTGTGCGGCGCCAGATGTCAGACCCAAACAGATCTTCAATTGATTACCTATCCTAAGTCCCAAAAAACCTCTTAAAACATTTTTGCAAATATAAATAATTGAAAATGTTGCAGAGTTTTAAAAATTGTCTTCAACCATTTAGTGGTGACAGTCTTGGCTGGTTGTCAATGGATGCAACTAAATGCATGAATTCTCTACGTATTTTATTTAGCTTACTTGTATAGCGCCATCATATTCCAGAGCACTTGTCAACACTGTTCCATATAGGGATCACAATCTAAATTTCCTATCAGTATGTTTGGAGTGTGGGAGGAAACCGGAGTACCTGGAGGAAACCCACCAAACACGTGGAGAACATACAAACTCCTTACATACGTTGGCCATGGTGGCACTAACCACTGAGCCACCGTGCTGCCTTCTACAGTCAGAAACCCAACCAATGGGATCACAAACAGTCTCCCTACTGTAATCCCCAGTGATCAGCTAGAAAACTTGGCAATAAGCCTTCACTTTACCTGCAGCACCACCACAGGAGAAATAAAGTATTACACAGTGTCTATTCGAGCTAACAGGTTGTCTGAATAATGGAGGACAGGACACCTCCTCCAGAACATGAGACGCTCTTTGTAACCACTCATTGGTCAAAAGATGAGGATCCTGAACAGAGAACTCACCTCTATTACTGCTGAAATCCATAATAGGGTGCGGTGAAATGGGTTTTCTAACATAGATAACCCCTTTAAGACTAGTAGCCCATGTGCACGCACAGGAAGTCCTGAACAAATTAGAAATAATGCTACTAGGGCAGAAAATATCCATAATATATAATTTGATGCCACATGGCTCTATCTAGAGGTTCAATAGGGCAACATAAATGTCTGGTACTGCTACAGCACAGGACAGCTCACAGGCTATATGGAGCCATAATATACAGTACCTATATGCATGCACTTCAAATTAAAAAAATCAGCTCTGTGGTATATTTTATCTTATTGAAGCAAATTTATTAAACAGTCCTTGTTGTTTTAACAAACTTTATATTTATGAATTGTATAGGCGATTGTAGGAAACTTTGTAATATCAGAGGAACAAGCCTCTTTCTATTCTCATCAGGCTGTTTCCCTGCTCTTCTTCCTTTGCTAAGCTGACTTTCACTGTGAAAATGACTGCTTTAGCCATCTTGAGACTTCAGGTCACATGACTCACATGACTTATCTCTATAGAAGTCTACAGAGAGGGGAAGGGGAAGAGTGATGAGATTGTGCAGGGTATGAGAAAAGGAAAGGCAGGCTTACACTAGGTTTAAACTAGCATTTGGGTTTCCATCCTTCGGGTCCGCATAAGGACGCAAAAAACGGAAAGCCTATCCACATAAAAAGTGGTTACACGCGGAAACTGGCAGACCCCATACACTATAATGGGGCCCGCTGGGTTTCCACCAATTTTATAATGAAACCGGCAGGAGAGAAAAGACCTCATTGCAGGACTTTTCTCTCCGTCAATTTAAAGCAGAATTTGCGTATAGAAACTCCAACACAGATGTGAACCTAGCCATAGTCTGATGCTGGAGCTGAATAGAAACTGTGTATCATAATCATTGCACTTTCCTCACTTCAGCATAAGTTAGTACTTCCCCACATATGTCCCGCATGTTCCTGGAGCTGTTTCCAAGTGAAATAGACATAGTTATAGACCAGATTGACATAAAACCCGCATATGAAAAAAAAAATACAAATTACAAAATTGTATAAATATGATGTAAATTACAAATGAGTAAATAAAATTAAAAATATAATAATTAAAAATCTATTTCACTGCAACACACTATATAGGAAAATTGCCTTTGATTATAAATATCAATAGACCTGGACAATCAAACCGCAAATTCCCTTTAACTTGACATGTGTGACATATACAAGAATTTTTCTGATTGCTCTTCCTTTTAAATAGGCGATCCTTTGCTGAGCCTGGAGATAAATCAGAAAACTTCAATGAAGCCCCCTGAGTATAACTTCATCAGTCAGCGAAACACCATGGAGACATGGGCCCGGCAGATTACTTGTACTAGTCATTATATCTTACTGTATATATCTTCTATCTATAGAATAATAAATATAAGCGACTGATAGCAGCAAGGCAGTATCACATAAAAAAACAGGGAATTTGTTGTCTTATATAATTAAATTTATATCCTTAAATTCTGCTCTATATTATTATATATAATATATTATTTAATATAATATTTAATATAAAATTATATATACAGTATATATATTAAAAAAAAGAATTCTATTATATATAATAATCTATTACATTATATCAAAACATAACCTTTAATAAATACAACAATAAAATAAAAAATGTGATTCAAGTGCTTTTGAGTATATATCACGAAAAACTATTGCAACTCACATTGCTGCTATAGGGAAACTATCCACATACACACGTGGACAAAATTGTTGGTACCCCTCATTTAATGAAAGAAAAACCCACAATGGTCACAGAAATAACTTGAATCTGACAAAATGGAATTTGCCAAGCTACATGTTGACAAGCCACAAAGCTTCTGGGAGAATGTCCTATGGACAGATGAGACAAAAATCGAAATTTTTGGCAAGGCACATCAGCTCTATGTTCACAGACGGAAAAATGAAGCATATCTTGAAAAGAACACTGTCCCTACTGTGAAACATGGAGGAGGCTCTGTTATGTTCTGGGGCTGCTTTGCTGCATCTGGCACAGGGTGTCTTGAATCTGTGCAGGGTACAATGAAATCTCAAGACTATCAAGGGATTCTAGAGAGAAATGTGCTGCCCAGTGTCAGAAAGCTTGGTCTCAGTTGCAGGTCATGGGTCTTGCAACAGGATAATGACCCAAAACACACAGCTAAAAACACCCAAGAATGGCTAAGAGGAAAACATTGGACTATTCTGAAGTGGCCTTCTATGAGCCCTGACCTAAATCCTATGGAGCATCTTTGGAAGGAGCTGAAACATGCCATCTGGAAAAGGCACCCTTCAAACCCGAGACAACTGGAGCAGTTTGCTCATGAGGAGTGGCCAAAATACCTGCTGAGAGGTGCAGAAGTCTCATTGACAGTTACAGGAATCGTTTGATTGCAGGGATTGCCTCAAAAGGTTGTGCAACAAAATATTAAGTTAAGGGAACCATCATTTCTGTCCAGGCCTGTTTCATGAGTTTTCTTTTTTTTTAAATTCTGTTGAAGCATGGTTGGAAAGCAATGTCTGACTTTCATTTGTTCATTTTCATAGAATTTTTATATATTATTACTTTTGTCAGATTCAAGTTATTTCTGTGACCATTGTGGGTTTTTCTTTCATTAAATGAGGGTTACCAACAGTTTTGTCCACGTGTGTATATCCAGTGCACTGCTGCTGCTTAATGTAGTTAATGGCTGGGCGGCCTCTATAATATATCAAAATACTGTGATACTGCAGAAAAGATGGATGTCAACTGAGGAAAATGATGCGTATATTCCTCATTACTGCTATTTGTGTTCAGGTAGCAATATATATCCGCCTACACACATATACGTCCCTGTCTCTATCAACAAGCTCCTACAGTGCAAAGGTGCTAATGCAAACACCTATATACTCACAGGTTGTTCAGTGTAGGGTGATAGATGAATAAAGCCCCTACTGCCTATAGGGCATCCCCTGCGTAGGTGTGAACATTCACCCCCACACACTACAAAGATGAACAAATGTTATGGGACAGATGAATAAGTCCCACAACCTCCACACTAGTCCCCCCTATATAGGTGGAGAATAGGAGTTCATCAGAAGGATTACTAAATAAAGGAGCACAGAAAACCCTGATGAAATAATCAAAAGAAACAAAATTGCAGTGAAAACTTCATTTCCCGATGCCCCGCTGGTGGGTGCCGGTACTTATGATGAATCATGGGGTGGACATTCTGCGAGAAAACCAAAGGAACAGCAGAGGGCACTATAAGTATATCACAGATATTTTTTAAATGATTCCATATGACAATTTATGATATGTGTGATTTTAATATTTATTTATGGGACAGCCCCATTAAGTAATACAATAAATAAAATGATATAAAATAAAATCCTAAAGGGTTTTTTAACCAAAATAATTTTTTTTTTTACAAACAGCTTACAATAGTCTAAAATAGAACGGTATTCACCTTACTGCCGCTCCCAATCCTGCCGCTCCCATGCTGATGCTTCCTCAGTCCACCATTGGTCTATGTTCCCCCACCTCCAATGATGACATGTTGACATGACATTTATTCACCGCGGTTAATTATTGTTTACTGTGGTGACCTCAATGGTGCACTGTTACTACGTCACCTGTATGGCCAGAGATTGGCTGGAGAGATCAGTTGTCAACATGCCACATCATTATTGGGGTCTGGAAAAAACAGTCCGTGGAGAGCTCAAGGAAGCGTCAGCGAAAGGGGTAGTAGAGGACTGGCATTTTTTTTTTTAAATAACGAAATTAGTAGAAAAAAAAAAATTGTACAATCCCTTTAACCACTTCATAACCAGGCCATATTCCCTGGTTCATAACCAGACACTTTTTCGGATTTTTTTTTTTTGTTTTGTTTTTATCTATAAAACATTTTTATCGTTCTGTTTAGTCAAATAATTTTTGCATCTTTACATACAGCTTAATTTTTAAATTGTTTTTGTAATTTTTTTTCTTTTTTTTTTAATATCTTTCAAAATTTGTAAATTTTTTTTTTTTTTTTTTTTTTTTTATAGTTTTCCTTCTCCATGACAGATTTTATTATGTAAGTGATACATTGGGATAGATTTAATAAGATTGGCGTAATCTAATATGAATCTGAAGGCTGAGTCGCCCCTGCCCTGGCTTGTCCCGCTCCGTCCACATTTACACAGTATGGCAAGTGAGGTGCGGATCGGGGCTTGTGGCACACGTTTGGTGCAAAAAAGGGTCTTGCGCCACCTGTATTCCACAATATCATCCTTCTATGCCATCGCTATGAATTTCCCCTATATGGTCATGTTTTACTGCTTTAGCTCACCTAAAATTAAAAAAATGAACTTAGGAAATAATCTTGTTAAAAATTTCCTATTGTTTGGCATCTACAGCTTCCTTGCACATCTATGCAGATCTTACAGACATCAACCTCGCAGTTGAATTGCCATCTATCTCTGTGCTCTTTACTTGTTGTTAATGTATCCAATGTCTGTATGTTGGTACAGCTAGAAGAAAGAGTAACCACAGGATCGGACTACATAGCGTGCTGATTTTTTTTTTTTTTTTTTTTTTGTAAGTTACCAGCAAGACATATAGGTCTGCATAGGGAATATAGTCAGATACTGGTAAATTTTTAATGTTGACTACCTACAAAGTAAGCTTCATGTTGTTATATTCCTCAACATTGAATCTGCAACACCAAGAAGGAGAAGTCTTCAACTTATGGAAATCACAGGATGGATAGACATGTTAGTGATATGCAAATGATAAAAAAATGGAAACAAAATATTCAAAACATATCGGTTTATTTCACATGCAGAGATCCCAGCACTTACACGCCTTGTCATGCTATCAGTGAGGTTATATATGGTTGTCTGAGGAATGTTATGCTACGCTGAATGCACTTGGGGGCGCAAATCATCAAGATTGTCACCGCTGACAGCTTTAATTACAATTGTCAACTAATGACATTCCAGATGTGCTCGATGAGACAAGTCTGGAGATGCTGCGGGCCATGGTAGCATGTCTAGCCCACACAGACTGCTGACATTAAAGGGAGTCTATCATTTGAAATTTCGGTTTTTAAGTTAACACACATTAGAATAGCCTTTAGAAAGGCTATTCTAGTCCTACCTCTAGTGTTCTGAGCATAATAGTTTTTGAAATATATATAGGTTTTTCCACATATGTAAATGAAGCTCAGGGAACACAGGGGGTGTTCCCCCTGTGCTCTGAGCACAGCAGTGTCATACCAAATTGCTGCCTCCTTCTGGCCCTTTACTTCACGCCCCCTTCATGTACATTTGTTCTCTGCGCCATCCTCTTCGCTGTGTAAGCAGCCGCTGCTGTCTTCAGCGGGATCCAAATCCAGCGCATGCGCTATGCCCTCATGGAGGAAGAGAATCGAGATCACCACCGAAGCATGCGCTGTATGCTCGGTCCGAACCCGAAGTGCAGGCTGACTCCCGCGTGGCGAGATAGCGGGAGCCAACTTGTTCCTCTGACAGTCGGGAGCCTTATGAAGGCTCCCAGGCTTGTCATTGCATTATAGCTATTGAGACTGGTCTATGACTTGCCTCAATAGCTATCTAGTGAATATCCCATAGACTGTAATAAAGTTGTATTGCAGTCTATGGGACTTGCAATCAAATGATTACAGGTTCAAGCCCCCTGGGGAGGGGGGCTAATAAAATAGTAAAAAAATAAACAAAAGTTATAAAAAAGTTAAGAGTTTTAAGGGTTTTTTTGGACAAGAGTTTACATTTTTATCATTAAACACATACAAACTGCTGTTCTAACAGCAAAACGCTGATTCCATCTGCGCTAAACTGAAAAAAAATCTCTGTTATTTAAGTTTTGGTTTTTTTGCTCACCCAATAAACAATATAACAGAGCCTGCGAATATGAAAAAAATATAATAACATGAGTGGCCCATACTTCCACTCAAGATGCCAAAGTTATCACCATGCCACCGACCAGCCAGCCATGTACTGGGCCTGGTCCATCACATTCGACTATACCACGTATCTAAAACTGGTTTGATTTCATATCTGCTCCCATAAAGGGCTCACAGCCACAAATTAGTCTCTCAAATAACAACAAGCCTATAGCACTTACAAGTCATCACAATGGGATAATTTTTCTATAAAACCATCGAATTTTACAATATAACCGCCATGTGTGTCTAAAAAACCATGGGCAAACATCTTTTACAGAGCCGGCGTCTGGTGCTGTTCTGTGATGTCATGCACCTGGGGTCACCACTGAGGCCTGTGATTGGGCCTCAGCGGTGACATGGGCACGCTAAGCATCATGATGTCCCAGAAGAGCGCCAGAGGCCACTAGGAGGAAGACAAAATACGCTGGAGGAGGCCCAGAAGAGGTAACAGAAGGGAGTATAAATGTTTTTTTTATTTTTATAATTTCCCATCTGGTTCTATCCATGCACAGGATGAAACAATTCTTCTGGGGTTCGCCCATCTTTAATGGTGTCTTTAAGACCCCAAATAGCTGCATCGTTAAAGGGTTTATATCCCAAGGCCAGTTTAAAGGGTCGGACTATGACGTATAGGATTGGTACCTGACAACAGGTGGCACAGATTTCTGTTTCTTTGAAATTGAGCTAATTCGCAGTCTCTCTAAGGGGATAAAATTCTAGATGACTTTTAACAATATACGAATTTTATGTGAAAATAATGTATGAAATTAATTTTTTTTCCCTGAATATTTAATATATGTATTCAATAAGTCTCATGTCTTGACTGAATATGTGACAACTTGCACATATTGCATTCTCTTCCGGTTTCCCCTTCTGGCTGCCAAGTACATACACAGGTACAAGGCTATAGTTTGCTCTTTGGACTTGTTTCCATGAAGTTCCATCCAAGTACAAGAAATATGTCGCTGTTTGAAACATAAATGTCTTGTTGTCTATTGTAGCAAAAAAAGTTTCCAGAAATGTAATTAATTGAGCAATACTGTACCTGGGGTAGCAGGGGGAGGCCATTCTTCAACCAACGATATATGGGCCGAGGCTTTCCAGATGCCTTACATTCCCAGCGGAGTTGATCTCCACTGTCTAGCTGTGTGTCATTAATCTTCTCGATCCATTGTGGCTGAGCTAAAGCAAAGGAAAAATAGATATATAAATAACTAAAAAACACATTGTAGTTTCCATATAAATGATTGAACTGGAATACGTAAACAGGTGACAAGCAATAAGAAATATAATACTGCAAAAAATGACATTGTAGGAAATGTTTCACAAGGACATTTGTACTGGAAGTGCTGGATGTTACAGTAAGAAAACCTTGTAGAATAATATCTGTAACTATGTGCAGTCTGAGATGTGTACATGTAATATAGGGTAACTCTATATGGATATATGTCAGTGATAAGTGATGATAGATAGATAGACAGACAGACAGACAGACAGACAGATAGATAGATAGATAGATAGATAGATAGATAGTAGATAGACAGATTAATAGATACATCAATAATTCAGTAATACAATCCATAATCAGCGTCTTCCATGATTGTGTGTCCTACTGAACCAGACTGAGGGACCATTTAAAGGCTTAGGAAACCTTGGCAGGTGACACTGAATTTACAATACTGAACTGAACTTACAATATTCTAATTTTCTTAGATTTGGGTTTTCATTACCTGTAATCCATAATCAACATTTACAGAAATAAAACACTTGAAATAGAAGACTCTGTGTGTAAAGGATCTAGAAACTATAGGAGGTCAATTAATGGAATTACTGAAAGAAATGTTTCAAAGATATTCTAATTTATTGAGATGCCCCTGTAGATAGTAGATAGATAGACAGATTTACAGATAAATAGACAGATAGACAGAAAGAAAAAAAAATCAGAGCAGCATCATGTAACATCCCCTTCCAAGAGTGGGTGCAAACTTCAAGGATCTGGCACTACATCTCACAGGTATATCCAACACAGAGCAGGTAGCACATTATATCACCATATAGTGCCAAGATAGCACTGCCCACATAATACTGCCATATAGTATGCAACTGACATGTCAAATAATACTCCACTAAAGAGATTACATAATACTACTATATATATATCGTAGTTTCCAAATAATACCCAAATTTCATTCCTGATTAACCCCTTAAAGACGCAGGGCAGTTTGTACGTTACTGCTCAGCGATTTTTTTCCACTATTTTCCCTCCGTGCCTTCCAAAATTCATAACTTTTTTATTTTTCTGTCCACATAGCTATGTGAGGGCTTATTCTTTGCGTGATGAGTTGTACTTTTATTTTCCATCATTTTGGGGTACATATAATGTTTTGATTAGCTATTATTTACATTCTTTGGGGATCCATGTGAAATATTACACAATTCTATCATAATTTTTTGCATTTTGTTTTTATGGCATTCACTCTGCATTATACATGACATGGCAGCTTTGTCCTCCGGGCCATTATGATTACGGCGATACCAGATTTATATTGGTTTTGTCAGATTTTACTGCTTTTACAAATAAACTTTCACTTTTTGAAAATGACACCTATAACTTTTTTACTGTATTGTTGACAGAGATATGGCCGGGCTCTCTACAGTATTTGCGGGACAAGTTGCACTTTTTATCAGTACCAATGTTTGCTATGTATGACTTTTTGATCACTTTTTATTGTTATTTTTTAGGGAAAGCAAAGTGACCAAAATATGTTAATTTGCACATTGCAGTATTTTTTTTTACGGCGTTCACTGTGAGGAATGAATAATGCTATATTTGGATAGTGGGGACTTGTACGCACATGGGGGATACCTAACATGTTTGTTTATTTTATTTTTTTGTTTACATTATATATTTTTTAAATATAAAGTTTTTTTTTTTACTTTTTATTATTTGTTAATTTTTGTGTGTTTTTATTGTGTGTGTGTGTGTTTTTTTTTTTTTAACTTTTTACATGTCCTACAAGTGGACTTGAAGTTGGGATCTCAGATCCCCTGTGCAATGTCCTGCAATACATAGCATTGGAAAACATTGCACAGTAGTTCCTATTGGAACAGTGTGTAGGCAGTCAGGCAACCCCTCAAAACTCGCGATCTTATTGCAGGGGGGGGGTTCTGAGAGGAAACATGGGGGTGGGGGTATGAGGACGGATTTTGCCAGTTCTCCTGGATGCCATAATCAGTACTGATCATGGCCTCCAGGGGGTTTATCTGCTGGGTTCAGAGTATTTTCCAACTTCGGCGGCTGGTCCTGACCCTCAGCTGCGTAACACAACCGAGTGCCAGAAGTAATGTTGTTAAATATATGCTCAGTGCGACATAATAGTACGGCGCAGAGTCGGAAGGGGTTAAAACTATGTAGCAATATCAATGTGGATTTACTCCAACCACAATGTTTCGGTCCACTGCAAATAAAACCTTTCTCTAGCTTGATAGATAAAAATATATGAGATAGATAGATAAATAGATAGATAGATATGAGATACATAGATATGAGATAGATAGATAGATAGATAGATATGAGATAGATAGATAGATAGATAGATATGAGATAGATAGAAGATAGATATGAGATAGATAGATAGATAGATAGATAGATAGACAAGAAAAAAAGACAAGACATTACTAACTAACTTATTTTGGGTCAAATAGAGGTATTAGTATAGGGTCCTACCTGAACGAGGTCGCCTTGTCGGGGCAGGTACAGGGCTTTTTACTGTTTGATCAAATATGTATAACGAAGAACCTCATATTTATACATTTATTTATAGTTACATTAGTTTATATATGTTAATACTAGCAATAATGCAGGTTTTATCTCAGTTCTTTATATACCCTGGAGCTATATTAGAGTGCTACTACATTTTTATTTTTTTTCTACAGTATAATGTGCCATAGTAGTTTGCACCTATTCACATTGGGAGGTGATGTGTGAGTTTTCCTTGTTTAGATAGATAGATAGAAGATAGATATGAGAGAGATAGATAGATAGATAGATAGATAGATAGATAGATAGATAGAAGATAGATATGAGATAGATAGATATGAGATAGATAGATAAATGCAAAAATTACAACAGTGCTCTATAGATGGCATCAAGGCGAATAGAAATAGAGCCGACAATACATTGCTGCTATTTATTCTATACACATATAAATGTGCTACTATTAGTTTCTATAGTTACTATTAGGATTATTTAATTCGAATAAAGGACACTCTTAGATCCTACTTCAGATTTACATCCATCCAAGGTTATTTCAATTGAAATAGAGCGTGGCTCTGAATACTCCTTGCCCTGTGTTCACACTGATCTATTCTGGGTCTAGGAGAGATATATTTTAGTGTTGGATCCCATCTGAATGCCTTGTTGTTGCAGATGGGCTTTTACCAGCTCGATAAATCATGTATAGGAAGAACCTCAAATTGATATGTATAAATAGTATCTAATAGTAGTAAATGTATGTATGTATATAACAAATAGCAGCAATGTATTGTCAGCTCTATTTATATAGGTCCGGGCGATGTGTGCAGAAAACTAATGTAATTCTTGTATTTGTATTAATGTCATAGCAGCTTGTACCTGTTCACATTGGGATGTGCTGTCTAAATTTTGTGTTTTGTATAAATAGATAGAAAGATAATGCTACAGATGGATAGATACATGGATGTGTGATACAGAAACAGATACAATAAAAATTACATTTTTTATATCTATCTATCCATATATCTACAAAACGGAATTAGAGCAGCATTGTGTAGTAATCCTTTACGGGTTTAGGTGTAAGCCTCAGGGTCAGGCTACATAACCTGATATAAATAGACAAGCAGCCAAAGCCAAAGTATTAGCTAAAGAACAGCATATGTTTCTATCTATCTTTTCCATACATTTGGGAAGGACACTTCTGTAAATCTAAAAGGTGATGTAAATGATTATACCAGGCTAGTGATGTATGCTGCTATGGCATCTATGCTGATATTATGTACCAACTATATCATATCATATTGTATAAAAACCTTTAAGGAAAAAAAAACAAAAAACAAGGTAACACTTCAATATGATTTCAGTGCAGTAAAGCTGGTATGTATACAGTATATGCAATGTTTTATCTTACAGAGCCTTTTTCAGCTTGTACCCCTGCTGTCTTTTCATATGTATGGTGTGGCTTTGTTCTATCTTGGCTAGAGAAAGGTTCATACTTGAATCAAACCATGAACGCATGAAATAAAGTATCTATCTACTATCTATCTATCTATCTATCTATCTATCTATCTATCTATCTATCTATTATCTATCTATCACTGTATCTATCATCTATTTATCTATTATCTATTGATGTATCTATCTATCTATCTACTATCTATCTATCTATCTATCTACTATCTATCTATCTATCTATTATCTATCTATCACTGTATCTATCATCTATTTATCTATTATCTATTGATGTATCTATCTATCTATCTATCTATCTATCTATCTTATATCTATTTATTATCTATCTATTGATGTATCTATCTATTATATATCTCTCTATCATCTATCTAGCTATCGATGTATCTATCATCTATTTATCTATCTATTATCTATCGATGTAGCTATCATCTATCTATTATCTATCGATGTATCTATCTATCTATCTATCATCTATCTATCTCATATCTATCTATCTATCTATCTATTATCTATCTATCGATGTATAATAATAATAATAATAATAATAATAATAGTCCTTTAATAGTCCCACAATGGGGAAATTCAGTGTGTTACAGCAGCAAAGATAAGATAAGCAGATACAAATACAAATACAACATGTACAGGAATGTTCCAAGGTAAGAGGCATTACATTGATAGCAGACAGACAGATAGGAAGTAGCAGAGGAGTTTGGGGGGGGGGGGGATTTAACAGGCAGAGAGATATTTCAGTTCTCTGTGTGTAATGATCTCCGCTTAGGTCGGTGTTGGTTGTACAGCCTAACCGCGGTGGGGAGGAAAGACTTCCGATAGCGCTCCTTCTCACACCTAGGGTGGAGCAGTCGGTCACTGACAGTACTGCTCAGCGCGATCACAGTCTCATGCATGGGATGGGACTTCTTCTTCTGCATGGAGCTCACCACGGACAGTATCCTTCTGTCACCCACCACCTGCACTGGGTCCAGTGGGCTCCCCAGGACAGAGCTGGCCCTTCTAATCAGCTTGTCAAGTTTATTTCTGTCCCTGGTTGACATACTGCTCCCCCAGCAGGCCACTCCAAAGAAGATGGCTGATGCCACTACCGAGTTGAAGAAAGTTCTAAGAAGTGCCCCCCGGATTCCAAAGGCTCTCAGCTTCCTAAGCAGGTAGAGCCTGCTGTGACCCTTCCTGTACAGGACCTGCATGTGATCTGCCCAGTCCAGCTTATTATTAAGGAGCAAACCCAGGTACTTATAGGTGTTCACAATCTCGATGCCCGTCCCCAGGATGTCCACTGGTTTAGGAGGGCATCTGCATTTACGGAAGTCCACCACCATCTCCTTGGTCTTCCCCGCATTAATCTTCAGGTGGTTCCGCTGGCACCAGTCCACAAAATCCTGGTTCAGTTCTCTGTACTCCCTGTCATCATCATCTGTGATGAGGCCTACTATTGCAGAGTCGTCAATATACTTCTGTAGGTAGCAGCTAGACGAGTTCTAGCTTCTAGTTCTAGCTAGGTATCTATCTATCTGTCTATCTATTATCTATCGATGTATCTAGCTATCTATCATCTATCTCATATCTATCTATCTATCTATCTATCTATCTATCTATCTATCTATCATCTGTCTATCATCTATCTATCCATCTCATATCTATCTATCTATCTATCTATCTATCTATCTATCTATCTATTATCTATCTATCTATCATCTAAAGCTAAATCTATGGCATGTACTTACATTTTGTGCTACTATGACTGCTGTGCTCTCTTCTTCATTAATCACTAAATCTGTTTACAAACTGTTGTTTTTACTATCTTCATCTTAGATAAATAGATAGATAGGTCTATCTTTGTCAAATCTATATATTTATATCAAATTTATCTATCTATCTATCTATCTATCTATCTATCTATCTATCTATCTATCTATCTCTCTATCTATCTAATATCTATCTATCGATATCCATAGATATACGCACATATAATTATTAATAGTACTGTTTTCAACTCATGAAATTCAGAGCTGGCTACAGAAGAAGACAATAAAAAGAAATAAGTATTGCACACCAGTAAAGAAATATGTGGAAAGATACTGGAATTTATTCCTGAGGAGACCCTGGCATGGTGTCCTTCACTCACCTACATGACCCCCTGGTTATTTGCAGTCCATCACCTGCTCCAGATGCGCTGCCATGCATTTATCATACTGAGCAATAAAGGAGTCACTTTCTAAATCCCTGGCCAAGCCTGGCTTTTGTTTTATGTTCACAGTCTTACAAGATCTACAAGGAGCTTTATTCCGCAGAGTGTTGTACTTCATTTAAAGGTCTTGTGAAGAAGTATGAGGTTGTGGTTACACTATTTCCTTTGGTATTTAAATGTATGGTTAGTTAAGAAAATCCCACTTCTAAGTGCTGCCATATTGTAACAAAATGTATCAGTGATCTTTTAGGGGTCCTCGTGTCCAAAGTATGGAGTATGTCAGTCTATGCAGTGATACAGTCCTCTGGCAGGGCTAGGAAAAACTAACACTCGGGAAGTGAAGGAAATCAGCAAAAAATAAACAACATCTACCCAATATGGTGCCTGGAGGGCCAAGTTGGGTCCAGGCCATGTGGAGAAAATAGCCAAATAACTATAGTGGAAAATTCTGCAACCCGATAAACACAGCCCGGAGGGGAAGACTGGAACAGCGAGCGAGGAAACAGGAAAGCGCTGGTTATTTTGTTATTTTACACTATATCTGGCCTTTGCCCCATTTTTTAATACTCTTGGATGACCCTTTTAAATCAGTGTGTATAGTAAAATATGTACAAAGATAGGGAGAACCCTTTTTGAACTGAGCCCTGTGCTTCAAGGAAACAGTACTAACCAGTGAGCCACCATGGTCCCGTTCCACTCTTGGAATGCCCTATTATGACTTTTGAAAAAAGTTTTAGTTTTCTTTCAGCATTTATATCATTTAGAAAATTTTAAATATACTTCATTAACCACTTCAATACTGGGCCAATTTCCCTAGTTCAGGACCAGACGCATTTTCGGGTTTTTTCAAGGTTTTAAGGGCTATACCATTTTTTTCATTTGGCTTATTCAACTAATTTGTGCGTCTTTTTTTCTGTGACACATAGGGATTTATTTTTATGTTATATTTATTTTTGAATGTTTTTTTTCTTTTTTTTTTTATATCCGGGTACATAAAACATAAAAAAAAATAATAAACAATAAAGGAGGGAAGGTTTTTTTTACATGTTTCAGCTTTTTCTTTTTTTTTAATAGCACAAAGTGCTACAAAAAGATTTTAAATATAGTTATCCTTCTCCATTCTGGTAATTTTTATTTGGTATTATGTCGTCGGGGATGGGGCTAGAATCTGTGATGTGGGCGTGGTATTGGAATATTATTTTTTAATTTTTTAAATTATTTTAATTTTATTTTATTTATTTATTTTATTTTTTCTTTACATTGTGTCCCCATAAGGTCATAATACACCTTGGGGAGCATTTTAACAGTAATTTTTTTGGTGGGGGGACTGATTTCCCCTGTAACTGGGGCTGTTACAGAAGGAATATAGCCTCCAAATATAAACTACAGAGCTGATCAGCTTTAACAGTCTCTGATCCGTCCCTGCCTTCCCAATTGCTGTATGGACAGCAATCAATGAGCGCTGTATACACAGCTATGGGAGCCTCCATGATGTGGCTTCCCTCTAACCCGGCGGATCACATGACCACCAGGATAGAGGGGAGCCGCATCATGGCAGCTCCCATAGCTGTGTATACAGCGCTCATTGATCGTAGTCCATACAGCAATTGGGGATGGTAATAAACACTACCTGCCTTTTCTAGAAGAGCTCCGGCTGTAGTAACAGCTATCTTCCCACTTCTGCAGCTGCATGATGGGCGGTCTGGAACTGTTTAACAAATTTTGGCTCCTGTGAAATTCTGCTCTGTTTTATTCATTCTCTTGTTTACAGTGCTGAAATCTGTACACAGCTTTCACTGTGTGGGCAGGCTGGGGTATGGGGGTATTACTTTAAACAGTTATATCTCCAGCATTATACAACCATCAACTTTCTACTGCCATATAAAAGATAAGATTTGTAGCTTTCATATGACACCAAGCTCACAGTTCTGTATTATTTCCAGAGATATCACCAGTTGAAAACACAGCTGGGACTGGGAGCAGCTGAAGCTACATATAAATATGCCAATCCTGAACTTTCAACTGGTGGTATCTCTGGAAATAATACAGAACTGTGAGCTTGGTGTCATATGAAAGCTGAAAATCTCACCTGTCATAGGACACCAGATACACTGTTCTAGTTTTTTTTTTTTTTTTTATAATGCCCGGGACATAACTGTTTGAAGTGAATCCCAGGCTCAGTTTCTCTGCATTATACAAGAGTCTGTACTCCTGTATGCCTAGGGAAAGCAGTGTACAGATTTCAACTCTTAATAAACAAGGGAAGGATTAAAAAAAAAGGATTTCACAGAAAGGAGCCAAAATTTATTATTAAAGTATATTACAAAAATTATTATTTATGACACAAATACTGCCAGAAAATCAAAAGTTGGTCGAAAATTTAGTTATGCTTTAATAAGGGTGGGGGAATTCTATGATAAGATACCGTACCTCAGTGTCTAGTTAAACTTTGCTATACCTGTACCCTACAAGGAGTTAATATGAGCAGTGGGTGGGTTCCCAATTCTATATCCTTAGCCATACGGATTATGTAGAGTGTCTCTCATTGTGGTGGACCTGTAAAGAAGTGACTGCCATGGATTTATCCAATTGTTTCAATTTCATAGTGTAATGTTCTAATTCCATTGTGTAAACATGTTAATGGGGAGCATCATTGGGATATGCGGCGGCAGAACTCTGCTATGTACGTATAGAAGCAACAATGTCATTCCACTTATTATTCACTTGGATACGAGCAACACTTAAAATCCAGAGCGACTGCTAAAATACTGTTTTCACGGCTCTCGGTGATGAATGTCACAACCACGTGCCATTGTTTCATCTTTCGGTACAGATTTACTTCCAGGCAGTCACTAAGCAATAATGCGGCTCCATGTGTTGAAGGCCATGTCTTTTGTATCACGTTTTCCATAGGTGAATAGAAGAATATCAAGTACAATACAGATCAGGGCTTTCTACTAGATGTGCTTACATCACATAACAGCACGGATATTTTATGACAAAAGCATACTGCGTTTCCGAAATTTATTAAAACAGATTTAAAGAAACTCTCCATTAGTGCAGCCGTCAGAGCCAGAGACTGCGGCTTCTTTATTGACTGTCCCTTTTTGACTGGCCTGAGTAGTTTAGGACAGATTGGTTGCTCGGAAACTGCTACCTGACAAGCCCATATAAAATACTGTGATTAGATAGTTTTTCCATAGCAATCAAAGTTAATCCCAGGGCTGCCAACTGGAATTTTGGGGCCCCATTACAGGCACATTTTTTCACAACACAATCACAGTTGAGCCAAATCCCGAACCTTTCGCAATGAGATTTTGTTTGATTATATTTCTTCTTTACGTGTATAATGTCCTGGTATACAGAGATATATCTCTGTATGTTAGTATATTGTTTGCTTAAAAAATATTTATTAAACATATAATATGCTAGGAGAATCAGGACTGCACTACTATCATGCGCATCACCATGGCGCATGCGCTGAGATTTCAGGAAAGCGGAGTAGTGACATCCCTGAACTCAGAAACATCAAACCAACCACAGAGGCTATTTGGCAGTGTGCGGAGCCTGACTTTATCGGTTGACTCTCCACCCTCTTGACTTGAAATAAAATGGAAAAATGTTTGCAGAAACCCTGGGCCATAAAAAGGGGATCATTTAGACTTTCTCCTGTTGACTGGGTTCCCTTTAGGTTAAGGAACCACTTTGCAGAAGTGCAGCTTTTTTTGTTGCAGATTTTGCTGCATTTTTTTTTTGAGCCAAAGCCAAGAATGGCTAAAAAGGAATGGTAAATATCTAGGAAGTTCTTATACTTCTACCTGCTGCTAAATCCACTACTGGCTTTGGCACAAAAAAACCGCACCAAAATCTGCAACAAAAAAAGCTGTGTTTCCGCAACATGGGGCCTCAGCTTTAAGCCTCTACCCTTTGTGAGCCATGTCTTTTTTTCTGCTAAGTCTTGACCTCCTGCCTCGATAAGGCAACAAAATTACAAACCACATAATAAATATAAATGTAAACTAAACCAGAATTCTGTAATCTTATATAACCTACCCCATTGTGCTCCTTTGATCCTAAAGGTATGTTCACACATGTCTTATGGAGAAGATATGGAGGTAGCTTTAAGCCTCAAAAATTTACACCAAAATGCTCCTGTGGAACCTGTGGCAGAAAGCCAAAGCTGAGTCTTGGATTTCCATCTCCGGATTCAAAGCATGGTTAGCCTCATAAAATGGGGCTGATCAGTGTGATGGAAAATCTGGCACAGAAACCGCAGCAGGATCGGGTAACCGATGGAAAAAGTAGTGTCTGTCACTGCCTCACACTGAAAACAATTGGTAGTATATTAGGTCTGTTTTTAAAGAGGATTTTGTGGTTGATGCCCATCTTCAAATCCTCTGCATAAACCGCTGTGTGAACACACCCTTATAATTGCCTCTCATTTTACGTCTATGTTGGCCTAAAATGAAATTTTCCAATTTCAACACTGCTTTTAGATTTATTTCACTTACTGTATACTTGTAATTGACCCCGGAAGGCATTTTTTTCCCCTGGAGTTCTCGGCTTTACATTCATACGTTCCTGCATCTTCCAGCTGAACATTAGGAATCTCCAGAACCGCTTGTGATTTTCTTAGCCGAGCTTTGCTGGGAATAAACCCGCTGACCTTCCTCCACGAGATAGTAGGAACAGGGCTGAAAAATATGGAAAGATACCAATGAAAAAAACATTCAAAAAAACATTGTGCTTTCTGTTGCCTGCAAATGTAAGCAGTTTATAGTCAAAAGTAGTGATAAAGTGTGATCACGATTACGGCCGGTGCGCGGCTTGATATATTGCCCATTGCCGTAGGGAATCCTAGGATGGTAATAAGAGCTTAAGGCTTTTAGTGTTACTTCATCACCGTCTCCAGATAATGAATATTGTATAGGTAACTGATAATTTAGCCGTCTGATTTCTCTCGTAGTCACAGCTAACTAATGACCGTGGTGCATTCCTGAAATGGAAAACTCACTGACTCGCCATCCAAGTACAAGACCCGGATAATATAGGTCATTTAAAATCTTTATCATGATTCCGAGTGACAAGACCGGAATGAATTTTAGTGTTTATGTCGATATTTAGTTTATTAGAGCTGTCTTATTACTTTAGTGGTTTTGTTGTAGATTTAGGAGCTAATTTATCCTACAGCTTTACTATATGTGAAGCATAGTAGAGTCTCATGGCGGAATATACGCTTAGAGAACTGGTAGCTGGTCTGAAAAATTCTTCTAAAAAAGGCTTCATTGATGAGTTCCTAACAATAAGTCATATGTGTGAGTGACCTTCCTTTTGGTTTCGACATATCCCGAGATGAGGACATGAGATGACCAGCTTTGAAAAAAAAAAAAATTTTGAGATATTGTGCCATAAAAAGTCACAAATATTTAGCACTTTTAAATTTTTTCTCCATCCTTTTGCCCAAAAAGTGGATGTGTAGGGAATGTGGTCAACAAGCCCACCAGACTTATTATCATTTACGCCGGAAATATGTATGATTTGTATCATTTATAAAATTTTAAATATACTTTATTAACCACTTCATTATGGGAACACATTTTCAGTTTTTTTCGTAAATGCTGTTTTAAGGGCTATAACATTTTTTTTTATTTGGGTTATTCAACTAATTTTTGCATCTTTTTTCGAGACAGATAGTTCTTTAATTTTATGCTATTTTTATTTATTCATTTTTTCATATCTGGGAAAATGAAACATAAAAAAACAAACAAAAAAGGAGGGAAAAACGTGTCGGTTTTCACGTTTCAGATTTTTTTTTTTTTAATAGCACAAAATGCTAGTAAAATTTTTTTTAAAAATAGTTTTCCCTCTCCATTATGGTAATTTTTATTTGGTATTGTGTCTTCAGTGGGCGTGGTATTTGTGTATTTTTTATTTTATTTTAATTTTATTTATTTTATTTTTTTCAATTTTTGACCAAAAAGTGGATGTTTAGGGAGTGGGACCATCGACCCCACCAGACTTATTATCATTTTGCTGGAAATCTGGTGGAAATGATGCAGGAAATCTATACTATCAATGAGCTGGCGTAGATTTCCCCTCCAGGCGCATGGCATATGCCTCACACATGATGTGCATCCTCCACCAGCAATGGGTTATGAAGACTGGAATTAATAACGCCAGTCTTCATGAGGCACATTTCTTGGGGGAGATTTATGAAGACTGGCATATTCAACGCCATATTCCCCGCACCAGTGGAGGGCGCTCCTCATTTATTAGGAGGTGCATGCTCATAATTCAGGCGCACCCTTCGCTATTAACCTGGCATAAATGATGATAAATGTAGTGTGCTGCTCACACCACTCCCCCATCCATGAAAGGGGCACAGGCTGCGGAGAATCAAAAAAAAGTTGCTGATTTATTTGCAAAATCTAATAATCACACAAAATTTGAGACTCTTTTATAACTAGCATACAAGGCGCAATAAATCTGCTCCAGTGAGTCATTTATCATGATCCATGTAAAGAGGGTGAGTGACTTTTCTCTTGGATCCACATATCCGGACATGAGGGCATGAGATGACCAGCTTTGAAAAATAAAAATATGATTTACGCTAAGTTCACACTAGTGTTCAGGTTTCCGTTCTTTGGGTCCACTTGGGGACCCGAAAAATGGAGATCCTATCCACTTAAAAAGTGGTTAGACACGGAAACCCACAGACCCCATAGACTATAATGGGGTCCGCTGGGTTTCTACCCAGTTGCCGAGTCCTCCTTGCAGGATTTTTCTCTCCACGTATTTTAAGCGGAATGGGGACGGAGTCTTGTACTGAGACTCAAACACTAGTGTGAACCTAGCTTTAGAGATATTGGGGAAAATTAGGGGCATACTTCACACACCATTCTCCCAGACCCATCCAGCTAAATGTTGTCTACATATTCGTTATGTCATAGAACGGGGTCCTCCATTCTTTAACATTGGCTCGCACACAAGGACTTGCCCCATCTATCCATTACATAGATGGCTTTCATTAAAATCTCAGACCCACCCACATACTGTTAAGCTCTTGAGGACTGTTAAATTTGTGAGGAACAGGACAATTTTCGACTTGAGGGTAATTTTTTTTAATACTTTTCTCTCTTTACATTTAACCATTTGCTTATTTTAAGGTTGACATACAGTAACTGTATGAGGTCTTCTTTTTTGCTGGCCAAATTAAAATTTTTATTTTTGCTATCTGCATGTCTTTGATGATGTGGCTACTGCAAGCCATTCATGACTTCTCAATAGGTAAATAAGACATTGTCTTCATGACAACCCTCCTAGGGGTTGATGTTTTTTCAAAACTGGCTCAGAATGTTTTTAAAAAGTAATTTTCAACTCATGATTCCCAACATCTGACACCCAACCGATCCGATTTCATTGCTGCCTAGGTCCCCTCCGAGTCCATAACAACTCAGCCAACCCCTGGACACAGCAGTGACCCACCTAAGCCAATGTTTGGATAGCGGTATCTCCGGTGTGTTGAGAGGGACCAGACCAGAAGGCAGTGACCAGCAGGGCACCTTGACAGTATCGGAATTGAACGGGTGGGGCATTGGTGAGGTGAGCATGGCTTTTACAAATTTTTAGAATTCTGAACCTATTTTATTTAATCATCTGAACAATTTCAGTAATATAAAAATATTAAGGTATAAAAAAGCTTTTAGGTCGTTTCTTCTAAGAAAGAGGGAATATGTCAGCATTTTGTGTATGGAAAGGGTCGCGACTACATGAAAAGTTCTTTTTGTTCAATACAATTACAAGGTAAAGAAGTGTCTATATGTTCACCCCCCTCAGGAATGTGTTTACTACATTGTTAAGGTGTCTAGATATAGTTATGAAGAATCATCTAGATACATTCTGTGGAAAGTACTCATAAACATTGTGACCAAAGGCTTTATATAGTGTGAAGGCCGTAGAAAACTTTGCTGATTCAAACAGAAGGAAATCAATAATGCATAGAAAGAAGAGGGATGATATTTTAAGTGAAATACATTAACTTTTACCTTTACAATGTGAGGCTCGACATCGTTTGGAATGATAATGTGATGGTTTTATCTACCATTTTTACATTGCTTCTCTTAGAGTTTAAAAGGGCAGGTTTTATATACGTTGTAGAAGCTCATGGAGGAAACATCTGCGTTCAGACCCAAACTACACATAACAGAAGTTACCATGAGGGAAAAGTACTATTAACATGAAGATAGAAAGAGATTCAATAAATGTCCTTAGACTACACACAAAAATCTGTTTACAAACTGTTGTTTTTACTATCTTCATCTTAGATAGATAGATGGATAGATAGATAGGGTGCTAGATATGGGGTCCGTGGGCATCCACTTTTTAAGCAGGTTAGGTTTACATTCTTTGGGTCCCCAAGCGGTCCCGAAGAATGGAAACTCAAACGCAGGTATGAACCAAGCGTAAGGAAAAATTAGGCAGCACTCCATAGCTATAGAGAAAATTGAGGTAGTTTATTGCAGAGTATGAGGCAATAAACTACCTCAATTTTCACTATACCTATGGAGTGCTGCCTAATTTTTCCTTGGATATTTTTGGGACATAGACTATGCCCTGGGCTGGCACCCACTGCTAATGAGGCAGTCTTTATTGGACTCTATCTATCTATCTAGAATACAAAAAAACGGCAGTTTTTTGGAGACCAGACCATACACCACGTATTGGCCCACACATGAGTCTTGTTCAAGGGCGAGACTGGGTTTCGGCCTTGCAACTAACGGAGGGTCTCCCTTTGGTTGGTAATGTCTTGTCTTTTTTCTTGTCTATCTATCTATCTATCTATCTATCTATCTATCTATCTATCACATATCTATCTATCTATCTATCTATCTATCTATCTACAGTATCTATCTATCTATCTATCTATCTATCACATATCTATCTATCTATCTATCTATCTATCTATCTATCTATCTATCAGACATCTATTGTTAGGTAGTTGGTCCAGACAGGCAGGGGTTAATTCTTGTCTGCAGGTACTTTCTGCCTTAGGGAGGGGTTTTTCCCTGTGCCTCTGCCCCACCCTTTTTTGTGCTATATTTACTTGGGCTTCACACTTTCACTCTGCTGGTTATACTCTTGTGTCCAGCCTTACCTGTGCTGTGGGGCCTTGAACTCAGGTTTTGTATGCTCCTCACTGTGTATGTTTATTCTTGGATTAGCTGTCTGGGGGTCAGGGCAGGGGACTGCTGGTTTATTATGTTTCTACTTTCAGGGTCAGCTCCCAGGGATTCTAGTCAGGTTCCTGTGAGGTGTCTTCTTTTAAGAGGACAACTCTGGCGTCAGGCAGGATCAGTCAGGGCGGATCGCATGGTGATTTCTAACGTTATTTTCTCCTGCCTACTCTGTTTCACTTACTCAGTTATTTTGACTGCCCTTTGTTTGTTTCGTGTTTCTTCAATAAACCAGTTTATTTTGTATGTTTGCTTATTTTTCATTCGGTTCAGGGACATACATAACATCTATCTATCTATATATCCATCTATTTATTTATCTAACTCCTATCTATCTATCTATCTATCTAGCTATCCATCTAGCTATAAAAAAAAAGTCCTCCACCACTATCTTCAAATCATGGAACAATTTTTGGAGACCAGACCTACACAATGTAGGGGTCTTTTTCAAGGGGGATACTAGGTTTCTGCCTTGCAACTTGGGTACGGTCTACCCTTGGGTGGTACTGTCTTCTCTTTTTCTTTGTTCTCTTGTATCTATCTATCTATCTATCTATCTATCTATCTATCCATGTAACTCCTATCTATCTATACATCTATCTATCTATACATCTATCTATCTATCTATCCCATATCTATCTATCTATCTATCTATCTATCCCATATCTATCTATCTATCTATCTATCTATCTATCCATCCCATATCTATCTATCTATCTATCTATCTATCTATCTATCTATCTATCCATCCCATATCTATCTATCTATCTATCTATCTATCTATACATCTATCTATCTATCTATCTATCTATCTATCTTATATCTTCATCTTCAATCTATTTATTCTTTCCACATGCGGAATTATCTCAGTTATTCTTATCCTCTTCAGTAGTAATGGAAGTTCTCAATAAATCAATATACCATACACATACAATCAAAGTAAAAATACCCCACGATAAAACAGTTTGACACTACATTACCAGATACAGTGGGAGAGCTTACAATCTAAAGAGACAGAAGGTGAAATAAATCAAATCCAGTTATCGCACTGCTTTCTTACACTGTACGTGTGGCATTTTTGGCAGAATTCTTCTATCTCCCAGCAGGGTTATTAAAGTCTTTGTTACTTTTTAGGAATAAGGGGTGAGTTGGTTGGTGTATTCAATGACCCTCCCTACTGAGCGCACTCTTTAAAAGCCATCCATGTGCTGATGGTCTGTAGGTGGGAGGATTCCATATAGCAGACAATCAGTACAAAGACACCAATGATTCGCTGGCATCAAATAAGACAATCAGTAGGGGCTCCGAATCAAGGAGATTTATTCAAGAGACAACAAAGTCTACGAAGAACAACAACAACAAAAATGAGTCAATTTTAAGATTTTTTTTTATTCATCTTGACAAAGGCTCGAGAAACCTTTAAAGTTATTTCATTTCACGGAGGCTTAATTGGGAGAAGGTCCCATTGTTTACTAGTCGGGAATGAGCGGTTTATAGACAATGGTGGGTAAGAAATGCACGGAGTATGACAACTGTGAGGCTGATTACTTGGAACGTCTCTCCTATTCTCATCAGCATCGTACATTGCTTATTTAAGTGCTGTGAAAATAGGAATCATGACAGATTTCATTGACTGAATGCGGAAAATAGTCGTCTATAGTAAACAGCATAATCATACATTGAGTCTCCACTCCAAGGAAAATGTCTGGGGTAGGCGACATATTTTTAGAAAGATATGCAGCATGGTAATATCAACATCCTGGAATTATTTGCTGTCGAACTGTGCTATTCGTGTCATCAAAAATGAAGAAATCTTACAGAAAACCCCAACAAAGCTCATAAGGGCAGAGTTTCCTGGACTAGTTTTTTTTAACATGAGTCTTCATATCTCCTCATTTATACCTCCTTATAAATCAGGGGCATCCTTGACCGCGCCGTGTGTCTGCATTGAAATGTACGGTAGATTTAAGGGATCATTATGTCAGTAAATTGATCATCAATCTAGTGGGGTCGATGGCCACACCAAGCTCCCTTTCGGGAAAATTGCAAGGGCAGTGCAAAAGTGAAAAATGTCACAATTTTATTGTTTAAAAAAACTGAATTACACAAAAATTTGCAACTTTTTCTGGTACACCAGAAAACTGGAGTATAAGATATGATAAATCCCCCCTATTGTGTCAGCATGAAAGCAATTTGGGGCAAATATATGAAGACGGACATTTTCAATGCCGGTCTTCATATTTCCTGCCCCAGTGGAGGATGTGCTTCATACACACACCTCTTCAAAAATCAGGCTCACCTTCCACCGAGCCATCTGACACTTGGCATGCCCATGACCGCTGTAGCCCAATCACAGGCCTCAGAGGTGACCCTGGGTTTATGACATCACTAGGAGAATACCGAATACTCTGAGGAGGACCAAAAGAGGTGAGGGAAGGTGAGTATAAATGTTTTTGTTTTTCACCTGCCCTGGGCCTCAACCTATGAATAGACCCCAGTGTATAATAATTATCGGAATGCATATTGTGCCACCCATTTCAATTAAGACAAATCCTAATTGTTCAGTTTCAATAAAAACAATTTGGGATATTCAGGTCAAAAGTCTGCTCGGAATGATTTGGTTCACCAATTTGACTAGCTTCCATAATCATATGATGTCATCTAGTTAATGGAAAACAGTGAAAATCAAGACACATTTTTAGAATTACTAAAGATTTACTTCAACATCGATCACTTGATTATGTAATTTGATTTGCAGCCAGTATCTTAAAGAATAGAAGGAAAAAAAGCCTGCATAGTGCTTAGTTATATTTTCAGTATTATGTATTGAGTGCATGAAGGAGGTGGGTAGGACAGGAAGTGTGTGAGGTGCAGCTTCAGCCAATAGCTGCAGAGCAGGAAGTGATGTCAGAAAAGAGGGGCTTTATTTTGGCAACTTTTTATGTGTAGCCCAGAAACAAGCAAACATTTGTATTTATTATATAATTTCTAAGTGAAATACCAATTATAGTACGGGACAGTTTGATGCTGGGAGGCAAGTATTCCTAACATCATAGATAACTATACTGCTAAGAGTCCCTCTCCCGGCACACAGTTAAGACCAGTAAATAATGGACCGAATGTGTACATGAATGTGACCAAGGGGATATCTTGATGATTGGTGGCAATCTAACTGTAAGGACCCCCACCGATCTCCAGAATGTGGGCCCGGTTTTCTTGTCCTGATGAAGTATGAGATGTTCCATGATACTGCAGTCATCCTCTATGGGAGCCCTGGAGATACTGCAATCCCATAGTCAATGAATGGAGGGGCAGGGCTCATATTTGACCTTCCTCTTCATCAGGATAGGAGAACCAAACCCTCATTTATGGATCAGTGAGGTAACTGCGTTCAGACCCCCACCGATCATTAAGTTATCCCCAATCCTATCAATAGCGGAATATCTTTAAATCTCGGCACAACCCCTTTAACGAATATTAATGTTTTGTTGATAGTATCAAGTTACAAAGAAAACAAACTTTACTGTACGGTAAAAATGTATAAAAAAAAATTCCATAATTATTTCCTCTCAAAGCCTATAAATTAGAGAAAGCGTAAAATGTCATTGTAAATGGAAGTGACAATTGGTCAGAAGTAGAAATAAATTCCCTGATGTGATTTCCAGCTAATGGCTGGAGGACGCAGATAAGAACTTGTTACACGCTCACCAAAATAACGTCATGTTGTTAGTTGATGGAATTGAGTAAGATAACCTTTAATTGCTTAACGGGAAACATCTTTTGTTGCTGGCTATGTATAAAAGCAGGAGGAAATGATAATAATGTCTGCCGCTCAGGCTGTTATTAGCTCTACCGAAGGTGGAAACTAGCATATAATAAAAGGAGAACAGTGTGAGTGCTTTCTCTTAATGTCACATCCCGTATCTCATTTTAAAAATCCCTCTAGGTATAGATTTGTTCAGTTGTTACGCCGCCGATTTGTTATTCTATGTTTAACAACATAAGATCTGAAATAAGTATTAGTTTTTAAAAGGTGACATTTCGGCATACATACAGTCTATAGCTAAATACTCTGGTGGCGGATACAGAAAGCAAGAAACTTGATATCCCTATTTATATTTCAAGGTTCTTTAAAGGTATTGTCCAGTTACGTAAAAACTCACTTAGAACAATCTAAAATAATATATTTTTTGTAAAAAAAAATAGTTACTTTACTGATTATCTGCCACTCTCATTTCGATGATTCCCAACCCCGGACCAGTCTTCGTAATCTGGTCTCCAGTGATGAGGTCACAAGTTGAATGGATGACCATTGTAGCTAATCCCAGGCTGTGACAGTGGCCTGTCAACACCCCTGTCACCACTGCAGTAAGGCTACGGTCAACCTTAAAAATTTTTTTTAATGCCTCTTCACTTTGGCTCATAGAATATGGTCCAGAGTTAGGGAAACCCCTACATGTCATATATATATACCATAACTGGGCCTTTGGATAGGTGTTGTCCACCACTCCATTCCCATGGGGCATTTAGAGACTTTGTGGGTCCCAATGGTCATTCTAGATTTACGACCGGTCCTGTTATTGGTGGAAAAATCCATTTATTGTAGGTCATTGAAAGTAACAAGCAATATGACCACAACTGGTATCCAGTCATCTGGTGTAGCTATAGGGGGTGCAGAGGGAGGTGAATATGAGTGTTGGAACTTGAGGTGGCCCCAAAGTTTCCTCTGCCACAGGTATTCTAAATTGTACTTGGTAGGTAGGGGTCGCTTTACAGATTTTGCATTGGGGCTCAGGAGCTTCAAGTTACGCCTTTGCTCTGTTTGTAGCTCAAGTGCAACTTGATATTGCTGGTATGTCTGGAAAACTGCCATCTTGTATGTGTGAATAGGGTTCTGATAGACCAGACCTATTTATTATATTTTATGGTTCCTTATGTACTTACCTGAAAAAAATATATATATATTTTCCAAAATTTTTCCAGCTAAAAAGGCTAAGGCTCCTTTTTTTCAGCACCATATTCCTTCTTCTTTTATAGGCACCACACAAATCCTGGTGCCGGCCGATACATTATTTAAAATGCACCAGCTTCTCTCTAGCGTAAATTCCTTCAGCTGCCAAGATTAATAGAGCAGGTCCCTTCCTTGTCTCTGTCAGTATTCATGATACTTCCTCCCGAGTCTCTAATATTCCCTCCATTAGCTGCTTTTCTAAATTCCTAATTAACCTTTTCTACCATTTAGTAATCACCTCCTCAAAACAATGCTAAACTTCTGATCTCTAATTATTCCGATCCTCAGTGATAGCAACTCATCCAACAATGATATTTTGAGGACTCTTTTTTTTTTTGTTTGTAATAAACCGCAAAAATAGACATTTATGAATCGAGAGGTCAAATTAGTGTAATGACTCACATAGGTTAAAGATATGTAAACTGTAATGAGATGAAGCTGCCCATACAATCCTTGGCCCCATTGAATCAAATAAAGGATCTAATGTATAAAAATATAGTATATGGACAGTAGCATACATAAGAAACCAGGGGATCCATTGCAAAAACATTGCCTCTTTCTCAAGCTACTTGACACCACTACACTCCTAACCCCACATTCACATGAGTCTCCGCTGGGGGACCCAAACAACGGAGAGTCGGACTGCTAATACAGCGTTTACCCGTAGACACCAGAGGACCCCATTGACTATAATGGGATCAGCTGGATGTCTGCACAGGTGTCCACTGTTTTCATACTGAAATCATTGGAGTCCGCCATGCAGGACTTTTGTCTTTGCCAATTTTTGCCGGTTTCTGCAGTGGAGTCTCCAATGACTTCGGTGCAGATGTGAACTTAAATCCAGCCAACACAAGAACCCAGTTTCAGGGCTGAAACTCGGCCATGTGAATGGGCGGTAACTCTCCTAACTCATAACAAGAGGGCCTAATACAGCTTTCCCATTTTCATATATTTTGCACTTTTTTGTTTTGTAACATTTTGGCAACATCACAAAAAGATATAATTAAATTTCCAAAGTTTTTGAAATCTGAAATGGTATAAATCCTATAGGAAGGAGAATAAAAGGAAAGGAAATGAGAAGGGGAACTAAGACATAGATAGCACAGTCACAAAAGGAGGGAAGGGGAGAGGAGCGGAAGGGGGACAATGGTCCTATTACAGGTGTGAGGTGATGGCGAAGGTGGATGGGAAATTGTCCACAGTATTGCAAATCGAGGCAGTCAAATACTCCTTGGAACACACATTTCTAATGAGGGTAGATGAGTCCATTGTAGAGGGAGGAAAGATTTTTTTCCAGAAGAGGGAAATAAGGGATTTAGCAGTTTTGATGATGTGGAGGAGTGGCCTGGCACTTTGCCAAAGTTCTTTAATGGAAAATTGAGTAAGTATGTTAAGAAAGTGGATCTAGAGTCAATAGAACCAAAGAGATCAGCAAGAAGTTTGTCCTGTAGCCAATGCAGTTTGAGTTTGTACCTGTAGCAAATACGTATAGGTCATTAAAGGGATTCTATCATTGGGAAACCCATTTTTCACTAACACCACGTCGGAATAGCCTTTAGAAAGACTAATCTTCCCCTACCTTTATTTTTCTGCTTCGCGCAGCCATTTTTGTAATTTTCATTTTTCTTCTTTATGCAAATGAGTCTTCAGAAAGCACAGGGGGCATCCCCTGTGCTCAAAGAAGACGCTCTTCTGAAGATCCAACGCCGCCTCTCTTTTTCTGCTGACGCCTCTCATCATGACGAGTCATCAGCTGCCGAGTCTCTGATCCAAATCCACATGAAAATGGCTATGCATGCGCAGTTGGCTCTGTCCAACGCGAAATGGCAGAGCCGACTGAGCATGCGCAGAATTTAAATCCCGAACAGAGAATCGGCGGCTGATGAGAGGTGTCAGCAGAAGAAGAGAGGGGCGGTGCTGGATCTTCGGAAGAACGTCTTCTTTGACGCCCCCTGTGCTTTCTTAAGATTAATTTGCATAAAGAAGAAAAATGAAAAATTCTCAGAAACGGGTGCGCGGAGCAGAAAAATAAAGGTAGAAGAAGAATAGTCTTTCTAAAGGGTATTCCAACGTGGTGTTAGTGAAAAATGTGTTTCCCAATGATAGAATCCCTTTAAGGGACAGTCTAAAAAGTATGCTGAAGAATACCCCATGATACCTCCAGCAAATATTTGGTATAGAATTGTTGAGTTTGCATGTATATACCAACATAGGAGGAGCATGTATTGAGTTTATTTACATAGGGAACACAAACAGCTTTAGGGTGACCCAGACCAAATAATTGACCATACTGTAGAGGCAGTGGTGGCCCCCTCTCCGGCCAAGCTTCCAGTTTGGACATATGTTTGTTGAGTAGCGTCATTGCCATGCTCAAGAGATTATAAATTTGAGAGATAAGAACCACTGAGGATGGCCCTGTAAAGAAATTAATTCCTT
The DNA here is from genome assembly GCA_947044405.1 of Leptodactylus fallax. Lineage (NCBI taxonomy): Eukaryota > Metazoa > Chordata > Amphibia > Anura > Leptodactylidae > Leptodactylus > Leptodactylus fallax. Next base: position 327,863 of record CAMRHE010000419.1, read on the forward strand.
TCTTCCATTTCTTTCTCTCTTCTTAACACCCCACGGAGAGGAACATATTGCAAAAATGTGTAGAGTCCTTTGATCATGGAGGCCCTTCCGTCTAATAGACTAAAATAAATTGATTTTATCATTCACTCTAAAACTTTTTCATATCTTCAACCTGGATCGTACAATAGAAGGAAGTAATTGCCTGTTCATTAGCGGAGATTTATAGAAGGTTGAGATGAAGGAATATTTTTAGAATGAGCAGTACCACTGTGGGAATTACCAATCTGCCCCAACAACCACTCGAATCCATCTGTAATATCTCTAGAGGTCAATTGTTTTGTGCATAACCGAAAAGGCTAATTTATATCAAATGAATTTGCAAACTATGGCGATAAATAATTTCTTGAGTAGAAAGGTGTCAATTACAGAAGAGAACAAGGTGCCAACTATCTAGACAGAGATATGTTATCATTTATTAACACCTCAATGCAGGAGGGAAGGTGGTTGAAGCATTGCTCTTTTTCTGTGGAATCAAATAGAGCGAAATGTACTGTGTGATCACTACCATGCTCATGTCTGAAGCTATATTTTCACTCTTGGCTCCAGAGACTCGCTGCATTATAAAATAATTATTAGCCAATGCCTAGAATTTGTAGGAGCCTTCAGAAAGTTGGACATATATTCTGCGTTTTATTCTTCTTACATAGGTTGCTACATCAGTTAAAGTGGTTTAACATGACTTTCCATCTCATATTAATGTAAGAAATTAACTACAGGCGTGATTATGACGACTGCCCGGGACTATGGTCCTGTACATTATAAATGAACCACTTAGAGAATTTTTGATTCAATGAAAGTCATTGTTACAATAAAGCACCATTATATTCTCTTATATGAAATATTAAATTCTAAATTTAATATTGCGCACCAGTGTTGGATTGTGGTTCCTTGGGCTCAACCTTAGTGATTGGCTCCAAAGTAAATGCGGCCGTGACTACTGGACCTTTGGGACTCATGTTGAGGTTCATAGTCTGAGTCCATCGAAGACTGCTACAGCCTCTGTTGGTATCAAGTCTACAGCAGTTATTTGCAAAAGTCCACTGACTCCATAACACACTCCCAAATATCTAGGAAGCTGAGATATGAGGAGCTGCTTGATTCAATCATCTCAGTTGAGTATTGCTTCATAAGTCCAAGCATAGTACTTGCCTATAGGATAAACTATAGTCACTGGTGATGACAATGGCCATATCTAGATGATCAGCTGTTATCTATAGCTACAATTTCCATTCATTTTCAGACGGATGATATACATTTTACAACCTACTCCAAAACTTTTCATAAGTGGATATGTTCTTCCCACTAACACATTCCATTGTGGGGCATGTGTGTCCATGGTGCTGCTTCTACAGCCTATGAGAGTAGATGAGATGGTTACTCCCCTGCAATTTTTGCTGTAATTATTGTCCTCTTTCTAAATTTTTACACAGCCTGTGATTCACCTTCCTTCAGACTGTCTGTGTGTGCTTTTCTCTGCCTATACTCTGACAAAGTACATCCTATGTGATCTGCCCTTCCTGATAACTTGGGTGCTCCCCACCTCCTCATTCTGATATACTATGTGAAACCTCTATGCTGCTATTTATAACACTGAGAGAAGGTAGAGGTAGAAGGAGAGCAGAGAGAATTGTCAAACCCATAAGCAGTATGCTGCGTCATCAGATTCAGCAGGACAACCAGCTAGGTGAAGAAGTTACACATACTCCATCTGCAAAATGGTAGGAAAAGGTCTAATGCAGATCATTTAGAAAGTTGCTCAGTTTTGCATTTGGTAAGCAAAAGTGCCTAAAGCTTTAAAGACTCTGCTAAATGACTGCTCTTCACTACTCCAAATCTGCAGGTTATAAGACCTTGGGTAACTGAACACTCTTACATATAGGTATGTTGGAAGAGAGGGATGAGACATCTTGGGGTTAGCTACTGGTTATTATGGGAATAAATAAATATAATAAACAAAACTTGCTACAGGTCAAAAAACTACCTTAGGACTCATGTACACAGCAGAGCTACCATATGGTGCCACATGATGCTAAAGCTTCTAAGCAAAAATATCTGTATGTTATGCATCTATGAGAACACAACAGAATCATTTGTGGAAAAGGGTCCTTTGGTTCCCCCTCTTCATGCCCAATTGCTTGGTGCATAAGACCTTAAAGGGAACCTGTATTTTGAACACTAAATTACCCACAGGTCCTTATAGACCAGTGGTTTAGTGTCCCAAATAGTATCCTAATGTCTTCCTGCTTTCCATGGCTGTGAGAGTCCAATGAGCCTCATCTGACTCATCTCTCATCTCTAGTGCGCCTAACACCTGCACAGCTTTTCACTGAAATCATGTAAGTACACCTTAGATTTACTGCGTGTGTGCCGAGGTTCGCGCATGCGCACTGAAGTTGAGAACAACTGTACCAGGAACCAATTAAGTATAATTTTTTTTTTTTTCATCACAGCCATGGACACATTAGGATAGAGATATTTTATACACTAAAGCACAAGTCCAACAGGACCTGTAGGTGGTTTAAAGGGGTTAAAGGGGTTTTCCAGTCTAAAAATATCAATGAGTTATCCTAAAGATAAGGTCACTAATATCACATCCATGGCACCCCCATGAATCAGCTGTTCTCAGAGAATGGAGTAGGAATCAGATAGCTCTGTTCTTCTTGTAGTCACTACAGCTTAGGTCCCATTTAGATTAATGGGTGCTGATCAGCAGTACCTAGTCTGGCCACAACACAGAAAATGGAGCTGTCTGCTTGCTGTTCACTTTTCTGAGTCCAGCATATTGGTCGGGTTATCAGGTGCCATATCCCCACTAATCTGATATTGGTGAACTATTCTTAGGATAGGTCGTCCATCATTTTAGCCTTTCTATAACCCAAATAAGCCTGACAGGATCCCTTTAAAACAGAATTCCCCTTTAAATTTTGCTGAATTATCTCAAATGGCAACAAGACAAACAGTCCATCAAGTCGTAAAAGCCCTGCTAGTTTTTCCCGATAGAAATACATATCTAGCAGCCATGAATCTTCTTTTATACCCAGTTTACTGTGGAGCAGTACTGAAGGAGACGATATAACAATCCGTAATGTTGACAAAGAGCGGCATAAAATGCTTTGTACATTTACAGAACAGATAATGAATGTTTCCGAAAGTAAAGGCATGTAAATAAAAGGCGTGAGTCATAAGGGCGATAACACTTAGCGCACAGAACGCATTGTCAATTCACTGTACCCAGGAGCAGAGCCAAAATCCAGAAATAAATAAAGATTACCGCTAGATGACCAAAGACAAATTAAATCTAACACATACTAATAAACAATTGCAACTCATTTAAGGAAATGTGTACTTACTTGCCAAGTGCGAAGCACTCCATTCTAACAGTTGTTCCCTTAGCTGCAGTAAAAGTGTAAGGAAAGTGGACCTCAATTTTCGGTTCATATTCCCCCATCACACCTGGGAAATAAAAAGTAGGCTTAGATATAAAATTAGTATTACTTCTTTACATGCTTGGAACTTTTACTGCTTGAATCCGTTCCATAAAAATGACTGGAGGCAGAGAGGGATAAAGCTGATCGTGCGGGTGCACTTCTTCCAAAATAATATTTGGATGCAGCAGTGTCGAATTTGTGATAGTGCTGTTCCATTTGTGCACCATGATTTCATTAAAAGAGGTTTCCAATACTAAGGTATTGATGATCTATCCTTAGGATAAGTTATCAATATCAGATTGGAAGGGGTCTGACATCCAACACCTCCACCAAATAGTTGCTTGAAAAGGACGAAGCTTTCAGATGAACGCCGCGGTCTTTTCACTGCGTACCAAGCATAGAGATGTTCATTGCATAGCAGGTATCTTTGGTGTTGTTCTGCGATAGCTCAGTCCCAATCAACTGAATTGGACTGAGCTGCAGACAAGTCACAGATGCAATAGCGCCACTTCTGGTGAGAGTGCCAAATGTCCTGCCCCTGCCTTTCTGATAATGACCTATCTTAAGGGTAGCAGATCAAAATAAAAGTCCTGGAGGGATTCCGGGCTAAATAATTGATAACCTATCCTTAGATCAGTGGAGGTCCAACACCCAGGCCCCTGACCAATCAGCTGTTTGAAGAGGCTGCAGATTTTGGGTGAGCAATGCAGTCTCTTTAGTACTGACCATGCACAACTCCGTACGTTGTAGAGTGGTTATGCTTGGTGTGGCAGCTCAGCTCATTCACTTGAGTGAATGTGCCACTGCCGCTTTTAACAGCTGATCTGCTGGGGTTTTGGTTGTCGGATCCCCACAGCTCTTCAATTGATGACCTATCCTAAGGATAGGTCATCAATTAAAAAGTTCTATAAAAGCCCTTCAAGATATTCAGGTTTATGTCTATACCCAGTATTAGATTGGCCAACCATATTACACCATCAGAACATTCTGAGTGCGGAGTTCCTCATTTGTAGCTACAAAAAGAGCCCATTCATTTCAGTACATGACATGTAATACTTTATTTGGCCTGTAGTAGCGCTGTAGAAGAAACTGCGAAAAGAAGTTCTGGACTAGATTTTTTTCTCACTACAACGTTCACCATATGGAATAAATACTTTTATGTGTTTACAGTTTGGCCATTTTTGGATGCGGAGATGCCTAATGTGCTTTTTGTTTGACTTTATTTTTATTTTGAGGGAAAGAAGGGCGGTTTCAGATGTTGTATTTTTTTTTTTTTTTTACTTTTATTTCAAACTTGGGTGGTTTGATCACCAGTACAATATACTGCAATAAAACTGTATTGCAGTATATTGTAAAGCCCATTCATTTTTATTACGAGCTGCCTAAAGGTATAGTTAAGACAGTCCTGGGAGTCTTTAACAGGCTCCAAGCTATTACAGAGACAGACTGCCGTCTCGCATTTGGGGGATTGCGATCTGGAATAAGATGGCAGCGCAAACTAGCCAACTGTGGTCAAATGTCTTAGGCACCTTGCACACAACCATGTGCTAGTTGAGTGTGCTATCTGGGTTTTTCCTGGATAGCACACTGACCCATTCATTTCTGTCGACCCATGCACATGACCTTGTATTACATGGACAGTCCGGGCCGCAAAACTCAGGACAGGTCCTATTCCTGTCTATTTTTGCGACCGTGTTTCTGCAGCCCCCATTGAATCAATGGGGCCGCGGAAGCACAGGTGGCACACAGATGACATCGGTAGTGTGCAAGGGTCTTTAGTCACTTTTCACCCACAGTTAGGCATTCCAGTGGAGACCCCGCGGCTATGGCACCCACTGAGCTCCTGAGTGGGGGCTTTATTTAATGTGCTGTATCCATATTTCGTTGGATGTTGGCAAGGGGTTAATAAGATCTGATCGATTTTTTTATAGCATTGCTTGACACTCATTACAGAAGAAAATCTACCTGTGTAAGGCTAAGGCCACATGGTAGCAGACATCCAACAGTGGCCCTGGCAGCGGCCAAAAAAAAACAGTTGAAAGCAGTTTTGAAAGGTTGCAAAAGTTGAAAGCCATGGGTTAACCTGCAGCAATAATTGTTCTACAGCGGGTTCAAAGTTCACAGCACAAGACACTTTGCTCTGCGGGTTTTTCAGAAGTGCATAGATGGGATTTGCTTAAATCTCCTCCACTACATCGGGTACTGTACATCGTAGCGGGGTATCTGCCAATGATTTCCTGCAGCGGGTAACCTGCTGAGAGTATGCCCTGTGAGTGTCCCTGGCCTAAAAGAACCCTTACTCTGCATGGGTACAACGCCTGGTACCATATCATCAGCTGTGGGTTGCTTATATGATCAAAGAAAGCTAGATCGAGATGAATAGAGGAAGGGAAATGTTCTCAAGCTCGACTTTCTGAGCCTGTGGGCAACGGTCAAATGTCTATTTTTCCATTGACTTCACATCATTTGCATTTTTCCCCTTGTTCTTCGCCTTTCCCGGAGATTTTGCTGTGCATTCAGTGTTCTTTCTTCTGTGTCTTGAGCATTTCACAGTTTAAATAGATTATCACATCTACAACTTGTTTTGTCCCCGTAGACTTTTCGACATGGTGAATTTATCTTACTCTCCTAGATTTGTTTTCCAAACAGAATCTTTCCAGCGCTCGCAGCCTTATTAATCTCTGCCTTTGTAACAAATGTACCCTTTGATAGTCATTGCGCAAATGTCCATGAGAAATGTCCCTACTTTTTTCATTTGGGAAATGTTACATTTGTTTAAATTAAAGGGGGTCATTATATATCAAAAAAAACGGAGAGTACAAAGCTGGATCATTACGGAACATATCTGCTATGACATGGAATATAAAATGCTGAATTCTACATGCGTATCCATATAATTGGATGTATAGGTCACAATCATAGATGCTTTAACAATGGTTTTTTCCCCTTGTTATTCTTCACATTATTATAACTTTCTCTTCAAGCGCAACTGAAAATGAAATGGACATTAAAGGAACGCTATTCCTTGGGCATTTCATTTCTTTCTTTCTTTCTTTGACAAGAACCTGGTCACATGGTGTTCCACTACTCAGATTCCCAGTGATTAGCTCTCAACTGTGGGTGGGTCTGGCAGCAACTGTTCATATTCCCTATACTGCCACCGCAGGTAAAAAGAAGAATTACATATGTATATTATCTTTTTATTTTTATTTTGGTTCTTTTCACTTCTTTCTGCTACTTTTTTTGCAAAAATATATAGTAAGCAGGTAATTTTTGGTGGTTAGAGCTGTGCTGTGTTTACTGAGCCAGAGTTGAGCCAGACGTCTCAACTCACTTCCTCCTCCCTCTCCCCTCTCACTGCACAGGTACAGAGGGTTTTATGCTGCAGCAGCATCCCCTTTCTTCCTACTTCTTGTATAATATCCAATTTTTTTATGCAAAAACATACAGTAGGTTATTTCTGTAGGATGTAAGTGCTGCACTGTGTTTACTGAGCTCATCAGTTGTCTCAACTTACCTCCTCCCTCTCCCCCTCACAGCATAAGTCTACCAAAGACACAGAGGGAGCGATTCTGCTACAGCATCTGCTTTCTTCCTACTCCTTTCTAGTATCTACTACATTTGTTTTTAGTGAGTAATTTTTGAACATTTAGGCTGGGTTCACATCTGCGCTCGGTGACCATTCAAGATATCTGTCTCCCATTCTGCTTGAAAACATTTTTGGGCAGAAACTCATCGGATCCCATTATAGTCTATGGGGTCCATGGGCTTCTTCGGGTGACCACTTTTTAAGTGGATTGGGTTTCTGTTTTTCGTGTCCCCAAGCGGACCTGAAGAACGGAAACCCGAATGCTAGTGTGAACCTAGCGTTAGAGATCCTACAGAAAAGGTAAGGTAAATTATATGAAAGACGTCACTTTCCCCAAATAAAGTAGTTTACAAGGTTTTATACAGTGAAATGTCTCCAAAAGATCTATTATTTAAGAAGGCCACATCTTTCAAGACAAAATTGCTTCCAATAGATGTCAGTACTATACATATTCGGTCTCTACTCTGTAAGGATTGAAGGAGTAGATATAGAGGGTCCAGAGGTAGATAAAGTAGCAGTTGCACTTAGTTCTGAAGCCTAAGGATCCCAAACATGCTACATAAGGAGAAACCTTATTTCAAATGATACATGTTAGTTTTGGGGCCCATAACAAATTTTGAGTTAGGGACCAAGAGCTTTACGCCTCTCATGATGACCACTCATTTAGAAGACAATTTTTCTCGAAGAGTTTTCAGAGTATTCATGTTTACTACAAATTTAGGAAAGAAATACAATGAAACCTCTTCGAGACGACCTACCAAAATTTCATTAAAAAAGTGGTCTTTTGAAAGAACATGGTTCTGAAAATCTGTGAAAGAAAATGTGGTCTGGATCTTCTCAAAGAGGTGGTCTTTTGGAAAAGTTTTATATCTATATATAGATATAAAAATTCACGTATATAAAACAATACTTTTTTTTTTTTTTTGCTGATTTCGCATTACAGTGAGTTTTTTTTTTATGTGTTGTGACAATAATGGTGTAGGTGATATACTGAACTTTACCATGGCCTCCATGGCTTTTGATATTGTGTACCTATAAAAGGGTTGAAAGGAACAAATCGGAAGAAAAACAGTCTTGTTCTTAATACTTCTTATTTATTGACCCCATGATAAAAGAGCCTGCTTAAAATGAATTGTACTGGTCGTTCCTAAGGTTAGTGGGGCCATAAAAGTCATCTTGTTGCGCCCTTGTTTATCGCAGGTTTGAGTTAAATGCATAGTTTTGCCCGTTTTGAAAGCCATAGAGAGATGCATATCATGTTTTACTATAGTTTAGCTACATTTATAACTTCTAATAATTCTTCTTTTTTTCATTTAATACTTGAGTTGTAAAACTTTACTGCCCGTGCCCTTTGGAACATAGGTGTGTTACAGGTTATGATCCGGCAGTAAGGACACCATATATAAGGATTGCTTTTACTTTAATCCATACAGGTTTAGTGCACGGAAAAACGAGCGGTCATTATGACTGAACTAAAAGTTTTGGTTTATAAGGGATCTGCGGTTACTTTTTTAACGGTCTAAAATAACTTACTAATATACTTTACTTTATTGGTTGTCCATAGCTGGATATGGGGCCATGGGGAAGATCATGCAGCTTTGAGCTTATACAATATGTTGTTTTGCATAGGACCCAATTAAAGGGATTGTCGCAAAAAGACTTGAATCAGTGATCGGCTGATCGCTATACATTACTACAGGAGCCAGACTATTGAGGAAATGTGGTAATGTAGAAATTTAGGACATTGGAATCTAAACATTTGAATAGCTGGTATGTACAGTAGTACATGGATGAGCCTGGTTGTTCAGAAAGGTCCCAAAGGATTTACCCCTTCTATTATGTCCATATCTCCTTCATGGATACAAAATTTATATAGTTTTATTTAAATTTTAACCCCTTTAAAAAAATCCAAAACTTAGCAACAATTTTTTTTTCTTGGAGTCACCATTCTGGCACCCATAACTAGATTTCTGTGTAGGAAGAAGCACAGAGGATCATTTTATGCGGGGCCAAGTGTACTTTTTATTTATTCTATTTTGGGGAATGTCTATTGCATTGATCACTTTTTATTAAAATTTTTAATAGAAGTGTAATGGAGCAAAAACAGCAGTTTGGCTCTTTTGATTTTTTCCCCCCGCTATGGTGTATACCTTATGGGTATTGCAAATTGACGGCATTTCTAATACAGGCTGAATAGAGTGTCTGTAATACAAGTCAACACCAGACAAGCCTGAGAGCCTCAATAGGGTCCCAGCTGTCATGGCTACAGATCGCCAGCCCCGGATCTCGTCAAAGGGATTGGCGATCATACTCAAAATGGCGGTGCCCAAGCATCGCCAGGAGAATGGTGCCTTGGTCAGCTTTGAGGGCACTGATCACAGGCACTAGAACTGGGTCTAAGGTGTATAATACTATTATACTATTACGGTGGATGTCAGGAAGGGTTTAAAGAACATAAAAGGGGTTAGATAGAGTGCTAGGAGATCTCAGAGTGTTATACACAACTTTTCAGAGCAATATTGAATTAGTTAATTTATTTATTTATTTAAGTGGCACGGATGACAGATCCTAGGAATATCAAAATAGCCTTCATGTCCTTTCCAGGATCTTTAAGTCAATTAAAGGGAATCTGTCAGGTCAATCTGGGACACTAAACCACCCACAGGTCCTTATAGACCTGGGGTTTAGTGTCCCAAATCGCCCTGTTGTAATGCAATCTGCAGGTGCATTAAAAATAAAAAACCTTTATACTTACCTAGAGAAGGGTCTGATCAATGCTGTTTGGCGAGAACGGTCCGATTTATTCATGAGCTTCTTTGTTGGCACGCCTCCCAGCGCCTGCGCTGTTCTTCAGTGAAGACAAAGATGGACACCCCGGCTTCACTACGGAATTGCGGGACATGTGCACTGAAGCCGAGGTGTACTCCACTGGCTTCATTGAAGAACTGCGCAGGCTGGGGGAGTACAGCGGCAGGGGGAGTATAAAGCTTGTTTATTTTTAATGCGGTCATGGATTGCATTATAACAGGGTGATTTGGGACACTAAACCCCAGGTCCATATGGACGTGTGGGTGGTTTAGTGTCCCAAATTGTCCTGACAGATTCCCTTTAAGCACCCCTTATTTACTACCAATACAGTTCCTCTGGGGCAGAGCCAAACAAGGCTGGGCCCCCCTCTCTCCCTTGATAGTACTCGCATGTCTTGACTTCATAGTATATACATTCTTGCCAACCACAATGCTACAAATTCTGCAATTGAAGTGATCCAGATCCTTTTGATAAAAGGTTTAATATTTTGTTATCTCCATTGGGTTCCAAATAAAAACGACTTTCTATAAATTACCAATAAGAGTGCAGAAAGTTAATATAGTAATGTTTTATTACAAAAGGGAACTTCTAATCTTTTTTTATAGATAGAATATTAAATTGTTTTTATAAGCTCGCTCGAGGTGAAATTGAATTGCGCAGAATGAATGATAGTCAAGGACATTCTACAAATGAGATATTCATTTTAGTGAGAAACTATTCAAGGCTTTTTTTTCTGATGTTTTTATTTAATTTGCTTGGTATCATGAAGATAAGTTTCCCTTTGAGATGTATAGGGAAGTTAAAGATTGATAACAGCTGAATTCATAGAATCTTGCAAGAAAGTGACATAAAGATTTAATATCATTCTCCATTTTCATAGATGAAAATATAAGGGAGGGGGCTATGGCATGATTAGTAGGGTCTCATAAATCTGCTTCACTGCCCTGTCCTATGAATCAGAATATATGAACATGGAGTAGCCCATTATAGCATTTAGCTATTAAAGGTCAATTGAAGGTCATTTCATTCATGGTTCATAGAAGAACACATTAAAGATAAAAATGGATCTATAAAATAGGCTCGGGCTGTGACTGAACATATTAAGACAGCGGTAGCAGTGTATTGGATGTCTACGGGTAGACACGTAACCTGCATATTTTGGTTTTTTTTCCTCCCTCAGCTGTTTTCAGTAAATGTACATCTCTTCTTTCCATGGTCCATTAGTAGGCGGGCTCTTCCTGGTGTGATGTCAGCACTGTGCTGTGGGTTTAGAGCCAATCAGATGTCCCTTACATACTACTCCCTTCTGGTTTCTCCTTCCCCTTGTCTTAGTGTTTTTAACCTCTAATGCTAAGCAGTATATTATTATGTCACACTAGGTATATACTATAGTTAATGTCCAGTACTGAGAGAATGATCCTCTCACTGCTAAGATGTCGCTCATCCTACTTGAAAAATCTCAGACAGGAGATGGCAGGGGTCTAAGTGGCAACAGAGTGCTACGGGAGCTGAAGGCACTTCCTAAGTGCACCAACTACCTCATTTGCATTTTGCATCAAAGTTACTTTTCTCCAAACTTACAAAAATGACAAAGGTTTGTTTGTTGAGGTTATATTCCACATCGATATGCTACTTATTGAATTAATTCATGCACTTGATAAAGGGAGACACATCCCGAAACGCGTTGTGATTTTTAAATGAATAAAAGGAACCTATTTATATGATCGTGTATCCTGCCCTTTGAAGTGCGCGCCTTGTCCCTCCCTTCTCCTGGGTGTTCCACCCTGACCAGTTGCGAAAGGTTTGTTGTTTATCAGTGTAATGTGCTCTGTTACACCATGGTGGCAGTGCAATATGCTTGGGTCAGATCTTGATTTACATGCCTATAGGTGGCAGTAGAGACTTACTTCTGGAGGAGGCTTATTTTTCACTACAGGGAGCATTGCCACAATGGCGTCTTCTAGACCACATATGTGCATAGGCTAACCTGATTACAATAACATAGTGTCAAAGAAGTCTAAGATTCCTTATGGAAACTAGTGTCTCCATGAGGAGAAAGAGTTCCCCGCCCCCTGTGAAATAATTTTTATAATTTGATGAGATGGGGATGTAAATTATGGGCCCTATTTTAGAGAAGTTGAGGACTTACCATCATTGCGTAAAGTTAATGGCGTTGGTGGACTCATAACCCTTGTGTTGGTGAGGACATTCTTCACGTGACATATATAGCTGCCCACATCTGATGCCTGGGCTTTGGAGATGTAGAGGTTTCCTGTCTCTTGTGAGATGAAACGACGACTATCTTCAGCCACAAAAGAGGGATATTCATTCAACACCCAACTGTAGGTAATTTCTAGAAAATAAGAATACATTTCACATTATTGAAACTTTTTTTGTTGAGTAAAGGATAGTAGAGAGAGAATATGGACCAGAAGAGGTCCTACATCTCAGCATAATGTCAGATATACATAGAGTCAGTTGCCTGTCAGGGTATGTGTCTGGGGTTCTGGATGTTAGGGATGTGCCAACAAGCCATATTGCCTTTGTCAGAGCATTTACATACAGGACTTATGTGCCAAAGTGAATTGACAAAAAGCCTACTTAGAATGTATTTGCAAACCAAGACTGTCCTGAACCTTTATGCTGGCACCAACCTGGCCACATTACCTTTCATGAGATGCATACATGCTGCTTCTTTGTACAACGCCGAGTACTGATTCTGTGAATCCAATGGAGCACAGAAGTGTCAGCTAGATACATGGGCTTCTACTAAAATTCCACCTGTGTACTATGAAGGAATAAAACATCAGAGCTAGTGATAAGCAACTCCCTGAAATTCATTTGGGTTACAGTAGATTCACTTGAATCGGTCATCAGATTCAATCCAGACTGGATACATAAATCTGAACTGAATCTAAAGGTCCAAATATCCCTGAAAAGTTACATTTGGACTTTGACACACGAGCAAAAAATAGTTCAATAGTAACTCTAGGTCACTGAATAAATTGAACCACATAATGTGTCTTAGGTCATGGTTTAGATCATTTGGTCGGGTTACTTTAACTCACTCATTGAAAGTAGGTCAATGACCTACTTTCAATGATTGACAGTAACACCACCATGTTGAAAAATTTATCTGAATCAAATTCCAAAAGGAATTCTAGGACTGAAGACTGAAAGAACCCATCAGAATGACGACAGTGAAGTGGCAGAGGATATATCAGGTGAGTATGAGTTAACTTTTTTGATTCATCACATTCCTTGTTTTTAGTGTTTTTCTGAATCTTGTACAATTACTTTAAGTCTGATGATTAAAGTCAACTGAGACAACTTGGACATACGGTATTTTAAGTACCTTGTAAAATACGTTTTTCTTTCCAAAGACGAGAGGTCAGGGCTGCCTCCAGTTTTATGTAGGCTCTTGGGCATTTGAGTTGCAGTGGGCCCTTTGTCTACAGATAGAGCCCATTCTAGCCAACTATTGAGCATGATGGCTACAACATCTGTAGATCATCATGGGCTTCCTCAAGCCCAGTGGACTCTATCTTCTGGCCAATCTCAACTGGTGCTGATAGGTGCCCTAGGGATGTCTATTTCCTAAGATCTTACAATTAAAGGGAGTCTATCATTCGCAAAAGCACTTTTAAGCTAATGGCCCGTTGGAATGGCCTTTAAAAAGGCCATTCTTCTCCTACCTTTCCTTGTTTTCTTCTCCCAGCCGATTCCAAGATAATTTGTTTCTTCGTGTATGTAAATGACCACCAAGGAGCACCCGGGGCGTACCTTCTCTTCTGCAAGCACCCATCGCATCATCGCTTCTCACCTTCCCTTCGGCTGTTGCGGTGACTCCCCTCTTGGTCTTCTTTCTTCTCAGTTCTTGCTGGCAGCGAATTCTCGCGACTGCGCATGTGCAATTGGCCACCATTTTCCAGTGGTCTGTCACAAGATCGTGGCAGAGCCGATTGCGCATGCACACAGCGCTGCGTACGAGGCCTTAGCAGAAAGAAGATACAGAAAAGACCAAGAGGGGAGTCACCACAACGACCAAAGGGGAGGTGTGAAGTGATGATGCGATGGGTGCCCGCAAAAGAGAAGGTACGTCCCGGGTGCTCCGTGGTGCTCATTCACATACATGAAGAAACAAATTATCTTGGAATCGGCTGGGAGAAGAAAACAAGGAAATGTAGGAGAAGAATGGCCTTTTTAAGGGTCATTCCAATGTGCCATTAGCTTAAAAGTGCTTTTGCGAATGATAGACTCCCTTTAAAGAAAGTCTGGTGACTTAAGTTTCGTGGGTCAACCTGCACATATTTCAAGTTGGCCAAATTTGTTTTCTTCCACTTAAGAAAAAACAAAAACTCCAACCAAAATTCAGTGTTCAGCACCTATTTTTCTTATTTCGTATAAAAGTTTACAAGCTTGCAAAAAGTCAGCATGTATATTTCACTTTATATTTCATATTTCTTCTCATATTTTATCTATAGAGTTAAAAGTAACTTACATGACACCGATCAACAAACTGTACCTCCACATCTTTATTTTCTTTTTGGTTTTCCTGTCTCTGAACATTCCTTTCCCCAAATTGTGCTATTTTTCCTGTTTCAATGAGGACATTTCAGCAAGAGGCAGCAAGTTCTATGATGTATTTGAAAAGAAATCCTTCCCCCTTACTGCTCAGCTTTCGAAAATGAAAATTTAAGCATGTGGTGGTGTCAACATATAAAGACTTCATTCAGAGGGGAAAAAAAAGCTAGACAATAAAACCAGCAAGGAGCTGTACATTGGTATTCCGAGAAGAGAAGGTATAAACTTATTTTGCTGACGCGGACTACTGTTATTTACAAAGTTTTGGTTCCAGAGAGTTTAAAACATTATAGAGAATGTAAAGCTGACATTTTTCTCCATGAAAGAACATTCTTGTTTACAAAATTGTCTCCCCGGAGCCCTCGATCTGTTTTATGAAGGTCATTTTTAAACCCTTTAAAAATATCGGAGTTATTTCCATTTATATGAAGGTTTTACTGCATTGTGCAAATGAAAACCTTAACGTGTTCGCCAGTAAGCGCGCAATAGAAAAATAAAGCATCTAATAAAATTAATCATGAGGAATTTTTGACCAACCCATTACACTCGGAGACATAAAGAAGGGCTAATTCTTCTAATTTCTTAGTTGTTTTTAGTAATAAGATCTTAATGATCCTAAATGATCGGACAACATTATTGGCAGTTTATTTGCCTTAACTTTTTATGGCAAGTACTAAAATAATTTAGCATCAAATTTTTATACCTTTTATAGTAAGATTTGTAAAATTAATCATAAAGAATTTTTGACCAAGTTGTTACACTTGGAGGCATAAGAGAGGGCTAATTCTTCCAATGTGTTAATTGTTTTTGTTACCCGCCTGTGACATTTTTCGATTTTCGTTTTTGACTCCCCCCCCCTTCCAAACTCAATAACTTTTTTATTTTTCCGTTCTCAGAGCCATATGAGGAATTAATGTTTGCGGGACAAGTTTTTTTTTTCATGATGGTACCATTTATTGCTCTGTACAATGTACTGGGAAGCTGGAAAAAAATTCATAATGGGGTGGATTTGGAGAAAAAGTGCATTTGTGCGACATCCTTACGGGCTTCGTTTTACGGCGTTCGCTCTACAGCCAAAATGAAATGTCATCTGTAATCTATGTTTCGGTACGATTCCGGGGATACCAAATTTATATGGTTTTATTTACATTTTAACCCCTTAACAAAAATCCAAAACTGTGCAAAAATACAGTATATATTTTTTTAAAAGTCGCCATACTCTGACACCCTTAACTTTTTTATACTTGTGTACGGAAATGCATAGGGCGTCTTTTTTTGCGGGGCCAGGTGTACTTTTTAGTTATACCATTTTGGGGAATTACTATTTCTTTGATCACTTTTTATTCAAATTTTTATCAGAGGCAAGACAGTGAAAAAACGGCGGTTTGGCACTTTTGTTTTTTTTTTTTCCTGCTACAGCGTTTACCGTATGGGAAACATATTTTTATAGATTTGTAAACCAGGCGTTTTTGGACACAGGGATACCTAATGTGTTCTACGGAAAGGGGGGTGATTTGAACTTTTAATATTTTTTTTTTTTTTTTATATTTTTTTTTTACTTTTTTTATTTTTTATTCTGCATTTATTAGACCTCCTAGGGGTCTTGAACTCCAGGGGGTCTGATCACTAATGCAATGCATTACAATGCTAATGCATTGCAAAAAAACAGCGCAATAGAAGTTAATGAAAGACAGGCCAGGGAGCCTTCAGAAGGCTCCTGGCTGTCATAGCTCATTGTCATTGTTCCCGGCTCCCGACATTGTCATTGCTTCCGGAAAAATGGCGGCGCGCTGCCGGTAAGATGGCGCCTCGGTCAGCTTTGACCGAGGCGCC
Source organism: Leptodactylus fallax (assembly GCA_947044405.1). Lineage (NCBI taxonomy): Eukaryota > Metazoa > Chordata > Amphibia > Anura > Leptodactylidae > Leptodactylus > Leptodactylus fallax. The sequence goes on from CAMRHE010000419.1 coordinate 344,144, forward strand.
AGAGGGGATAATGCCTGCGATCATTGTGGGCACTGATCGGTGGCATTAGCGCCGGGTGTCTACTGCATAATACAGCAGAAACCCGGCGACTATGGTGGCCACCATATTTAAGCACCCGGCATTTGCCGTACTATTACGGCGGTTGTCGGAAAGAATTAATGACCAGGACATTTTGGTTCTAAATGACTGGATAACTTTTTGTGGTCATTTAACTTAAGTTTCAGCTTAACATTTTAACTGTTTCTATATGTACGAAAATAATTTTGCATAATATTTTTATACCTTTTTTCAATTTACAAATTCCCACTAAAATGATAAGACTAGATTTACAAAATCATAATCTGGAGACACTTCTGAGGCTATTTTATGTTTTTGCCCCAAGTGTGGACCTAATGACCTAAATACAGATTCTTATACTGATCATAAGAACCTGAACATTCAACCATTCAAGAGAAGAAATGCATAAGTCATGGGCAAAACTGATCTAGCATCAACCACTGTATAAGTTGCTGTAGGCTGGTGTAGACCTCTTCTTTCTTCTCCGCAGAATACTTGACCTGCTCCTGCTCAACTGAGCTTTAAACCTATAGGTACAATTACTATGGGGTGGATTTAAAGCCCATGAATACACATTATACATTTATGGTGGTTTGTAACAGGTTAAAATAAGTTATTCTTTATGTTATTGGTAAAATCTTTGTATTGTTTAGTTCAGATTTTTTTCTCGATGTTCCTTTTTATTGGAAAATAAACTAAATACAATGAAACCTCTTTATGGCTTCAGTACACTATTACTATGTGTTGCCCGTCCACTAGCAGCTTCCAGCACCCGGAGACTACTAGAAAAGTTGATCTGTGTGGAGTACTGGTGTTGGACCTCGAAAGATCACATACTGATGTCATAGATCATCAGTATGAAAATTCGATCTGGGCCAGACAATCCCTTTAACAGAGCCTGTAATGAATGCCATACTGTCACCTATAAGCTAATATAGCCCTTTATAAATAAAATTTATATGAAAGAATAACATAGTCTACTAGGCTATTTCATCCAGGTTTTTTTTTTTTTAGCTACACATGTGGACAAAATTGTTGGTACCCCTCGTTTAATGAAAGAAAAACCCACAATGGTCACAGAAATAACTTGAATCTGACAAAAGTAATAATGTATAAAAATTCTATGAAAATGAACAAATGAAAGTCAGACATTGCTTTCCAACCATGCTTCAGAATTTTTTAAAAAAAGAAAACTCATGAAACAGGCCTGGACAGAAATGATGGTTCCCTTAACTTAATATTTTGTTGCACAACTGTAACGTCTATGCCTGTTCGGGTCTCTGCGCCACCCTCCGCTTGCACGCTGCGGCGAAGGAGGCGTGTTCAGTTTGGTTCCTTGCGTAGGTTTCTTGTTGCTCAGTCTGAACACTGTCCTAGACAATGTAATGGATTTCCAGCCACACCCGTGTTCTGAGCATTTCTCTCTGGACAGCATATAGTTAATCTCAGCCTTGCCTGTGTGATTGACAGCCTGTCTACCAATCAGTCTGGGGCTTGCCCAGACTTTCTATAAACAGGTTGTCAGCCCTCACGTGGTTGCTGGTTATTGCTTTGTGCGTTCTGGCTATTATTCCTTGCTGTTTTGTTGCTTGTATTCGTATTCCTGACCTCTGGCCTTGACTTTTGTCTATTCTCTTGGATTTTGATTCTGTACTGCATTGCTCGTCTGACCGAGCCCTTGGCTTCCTGACCTCTCTTTTTGTTGTTTGTTCTGTCTGTGTTCCGTGTTGTCACTTACTCAGTATAGGGCTCGTCTTCAGGTTGTTCTTTTACCGTTTAGGATAACTGAGGCAATAGGAAGGGACAGTGGCCGGGGGTGAGATTAGGGCTCACTTGTCTCTGTCGTTCCTCCCAGACCCTTGCAGTAGTGTAGGCAGGGGCGTAACTACCGGGGTAGCAGTGGTAGCAGCTGCCACAGGGCCCGGGACATTACGGGGCCCCGCGGGCCCCCGATGCATTTTTTTTTTTGTTTTTTTTTATAGTCCGTTATCTGCTGGAGTAACCCCAGCAGGTAACGGGCCCTATATACTTACGGCCGCCTGCGCTTCCGATTCTGCGGAGGTGACTGTGAGCAGGAGCGGGGATCGGTATGTGAGGCCACGGCCCGAACACCACAATCTCTGCTATCATTATACTCCGGGGTCTTTTCAGACCCTGGAGTATAATAATCGGAGGCCCAGGGGAGGTGAGGGAACATAAAAAACAATGTACTTACCTATCCAGCACTTCGGGCCTGTTTGGTGACGTACCAGACGTCAGCCGACGTCATTTTGCGTCGCGACGCAGGCCCGCGTCACGTGACGCCGGCCTGGTCCAAAATGGAAGAAGGCCGGAGTAGCGCACGGGCATGCACCGGAGCGAGGAACAGGTAAGCAACGTTGTTTTTTTATGTTTCTATCCTCCCCTGGGTCTCCGATTATTAAACTCTGGGGTCTGAAAAGATCCCAGAGTATAATAATTGTTCATGGATGGTCCACAATGGGACATATAATAGTGTGTGCAGGGGCCACTATGGGGCAAACTACTCAGTGCAGGGGCCACTATGGGGAATAATAGTGTGTGCAGGGGCCACTATGGGGAATAATAGTGTGTGAAGGCCACTATGGGGCAAAATACTGTGTGCAGGGGCCACTATGGGACATGATACTGTGTGCAGGGGCCCCTATGGGACATGATACTGTGTGCAGGGGCCACTATGGGGCAAAATAGTGCAGGGGCCACTATGGGGAATAATAGTGTGTGCAGGGGCCACTATGGGGAATGATACTGTGTGCAGGGGCCACTATGGGGCAAAATACTGTGTGCAGGGGCCCCTATGGCACATGATACTGTGTGCAGGGGCCCCTATGGGACATGATACTGTGTGCAGAGGCCACTATGGGACATGATACTGTGTGCAGGGGCCACTATGGCACATAATAGTGTGCGCAGGAATGCGTTTTTTTTTTGGGGGGGGGGGGGGGGGGTTGGAGGGGGCGGTCCGGGGGAGGGGTCGGGGGGCGGCGGTTCGGGGGGGCCCCATGTTAAATGTTCGCCTTGGGGCCCAGCCATTCCTAGTTACGCCACTGAGTGTAGGGTATTGCTACGTCTGGCAAGACCCTAACAACAACCTTTTGAGGCAATCCCTGCAATCAAACGATTCCTGTAACTGTCAATGAGACTTCTGCACCTCTCAGCAGGTATTTTGGCCACTCCTCATGAGCAAACTGCTCCAGTTGTCTCGGGTTTGAAGGGTGCCTTTTCCAGACGGCATGTTTCAGCTCCTTCCAAAGATACTCAATAGGATTTAGGTCAGGACTCATAGAAGGCCACTTCAGAATAGTCCAATGTTTTCCTCTTAGCCATTCTTGGGTGTTTTTTGCTGTGTGTTTTGGGTCATTATCCTGTTGCAAGACCCATCACCTGCGACTGAGACCAAGATTTCTGACACTGGGCAGCACATTTCTCTCTAGAATCCCTTGATAGTCTTGAGATGTCATTGTACCCTGCGCAGATTCAAGACACCCTTTGCCAGATGCAGCAAAGCAGCCCCAGAACATAACAGAGCCTCCTCCATGTCTCACAGTAGGGACAGTGTTCTTTTCAAGATTTTTCCGTCTGTGAACATAGAGCTGATGTGCCTTGCCAAAAATTTCAATTTTTGCCTCATCTGTCCATAGGACATTCTCCCAGAAGCTTTGTGGCTTGTCAACATGTAGTTTGGCAAATTACTTTTGTCAGATTTAAGTTATTTCTGTGACCATTGTGGATTTTTCTTTCATTACCAACAATTTTGTCCACGTGTATATCCTGACATATAATGACCAGACTGAGGCATAAAGATCACTTTTTGGCCTTTTTCTGCCAATAGAAGAATATGCACATGTTTAGCATATACAGTATGTCAGGAGCATTAATGGCATATACACTAAGTGTATGCAAAAGATGACATGTGAACGGACCTTAAGACAACCTCCAAATTATGGTCTTCTCAAAGAAAATGGTCAGTATGCATAATATATGGTTGAACTGATTTTTTATTTATTTATTTATTTTTTTTTATATATAAATAAAAAGTCTGGTCTGGATAAAGGGGTGATCTCCTCAGTAGTGTTTTGGAGAAGTTTCACTGTATTATCACATAGTCCATACTATAAGATGCTCATGACTATGTCAAAGAATAGAGATATCCTCAATGATCGAATACTTAGATTACTGAATGCCATTACAGTACATATCATGTCCTGATCCTGAATTTAAGTCTGTAGGTAGACGGATATAAGATAGACAGATAGATAGATAGATAGATAGATAGATAGAGTAATTGGATGCATGGATGAATGAATGAATAGATAGATATTGATAAATAGACAGATAGATATTTTTCATACAAATAATAATGAGATAGATAGATATATAGATATGCAATAGATATTTTTCAATGTGATAGATATTTTTCTTACGATCTTTAATCACATTCATCACAATGACTTTCCTAAAACACATTAAAAAAGTCAGTGCGATACAATTTCCAAAAAAAATGAATGTTCGTGAGTTTTAATTGCTCTTTTATCTGCTCGGGTTCTATTCTCATGTGTCCTATCTGATTTTGCAGCACTTGTTGAGTTTTAGTAATGAGCGCTGGCATAATGAAAGTGTGACCCTAAAATAGATACCTGTCTCTGAGGCCACTCCAATCCCAGTAATATTGTAGATTAATTGCTCATGCTCAGAATGTTTTCACTTCCCTCCATTCACATCATTGCCTCTCAGGAAGCGCGGTAATGATTAATCCGCCAGCTCTTCACCATTGACTTTAATATTTTACAATGAAATGTAAAGAATGTTAAATTGGCTTCTACTTATGAAACAATGACGGCACCTTCAAAACAAGGAGAGTTATAGTTGTAGGAAGCCAGGCAAATTTTGGAAGGTGAGCAGAGGTCACATTTATAACTTTCTAAAAAGTTGGGATACTTAATTGTGATTTATTTCACGGCATGCAGTAAAGAGTCTCCCACAATGTCTCCCTGCAGCTTCTGTATAGGGACTTCCTATCCAACACTTGGATGAGCACTGTGACCTCTTCCTTAAATACCAAGCATAGTGCCATACATTGTATAGTGGTCAAACTTGGTATTGCAACTCAATCCTATTCACTTGAATGGGACTGAGCTGCAAACAGAGCATGTGACAGATGAATGTGACATCATAGCCTTCTCAAACAGAACACTGTGGGTGCTGTATACCCATCAATCTGATTCTGTTGACCGATTCTAAGGATAGGTCTTCAATAGCAATCTCCTTTAGTTTCAGCTAGCTATGACTCATCAGTATATATTTATTATGTAGATAAGGGGCAGTAGTGTGTCATTTGAGTTACCCCAAAATATGATGCATGGTACTGAGCTTTAACCCTATAACAACCACCCGCTGTCTTTTGCCAGTGGGAGGAGAAGGTCCTAACTTTGCAGCAAGTGACGACCGTCACTTATAGAGACTGTTTTCATCTGTATCTTGGGATCTATGGATGCCCCAGTTACAGTGTAAAAATGCAATAAAAAATAATATAGTGTGAATGTCTTCAATGCTGCCATGGGGGACATATTCTGCAACAAAAGTACCTACACATACAGTACATATAAAAAAATAATGCAAATAAAATAGCCCCTGTCAACCCAAACCATTGCCATAAATGCCCCGTTCATCAGAGACTATATATAATATATCAAAACATCCATAATACAATAGGGAACCCATTTTAAACCAGGGCTACATGGTGACTTTTGCCTTGACTCCCATTGCATGACCATAGATCACCGGGTCATCCTTCACTAATCTTAGTGAGTTGAGTCGCACTGCAACTTCTTGGGTGCTTCAAGTTTCAAAAAAGTTGAGCAATATTCGACTTGAAATTGTGGTTTAGGCACTCTCAGGGTCACAATGCAACTCCATTCACTAACATTAGTGAAAGAGTTGGTGGGCGACCTGGCCATCTTGGTTGTGCAATGGGAGTATTCGCCAGTCACCATGTAGCCCTAGCCCTAATGTCAATGTGCAAATGAAAAAAAATACTATCAACTAGAGATGAGCGAATCGAAGCTGACAAAATGGAATTCGATCCGAATTTCAGGAAATATTCGATTCACATAAAATTCGGATTTCCGCACACTTTGTGGTAACATTTCGCATTTTTTTTTTTAAATGACTGCTGCTCATGTTAGGACATGGGGCAAGGGACTCTGGGAAAGAGGGATCACCCACAATGCCATGCATGCAGCCAATCAGCAGCCAGCCAGGCCTGTGATGTCACAGCCCTTTAACCCCTTCCCAAGTGCCCACGGCATTGGGAGCGGGTGTTAGCTGCAAATGACAGCTAACACCCTGCTCCATAACCAATCGGGGGTTTTAACACTTTGGATGCCGCGGTCAAACATGACCACGGCATCCAAGGGGTTCTGCCATTTTGCCACCCACCCCGGTTCTCTGCATCCAGGAAATAGCTGTTTTTTTAAAGCGATTCGCCGTGATTTAATTCAGATCGAATAGAATCGTATTGGAAAATTCGGCGAAGTTGCCAAATCGAATTTTTTAAAACTTCGCTCATCTCTGCTATCATCTAAAAAAAAATAAATAAAAATGAAAAATAAAAAAAAAAGCTCAATGGACAATACAAAAATTACTTTGGTAGACCAAAAATTGAAAAAAATTTAAAAAGTTAGGGTCATTAAACCAACATGTGCAAAAACACTAAAATGTGTTGGGTCATTAAGGGGTCAAATATAATGCAATAACATGATTGACATGAGTTTAAGACTCTGAGGAAAAGACACAAGCTCTTTTTTACTGGTTCTGTCTTTCCTTTTCCAGCCTACATAGCACTCATTGAGCAATACTGAATAGAGACTGTGTCAATATTGAAGCCACTATGGGACCCAGTGATCACCTGATCGATCATTGGGTGCCCCTCCCCCATGGCAGAATATGCTGAACCTTTGCAGACTCAGATAAACTCTGCCAATGCCTATTATCATGATAGGGAGGTATTTTCTCCTGTAATTTGGGCTTCTATGTTACAGTGGAAAACTGCAAAAAAGAAAAGAGGTCTATAACCTCAGGGGAACACACTACGTAACCAAAATATATATGAACCTAAGATAAAAATTTAAAATAATATACAAATATAGAAAAAAATAAAAAATCACACCCAAAAACGACCCAAACCATTGGAAAGCCAACTTATTCACGATGACTATGCATATTACATATAAAAAAATGCCAAAATAAAATAGACATTTTAACACTTTGTATTAGAGTCACTTTGCAAATTTAAATAAAGAAGAATTTAAATTTAAAAAATTATGGCAAAATTTTGGCACATACATAGATAACCGATGACTAGGACTCGGACCTACACTACTCAAAACATCTGAAATGTCCTTTGTAAAAAGGGAAAGGAACGTGTTAGAACGTTTGGCCCTTTTGCACTATTTAACTTTATTCACCTTTCCTATAAGCTATAGATTTTTTTACATTTACCTCTCTGCTTAGCTGTTCGAGGGGATAGTAGCTCCCCCCAATGGAGACAGATTTTGTAACTGCTTTGGGGTCCATGGACATGCCCATGAGGAAATGGAATCAGCCAACATGATGTGTTCTCCTACACAACCCAGTTGTAGGCATAGAAATTCTTAAATATACAGTGCTGGCCAAAAGTATTGGCACCCCTGCAATTCTGTCAGATAATACTCAATTTCTTCCAGAAAATGATTGCAATCACAAATTCTTTGGTAATAATATCTTCATTTATTTTGCTTGCAATGAAAAAACACAAAAGAGAATGAAAAAAAAAGTCAAATCATTGATCATTTTACACAAAACTCCAAAAATGGGCAGGACAAAAGTATTGGCACCCTCAGCCTAATACTTGGTAGCACAACCTTTAGACAAAATAACTGCGAACAACCGCTTCCGGTAACCATCAATGAGTTTCTTACAATGCTCTGCTGGAATTTTAGACCATTCTTCTTGCAAATTTCTCCAGGTCCCTGAGATTTGAAGGGTGCCTTCTCCAAACTGCCATTTTGAGATCTCTCCACAGGTGTTCTATGGGATTCAGGTCTGGACTCATTGCTGGCCACTTTAGAAGTCTCCAGTGCTTTCTCTCAAACCATTTTCTAGTGCTTTTTGAAGTGTGTTTTGGGTCATTGTCCTGCTGGAAGACCCATGACCTCTGAGGGAGACCCAGCTTTCTCACACTGGGCCCTACATTATGCTGCAAAATTTGTTGGTAGTCTTCAGACTTCATAATGCCATGCACACGGTCAAGCAGTCCAGTGCCAGAGGCAGCAAAGCAACCCCAAAACATCAGGGAACCTCCGCCATGTTTGACTGTAGGGACCGTGTTCTTTTCTTTGAAGGCCTCTTTTTTTTTCCTGTAAACTCTATGTTGATGCCTTTTCCCAAAAAGCTCTACTTTTGTCTCATCTGACCAGAGAACATTCTTCCAAAAAGTTTTTGGCTTTCTCAGGTAAGTTTTGGCAAACTCCAGCCTGGCTTTTTTATGTCTCTGGGTCAGAAGTGGGGTCTTCCTGGGTATCCTACCATAGAGTCCCATTTCATTCAGACGCCGACGGATAGTACGGGTTGACACTGTTGTACCCTCGGACTGCAGGGCAGCTAGAACTTGTTTGGATGTTAGTCAAGAATCTTTAGCCACCATCCGCACAATCTTTCGTTGAAATCTCTCGTCAATTTTTCTTTTCCGTCCACATCTAGGGAGGTTAGCCACAGTGCCATGGGCTTTAAACTTCTTGATGACACTGCGCACGGTAGACACAGGAACATTCAGGTCTTTGGAGATGGACTTGTAGCCTTGAGATTGCTCATGCTTCCTCACAATTTTGCTTCTCAAGTCCTCAGACAGTTCTTTGGTCTTCTTTCTTTTCTCCATGCTCAATGTGGTACACACAAGGACACAGGACAGAGGTTGAGTCAACTTTAATCCATTTCAACTGGCTGCAAGTGTGATTTAGTTATTGCCACCACCTGTTATGTGCTACAGGTAAGTAACAGGTGCTGTTAATTACACAAATTAGAGAAGCATCACATGATTTTTCAAAGGGTGCCAATACTTTTTTCCACCCCCCTTTTTTATGTTTGGTGTGGAATTATATCCAATTTGGCTTTTTGACAATTCTTTTTGTGGTTTTCCATTGACGACAAATTAAATGAAGATATTATTACCAAAGCATTTGTGATTGCAATCATTTTCTGGAAGAAATTGAGTATTATCTGACAGAATTGCAGGGGTGCCAATACTTTTGGCCATCACTGTATCAGATTGTACAAATTTTTATTTTTATATATTTTTTTTTATTTTATTAGAAAGAAAGATATGAAATTTTACGAGTAGGAAAGTTTGCCAAAAAAAATGAAGAATCTCTTCCTATGGATCTCTATCTCTTTTCTCTATGCAGAGTTCCAATCAGGAGATAAAATATATTTCTTTGAGCTGTCAGAGATTTCATGGACTTTGTAACAATATGTCCTGTCCCAAGAGGAGTATGAATAAAATATATGTATTCAAATGTGTTCCCAGTTTCGGAAATATACCAGAGCAGATTCTCATTCAGCCGTGAATCTGAAATTTATGATCATATTTATTCTATTTAAAGTATACCCAGTAATATGTAAATTTACTGTACTGAACCTAAAGACAAAAACAATTGTAATTCTCTATAGGATTCCAATTGCAAGATAAAATAATGACTCAAGTTTTATGCAAAATAAAAAAAATTATAAAATCTGTTGCAGAGTCGACAATTCTTTCATATAACTACAAAGATAATAGTTAATTAAAGAGACAAAATGTAATATTACAATTGACATAAAATTAATAAGAAACCACAGATCTATTATTTTTTTGATCATACTTGCCCATATGTGGTAAATACATACTAGATAAAAAAAAGATTTAAAAAAAAAATTATTTTCTGAATTCTCTTCTCTGGCAACATTTCTCTCAATTTACAATTCACGGGTGTTAATAAAGACTAAGTGGTATAAAGTCAGACTAGACCCTCTGAAGATACGCAAGATATATCAACCAGCATTGACCACTTTGATCTGGTACAGTTTAAAATGGTGGGGTTTAAGTTTGTGCTGTCTAAGACCTCTTGCACATGGCTGTCAACTTTCCATATTTAGAACATATTGGAAAAATGTACTATTCCCTCTAGGTCAGTTTTCTGGGAATAGTTGTAGTGCACCATTTTTGCCCCAGAGATGAACCACTTCCCTCTTCCTGGGCCCTGCTTGCCACGTTTCGTATAACTAGGTGGATCGTGGCAGAGCAAGGAACGCCTCAGCCCAACAAATTTACTATAATTCACTCCAATATAGGAAATTTATACCAGTTCCTGAGTGGCGCAGATTTCCATTCTGGTGGACACAAGTGTGCCTGCATTATAAAAAGGCCTATTAATAATTCAGACACAGTTAGTCCCAACGCGGGAATTGATTAACACTGGCGTACAGCACGCTATTCTTAATAAATTCCCACCACTGATTTCAGATGTCTGTGTTTTTGACGGTCCATTTTAACAGATCATCAAAAATAGGATAGGTCCTATTTTTGTCCGTTTCATTGATCTGTTAATGGACTCACGTCTATGAGGGATTTGTGAAAACAAATGACCCACAGATGTGAAACAGCCATGAAAAAAAGGCCTTATGCACACGATCGAATGTGCGGGCTGAGTGGGTGCCAATTTTTGTAAAGGAAGGCAATCGGAGTAAAAGTACTTTCCGAACTACTTTCATTTCTATGGGGTGGTTCCAAGCATTGGAACCTCTGTCAGATGGCACACTCGGTAGCCTTTTACTTACACAGTATTAGTAAATTTGCCCAGCGTCTTGTATTTTTTTACCCCTTTATAAAACACTGGTTTGGCCGCATCTTGAGTATGCCTCCAGTTTGACACATCAGTCCAATAAAAAAAATATTGGTTCGATCAAATTAATACATGGTATGGGATTTCTCAGTCCCACACCTTGTCAAAACTTGTCAAAACTAAATTTAAATTGGTGCATAACAAAAATTTTTACATCTACTGAAAAAAAAAAAAAAGATAATTAATTGTCGGATATGGTTTCTGTTCTTGCTCATAGTGAGGGGCTTCATGGTAATTGATGTGCGCTGCTACGAAAGGATAAGGCTCCTTTACCGTTTCCTGTTGTTATAATGATAAAGAAATCATTTGTATTCCACTGAAGCTCAGCCGATTGAATATTTTGTTTGTGCTGAAATCTGGCATATGTAATGTATGCAAAATTATGCAAATATTTCAGAGATATTGTTGTAATGTCCAAAAATGGCACCAGATAACAAAGAGGAAAAGTCAATGTGGAAATCCACAATTTATGAAATGCATGAAATTGGATGAAAGATTTTGTGGAATGTTTTTAAAGGTAAAGGTCGTAAATGGCTGTAGAAAGATTTGTGTTATTACCAAGCATTTAATTGCCTCCTAACAAATGACATAAATGACACCTACATACTCTACAAGCTATATTGTACATTGTTAGTAAGACTCTTAACAGTAAAAATAGTATTAACGGTAATAGACTGTGTAAGAATATTCCGCAATTACAGGAAGAATGGTAATACCCAATTGTAAAGTGTTTTCCAAGAAGAATAACAGAAATGGCTCAATGGCAAGGCAATAGTGAGTAAATTACTTAAGAAGTAATTCATTAACCTAATACAGTGGTTGATCAGAAGGAGTAACCCTATTTGGGGCCATTCCGTATTTTTAGCAGTTTTCCCTCTTGGGGTAAGTTAGAAAACCTCCTTTTTCAGTCTGTGTCTGTCTCTGTGTTTCCCCTCTCTCACCAGACTTCTGCTCACTTCTCCCCTTTTCCATCTCCATAGACTTCTATTGTGAGCTGTAACTTGACACCTAAGTGATATTGTGTCTCCGTTGTCACCCCCTGGTATAGGAAGACACAAACCAAATTCCCTTTTTTTTTACATGACTTAGAATACTTTAAAATTTAAATGTTAAGGAGAAACGCTTTTGCTCCTATAGATATCATAATAACTATAATGGCTGCCTTTATAGTACAAACATCCTAGGGCAAATAACTCACCTAATAAGGATACCCATGGCTATTTTAAACCCATAAAGTATTCAATAGTGCCATAAGAAATAATATATAATGGGAAATAGAGTTTATCATGAGAGCTGGGCGAAATTCTGAAGATTTGCTTCTTTCGATTTTGGGCAGTTTGGCTCAAAGAATAGTTTCAGGTCAAATATAATCCTTGCGGCATCCGGTGCTCCCTCTGGGTTTTCTTCTAGCTTCTTCCAGCATCCTGGGTGATGTCCTGAGCCCCGGGGTCACACAAGTGTCATGTGATTCAGCCTAAGTGGTGACCTGGCGCTTTTGACGTCACCAAGAAGGAGCCTCAGATGTTGTGAGGATGCCCAGAAGAGATGGTAAACCTCCCCTGGACCTCAACCTCGTATACTCTGGGGTCCGAAGAGTATAATATTTTCACATCTGGTTCATGGGTAACCAAACCCCAAAGTTTTAGGTTCGGAGCAAAGCGGAAACTTTTGGAAACTTTGGGTCAAATCTGGTTTGAGTGAAACTATTTTCTCATCTTTAGTTATCACACTGGATGCATTAGTTGGGTACACCAATGGATGTAAGGAAATGTAATGGGGACCATAGGCACCATTTAAAGAAATTCACATCACCTTGTAGTTATGGTTATGTTACGACAATACTCAGGTAACACATTGGGACAGAATTCTGAAGACTGGCGCCAGTCTTCAAAGCTCCAGAACTGGCAGAGTGTGTGCCTGACACGCCTCTTAGTACCTGGCATTTACAACAGATGGCTGATGGCCCAGCCCCCCGATTGCCCTCACCACGCCCTCTTTTCAGGGAAGGGGTATGGGCGGCACAGAAGAAGTTGCAATTTTTTGCATAAAGCTCAGATTTTCGCAAAAAAATTGCCTCTTTTTATGCCTTGTACGCCAGAAAACTAGCATTATAAATTTGCCCCATTCAGCACACGAACAGGAAAAGCTCCAGATGAAGCCAAATCCAAACGAACAGTCATGGGTTATGTAGAGATTTTATGCTATTTACATTGTGCTCCATAAATAGCGTAAGCAACCATGGTGTGCTACATTAATAGCAAAGTGCAGCAGCTGTTCATTTGGATTGTGCTAAATCTGATGCTCAGCATATCCATAGGAGCCCAACAGAGGACATAAGACTATCCTTCCAGCTTCTGTCAGGGTGGTAAGTGCCAGCATACCATTGTTTTTACTCTATTGGAAAGTGCAGTAGATTGCAGTTTCCTATACAGTGAGACACCACCATAAAAGTACAATTGTATGGCTATACAGGGGCATACGTCACAGATATACGTTGGAAATGTACAGTACTGAGCAAACATTTTAGGCAAGAGTGGAAAGGAAGCTGCACAGTAACAATGCTTATTATTATGTCAATAGTAATAAGCATTCGGAATAGAATTCGGAATAGAATTAAGATGGTCGAGGGACATGTGCAGAGCCGCTCGTGGTGGCCATCATTATCCTATTCCTACATGAGTGGCTCTGCGCATGTCCGGTGGCCTTCTTGATTATATCCCATACGAGACCGCTTCTGCGCATGTGGGGTGGCCATATTGATTCTATTCCTACACGATCAGCTCTGCACATGTCCGGCGGCCATCTTGATTCTATTCCGAGCGGCTCTGCGCATGTCTGGCGGCCATCTTGATTCAATTCCGAGCGGCTCTGCGCATGCCCGGTGGACCAGGACATCGCAGGGGAAGTGATGCAACAGCAAAGGTAGGAGTAGAATAGCCTTTCTAAAGGATATTCCGACGTGTCCTTAGTTTAAAATACATATCCCCAGGCTCTCTGTAGCCAGGAAAATAGCTGTTTTTAACGTGATTCGCCTCGAAGTAATTCCAATCGAATTGTTTTGGGAAATTCGCTCATCTCTAATTGACATTCCTTATATTCACATACATATACAATATATATGGTCCATGATGACTAAACTTTACTTACTGTTCCACTCAAATACAATTCCCAAAACTTTAGTGCAACTTATCACACTAACAGTAGGTTCAGATAATAGTTTCCTAACAGATACAAAGTCACAGCTTCACTTCATGCTAGAAGAAAGGCCCTAAATAATAAATTCCCTGCAGTACAAGTATTTGTTCTCAGACATAAAGCCTGCACCATAGGAATGCATTACTTCAAACATTGTATTCACCCTATAGGCAGTGCTGTGCCTACCATACTAAGTACTGGACACTGCCGTTCAATTCAACTAAACTGGAGAATATTTCTAAAACTGCAGAATCCACACTACTTACTGAAACAATTCAAAGAAAATTTGATTATTTTTTTAAGATTTATTTTCTGATAAGGCAGTACATTTTATTTAATAATAAAGCAAGCTTAACCCCTTCCCGACACAGCATTTTTCAATTTTTGTTATTTAATCCCCGCTTTCCAAAAGCCACAACTTTTTTATTTTTCCATTCATAGAACTGTGTAATTGCTTAATTTTTGTGGGAAAAATTGTATTTTGTAATGGAACCATTTAATATTCCATAAGATGTATTTTGAAGCTGTAAAAAAATGCATAATGGGGTTAAATTGGAAAAAAACAGCATTTGCGCGACTTTCTTACAGGCTTCGTATTTATGGCATACACTGAGAAGCCAAAGTGACATGTTACCTGTATTCTGCATGTCAGTATGATTACGAAAATATCAAATTTATAAAGTTTTTGTTACATTGTAATACCTTTAAATAAAAAAAAAATAAAAAAAAAAAATATATATTATAATTTTATATAAATATAAAAAAAATATTGGATTTGCCATATTCTGACCCCTATAACTCTTTTTTATGTTTCCATATACAAGCCTGTATAAGGCATCTTTTGTTGTGGGGCCAGGTGTTATTTTTATTTATACTATTTTTTATTTTTTTCCCGTTATGGCATTCACCATATGGGAAATATATTTTTATAAGTTTGTAGATTGGACATTTTTAAATACAGTGATACATAATGTGTATTTTATTTATTTTTATATCTAATTTAGGGAAAGCTGGGTGAATTTAATTTCCCGACTGCCATAGTAACGAATTGCCAACCCTGGATCTTGTTCCAGGAGGAAGCAGGGATGAGGCTACAATCTTACCCAAAATGGTGGGTGTCAGGTTTCACCAAGGAATCAGTCACTTTAATGTCCAAAGTCATTTTGACAACCTGCAATATCCATCTGTTCCACTAGGGGCAGACCACATCTTTGTTTTTCCCAGTACGCATATATTATAAAACCTATCTGGTGTAGTTTTCCACACAGTGATCTGAAACCTCCATGGTTTTATTTGTTACCATGCCTTTATTCTTAATATTTAATATTAATATTATTCATACCTACATTGTGGAGCTGACTTTATAGCTTATGGTGAATAACCACTTAGCTCCTATTTCCATTCCAGTTAACGCCTGTTTGATAGCTTTCTCTTAGAATAAATCAGAACAATACAAATGTACTCTAATGGAAAAGGCATACATATTAGTGTGAAAAATGCAATGTGAAGCCGTAGGTGTTCTCAATGGAGGAATCAGTGCACTGCATTATTAATATTATCTGTTGCTTTCAGCACTGGTTTATTCTCGGTCTGGCAAGCTGCTGATAAAATACTCATCGGTGTGTACTCTGTCTATCCATGCATTGCTGAGAGTGCACCACGTTCTATTCCAAATGTCATCCCCTATAAATAAAGAAAACGTATGTGATATTTAGAAGGTTAGTCTGGTGTGTCCTCGCTATTAAGTGGAAATGTATAAAAATGAAAAACTTGTCACATAAAGAGATCAAAATGATGTGTTTTTGGAGAATTGCCTTGTAGGCTCATGGGATCGGATATGAAATGTTTGCTTTGTAATGTATCGATTGATATATAAACAAGTAACTGTAACAGCACTGCACCACCTTCAAGGGAGTCTGTCACCAGAATCCCCCGTATCAACCTAGTTCTGCATATAGATAGGTAAGGGTCATCTGAATCAAAGTTTTCTTCTTGTGAATCATTGCCTATGTTGTCACTATATTGCTATTTTAGTCAATATGCAACTGAGCAATGAGGGAATGGCTGCTTACCTCTGTGGAGTAATGCTAATGTATTGGTTTTTCCAAATAGCTCATTTGTATATTGATAAAAAAGGCAACTGAGGCATCAAATCACAAGAGGAAAACGCCTGTGATGATTGTATCTATGGAGCAAATATCAGAAATTGCAGGAGAGCAGAGGAGTAAAATAAGCTCTTTAAGTCTCACACAGCACTGAGAGATAGATAAAAAACCCAAATGTTTTCACCAGTGCCAGCCGCAAAGCCAGATGGACTTGTGCTGAATTGTGGGCCCAAGTTATCATAACATAAACTTATACAAGAAATAATTGCTCCACAAACTAAAGTCAAACCAAAACCCACAACAAACTCACAAGGCAGATCAAAACCAGAGGAATGAATCAGAAGAGTGAACGTGTCCCAGCCAAAAGTCAATCTGAGAAGTATCTTCAGAGCCAAAATCAGAAGACAAGCAGATTTTAAAAAAAAAGTCTAAGGTCAGTATGAGAGCAGTTTAGCACAAATGATCAGGGTGTAGAAGCCTCACTTGGTACAACCAATTAGCAGGCACCTGGCTGAGCAGGAACAGGGTTTAAATATCCTTCCTCAGCTACTAATTGGATCAGCATCAGAGAGCTTTCAAAACTGCAGAAGCTTCACAGGTTGGCATGGTAACCTTAAAGCAACAGCAGCTAAAGTGAGATTCCTGTCAACGCCCCTTGATTTAGATGACCCTAACTTATCTATTTGCATGGCTGGGTTGATAGACTGGGTTCTGGGTTCCTTTTAAAGGGGTTTGCAACAAAGTTAACTTCATTAATTCAATTTGCCATGTCAATGCAATCTTCTATACGTCATTATTTTTCATACTTGTCCCATTTTTATCTGAATAAAGGTCATATTTTTGTGCCTTCGTCTTGCACTGAAAACTGATCACTTCCTATATAATGGCCAGAGGTTTGTGCACCATGCACTTGCTCTATCAGAATTCCCCTTTAGTGTGCAGCATGCCCAGAGAGAAGGCGCATCAAGTGTCGGACTTCACATTACTCACTGTGCTTATCCCCTGTGCATCTCTTTCCATCGGGGACTATTTTATTATGTGGTCAAGCAGGGAGCGTATTTTATCACCAGAGACCAAAACCTAGCCAGTACTGCAGTAATTATCATGCATATTCATACTCAGTGTATGGAGTGTGGTGATAACTGTTTTCACTTGGTTGAAAAAAGGCTGTGGAGTATGTAGTTTTGGCACTGAGATCTCCGCTGGCACCATGGAGACCGAAAACTGAACTGTGCAAGCACGACCACAGCTAAGTAGGATGATGCCATTGGATACCAATTGATGATGCCATTGGATGCCAATAAACAATAGAACCTATGAGGAATTAAGTAAACCAATATATTGAAAAGCAGAAAATAGTGTAAATACTGAACTCATTTCAGAACTCATGTTGCACTGTAAACCCATTATACATCATGGGAAAACCTTTTAGGGTTGAGGCCACACATTGTGGAAAAGCTGCATTTTTGTAGCAGAATTTTCTGTGTTTTTTTTTTTTTTTTTTAGCCAAAGTCCTTCTTAGACCATGCATATCCATACATTTTATATACCTTATTAGGGAATATAGAGCCATCCTCTTGTCAGGATCCTCATATGGTGGCCATAGTAGAGAGCAGTTGCAAAGAGTTTCTCTCCCTATGGAAGACCTGTCCTGCAATGCATTACACAGATAACCCATTGATATGATTGGGTACTGTGTAATGCTTTATTTATCCTATGGTGGCGCTGCAGGGAAAATGAGCACTTAACAGAAAGTTTTCCTATAGATAAGAGCTGATGGCTGGGAGTCCCAGTGTGCTAAATGTCAGACGCATCTAATAGGCATCTAGGGATTGTCCAAAGAGGAGAACTCATTTAACGTAATGCCCAGGGAGCCATCATGGCAGTGGTAATTGATTTGGCCATTATATTCCTCTTGCTGGTAACAGAGACCATAAGTTCTTGTACCACTAAGAGCAATCGTCTTCTGCAGAAGTAACAACACTGAATCTCTAGTGTGTAGTATCTATACATTAAGGCTGATGCATAATATATGACATGGCTAAGAAATGACTCTTTTGGTAGCTTGAAAAACAATGATAATTAGCCCCAAGAGGTGTCAATGAGAAATCGAAAAACTGCTATTTCTTTAAAGGGGATGTCCAGGCTTTAGATATTGTTGACCTATACATAGTCATTGTTTAGTGTTCCATTGCATTCCATCCATCTGTCTAGTGGCAGAACTATAGTACTCCTGTAGTGACTAGTTTGGGGCTAGAGATCTCAGAGTGGCCTGACCTATCTCCCAGCACACAATTTATTATGCAATTTTGCCATTTTTGTCGTATGAAAAATTTGCCAAACCAGTAATTTGTGACTTTTTAAATACCCTTTGAGATAATATTTGTCGCAAATGGCATCTTTACGCGCCCTTGCTACTTAACTAAAAGGGAGAGTGGCAGATTTATTACCATTTACACCAGTTTTCTGGCGTAAATGATGTTTGAAATCTACGCCAGAAAGGAACTGGTGGAGGATACACCTGACTTGTCATAAGTCAAGAGCATCAAGGTGGAATCCATCAGTCTTGATAAATCTCCACTAATATTCTTATGCTGATAATTAGGTGTCTGGTCTGGGGTCTTATAATTTAGGTGTTTGTTGTCTGATAATGTGGGGGTCTGATACTTTAAGGATCTGGGGTACTGATCATTGAGAGTTCTGGTCTGGGTTCTGAAAAAATGTTGGTGTCTCAGCAACAGGGCTTTGGAGTTGGACCATTTCTGAGTTGAATTCATAATCAGAAAATATATATTTTGTTACAGATTTGCTTTCATAGGAATATAATTATTGGCTTTTTCATTATTTAGAAGTGCTTTGTGTGTCTGGCCATGACAGTCTGCCATTTATGAGGGAGTCAGAGCAGGAATTGGAGTCAGTCTGTGGAAAAATAGAGGAGTCTACCAACTCCACAGCCCTACTGGTCGGAGTCTTGTACATCTTATATCTATGTAGTTGTCCTATATATTTATACATAATAATAATATTAGAGTAAACATGCTTGTTGTAATGTTACTTGTGATGTACTTAGAGTCTTAGTAATATTTTACATACATACTTTATTCTATTCTTTTTCCTTCCCATTGTTCTCTTCTGTTTCATCGGTATCTTGGACTGGTGACTACTTCACGTTGCGGCCAGAATACTTTGTATACATTGACCATTTGTCAGTGTTTACGTCAACCAAACAATTACAATCTGGTCACTAGATGTAGGGAGACGTAAACAGATTTTTGGCATCTAATGGGACCTCACACAGGTCTGAAAATGTTTTTAAATGACCCTCAGAAAACCAAAACCTAAAGTGACTCAGACTTTGCCTCCCTTTAATAATGGCCTCCTCCTGCTGCTCAGATACCTACCAGTTGTCTAATGTAAGGTCTATTGTAAATCTGAGATTGGAAATCGCCGCTCATGTCACTTAACGGCCGTTTGCTCGTAATATCTAATCTTATATACAAACATAAAATCTGATACATCTGTGCTAAAGGTAAAATATGACTGAAAATCCTGATTGAATTCCGAAATTATGATCACATTTTGCAGCATTTGACTTCCGAGTACAATCATTTACTTCTCCTTATGCTAATGCTCTGCTGGTTTATAGTCTAATCACTTGCACTTCATTGCTAAAAACTTGCCCAGCTGGAAAATCCCTTGTAGCGTCCACCGAACATGATGTAAAATAGGAGCCAAATCCGTGATCAAACCCGTATTCACGAAGAGGGCAATCAACGATTGAAGCATGTTGGAGTTCAGCAGCTGCTGTGTGTTCTACAACTGGACGTGATGCTGAGCGGTTGACTTATATGGAACATGACAGAGGATATAGTGCTCACATATGGAGCTAGATCAATGGGAAGTCGGCAATGAAAGCCACAGGCCAGCAGGACTCTTAAAAACAGCTGACCGGAGCATTAAAGGCAACGTTCAGAGTCTGAAAACAGCAAAAATGTCACTGCCACTTGCTTTGCAACATAATAAAGGGAAATATTATTATTATGTGAGATGACCAAATATGTCTTGGTACTGTGTGTTTTTTTTTTGTTTTTGTTTTTTTTTAACCAATACTTCTTAAACATCTGTAGATGTGTCTTAGACATAACCCCAGAAGTGTTGAGTCTAATCTGCACATTTTATGATTTCACCTTCAATTTTCTGGTTTCTGTAAATTTACACTCCCCCCAGGTAATGTGTGCACTAAGTCGATCTCTACCAGAGATTTGTTTTGCCGAGTATTTGTGGGTTTGTCCATCTGTTTGGTTTTGGCCGAACTTGTTTGGAAAGAACCAGAAGTGCTATTATTATAAACTGGGGTCACTTACGTTAAAGCGTCATGGCGTCAGCATGCCTCACATGACCATTATTCCTGTACTGTGACATCACTGTTTTTTTACTGGAATGGAAATCTATGCCAGTGCTACTACTGAGTTCACAGTGTATATAAATGTTCAAAAACACTAAAATGGATCTGGAGGATTATATACAGTGATATATATATATATATATATATATACAGTATATATCACAATACAATAAAAATGCAAACAGGACATTACCGTACACAACAATTCAGGTATCCTAACACGGGTCCTTATGTTTGTTCTGATTATTGATTTACTGATTATGACACTAAGGCCACATTCTCATCTTCTGCACCTGTGCCTGTTTTTATGTAATACATCCCATGATTTTTTTATTTCACTTGGCAGCAGCTATGGTTGCTATAGTTTACCATTAACTAATGAGCTCACATTTAAAAATATATAAAGTACATTGGTACAGTATGCCTTCTACATGGCAGCTGAGGCCCGAATTAGCAATAGGTAAGTAGATTATCATTAGTCACTATGTTAGCGCGAAATAGTTCAGCAACTGTCCAGCTTTATCTTTCCTGGTTCATAGTAAAGTACGCCCCATAATCATGTACTGTTAAGTGATCTGGTGGGGGGCCAGGAACTGTAGAAGCTGCTGCGTTCTAGAGGACTGAGATCAGCTGTGCAGTTCAGCCACGTTACAGGGGAAATCAGTCAATCCTTAGTGGGGGGGGGGGGGGCACAATGTGAAAAAAAAAGGAGAAAAATAAGTTTTATGTCGTATCAAGCTGTTGGTGCACTAAAGGCATGTCTTTTGCTCCCGGAGAACCTCTCTTGTAGCTCTGACCCTTCCCTCTCATGCCTGCACTACTCTTTGCTCTAACTTAAGTCATTCCCCTCATCAAGATAAACTCCCACTGCACAGTGCATGGTGCTAAAGAAGCTTTTGGGGCACACGGGGTGTGCCTTTGCTCCTGCAGCACCGCTCTTGCAGATAAGATCCCTCCCCTCTGCATCGTTCTGTGTAGTAGGAGTTGTCTTGTGGAGGGGGATGCCTGACATCAGAGTACAGGTTGGTGCCGGCATGAGATGGGAGGGGTCAGAGCTGAAAGAAGGGTGATCTGGGAACAAAAGGCACGCCCCAAGTGCACCATCAGCTTGATTGGTATACAACCTAAGGCTACAGCCCCACAGCTTTTTTTATTGCGGTTTTTTGAGCCAAAGCCAGGAGTGGATTGAGCAGAAGGGAGAAGTATAGGAACTTCCTATATATTTCCTATTCCTTTTGTATCCAAAAAAACACAGCAAAATCTGCAACAAAAAAAGCTGCGTTTCCGCAACGTGGGGCCATAGCCTAAAGGTTATACAGTCATATGAAAAAGTTTGGGCACCCCTATTAATCTTAATCATTTTTAGTTCTAAATATTTGGGTGTTTGCAACAGCCATTTCAATTTGATATATCTAATAACTGATGGACACAGTAATATTTCAGGATTGAAATGAGGTTTATTGTACTAACAGAAAATGTGCAATATGCATTAAACCAAAATTTGACCGGTGCAAAAGTATGGGCACCTCAACAGAAAAGTGACATTAATATTTAGTAGATCCTCCTTTTGCAAAAATAACAGCCTCTAGTCGCTTCCTGTAGCTTTTAATCAGTTCCTGGATCCTGGATGAAGGTATTTTTGACCATTCCTCTTTACAAAACAATTCCAGTTCAGTTAAGTTTGATGGTCGCCGAGCATGGACAGCCCGCTTCAAATTATCCCACAGATGTTCAATGATATTCAGGTCTGGGGACTGGGATGGCCATTCCAGAACATTGTAATTGTTCCTCTGCATGAATGCCTGAGTAGATTTGGAGCTGTGTTTTGGATCATTGTCTTGCTGAAATATCCATCCCCGGCGTAACTTCAAATTCGTCACTGATTCTTGTACATTATTCTCAAGAATCTGCTGATACTGAGTTGAATCCATGCGACCCTCAACTTTAACAAGATTCCCGGTGCCGGCATTGGCCACACAGCCCCAAAGCATGATGGAACCTCCACCAAATTTTACAGTGGGTAGCAAGTGTTTTTCTTGGAATGCTGGGTTTTTTTTTGACGCCATGCATAACGCCTTTTTGTATGACCAAACAACTCAATCTTTGTTTCATCAGTCCACAGGACCTTCTTCCAAAATGAAGCTGGCTTGTCCAAATGTGCTTTTGCATACCTCAGGCGACTCTGTTTGTGGCGTGCTTTCAGAAACGGCTTCTTTCGCATCACTCTCCCATACAGCTTCTCCTTGTGCAAAGTGTGCTGTATTGTTGACCGATGCACAGTGACACCATCTGCAGCAAGATGATGCTGCAGCTCTTTGGAGGTGGTCTGTGGATTGTCCTTGACTGTTCTCACCATTCTTCTTCTCTGCCTTTCTGATATTTTTTTGGCCTGCCACTTCTGGGCTTAACAAGAACTGTCCCTGTGGTCTTCCATTTCCTTACTATGTTCCTCACAGTGGAAACTGACAGGTTAAATCTCTGAGACAACTTTTTGTATCCTTCCCCTGAACAACTATGTTGAACAATCTTTGTTTTCAGATCATTTGAGAGTTGTTTTGAGGAGCCCATGATGCCACTCTTCAGAGGAGATTCAAATAGGAGAACAACTTGCAATTGGCCACCTTAAATACCTTTTCTCATGATTGGATACACCTGGCTATGAAGTTCAAAGCTCAGTGAGGTTACAAAACCAATTTTGCGCTTCAGTAAGTCAGTAAAAAGTAGTTAGGAGTATTCAAATCAATAAAATGATAAGGGTACCCAAATTTTTGCACCGGTCAAATTTTGGTTTAATGCATATTGCACATTTTCTGTTAGTACAATAAACCTCATTTCAATCCTGAAATATTACTGTGTCCATCAGTTATTAGATATATCAAATTGAAATGGCTGTTGCAAACACCCAAATATTTAGAACTAAAAATGATTAAGATTAATAGGGGTGTCCAAACTTTTTCATATGACTGTATTTCTCAGCATCTACTGCTCAGATAGACAACCTAAATTCCCTATTAGTATGTCTTTAGAGTGTGAGAGGAAACCCACGCAAACATGGAGAGAACATACAAACTCCTTGCAGATGTTTCCCTTGGCTGGAATCAAACCCAGGACTCCATCACTGCAAAGTATCAGTGCTAAACATTTACTGTACATGCAGCTTACTATGCCTGGGGAGGTGGTAGACTCCCTTTAACGTAATACCTCTTCTTGCCATGTATGCATTACCCTGCCTATGTCATATAATTATATCCTAGGCATTTGTGCATTTCTTTATGTCAGTATTCACATCTACAGAGCTGTAACACAACGTTCCTACCTCTGTCACTCCGTATATGAGCTCACAATTGCTTAAACTATTAAAGCATCTGCTACTTTCTTCTAAATCCACAAATTCCAATTCAGCGGCGATAAAACAACAAATGCTGTATGCTGTTTTACCCAAATTGAGTCTAATTTCAAGCAAACCTAATTTGTTTAATCTAGATTCTCATAAATAATGCATCAGCTTTTGTGTTGTGAAGAGGGTTTTTTTATAACTGTTTCCTATGTAATAAGCTATTCTCTTCTAGGCAGTACATTCTGAATTGTAAAAAAGGGACGCTTATTTGTTTCTGTCTGCAGCGTTTATGCTCAGAATACAAAGTAACAATTCATTTTACTTAACTAAGTATAATACATATTTGATAAAATCCCGCATCTTGCTTATTACATTAGAAGTGATAACTTTATCTTACATGACTTAGCAGCAGCTGCCTGACACCAATTCTTGTAGTTACAGTAACTTTACTACCCATTGATATACAGTACCTACTATATACATTGACTCTTTTGCACAGCATGTACTGTACGTATAAGGACTAACTACAAGAAAACATGTTGCTGTTTTGCTGGATTGTTACAGATTAGATACAATTTACTCATATTTATCAGAATTATAGAAAAATAGATTCTCGGATTTGTCTTGTTCATTTTCTTTTGCTTTTGATTTATTTTGGTTTTATGGTTTTCAACATAAATAAAGAGATAAAATCATCGTGAAAACTCACAGTATGGATTTTTTATAGGTGGCCTGACATTGCAGATGTGATTTTTGCTACTTGGCTGTTTGGCTCATCCCAGCTCGTAATATACCGACTCATAATGAACTGGGTTTGTTACAGGTTTTCCAAAAATTTCTGGTTTGGTCAAACCTAATACTGTTGGGGTGTGGCCACCCATGAATTGTTGTTATAGTCTGGTATAATGCTCGGAGGTGCCAGTGAGGTGCAGAAAATTAATAAATAGCTTATACTCACCTTTCCTCACCTCTGGGGCTCTGCTATGACATTTGGTCTTTTTTCCTGGCATCTTCTGTCGTCTTCTTCAGCGAGCCCAGGAGATCACTGATGACTGTGAGTGGTTACGTGGGCATGTCACTATTATGATGCTTGGGTTAAAGAGTAACTAAACTTTCAGACAACTTTTAATTTTTTTGGCAGTATTTGTGTCATGAATAAAATTTGGAATATACTAGTGCATCTCAATATATTAGAATATCATCAGAATTACCCTCCTTGTGGATTGTCAATGACTGCCTTCTGGACATCTATCAAGTCAGCAGTCTTCCCCATGATTGTGTCGCCTACTGAACCAGACTAAGGGACCTTTTTAAACGCTTAGGAAGTCTTAGCAGCTGTTTTGGGTTAATTCTTCTAATTTTCTGAGATAATGACTTTTGGGTTTTCCTTGGCTGTAAGCCATAATCATCAACATTAACAAAAACACTTGAAAAAGTTCACTCTGTTTGTAATGACTCAATAAAATGTGTTTCACTTTTTCAATTGAATTACTAAAAAAAAAAAAAAATTACTTTTTGATGATATTCTAATTTATTGAGATCCACTAGTACTTTATTACCAAATTTGTCTCCTTTCTGTGAAAACCTACATTTTTTCACTCTTTCCTGGCTCCGGGTAGGGGGAGGATCACTTCAAACCCTCAGTTATCAAGATAAATAACCAGAATAATCTCGGACATTATGAAACATGCAGACTTAGTCATAGCACTTACATACAGTGCTAGCTAAATTATTTCCAGAGATATCACTGGTCGAAAATACAGTCGGGATTGGAATTTTTATATCATATATATTATACAGCTGCATATAAATATCCTAATCCCGACTGTGTTAGACAGCATTGCAGCCTTAGTGTCCCATGAAAGAAGAGAATTTCCTCTTTCATATGACACAAAGAGCAAGTTTGTATGTTTTATAATGTCCGAAATATAACTGTTTGAAGTGACCCTCCCCAACCTCATTTTCTCTACATATTACACAGTAACTCCATACACAGTAACATTCAGTGAGAGGCAGGAACAGCTCTCAATACAGAAACAAGGGGAAGAGTGAAAAAAATGCAGAGTTTCACAGAAAGGAGACAAAATTTGTTAATAAAGTATATTACAAAATTTATTAATGACACAAATACTGCCAGAAAATCAAAAGTTGTCCGAAAGTTTAATTACGCTTTAAGCCATTATGACATTGACACACCTCACGTGACCACTGAGGTCTAATCATAAGCATCATTGACCACCCAGGGCCACTAACATCACTCAGTAAGCTGGAAGAAGACCAGACACCATGGCAGAGCCTTGGAGACGTGAGAAAAGATGAGTATGAATTGTTTATTATTGTTCCGCACCTCCCCAGGGCCTCAGATTACTCTGGGATCTCTAAGGATAACCAATCAGCTAAGCAATGTTTGGACATGTGACCCTCTGGTACCCAGTCTGAAAAAGGTAATTAAAAAAGCACCTGGTACCAGGCACTTTAGGATCATGTAGTGTAAAAGGGACTTAAGAAGTCTTTGTTTTACAACTCCTAGGGTTTGGTGGGCATCCAAGGGTGGAACTAGTGCCATTAAGCACATTAGGGTTTAGACTTTTTGGCTCTTCCCCTCCTTTACTCATTGATGAAGACACAAGCATTCTCTGCCACTGACGGCAATGGCTATAGTTCCATAGCATCTCAGTATTATATTAATTATGCCTTAGGCATGCCCGCACATGGCTGCTGATATATATTTATGGCATGTGATTTCTGAGCCTGAAGTTCAAGAGACAGGAAAAATAACCGAATAATAAAGAAATATGTCAGCCTATATTAAACACCTCCAATATTTCCTCTAACGCTGTAACAAATGAATCAGCTTTATGTTACTCTTCAAGTGATAACATTAAATCCTACAAGACATAAAGTATTAGACGTCCATATTTCAAATGGCTCGAAATCTGCAGTTATTTGTTATGTATATCTAAATAGTAATGACAGTGAGTTAATAAAATGTAAAAGTTATTCAATAAAAGATTTTGAGCCTTATTTAGAATTCTGATACTTTGAACTGACCGAATGCCATTTGCTGGCTTTTTGCGAGTTGGGTATGTTCAGATGTTCCATTAAGAGTCTCTCATCATAGATCCTGCCAAAAACTGCTGATGAAAAAATCCTCATGCAGGAGATTTTTTGAAGTGGTAGACACCATAATGGATACCTGAAGGCATATGTTTGTGTCCATCATATGAGAGGTCAGTCCCCATCAGGACTTCTGCATTTCTGTTCCAATCTCGTGGAATTTTATGGAATCATCTGGCTGTCTGATGGACCAGTTTGGGTTTTTCTAATGTCAGGAGAACACTACCTGCCTGACTACATTGGGCCAAGTGTAAAGTTTGGTGGGGAAGGGTTAATGCTATGAGGTTGTTTTTCAGGAGTCAGCATAGGCTCTTTAGTTCCAGTGAAGGGAAATCTTAATGCTTTAGCAGACCAAGACATTTTGAACAATTGAACGCTTCCAACTTTGTGGGAACAGTTTAGACGTCTCTTTTCTATTCCAGCATGACTATTCCCTAGGGCACAGAGTGACCTCTATAAAAGACATGGATGGGGGAGTTGGTGGGGAAGAAATTGACTGGCCCCCACAGAGCCCTGACCTCAATCCCATCCCACACCTTTGGAATGGCGAGCCAGGTCCTTTCATTCAACATCAGTGTCTGACCTCACAAATGCTCTTCTGGAAGAATGGGCAAAAATTCCCACACACTCCAAAATTTTGAAGAAAACCTTTCCAGAGGAGTGGAAGATGTTTTAGCTATTAATTGAGGACCAACCCTGTATTAACGTCTATGTATTTAGTTTGGGATGTATTGGTGTCCTTTTTGTCTACTTTCAGGCCCATAGGTATCATACCGTGATAGGGGTTATCAAAGGGTTTCCCATCATCCCCAATTAAATTAACCAATTTATCTTGGACGTGGAGCTAAACTCTGAGGTTTGGTTGTTAAAATGGGACCAGTCCTTTAACCCCTTAAAGAACAATGATGTAATAGTACATCCTAGGTCATATGGGGCTGTATGGAGAGGGCTCAGGAGCTGAGATTTTTCCGTACACTGCGGATGCTGGCTGTATAATACAGCTAGGACCCGCCGCTAACAGCTGCGATCAGTGACGACACCAATAGCAGCTGTTAACATTTTAGATGCCATGGTTAAATGTGACTGCAGCATTTAAAGAGTGCAGGATCCACGGGCGCAGCCATCTTTTACCTATCACCGTACTCTGGAAGATCATGACATTCCAGAGGGCAGCGATCAGTTGCCATGACAGATTGAAGGTTCCCAGGGACTTTACTATTTACTTTTAAAAATATATAAAAAAACAAGAAACACAAAAGTTCAACCCCCCCTTTTCACATATAAAAGTAAAAAAACAAAAGTAACCATAAACACTTTAGGTCTCCCTGCGCTCAAATATGCCCAAAGTATTAAAATATAAAAATATTTATCCCATATGGTGAATAGCGTAGGGGGGAAAAAAATCAAAATAGCCAAATGGTGATTTTTTTTCAACACTTTGCCTCCTAAAAAAAATTAAAAAAAAAGATCAAACCATCAGATCGCTCCCCAAATGGTATCAATTAAAACAACATCTTGTCCCGCATAAAAATATGCCATATCCAGCTCCATACTTGTAAATATGAAAAAGTTACAGGTGTCACAATATGGCGACACAAAATTTTTATTCTATTTTGCAAAGTTTTTCATTTTTTAAAAGGTATCAAAACATTACAAATATTATATAAATTTGGTATCGCCATGATCGTACTGACCTGCAGATTACAGGTAACATGTCATTCTTACCATGCAGTGAACACAATAAAAATTAAACCCATAAGAAATTGGCGCAAACGTATTTTTTTTCCAATTCCACCTCATTCTGATTTTTTTTTTCCAGCTTCCCAGTACATTGTAAAGGATATTGAATAGTGACATTACAAAGTGCAATTTATCCCGCAAACTATAAGTCATCATAGACTGAAAAAAAAAATATGGCTCTTGGAAGATGACGAGGGAAAAACATATACGCAAAAATGAAAATTGGCTCGGTCTAAGGGTTAAGAACTATTTATGCTCATATTATGTAAAGATGGCCACAGAGCTACAAGAAGCATTTGTTCAGCATCTTATATTCTGATAATGTACAATACAATTACAGTTATTCCTGTGTATTATTCTCTAGTGGGCTCGATACACAATGCAAGAGAGACATCTTATTATACCATAGTCAGACCTTCCGATTTCCTCTTAAATGAGAGCCAGATCGTGATCCCCCCTTCTTGTGCAGGATCTGAGGCTTGTTTTATATTCAGATACCATGTTTTTCGCTACTTTCACTCCTTTTAACTCTTTTGCCTTCCCATTTCTTGCATTAGATCATGAATGGTTCCCTTGAATATAATACATTCCATTAAAGTTTGCTTTACACAATGTTATGTGTGACATTCCGGATACTGTATATGTGATTCCTGATGTAAATGTGGACAACTCTTTAGAGTATATTTCTATGCTGAAATAATACTTGGGTAACTTTTATAAGCTAGTACTGTGTTTAGGGTGGGCCTCATGACAACAGCAAAATGGGGATCCCTTTAGATGTGGGTTCACAAAACCATAGAGTCTTCATAAGAAAGTAACCTAGGGCTTGTTAATCCTTGTACCCAGGTCCTATACAATATACAATGAAGGAATACAAAAGTGGCCCTTAATCTACTTCTCTTTGTGCATTTGCTTCCTGTGATGAAGGAGGCCTGTGCAACATCACACTACTAATGGAAAAGAAGGATGGAGCAACCCTATGTGGGCTTATTCTTCATGGGACCCATAATAGTCACATCTGGCTCTCGCCATGGTAAGTATGCCCTTGACTGTATTTATGTGGTTCTCCCAAATTGCTCCCTACAGATAATGGATTTCAGCATGTTTGACCCTTTCTAAAGATGGCCATACACATTAGATTTCGAGCGGCTGTCATGTGGCCTCCTGTTGATGATGGAATCAATGTACAAATAATCCCGCCATCAGTGGCAGACTTTAGTGTACAAATTTTGGTAGACTAAAGTCTGCCATTGGTCGCAAACGAAAGCTTGTGGCATTCAATATACAAACGTTGGTCAAAAATGTGAAAATTGTTTGTCGGCTGATGAAAATCTAATGTGTATGGCCAGCATTAGCCACCATCAGAGGTGTTTGACACTTGGCTATCCAACTATAATTGCACTACTCCAATGTACACAACGTATACAATCAATCACGACTAGAAATAGGCAAAACTCATTTCTTATGGGTTTAATTTTGATTGCGAATATTTCTGAGGTTGGCCTGCCAGCTTTTTTTTGGACTGAGCTTGTTCCGTCTGAACCAAAATTGCTTTTATTATACTCTGTGGTGTTGCCGACATCATGACTCTTTGACGCAACTGTCATGTCGTTGGCAATCTGAACACTGAGGCTCAATCACATGCCTCAGCGGTGATGCCTGGGCCGGTGACATCACAGAAGAAGCCCCAATAGGACCGAAGGAGAGGTGAGGGAAGTTGAGTAACATTGCTTATTATTTTACTGCGTCTCCCCTGGGCCTCTGCTTTTTATACTTCGGGGGCTCTTCAGATCCATGTGCGGTGAATGCCAAAAATTTGGAGGTTTGGCCGAATCCAATATTTTTTATAAATTAGTCAGGACCTCGGGCCAATAACAAATTGGTTCATCAATCTCTAATCACAATGTATCAATCATATGACGTCAATGGTTATCCTAGAGAAGTGCTGTGTAGGTCCGGCTCATGTGCCATGGCAATCAACTGGAGCCCATCATGTACAATGTATCAGTAGCCATGTGCCATACATGTGGGCATTCTGGGAAATGTAGTCATACCTCCAAAAGTAAACAATAAGAAGGAACAGGCATATGTGGAAAAAAAATGCAATTATATTTGCTGTAAGATCTAAAGAAATAATATCTAGGAGATTTAGAGTATTTTTTTCAGGTGCCGAGACAATCCTTTTCAGTGTTACCGGCACACACATACTAGTATGCAACTAATACAATCACCTTTGCATTATATATTACAGGTAAATTGCACAAGACTGCGGGGTATTTGTCCAGAGGCCTATGTTTTGTTCCATGTAAATAAGCATTTTGTGCGGCGTACAATAACTCGACCACAGGGTTATATTTAAAATATCCTTTTCCTTTACACCAGGTTATTTCTCGCACTGCCTAATTGAGCTATATGGGTTTATTTCAGGGCTTCAGCACAAAGGAAAGCAGCTAAAAGCTTCAAAAATATAAGAATGTCATTTAATGTGGCCTTACAGACCTGAAAAAATTACAATCATTATAAATCTAATAATAAAGTACTATGGCATGAATATTACCTGGTGAGTGATGCGGGGGAGAACACATAAGAACCACTCCTTGTCCTTCCCGTACAGAGACTGCACTTCGTACACGGCCGCTGAAATTCCCAAGATCTGCAAATAAATCAGTATGTGTTATTGTATATAGGAAACGGGGGCAAAAGCAATAAAAATATTCAGTAAATTTTTCACTATCAGTCATGCCAAGCCAAGAGTGTATGTACATGGGGGTGCTTGAAGCATTAGATATTGGCTGACAGCAACTGTATCTAAACTGTTTGGCCACCTTAATTTCTCAATATATCTTTGTGGAGATATATTTTTATATATAGGGCTCCAAATCCGTTAAAAAATTTATAGGTGAACATACTGACCAGATGCAGGAACTACTAGAGGGAGCTTAGGAGCTTACTGAATACTGTGTTAACTTTTACTTATATAACAAGGTCTAAAGAAATACTCTGGTCCCTATACACATCATCATGTACTATTTCTCCAATATATATATATTTCAACGAGTATTACCTTATTTAGTTATATATTTCCATCTGAATTCTGAATAAGCAGACAGAAACTTTTGGCACTAACTACTGATGAGCAGACAGATCCTGTCACACAGTTATAATGAAGGAGCTCACAACTCAGCCTCCCTGACTGTATACTCATTGTCTTTTAGGTTATTTAGGCATATATAGGGAGGCGGATAATTACACTGCCCCCAGCAGGTATGTATTGTACAGTCTCTAGCTGCCCACGTGATGTGCTGAGACATCATGGGATTGATAACAGAGCAAGGAGAAAAAGAAATATGAAAGTCACGATGGTGTCTGATGAGGAGCTGAGTAGAAGCTGGGTTGCAGGGATACAAGGGTAGTATAGATGAAAGGAGCCTGGACAGTGACAGACAGGCAGGTGGAAAAAGGTTTTTTTTGTTGAAGTGCTTCATTAACTTGACACTGATAACTTGCTCCAGCATGATATCTTATCACAGAAAACAAATAATTGAAAAAATAAAATTATTTTCTACTGTGTAGGAAACACGTTAAACTTTTTAGAACAAGGATGTGATACACTATTGGGTGCTGTACCACATGGCAACTGCCACCACTTCAGCACAGTGCCCACAGGATAAGTGAGCTAGCAGCTCAAGAGCTCCCCTTTTGCCAGGCAAAAACCCTAGGCTTTGAGCCAAACTGACCAACCAGTACTGTATATCACACCTTGATCAAAATGCAAACTAAGAAGCTCATGTTCATTTGCTGTTCATTTGCTCCATGTCATTTTTTCTTAAATGTGGTTGCTCAAGTCAAAGGGGTTGTCCAGGAATCCTAGGAAACTCAGGGGAGCCGGGGTGGGTATAAGACCAAAAAAATCATACTCACCTATGTCTGGTGCACAGTCCTTGTCCCCTTTCCCTCCCATGCTGAGACCCACTGAACCAGAAGTGGAGATGTTCACATGAGGGTTAAGGCCGATCATTTGCTATAGCAGTTTCTTGTAAGGGGTCGGTGACGTCACCTAGATACGTCACTGGTTCCTCACCTGCGACCGCTACTGATTGGTAAACTTCTCCACTTCTGGCCGGCAAAGTCCTGGCTGCCCCTGGGTTTCCTACGATTCTTGAACACCACCTTTAAACTTTGCTATACACATAGTTCAGTGTTGCAGGATGCAGTAAGCGCCCACTAGAGGCAGCAGAAGAAGCTCTGCATGTATTTCTATGTAGGGCACTTGGTGCTTTCCATGAGAAAAACATAGTTCCAACCTATTATAAAAAATATTATGAACCTTTTAGATAAAATAATAAAATGGATGTTCACTTTTAAGACATCAGAGTTTTATTAGACGAGTTCTCCTTTGTTGCTGAAGTCAATAGATTTTTTTATATGGATAGAAAAACAATGTAATATTCCACAATGCGTTGCGTAACGTTTCGGCAGTTTTAAAGAAAAAGCCTATTTATTAGTCAGGGATTGTTCTCGGGCCGGTATTCATTATCAGTTATCTGTGTCATTTGAAGTTATCATTTTGTATAAAGATAACACCGGTGTAATGAGATTAAACTGCATAATCTGCCGAGCATGGTTTACGGATCTTTATCAATACTATGGAGCTGGGAGGCTATTATGTGATGATAAGAAAATGAATTAAGATACTTCTAAGATGTGGAGAAAAACAGAACAGTCAATGCTGTGAGGGGTGAGAACCTATAGAAAAAAAAACGGGGCTTTTCCTTGTTTTTTTGTCACTATTGTTCTCTTAGATGTTTGATATGTGAAATGTCCTTATTGAAGTCCTACAAGATCTGATTAATCAAATGACTGCGTCTGAAGATTAGAAAACTTATTCGAGGAGCTACTTTTGCAAAGCAATATGGCAAAGTATAGAAATAAAGCTTTGTGTTATCGCTTGTGTAGATCTGGATGAAAATTCTCAGAATTCATACAGCAAAAAATATTACTTGCCAAAAAGGAGGCCTCATGCACATGGCCAACTTTACACTTCCAAATACATGAAGGGACAGTATA
This sequence comes from Leptodactylus fallax, assembly GCA_947044405.1. Lineage (NCBI taxonomy): Eukaryota > Metazoa > Chordata > Amphibia > Anura > Leptodactylidae > Leptodactylus > Leptodactylus fallax. Next base: position 378,101 of record CAMRHE010000419.1, read on the forward strand.
AAGAAGACCTTGCTGAAGATCTTTTTACTCCTAGGTCAAGGGGACATCTTCTACGTCTAGAGGAAAGAACAGTTCACCAGCATCATAGAAGGTGAGTCTATGGAACTCATTGCCACCATATTGTGATGGTGGACTTGTATAAGTTCAAGAGGGACCTGGATGACTTTTTTTGATTACAGGCTAGGGGTATTACATTTTTGGAGTTGACATTGATCCAGGGTTTTATAGTGATAGTGCCAGTTTTGGAATTGGGAAGGTTATACGTTGGACTTGATGGAACTTTGTCGTCTTCCAACCTTATCTACTATGTCACTAATAGAGATGGATAGACTTCTATAGCCCTACAGTTCCTCTGTAGGTCTCCATTTTTATATAGAAGCTTGTAAAAGTGGAATACAACAAAAAGAAATCATGCAATGCTCTATTGAATGCCTTATTATGAAGGTATTACCAGATTTGGCAAAACGTCCATGTGTTCTCCATGGGGAGAAGGGAGTAAACCTATGATAGAGATGTCTGGCTTATCGCCCTCGAGAATAAAGAATTGGACATGTTGAATTTCCTTTGTTCTCTGACATTATTTGTTGGGGAAAGTCAGTAATGTACAGTATGGTGAAAAAGTTCTAAACATGTGTGGACAAAAATGGTTCAAAGCAAGAATGGTTTCAGAAATAGAAGGGTTAATAGTTTATAGTTGTCAATTAACAAAATGCAAAATGAATGAAGGCATAAGAAATGTAAATCCCATCAATATTTGGTGTGACCTTTGCCCTTTGCCTTCCATCAATTCTTCTCGGTACTCTTGCAGACAGTATTTGAAGGAACTTGGCAGGGAGGTTGTTCCCGCCATCTTGGAGAACTAAGCACAGATCTTCTGTGGATGTAGGCTTGCTCCAATCCGTCTGTCTCTTCATGTCATCCCAGACAGACTGGATGATGCTGAGATCAGGGCTCTGCAAGGGCCGTATCATCACTTCCAGGACTCCTCCTCCAAAGAATGTTCAAACCAAATATTGATAAGATTTAGATTTCTCTTTTCCTCATTCATTTAATTTTGTTCATTGACAAAAATAAACTATTAACCCTTCTATTTCTGAAAGCATTCTTATTTTGCTGCATTTTTTCCATACCTGCCTAAACTTTTGCACAGTACTGTATGTGTTTGGAAACCAGAACCCAGTATATCAATCCAGATAGATAGGTTAAGTTCATCTGAATCAAACTTTACCTATCTATCTGCAAGGCTGGATTGATATGATGGGTTTTGATGAAAGACTCCCTTTAAGTTCTTCTTGACTTTTGGCTGCAAGGGAACACATGACTAGCTCTTTGACCTCTCTATGGTGCCATAGGCTGGTCATTTGACCCCTTTTGTCTGATTATCCGACGGAGATCCACTTCATTGGTGACTGAAGGTCTAGTGTGGTTATAGATTAATATCTAAACAATTTTTTTATTGTAAACTGATGGTTTACAACTTTTAAAAGCTACTTGCAACTTAAATAGTCCCAAATGGGTTTTTTTGTGTTGCGACGGGGTATGGCTGCACCAGATTCATTGTCATTTTTCATAAATGATGGCAGAAATTTACATCAACTCCAGGGGCCAATGAGCAAGGACTCCCAGAGGATGTGCCTTATTCATTGTGAGGTGTGTATCTTTTCCTGAATGAAACACACCATACACTGGTGCAGGGAACATCAAGACTGGTGTATAAAATGCCAGTCTAGATGAATCCCTTCATTATGTTTGTGCGAGTCAAGATAAATAGCTGAAAAAGAGTGTTTGACCAGCAACCGTTAAAGGAAGATAGTCACCTTAAGGCTGCATTCACATCCCATTTTAACCCCACAATAACATATATCATGACATATGTATTAAATGGACGCCCCAACGGATGGCAAAAAGACCATGAGGTGACCCTAGGCAGTATACCATAATTGTCCATCTTTGTTCCTCCATGGATTGGTTTAACACGGGACAAAAGTGAGATGTGAATACAGCCTAACGCTTGTTTTACACTTCAGACATGCAGATAAAATGAGTATATACATAATGAGGAGGCGTCTTTTACATTATTATTACTTTATCAGATATAACCGTATAATTTCCTTTAACACGTCTCTTCGAGACTGCGGTATCTGAGAGTTAATAATGATAGGTGGGAATTAAAATACATGGAGACAGAACAGGAAGAACAATAGTCTTAATCAGAACATTGGATTCATGACTCATTGCGGCAGCTTTTAATCCATTCCCTGATTAATCTCCTCGGGAGGTACCAACCTAATGACCTGGTATCTAAGGCTCTTACCGGGGCGCCAGAATGCTATTCCATAATATAACGTTGCATACTAATCTTCTCTGACTCCTACTCACTTGTAGAACTCTGAGTAATCTGACATAATATTAGAAGTCACGGAATTGACGCAGCATTTCTTTTTGGTTAGAGCTGGGGATACTCAAATTCTTATCCGAATCCCAAACCTCGCAACCTACAGATAGTTTTGACAATAGATCTTAGTATTTGCTTCAGTCCAAATTCTTTAGTTCTGTTTGAGGCTAGTTCTGTTTGACACAGGTGGGTTTGGTCCCTGAGAGACAGACCAGGTATCATCCATATTTTCTAGCTAGAAATCACGGTGACATGGTACTCTCTCGCTTGTAGAGGAACGTACTCATGCAGAAATAAAATATCCGGAACGCTGATATATTTGGCAATGCAATCTGTGTAAATAAATTGTGACGTTTCCATCGGAGTGCCAGAAAGGCAAAGGAGATATAGAGCTGAAGGGTTGTACGGGCTCTCCTAATAGGGTCACTACCAGCCATACAATTATTCAACTCTATCTCTCCTTTGCATTACTGGCAATCTGGTGGTTTGATGAAGGTCTATGTTAAACTGTAATGACACAATGTATTTTTACACACTGCATTGCCAAATAAATCTGACTTCTTGTGATTCATTATATCAGAGTGCAGCAAACTTTATATTGGTCATATTTTCCAGACCGAATAATAAGTGGGACCTGGACTCTCAACATTATGGACATCTATGATGCTAGGAGTCCCTGCCTCAATAGTAACACTTCTATGGCAAGCCTGGGAAGTTTTCTGACTGCCTGGGCAACCATATAGATCCTGCCATCTCCCCTTTCAGGAGTCGTCAGGTACAGAAGACTGAAACTAATGAGAACCAGTCAGGTGCAATGGTCACATCTGACCACTTTATTTGAGGGGTTACGTGCCTGTGATCAGAGATGTCTCTGATCACAGGCACTGCTGCTAAGTCTCTGCTGTGTTGTGCTGTGTTTAGATGATGTGTCCACATTCGCCATGCATGTACAGCAGATGTCGGCAAGAGTAGGGGAAAATATGCATGTATATGATGCCTGTAAAGCATTACTGTAATCTCTAGTAGACACTAGTTGCTATAATGTCTTCCAAATCTCTTATTTAATACAACCTCATAAGTAACATAATCGTGGGATATGTTGTACAGCAGTGCTGAGCAGTATAACTTGTGAATCCAGCACTGGGGTTAGGTAGAGAACTTACTACAAACAGCAGCAGTGTCTCTTTCTGTCTCTTTGCAGCTATCTACCTCCCTCTACAGACACCTACAGTATGTGCAGCAGTCCTGATCTTACCAGTAAATTGAGAGTGAGAGATCAGTGCAGGATATGGATAGACAGATTGTTCTGATAAATGGAGAAAGAGGTATTTTTCTGCAATAAGATATATAACAAAGTTTCTTATAAGCACTTGAAAGTTACTCTTTAAGATTAACTAGAAAAACTCTTTGAGGCTGCGGCCCCACGTTGCGGAAACGCAGCTTTTTTTTGTTACAGATTTTGCTGCGGTTTTTTGAGCCAAAGCCAGGAGTGGATTAAGCAGAAGGTAGAAGTATAAGAACTTCCTATATATTTCCCATTCCCTTTGTAGCCATTGTTGGCTTTCGCTCAAAAAACCGCAACAAAATGTGCAACAAAAAAAGCTGCATTTCCGCAAAATGGGGCCGTAGCCTAAAGCCAGAATCACAAATGCCGGTTTTGGTGAAGTTTTGTAGTGAAAGTTTTTGAGCCAAATATAGGAGTGGATCTAAGGAAGTGTACACATATCAGCATATCCATTGCTTGTCCTTTTGTTTGAGTCCTGACCTTGGCTCAATGAAGTGCATCAAAAACTGCGCCGAACATGGCATTTGTGATTCCAGCCTAAGAGCTACAATATGTCTGGGGGGAACATATCGTCTATAAAAGTTATAGTTATGTCACATTATATACTTGTTTTTTTTATATAAATAACTAATATCATGTTCTTTCATGAGTTTTGCCATTTATGGTCCATCCTCCATTATCTGTTCTTTATATTTGCCTTGCATAAAAGTCATATTTTTGCAGTAAATGTATTAATGATTAAATACATACAATTAAATGAAGTTTACAATTTTCCTATATTCAATGTATTTAATGATCTTTTCAGAGTTTTAGTAGTCTACATAAAACACAATATTTTTTATGGTTTCTTATGTTTTTTGTTTATAAAGAGGTAAAACAATCCACATAGTATATCACTGGTTAGATATTTATAACAGGTACAGGCCACTTCCAAGGGTGTTGTCTAAGTAGCCTGCCCAGTATTCACCCTATAACCCCCTTATAGGAATCTGGACTTTGCTGATGGGAGACTATCAACTTGCTACCTCTCAGAGCTGTTCCTATACAGGTGGCAGCTGACTGAAGGCCAGAGAGATGCCGGTGTGAAGCACCAGGGGTCAAGGCAAGAGAATGATCAAGGTCAGGAAATTCAGATTTGTAACAAAGTAGAAGGTCAGGGCAGAAAGCATAGGTTCAAAGGTCAGAGACAAGCAGGGGTCAGACACAGGAGATCAGCAGAACTAGGTCCAGATCCAAGTTGGAGTCAGAAACAAGCCAAGGTCAGAATATGGAGAAACTAAGAGAATGATGACTTTTGCAGGAGTGAGGAACCTATATTTTCCAGGCATCAGTTACCCAGACTAGTCTAAGACTGGACATGTTGAATTTGAAGTATGGGGTTGAGTTATTAACTCCAGCATTTTGTGCACCAGTCTTAATCCATTTGTACACAGGTAGAAGATGCACAAGAATTAACAAGATCCATACATGTGTCATTGGCGGGTGTAGATTTCAGCAACAACTGTTTTGTGGTGCAACATATAGTATATCTGTCGGACCGAGGCGTCCCTGGCCCAGCCCACCTTGAACCCCGCACAAAAAATCCATCATGCACCAAAAACTGGTGGACAAGACATGATAAAGCAGCCACATTGTGTGCACAGAGCCTGATAAAACATGACATGTATGAAGTCAGAGGCATATGGAGGAATCCCTGGCCCGGCCTACCTTGATACCCACACAGAAACCCTAGCATGTGCCAAAAGCTGGTGGACAAGGCATGATAAAGGAGCCCCCTTGTGTGCACAGAGCCTGATAAAACATGACATGTATGAAGTCAGAGGTATATGGAGGAATCCCTGGCCCGGCCTACCTTGATACCCACACAGAAACCCTAGCATGTGCCAAAAGCTGGTGGACAAGGCATGATAAAGGAGCCCCCTTGTGTGCACAGAGCCTGATAGAACATGACATGTATGAAATCAGAGGCATATGGAGGTACAGTAGAGGTCTCATGAAACTCTATGGCAGCCCTATAATGGATCTGTTATATGGCAGTGTGTACAAGATCAAAGGCAAAGTTTCTATATTCACAAACCACTCTCTAAATAAGACAATGCAGAGACAAGAAAAAGCTCTGAAACGAGAACATCTAATCAATGAATACAAAGTCAAACCCTGGACATCGTGATTATAATGGGATATCAGCCAAAGAGCTGTCCACATAAGATGTGGAGCTTAGAGACGGTGAGACACGGCTGCTTCATGCAAATGAGGCTAGAAATACAGGGAATGCTTATTAGCATATAAATGAGTTAGGCTTCATAGACACGTAACAGCTTCATTCATACTGATATAATATGCAAGAACTTAATTCGACCCTACCCAACCAGCCGACCCATCACTAAACAGGTCTCACTTTTTTTCTACTATCACTAGCAAGATTATTCTTCGCACTACTTATTAGAGATGGGCTGAGATTTAAAGTCAACCCAAGTATATCACTAAGTTCTCAATTGTTTGCTGACAATCTCATTTTTTTGTGTATACAGATGTAGCAGTCACCAAATACATATCGCACATTGTGTAGCATGGCTGCTTCCCATTAAAAGTGAATGGCGGTCCAACTACACATAAGTGCTTTTGTGTGATATAAATATCCATTTCATGGCTACATAGTTACATAGTATATGAGGTTGGATGAAGACACCAGTCCATCAAGTCCAACCTATAACTCTACAGTACCTGGCTGCCACATCAGTACTCCTGGGCCCCATAAATATTCAACAGGACCTCTACCTGCCACATGCCATTGATAATGCTGGTGTCTTCTCATGTGGCAGAGGATCCACCACAAGGCCAGATGAAGCAGCTACCACAACATTAATTTTCACTAAAGCCCAGGGTGACTATCCCCTACCAGCAGAAGGCTGTACATTTATGTCACTGGGCACACGATCTGTTCCAATGTGATCTGTCACAGTCACACTGCTTCAGGAATAGTGAGGATTGGAGAAAACTTAGATCCCGGATGTGTAATCCCGTAAATGGTCACTAACTTTTCAGACAACTTAGTCTCATTTAATATCATGTGATTCTGGACCAAAATGTAATGCACTTTAATCAAAAATGTTGCTGCTTTCTGTCTGAAAAATATCTCTTAAATTCCTGCCATTATGTGTCTTCCTCCTTCCTTATTTGCTGTTCACTCCTTGTTAATAGGGAAAGTCCATCTTTAGAAACCAATGGGCTCAAGTCAAGTCACACAAGAAATGGAGGGGCTGGTCTCTCTTCAGAGCTTCTGCATATTTACACACAGATGGCTGCTCCAAGAGGGGACTGCAGCTTCTCACAGCCCACAGTGAGTGTAATTAGACTCTGTCTACTTCTAACTAGCTGCTCGTGTTATTGCTGATGGGATGTTAGTCATAAACAGTAAGAAACTTTCCTTATTGTGCTCAGTTCTCTCTCTTTCTGTTTCAGTGTTTTTTTTAGCTGCATTATAACCTGGATTTTGGGCTTTTCTCAGCTATTTGTGTACTATTTTGCAGTTAGTTCTGGCAGAATTATATATAAATTTACCACTGCGGTCAACACCAATTATTGTGCAGGCAAAGGGAGAGGCGAGTATTTTACATGCACAGCAAGAATTTATTGTCATATAGACATATGATATTTTAGAAAACATAAATTTAACAGTTGACTAAAATAATAATTAAAAATGTAAGCCAAAAAATCATGCTGTAATAAAACAATAATGCTATTTTTTAAAATAAATAAATTTTATTAAAGTCACAAAAACATACTGTGCACATATTATATACAGGTTTGTACTTCCTTACCTCCCTTCTTGGCTCAACATGTCCAGATATGTATATCACCAGCTGAGCAACTTTTCTAAAAACCAGGATTTTGTGACAAGTTGTCACAAAATGATATGCTAACTATGCTATTTATATTTAGGTGTGACCACCCAGGGGAGTGAACCGCAGCGTGTCAAGGTTTCAATTGTGTTGAATTGGTCTCAAGACCAATCAGAGTCCATAAGCAGTTACGTTTGGCAACCTGTGACATGTGATTTATACTGTATATCAAACTCATCTTGACCCATGTCATAAAATTATGCATCTGTTTATTTTCATGGTGAACTATGACCAGTTTTGGTTTCACCGGCTACTAAAAATCTTGATAATGGTTTCCCATATACTTCAACAATGGTTTCCATCATATAAGTAGAAAATTTTGGGAATGTGAGTGATACATGGAAAGAAAAGAACATCTAAAAAGTCCACACAATCCTGTATTGGGCTAAGACTTCATGTTTTGGAAAAGTTGCTTTTTATGTCGCAGATTTAGTATTTTGAGCCAAAACCAGGTGTGGATTGAGCAGAAGGGTGAAGCATAAAAGCTTCCTATATATTTCACATTCCTTTTGTAGTCACTCCTGGGTTTGGCTCAAAAAAACGAAGCAAAATCTGCAACAAAATAAAAAAAATCTGCTACTAGTTGTCCTAGATCCAGTACCAGCTCTAGTAGTCTTTACTGACCCAACAGTCATGACATCACGTATATAGATGCCTAGACCTTCCATGACTGGTGAAGCCAGTGATTGGTCACAGTCAAGAATGATGTATATGATGTCATCACTGCAGGACAGGTGGGGACCATCAGAGTCGTAATGGAGGGGACCTTAGAGGGGTGGTAGTATTTATATTTTTATTTAATATATAATCCCCGTTTGAAACTTTTTACAAATTTTCCACATATCTAATATGATCTAGAAGAGACAGGAGACGGAACTGACAGTGTTCTGGCTGAAGACCCTGACAGCTTGATTATGATCAAATGAATGGGACCGAAATCCTGCATCAGCCTGTATATTAATTCAGGGAGACCGGTTTTCCAGATTGTAAGCCGGAGTCCCAGCTGCTTGCTATCATAACTTTACAACCTAATATACAGGTTCTCACTTGTAGGGACCATTGTGCACCTGGATATGTACAGATGGAATATGGTTCATTGAGCCATTTGTCATGACCTATAAAACAAGTCTGATGTACAGTAATGTGCGTTAGTAGTCGTGCTCATTCATATTGTACATTGGGATGTCGCTAAACCCATCCAGTTTGGTTGATAATTCCTAGAACAGGTGCTTGAATGCTTTGGTTACAACAGAGTCTCTCCATTTGTATAATGTGCACGTTCTTCCTGCCCTTCAGCATTATTTTTCGGGTTTTTTTTCTTCTCACTGAAACATACTGTAATAGTTTATTGTCCTCCATACTATATTCTATCATGTCACTGTAAGGTCCACAGGTAGTTACCAATGAACATAGATGTAGGATATATGTAACGAAGGATGAGTGAACCGGTTTGGCTAAGTTTTCAAAAACTTAGTTGTGGCCGAACCTGAGATTGATGAGTTCCACCACTGACAAATCATTATCATGCTCTGCGATCTCTTTAGATAATAATAGTACTTCCGGTTTGGACTGAACCGAAACTTGTGGGTGACCCTAGTAAATATTGGTGGAACAGATCTTGTGAGGTTTTCCATTAGTGAAAACTAGTCAGCAGAAAATAAAATATAAGAAGTTCAAGACAGGATAGTCCCAGAGAAGTCATATGAAGTAGTCAATATCAAACTTTATAGGAGTGTATAGCATTTTTAGGGGGCTACTGGTTCACTCCTTTAGTTTCTCTAGTGCCACCTATAGATAGTTACCCAGAAAGTCAATAGATAACCCATAAAAGAGGCTTGAGACATGACTACAACTTGTTACAGATTGGTGTCTCTGGTTTGGGTATTATCCCTCATCATGTTTCAAGGCTCTTTAATGGATAGGACTCAGGGTTTAGGATTTTATGGTCCATCCTTATAATTGACCATAAATATCTGATTGGCGGGGGGCCCGACTGCTGACTCCCCCATGATAAGCTGTATGGGCTGCTACCGACATCTAGAAGTAGTTGCTCTGTGTCCTATATAGTGGTTAGGTCATAAAATCCTAAATCCTGGACAACCCCTTTAGGTGGCACTAGAGAGCCAATTTTCTTCCTTCTAGAGGATAGTTGTCCGGATTCAAAAAATATGGCCACCACAGTGGATGTCCTAAAACAAGCAAAATGAGCAGCACTTACCTTCAGAATCCCATGATTCTCCAGTGCTCAGCTTCTGTTGCTTCCCGCTGGTGCCTGTTTACCGAGCAGCATCAATGACATCACGTTGACAGCACATGACTCATACAGTCAACCACTGGCCACACCAACGGGGGAGTAGATAAGCTTGAGAGCCCAAGCAGCAGGGGATTTAGAAGGTAAATGCCACTTATTTTCCTATTTCAAGACATCTCCCACCTGTGCTCACTTTTTTACTGAAACCGGACAACCTCTTTAATTTGCATTCTGAACATTTCTGATGGACTTTATGATGGACAGTCAAGTCATTATTATCCGTGTTGTACCTACTCCAGTGTGTACTAAACTTGGTGAAAGATTAGGCAACCTTTATAAATGGTTGTCGACTAAACACCTAGAAACAACATGAAATATTTGCTGACAATAAATGCTATTCATACCAAATGCCTGATGTGGTTGAACTTGGTCATTCGCTATTATACAGAGATGACTGACGTACTTGTAAAATAAATAGCTATTTGTCTCCATGAAGGCCACAAACGCATATACTTGTAACATGAAGCTTAGAATGTGTAGGGTGAACAAGAACACAGAATAAACATAAGGTTAGGGCGGCATGGCAACCATTGTTTTATCATTATGAGTCATTCCAAAGTTTGCGCAACCTTAAATTTACTGTTGCCAAACTTTTTTCCCCTCAGTTGACCTCTCAGTATTTAACTTGTGATATGCCAACTTGTATAACTCGATATTTTTGGCACAACGTCACCACAAATATAGTCTTACTCTAGGTTCACATCTGTGCTTGGGTTTCCGTTCGCTTGGGGACCCGAAAAACAGAAATCCAATCTGCCTAAATAGCGGTTACCTTCAGAAACACTACTTAAGGAGAAAAAGATGGCATTCAGGACAAGAGATAAGGAGGGGTTGAGGGAAGTACAAAAGGAGCTGAGGCATCTAATCAGGCAAAGAAAAGCCAGTTATAAGGAAAAAATGGAAAAGCAAATGGAAAGAAAAGACATAAGGGGGGGTCTGGGAGGGGCTTAAGTCAATTTCGGATCATAAACAGTCTGTCTGCCAGATTGAGGCAGATGTTAACTGGCTTAATGAACTAAACCTATTCTTCAACAGATTTGATCACACACCAGCTCCTCCCACCCCAGCATGTCCTTCAGCTCCCCTCACCACAATGACTTCACTCCATTCACCCCATGTGGCTACTTCCCAACAGACCAGTAAATCCAGTAATCTGTCTTTATCTGACCACAGTCTGACCTTCACACGGGCCCAGGTGAGGAAGGAGATGAAAAAGATCAAGGCGAGGAAAGCCGCAGGGCCAGATGACATCAGTGCAAGGCTAATTAAGACTTGTGGGGACCAGCTGTGTGGTATAATTACATATATGTATAATATGAGCCTGAGGCAGGAAATAGTCCCTGAATTATGGAAATCTTCTTGTGTGGTACCAGTTCCAAAGAAACCTCACCCTATGGACCTCAACGACTACAGACCTGTAGCACTGACATCCCACTTGATGAAGATCTTAGAGAGATTGGTTCTCACACATCTTCGCCCTCTAGTGAGCCCCGCTATGGACCCTCTCCAGTTTGCTTATCGACCGGGCATTGGGGTAGATGATGCCATCATCCACCTTCTGCACAGGGCTCTGTCTCACCTGGAAAAACCAGGGAACACGGTGAGAATAATGTTCTTTAATGTCTCCAGTGCTTTTAACACCATACAGCCCAGGTTACTGAGAGACAAGCTGGGCCTTGCTGGAGTGGACCACCACCTCTCCAACTGGATCCTAGACTACCTCACAAATCGACCTCAATACGTGAGAGCCCAAGACTGTGTGTCAGGTACCGTGATCTTTAATACGGGGGCACCTCAGGGTACGGTTCTCGCCCCTTTCCTCTTCACACTGTACACTGCTGATTTTAGGTGCAACTCATCCAGCTGCTACCTACAGAAGTATTCTGACGACTCTGCAATGGTAGGCCTCATCACAGACGATGATGGCAGGGAGTACAGGACAGGGCAGGACAGGGAACTGAACCGTTTTTTTGTGGACTGGTGCCACCAGAACCACCTGAAGATTAACGCGGGGAAGACCAAGGAGATGGTGGTGGACTTCCGCAAAGGCAGAAGCCCTCCTAAACCAGTGGACATCCTGGGGACGGGCATCGAGATTGTGAACACCTATAAGTACCTGGGTTTGCTCCTTAATAATAAGCTGGACTGGGCAGATCATATGGAGGCCCTGTACAGGAAGGGCCACAGCAGGCTCTACCTGCTTAGGAAGCTGAGAGCCTTTGGAATCCGGGGGGCACTTCTTAGGACTTTCTTCAACTCGGTAGTGGCATCAGCCATCTTCTTTGGAGTGGCCTGCTGGGGGAGCAGTATATCAACCAGGGACAGAAATAAATTTGACAATCTGATTAGAAGGGCCAGCTCTGTCCTGGGGAGCCCACTGGACCCAGTGCAGGTGGTGGGTGACAGAAGGATACTGTCCGTGGTGAGCTCCATGCAGGAGAATAACTCCCATCCCATGCATGAGACTGTGATTGCGCTGGGCAGTACTGTCAGTGACCGACTGCTCCACCCTAGGTGTGAGAAGGAGCGCTATCGGAAGTCTTTCCTCCCCACCGTGGTTAGGCTGTACAACCAACACCGACCTAAGCGGAGATCATTACATACAGAGAACTGAAATATTTCTCTGCCTGTTAAATCCCCCCCCCCCCCTGCTACGTCCTATCTGTCTGTCTGCTATTAATGTAATGCCTCTTACCTTGGAACATTCCTGTACATGTTGTATTTGTATTTGTATCTGCTTATCTTATCTTTGCTGCTGTAACACACTGAATTTCCCCATTATGGGACTATTAAAGGACTATTATTATTATTATTATTATGAAACCCGGGACCCCATAGACTATAATGGAGTCTACCTGGTTTCCGTCTGAAAAATGTGGAGAGAAAAGTCCTGCTTGCAGGACTTTTCTCTCCGCATTTTTCAAGAGGATTTGGGGGACAGAATCCCCAAACGTAGAGCGAGCGCCAGTGTGAATAAGCTACCCCCAAACTATACTGGTGGTAAGCTATACCCAAGATAAAGGTTGGCTGGGCAACAATTATTATGCCTATTCAATCTTAAAGGGAGTCTTTCATTAGAACCCAACACATTGACCCAGCTCCACAGATAGGTTGCAGTCACTGGAACCAAGCAGTGTTGCCCCTTGTGAATCGGTGTCTCCAGTGCTGAGATATTACTCTTCGGAGCAATGAGAAGTTACCATTGCTAGTGACGTAAGTGTCAACACCATTAATGGTTCAACAACAATATCTCGGCAACTGAGGCATCGGTAAGGGGAAAATCCCATTTGATTTAGTTGTCCCTAACCAATCTGCTGGGCAGGGTTGATATGCTGGGTTCTGGTGACAGACTCCATATAAATGGGTTTTCTGGGATTTTATGATTGAGGACCTATCTTTACGATAGGTCCTCAACTAAAGATCAGCAGAGGCCTGACACACTAGACCCCTAAGGATCAGCTGTTTGAAGCATCTGCTTCCACTTCACATGTCATGTGATGTCATGGTCATATCTCCTGCTCGGAGCTCGGTAAATGGGCTGAGCTACAATACCAAACATCCACCATACAACTGTGCCCCCACAGTGCCCCCAAATCCTTAGCCCTTATCCAAGACCTCTAAACCAGCTAAACCAGTATTCTAGTCTCATGAAGGACAAGTACCCTGAGACAGCTGTTTGCAAAAGAGAGTCTGGCTTGACTTGCGTCCTAATCATGTTTCAAGACCTGTCCAAGGTTTGGACATTGACATTCAGGATAGTTTCTTCCAGCAGGTGGTGCTAGAAGCACAGGTTTGTATGGGAGAAGTCATATTGATTTACATATTGTTTTCCCAGAAGAGCACAACACAACAGTCTCTCCAAGGAAAATCAGTACCCTTTATATGTATGTAATCATCTTTAGTTTGGCTATACACATAAATATGTCGGTCTCTGTCAGTTGAAGTATTGGTGTATGTAAATAGACAACCAATCTAATTGTAGAATACTGATACAGGTCTGCAGAGGTGTGCCAAGTAGCCATGGTTTCCTGATCCACAGCAGCATGTTCAGAACATGAAAGGCTTTGATTATTTAGTCTCAATAATACACAAGAAGAATGTATGGAGTGATGTCACAATACAGGGATAATGTACACAATGATGTCACAGTACAGGGATAATACACACAGTGATGTCACAGTATAGGGATAATGTACACAGTGATGTCACAGTACAAAGATAATAAACACAGTGATGTCACAGTACAAAGATAATAAACACAAAGATATCACAGTACAGGGATAATAAACACAGTGATGTCACAGTATAGGGATAATGTACACAGTGATGTCACAGTACAAAGATAATAAACACAGTGATATCACAGTACAGGGATAATACACACAGTGATGTCACAGTACAGGGATTATAAACATAGTGATGTCACAGTGCAGGCATGGAGTACACATTGATGTCACAGCATGGGGATAATAAACAGTGATGTCACAGTACAGAAATAATAAAAACCATGATGTCACAATAAAAGGGTGATAAGCACAGTGATGTCACAGTACATGGATAATAATACATACAGTAATGTTCCTTTATGTAATGTCACTCCGTATTACAGGGCTACACTCAGTTTTCACCATCCATAGCCTGTACTAACTTTATCATTGTTCTAAGTGGAAGTGGGTCCCTTTAACCATTGGGCCCCATAGCATTTATAAAGTCTGTTACCCTGGTGGTTACACCCATGTTGGTTTGATTGGGACCCAAAATATTTTTTTTTCTTTCAGACCCTAATTCTTGAAAGTATTTTATTTAGGTTTTTTTTTATTACGGTATGTTGTTACATTGGGTGGCCATACAGTGGAGTGCACCTTGACACAACTTCTATTTCGAGCCACTTCCTCAACTGTGAGAGGCTCTGACCCGATAGTACTATAAAAAGGTTTCGTTTCCAGAGTAGAAACATTAAGCTATTGAATACTCTGCCTGGGCTTCTCATCTCAGTCTCACTGGCGGATATGAAAGGATGACTTTCTGTGACTTATTATTTTTTTTTTCTTTCTACTCTTTTTCTTTCTTTTACCGGTTCCCTTTCATGAATAGAATTGACAGGATGAACCATCAAACTGGAAACTTCATTGCTTCTCTCCTCCTGTGATTTTAAAGCGTATCAGCGCCAAGCCCTCCCAGTCTTAAAAAAAAAGGGACGCTATCTCTCACTGTCAAATGAGAATCAAAAACATAAAACAAAATTTTCGTCCCGCTGTTCCAGGTAAACAGACAACGTTAAGGTCTGCCTTTAGCTTTCCATTCGACACATCAACACCTTCTATTTTTATCATTGAATAAATGTCGCCAGGGGGTTTTCAGTGTTTTACAAGCATTATCCCGGCTATCCGGTACAGTTCTGCAAATAACAGTGGACAGCTTGTCATTCATAGTCTTGATTTCATCAAAGTAAGAAGACATACAAGCAGAATATTCTAGCATCATATTTTTTCTGCCTGTCAGATGGACTGAGTCTCTTCGGTAGGAAAGAAGTATTATAGTACTGAACTGCGTTGAGGGCACATACTGAGCTGTATAGAAGAATCAATCACAATCTAGCGCTATATACACACCGATATGAATGTAGACATGGGCACTAAAATTAACCCCTTAAAGGGAATCTGTCAGGGCAATTTGGGACACTAAACTACCCGCATGTCCATATGGACCTGGGGTTTAGTGTCCCAAATCACCGTTATAACGCAATTCATGGCCACATTAAAAATAAAAAAGCTTTATACTCACCCTGCCGCTGTACTCCCCGCGCCTGCGCAGTTCTTCAATGAAGCCAAAGGAGTTATCTCGGCTTCAGTGCGCATGCCCCACAATTACGTAGTGAAGCCGGGGTGTCCATCTTTGGCTTCACTGAAGAACAGCGTAGGCACCGGGAGGCGTACCAACGAAGAATCTCATGAATAAGCCTCGACTGTTCTCAAACCGAACAGCGCAGGCACCAGGAGGCGTGCCTCATGAATAAGCCGGACCATTCTCACAAACAGCGTCTTTCGGACCCTTCTCTAGGTAATTATAAAGGTTTTTTATTGTTAATGCGCCTGCAGATTGCATTACAACAGGGCGATCTGGGACACTAAACCTCAGGTCTATAAGGACTTGTGGGTGGTTTAGTGTCCCAGATTGACCTGACACATTCCCTTTAAGGATGAAACTGATTCTGCCTTTACCCCGTTCCCGACACAGACATTTTTTGGTTTTCAATTTTTGTTTTTTTACTCCTCTCCTTCCAAAAGCCATAACTTTTTAAATTTTTCTGTTCTCAGGGCTTATTTTTTGCAGGACAAACTGTGCTTCAAAGTGGCACCATTTAATATTCCTTACGGATGTACTGGGCCAAATGCATGCGCCAAATATTTGTTCCTTACTGCCTGTGAGTTTCTTGTCTACAGATTTTGTCTACATGTTTTGTGCCAAATATATGTCTCATGAAGCTCGACACTTTTAGTTAGATGGTATTTGAGTCAGAATTTTGGAGCTTCTAAAAACACTCCATTTTAATGAAGGTCAGTACAACAGATTCATAAATATGTCTAAAACTAAGAAGGGGATTCATAGTTTAAGACAGTGCAAAGTTTGACAGTATTGATAAATGTGCCTCACCAGTGGTGTAAGTACCGTTATTATGGGGTCCACGACCTTAGGGGACCCGGTGGGCCCCTGCTGCTTTTTTTTATATTTTAATAGGCTGTTACCTGCTGGAGTAATCCCTGTACCTCTGTAGTGACAACACATAATGACGCTAGCATAACCCACGTCTGTGACGTTATTGAACAGCAGGGAGTCGCGCTGGAGCCCAAGAGAGGTGACTACCACTGGTTTTTATGTTTTTCACCTCCCCTGGGCCTCCGATCATTATACTCTAGGGTCTCAAAAAAGACCCCAGAGTATAATAATATTTTGTGGGTGGTGTACCCAAAAAACTTTTGCAACGAACACCGTTGGAGCTACTATGGGACATAATACTGTGTGGAGGGGCCACTCTGAAACATTATACTGCATGGAGGGGCCACTATGGGACATTATACTGTGTAGAGCGTTCGCTATATGACATTACACTGTGTGGAGGGGCCGCTATGGAACATTATACTGTGTGGAGGGGCCGCTTTGGGATATTATACTGTCTGGAAGCCAGTAGCGTTATACTGTGTGGGGGCCGTAAAAGGGGGCGTCATTAAAAGGGGGCCCCCCAAGTCAAAAGTTTCCAATGAGGCCCAGTCTTTGCTAGTTATGCCCCTGTGCCTCATTATGTTTAACACAACAGATTTCTGGTTTGGCTGATATCCCAAGTAGTGACTCAACACTTCTCAAGATTGACTTATAGGAAAGGTCGGTGGTAGCATACCAAATGACCTCTCCAAAGGTGGTTCCCACAGGGAGACATACTGTAATACCCCTTGATAGTTGGACACTGACTAATAGGGAGGTACTTTCCAAAAGATTTGTTTTGTTTCAGGTTCAGATGTTTCATCCAAAAGATTTGATTTGGGTCAAATAACTTTGTCATGAACCGAAAGTGAAAAAATTATAGCCTGGGGGCTCTTCAGATCTCTGAGTATAATAAGTGGAGACCCAGGGGAGGTGTAGAAAAATAATAAACAGCTATAGTCACGTTCCCTGACCGCTATTGGGCTTGCTCTTTTGGCCTCTTGGGTATATTGTCACCTAGGAGGCCGGAAGAGGCCCAAAGAGGACCCAGAGGGAGTGAGGGACGATGCAAGGATGCCCAGGAAAGTTGAAGGAACATGAGTATAACTGTTTATTATGTTTCCACACCTCCCATGGACCTCTACTTATTATACATCGGGGTATGAAGTGACCCTACAGTATAATAGATTTACTTCTGGTTTGCGGGCAACAAACCCCCAAAGATTTCAGTTTCAGGTTGAACCTGAAACTTGTGGAAAATTTGCGTTGAATCTACTTTATTGCAAAGCAGTTCCCTTATCTCTAGTGCTGTACATCCTTCCCAGGGTTCCCTTTAAACTCCTTTAAATTAGACATAGCAGTAGGAGGCAAGGTACAATAACATCTCTTGATAAAACACTAACATAGTATACCTTAACATCAGCATCAATAAGGGAATATATGGATCTATACAAAAAAAAATCAAAAACTGTCTGACTGTATTGATTTATCCTCCACAGTGTTCAATGAAACTCTGCAAAAACCACACAAAAGATCCATCTGAAGCACAGGAAGAAGCCAAGTCCCTTCTGATCAGTTGAAGAAGAGTGTGAATTGTATGCTGTTTTTGAATGTGTTCCGCTTTTGGCGTGTCTATGAACTTTGCTTCTTCTTCCTTACCCCTTACTGCTAAATTAGACCACTTCAAAAGAAAGCGTACTCGACGAGGCGCACCGCTCCGATAACAGTGTCTACACTTCACAATGGAATAACATCAGTAATGGAAAGAAAAAAAAAAAAACTAAAAAGAAATAAACTGTAAATGAGTCCGTAGCTTTTGCTGCTAAGTTCAAGATTAAAGCACATAACTTTACATAGAAGAAAACCTTGATAAAATGTAATCGGAACAAGGACATACTTATCATAGTGGCATACCAGGTGACTGTTAAGGGGCCCTGAAAGAGAAGGGACACATTCCTTGGTTGGTCCCATTCTCTTTGTTTGTCAGTGGTGAGAGTCTATACCGCCTGATTCATAGGAACTACATGACTACTGTAGCAAACAAGGAGATGTCTCATGGGTAATGAAATGAGCCAATGGTTGCTTTGCTTCACGTTATCCAACAAGTTTCCAAGCTTTTCATGTCCAAGCTGTCCTCCACTCCTACAAGCAGTCCTCCAAGCTGGTCCACTCTGCTTTCAGGGCCGGAATGGGCACTAGCCATAAGTTCAAGGTGTACACCTGCACCACCTTACATATATTTAATGTATAGCCCTCAACATGGAAATTGCAACACCAAGAAGGAAATCTCTTGGAATTATGGAAATCCCAGGATGGATAGACATTTAAATAATATCCAAATGATAAAAAAATGGAAACAAAATTCTCACAGCACCTTGATTTATTTGGTATCAAGTGTACAAAAATACCCACACTTACACGAATTGGCATGCTATCATTAAGGGTATTAATGATTGTCTGAGCTATGTCACGCTGAATGCACTTTGGCATGCAAACTATCAAGATTTGCTGCTGTTAGGTCCTTCTGTAATCACCAACCAACAATATCCCAGATGTCTTGGATGGGAGACAAGTCCGGAGACGCTTGTTTAAGCCACACAGGCTGCTCACAGTAGCACGAGCAACATTATCTTTTATTATTTTATTTTACTTATATAGCTCCAACATATTCCACAGTGCTATATTGTCGGTCACTGTCCCAAGTAGGTTTCACAATATAAATTCCCTATCAGTGTATCTTTGGAACATGGGAGAAAACCAGAGTACCTGGAGAAAACCCATACAAACACGGGACAACATACAGACTCCATGCAGATGTTGTCCTAGGTCAAATTCAAACCCAGGACTCCAGTGCTAACCACTGAGCCATATGCGGCCTGGCATTGTCCTGTTGAAAACAGTTCCTGGGACACTTTGGAAAAAGGGCCATACCAATGGTTCCACAACCAAATCAATGTAAGGCAAGGCTGTTAGAGTACATGAAATGAAGACTAGAGGGGTCAGGCTACTATATATTATGCCACCACATACCATAATCGCTGGAGTAGAATCAGTATTACGTTCCCTTGTGAAGAGAAAAAAAGGTGGCTTTTTATCTGTCTTTTATGCCCCTCCCACATGCCACATATTGGAGCTAGGCACTTGGAAATCTGATCATTTGCAGATCTTAGCAACACTTCATTCCTCCTCAATTTGCATAATCTTATGGTTTGTCCTTCCTGGGGCTGCAAGTTTCAATAATAAGGAGTATATTATAACAAGATGGAAAGGTTCAATTCACATCGCAAACGCTGAGTGGCCACGTACAGGACATAAACAATTACCAACAGAGTATAATAAAATCATGTGTTGGAAAAGCTGGTAACTTCACATCACTCATCTCTGAATATGTCTAGTTAAGAGGAATGGTAAGACCTAGGTAATTGCCTTCTCACCATAGTGCCCTAGGTAATTGTTTACTTACCATAGTTCCCTGGGTTAATACCTACTCACCATGGTGCCTTAGGTGATTGCCCACTCACAAAGGTGCTGTAGGTGATTGCATACTCACCATGGTGCCTTAGGTGATTGCCTACTCACCATGGTGCCTTAGGTGATTGCCCACTCACAAAGGTGCTGTAGGTGATTGCATACTCACCATGGTGCCTTAGGTGATTGCCTACTCACCATGGTGCCTTAGGTGATTGCCCACTCACAAAGGTGCTGTAGGTGATTGCATACTCACCATGGTGCCTTAGGTGATTGCCTACTCACTATGGTGCCCTAGGTGATTGCCTACTCAACGTGGTGCCCTAGGTGATTGCCTAACCTTTATGGTGCCCTAGGTGATTACCTACTCACCATGGTACTCTAGGTGATTGCATACTTACCATGGTGCCCTAAGTGATTGGCTACTCACTATGGTGCCCTAGGTAACTGCCTACTCACCATGGTGCCCTAGGTGATTTCCTACTCACTATGGTACCCTAGTTGATTGCCTACTCTGCCTACCCCTCATCCGGCCCTGGTGACAACCAGCATTAGAAATGAGGTTCCTTTTAATTTTTGTCATTTTTATCTTCTTTGCCCACCCCTGTTTTAGGCTACTCTTCATATAGTATTAGGTCCATCTGCTTAAATTCCTCTTCATTTTCGATCCCATCACTCTCTGGGTTCCCTTGGTGGAAAGCTGAAGTAGGAATGTGACTTTCTGCCACAGCTTTAAGTTGCTCATCAGCCCCAAATGAATGGGGATGATCAACTGATTGTGTTGTGTCGCAGATTCTGAAACTAATCAGCCATGGAATCCGCAGCAAGATTGAGCAGGAAGCTTCATTTTTCAGGCACACTAAGGCTAAGGCCCCACGTTGCGGAAACGCAGCTTTTTTTGTTGCAGAATTTGTTGTGGTTTTTTGAGCCAAAGCCAAGAATGGCTACAAAAGTAATGGGAAATATATAAAAAGTACTTCTACTTCTACCTTTTGCTCAATCCACTCCTGGCTTTGGCTAAAAAAACTGCAACAAAATCTGCAACAAGATAAGCTGAGTTTCCGCAACGTGGGGCCTCAGCCTAAGGGTGGAATCTGGTGCTGATTTTGAGGTGGAATCCGTAAAGGTTCCTCTGTAGTGAGCATATTCTTAAGTACACCAAGTGTGACAACTACAGTATGCAAAAACAGATAAAATCAGGAAGGGAGCAAATACTTTTTACTTTTTTAAAGTATATACGTATAGCATTTATATTTTAAGACTGGTTTACCATAATGATTATCTCTGTATAAATTTTTCACAGTCAAACCAGTTCATTTACATACGAGTCGCGTGAGTGCCTAATATATGTATTGTAAATATAACAAGCGCATATGGTTTCAAAGAAAGTCGAGAAAAAAATCCGCATTCTCATTCTCATACATGGTTTAATTGCACCCTACATGCATTTCTATTACTAATGTGTCTAAAATTCTGCTAATTGGACTTATTTTGCATAATAAGAGGAAAATGAAAAAGATCTTCAAAGTTTTGTAACTCTTTATTTAATCTGCCATATCAAAGGCAACTAAACTTTATTGGTGTCACTAGATTACTGAAGAGGAAAGTGCGGAACGATCCTCAGTTGTGAAAAACACTAATTACTATGGTAGGGGCCATTGTCAAAATAATTGAAATCATGTTTACAGATGAAAGCTGTCCTTATATGGAATCAATAGCATTGTTACCGTCACGGCTGAAAGAAGAATGTTTTTGGATTTTTTTTTTCTAATTATCTCAAATAAATGATGAAATGAAAAAAAAAAAAGCAATCTGATGTTTTTCTGATTTTTTTTTTTGTGTGTGAATAGTCTCATTATGGCAACGTCACTTAATGACTGCAACAATTCTTGACAGCTTTACCTGCTATAACTGT
The DNA here is from genome assembly GCA_947044405.1 of Leptodactylus fallax. NCBI lineage: Eukaryota > Metazoa > Chordata > Amphibia > Anura > Leptodactylidae > Leptodactylus > Leptodactylus fallax. The sequence continues at coordinate 400,076 of CAMRHE010000419.1, forward strand.
GCCAAGGTAATTTTTTGGGTCATCCTCAACAGTCATCCTCGGAGAAGCTTCTTTCTCTCAGAGGACGTGGTTCTTTTTCAAGTTAATACACCTAGGCTCGCTGTTCTACATTTCCCAAGATGCCCCATTGATTAGTACAATATGTCTACAGTTGTGTCCATCTATATCTTTGCTCGAATTTGATTAATCACTCTACTTTCTCATGAGACTACTTCGATACAAATTCACAACATGCTAGCAAAACCTATGGCAGGCTTCAATTCACAATACAACCACTAGTAGGACATACTGTACGTAGATACAATTAGGATAGACAGATATTGAATATGCTTAAATCATGTTGCTCTGAAAAACTGGTCATCCTATGATAAACATATAAGGATATGTCCAGCCAAGGGAAAGGTATGGAAGGACACTTTGGTAAACCTGCCCTGTGTTCAGGGCCAGCGTTAGGGGGGGCAAACTGGGCAATTGCCCAGGGCCTCCATCCCCAAAGGGCCCCCGGGATTCGGAGCATCAGGCTTTTAGCCTGATGACTTGAATCCCGGGAGCTCGATTGCTGTATCGGCGTGCTGTACTGTGCACTCCGATACCTTTTAATTTAATTTTAAGTCCCTGCTCTCATCATAAAGGACCGCTAGTAACGCATAGGACGTCGTGGCGCAGGTGGCATGATGATGTCACTGCATTGCGCCACCTGTGCCGCTACTACAGGGAGAGACTCCGGCTGCTCCACTCATCGTGGGAGAGCGGTAAGGTGAGTAAAATATTTATTGCTTTCTGGTAAGGGAAAGGGATTGCCTGCTAAGGGGGCAAATTATTATTTATAGGGGGGCTATTGTAAGGTTGAAGTATATATAGTTGCCTCTGACTTTACAATATAATTATTCATTGTAATCCTGCTTGTAATGATACAGAGATAATAAGATGATGATAACGACTGCTCACCCACCATCTAAATAAAGAAACTGACTCGTGGATATATGGGCAAGCATGTTGTGGGCATGCTTTGGGATCTGAACTGTCACAATCTCCTAATTTATTTTCCTTTGGTTTAATAATATAATAATTCCATTGTAATCCTGCCTCTGATGATAATGACATGACTGCTAATCCTGTCCCGAGTGTATCCAACACATTCTGCAAAGTAAAAAGAATATCAACTTATTGTGATGGCTCAGTGACCAATGGGCATACTGCAATATTTCAGATTTTTTATAAGTGCATAAAATAAAAATTAGTTAAACTTAAAGATGACCTTTCACCATTTTTGTCATCTCAAACTCTTTGCATCTTGTGATAGATGTTGTTCCACTGATTCTAGAACAGGTGGAATTTTTCCTCTAGTTAGTTCCATTTTCAAACAGTCAGCAGTCAGTCTCCTTTGGAGACTCCACCACAGAAACTGCCAATAATGTGCGGAGAAAAAAAAAATCCTGCATGGAGGACTTTTCTTTTCACTGGTTTCAGTATAAAAACACCCAATGGACACCTGGCGGACCCCATTACATAATATATATTATTATATATGGGGTCCATGGGTAACTGCTCTTTTAGCAGTCCGGCTCTCCGTCGTTCGGGTCCCCCGCCAGTGCCTGATATGTTAACTAGGCTCCCTAATGGCAAGTGGGTGGTGTAAGGTAGAAGCAGGCAGGGTCATGTAAATCAGAGTTCCAATCAAAGGTAGAAAGTGTTAGAACTATGGGTCGCGCCCCTTTGCCTGGCACCACCCACTTGACATTAGAGAGTCTAGTTAACATATTGGCACCAAAACTAACTGCACCGATTACTCGAGAATGGTGGGGATAGAGGAAAAATTCCGACTGCTCTGGAATCAGTGGAGCAGCGCCTACTACAGGATAAAAATATCAGGAGTTGATGGAGGTGGTGTACAGTCCCCTTTAAAAACTTGATTTAAGAAATAAGTCATTCACTGGTGATACATTCCCTTTAAACTTCCACTTGCTCCATTTTTTTTGTATAATCTTCTTCATATTCTTTGGAAGGGTTTCCACTATGATAATAATTATTTTGCTATTATCTGTATTTTTGAGTATTACGTATTTTCAAGCTTCATGTTAAGCTTGCACAAGATTTTTTTTTCTAAAGACGGTATTTCGCACACACAGACACAAAGCTACTTTTTTTTTTCCGTTTGAAGTGACTGCAGAATTTCAAAGTAATATTTTCCCTTAAACAAAACTTGTGGAATCCAAGCAATGTTCCTTGACTCAATCATTTCCTTTTTATCTTCGGTCCAAAGTTGTCTTTTCATTTCCCTTTCTTCTTTCAAAGAATATCATCTCACAGCTTCTAATCATTGCATACCAAAGGTATCACCTGATTACATCTTATTGGCTACGCCGATCCTATACGCCGCCGCGCCTCTTGTTTCTTCATTAATAAATTGGACAGGCTGGCAAAACCGATGAAAATTTTATGTACCCTAATATATTACACTCTAACAAGCGTAGGTTCTTGTTGGGGCCAGAAAAAAAGAATAAATGTTAAAAAATGTTGAAAAATTCCACAGTCTTCATCCCTTAAAGGAGCTGTATAGAATTAGGACAACATGGCTGCTTTTTTTTCCCCACAGAAACAGTGCCACATTTTTCGATTGTTTTTTTTCTCTTTTCTTTTTTTAGTACTTTTATAGCTAAGATACTTTGAAGTGATTCTTATGTCAGTCTTAATTCCCTGTTAGCACGAGATGGGTCTGAATGGTCTTTGGACTCTTAATATTTCAGGTGCATTGTGGGATGAACCAAGCGACATAAATGAAATCTATGCCTGTCAGGGACTGGAGTAGATTTCTGTTATAACTACAGTCATGGCCAAAAGTTTTTAGAATGTTACAAATATAAATTTTTACAAAGTCTACTGCTTCAGTTTTTCTAATGGCAACTTGCATATACTCTAGAATGTTATAAAGAGTGATCAGCTTAACAGCAATTACTTGCAAAGTCAATATTTGCCTAGAAAATGAACTTTATCCCCCAAAACACATTTCAACATCATTGCAGGCCTTAAAAGGACCACCTAACATCGTTTCAGTGATTGCTCCATTAACACAGGTGTGGGTGTTGATGAGGACAGGGCTGGAGATCAATCTGTCATGATTAAGTAAGAATGACACCACTGGACACTTTAAAAGGAGGCTGGTGCTTGCCATCATTGTTTCTCTTCTGTTAACCATGGTTATCTCTAAAGAAACACGTGCAGTCATCATTGCACTGCACAAAAATGGCCTAACTGGGAAGAGTATTGCAGCTAGAAAGATTGCACCTCAGTCAACAATCTATCGCATCATCAAGAACTTCAAGGAGAGAGGTTCCATTGGTGCCAAAAAGGCTCCAGGGCGCCCAAGAAAGACCAGCAAGCGGCAGGACCGTCTCTTAAAAGTGTTTCAGCTGCGGGATCGGGCTACCAGCAGTGCAGAGCTTGCTGAGGAATGGCAGCAGGCAGGTGTGAGTGCATCTGCACGCACTGTGAGGCGGAGACTCTTGGAGCAAGGCCTGGTCTCAAGGAGGGCAGCAAAGAAGCCACTTCTCTCCAGAAAAAACATCAGGGACAGACTGATATTCTGCAAAAGGTACAGGGAGTGGACTGCTGAGGACTGGGGTAAAGTCATTTTCTCTGATGAATCCCCTTTTCGATTGTTTGGAACATCTGGAAAACAGCTTATTCGGAGAAGAAGAGGTGAGCGCTACCACCAGTCTTGTCTCATGCCAACTGTAAAGCATCCTGAAACCATTCATGTGTGGGGTTGCTTCTCAGCCAAGGGAATCGGCTCTCTCACAGTCTTGCCTAAAAACACAGCCATGAATAAAGAATGGTACCAGAATGTCCTCCAAGAGCAACTTCTCCCAACCGTCCAAGAGCAGTTTGGCGCTCAACAATGCCTTTTCCAGCATGATGGAGCACCTTGCCATAAAGCAAAGGTGATAACTAAATGGCTCAGGGAATAAAACATAGAGATTTTGGGTCCATGGCCTGGAAACTCCCCAGATCTTAATCCCATTGAGAACTTGTGATCAATCATCAAGAGACGGGTGGACAAACAAAAACCAACAAATTCAGACAAAATTAAAGCATTGATTCTGCAAGAATGGACTGCTATCAGTCAGGATTTGGTCCAGAAGTTGATTGAGAGCATGCCAGGGAGAATTGCAGAGGTCCTGAAGAAGAAGGGTCAACACTGCAAATATTGACTTGCTGCATTAACTCATTCTAACTGTCAATATAAGCTTCTGTTACTCATAATATGAATGCAATTATATTTCTGTATGTGATAAAAACATCTGACAAACACACATAAAAACCAGAGGGCAGCAGATCATGTGAAAATATAATATTTGTGTCATTCTCAAAACTTTTGGCCATGACTGTAGAGATGAGCGAATCGAAGCTGCAGAAGTGGAATTCAATCCAAATTTTAGGAAATATTCGATTCACATGGAATCCGGATTTCCTGATGCTTCGCGGTAACGAATATTTAGTAACGACCTTTGTGACATCAGACGGTCACAATATATTCTCTAGTGATGTGATTGGGTAGGCGTGTCTTTGCTTGTTAGCAGATCCTTCCACATGAATAAAAGTTGCCCGTGCTGGAGATAGAAAGACAGAGAGACATGACTGCGGCATCCAAGGGCTTCCGCCATTTTGCCGCCCACCTTGGCTCTCTGCAGACAGGAAATAGCTGTTTATTTTGCGAATAGAATCATATCGCGAAATTTGGCGAAGTTGCCGAATCGAATTTTTGAATACTTCGCTCATCTCTAGTTATAACCCACAGCAGTTTTGTGGTATGAGTTATACTCCCTGTCCTGACCTACCTTGGTTACTACTCTTCTCTGCCTATTTGCTAAAAAGTGGAAAGTGGGGTGCAGAACCAACCATATGGCACATGGTAGAGATAAGCATACTAGTAACAAGTTGGTTTGATACAAATTTTCCAAAAAATTGGGTTTGGCTGCATTTGAGCTTTTTGGGTTTCACCACCCATGAATCACTATTGCACTTTGGAGTCTCTTCAGAGCCCAGAGAATAATAAGCAGAAGCCCAGGGGAGGTGTGGAAACATAATAGAAACGGATACCTTCTTTTACCTCTACTTGGTTGTCTTTCAGCCTCCTCTGTGACATCATGGGCCCCAATTACAAGTCTAAGTGGGGTGAACCAATGTCATAAGGTTTGCGTCAAAGTGTCATGATGTTGGCACACCTCACGTGACTGCTGAGGCTCAATCACAGGCCTCAGTGGAAGCCAGAAGATGACCAAGAAGGGTGATGGATGCCACGTGGGAGCCCAGGAGTGGTGAATGAAGTTTATTTATTACGTTCCTGCATTTCCCCTGGGCCTTATTATACTCCGGTTTGGACTAAACTTCCTGAACAAGGTTCGCCCAGCTGGCATCACAATGGCATCATTACCCATAGGCTCCTTTTGTAAAATAAGGACATATTCTACATGGTATAGGAGTGTCCACCAGAATATTGTGACATGCTTGCAAAACTTTTAGCAGGCGGTCGCATACAGACGTACCCACCTTCCCTCACCTCTCCTGGGCTTACTCGTGGTTTCCAATGTTTGTTCTGGGGCATCTTCACATGGGCATTTTGACATCACAAAGTTTTGAGGCAAGTGTTATGACGTCGATTCGCCCTACATGACCACTAAGACCCAATCATAAGCCTGAAGGAGGCCAGAAGAAGCTGGAAGACACCTGGGAACAAACACTATATGCCACAAGGGAGCCGGACACAGAATCAGTCCGTGACCTTGCTCTGTGACACTTTAATGTCCGTTGCTATCATCCTATGACAGAAGACAGCAATGGACATTAGTAACGGTAGAGTGAACTCCCCCTTAGTAGTAAGAGTAGTGAGACTATGGAACTCACTGCCAAAGGTTGTGGTGATGGTGGATTCATTGTGCAAGTTCAAGAAGGGCCTGGATGACTTTGTTGAAAGGAAAAATATTAGAAGTTGGTTTTAGGCTTTTGGTGAGGACATGTTGATCCAGGGTTTTATATTAATTGCCAAATTTGGAGTTGAGAAGGAATTGTTTCCCCTGACATGGGGCAATTGGCATTAGCCTTATGGGGTATTTTTTGCCTTCCTCTGGATCAACACTGTAGAGTTTTAGGTTGGGGTTGATGAATCTGAGTCTTCTTCCAACTCCATCTACTATATTACTTTCTTACACCATTGCTGAACATCTCCTGACAGCATAAACCATGCAAAACCTAAAGTAACTATGAATCTTGTAATACACATACTTCAGGTTTCAATGCCTCTGTTAATTTCATACCCGGAAAATGAACAGTTTACAATTTTATTGAAATAATAATTGAAATATAAATTTAGCCGGAACCCGGTAATGAATTAACAATTAATATCGTAGCCATTTACTGTGTAACCTTTATAGGATAAGATGTGATGTGCCATCTCATTACTTCATAATGGATTTTTTTTTTTACATATTCTGAGTATATTTTCTTTTCATTTCCCCAAAGAACATGGGCTTTCTGGATAGATAAGATGGGAGCTGTAAGCGGCATCCTCAGAGGTAGTGACAGCGCCAGCCAGACACATTTACTTGAATTATAGAGGTCAAGTGAAACCAGAGGCTGTTAACTGAAGCAGAAAGAGATGTTTTTCACTGGATAGTGATAGTTATTTCTTTTACCCATATAGAATTACAGCATTGGCTTTTTTTTTTTTGGTTTGGATCCATTATGTTAAAGTGATATATATTATATTTTGGCGGCGCACACTCGTATCATTGCTCATGACATTTAGGTTATGGTTATTGAAATAACACGGAGGTCGTGTATCATATATGTCAGGGCTACATTGTCTTTTTTGGATTCTATCCTAAATGACTATATTCAAGCAAAAACATTGGAAAAAATAGTAAGTGATACATGTATTTCAGATATATTTTTATATGTAGTGCAATGGTGGGCATTATTTTTTATACTCAACATTTTAGGACGGCCATCGAGGAAGTAGGGCATAATATGTTGCCACTTAGTTCCAGCATAGACATCCCTTTTTTTCGGTAGATTATGCCCCTGCTTGTCACCCACCCTTCCTCAGAGATGAGCCAGGACTGCGTCTACATATCAAATATAAGTGGACCACCACTTACTAGGAATTTTTGGCAACTTATCTATGAGCTCTATCCTCTCCAGGAGAGTTGGAAGTTCTGATACAAGGTATCAGAAGCAGTTCTGCTCATATTGTAGTGAATTGTAGCGGTTCTGCAGTTCCCCAGCACCACCACAACAGTGTATGGACCTCCATACACTGTATACAGCTTCCAGTCCATACACTATAGTGGTGGTGCCAGGGAACTGCAGCTTTTCTGCCATTCAGTTACATAGGAGCGCAGCTGCTTCTAGCTAAATACCTATTATATGCTTCCCATGGTTGAAACAGCTGATCAGCATGGGGTCTGGGTTCCTAACCCTGACTAGATATGGGCAAATTGGTTTGTAACAAACCAAATTTGGCCCAAATAGTCATGATACTCGGCTAATAGTCATGACGCTTGGCCCAAATATTCATAATGCCCCCAGTCACCGCTATGGCCCAATCAAAGGCCTCAGTGGGGACCCAGGGGGAGGACCCGGAGAGAGATGAGAACGACGAGGCCCAGAAGAGATGACTGAAGGTTAGTATAATTGTTAATTTTTACACCTCCCCTAGCCTCTCCCTATTTTAGTCCAAAGAGACCCCAAAGTATAATAATTTCACTTTGGGTTCTATCCAAACTTGTCCAATCTGAAACAAATCTTTGAGCTGAACAATCCAAACCTAAAACTAAATGAATCTTTAGAGGTTCACCCATCCTTAACTCTGACCGATCTGTGACTAATGACCTATCCATTGGATAGGTCATCAGTATCCAATTTTTCTAGGTCTTGCACAAACCTCTTAATAACCTATCCTAAGATTAACTATCACTATAAAATTGTTCCACTTTCTCTCAACACACATTCAATACAATTTCACAACATGCCAGTAAAACCCTGGACAGGTTGTAATTCACATCACAACCACAGGGTGGCAATACACAGGCATAAAGCATAAACATCTCCCAACAGAGTAATGCAAAAATACTTTTTTGCATATCTCGGGATATGTCAAGCCAAGAAGAATGGCAAGTAAGGACACATATGTATATGGTTCAATTAAGACTAATTAGATCATTAGGAAATTAGCATAATACATCATTATGCCATGGTGGCCTCTTATACTCATTAACCACTTCAGTACTGGGCCAATTTCTCTGGTTCAGGACCAGACACATTTTCATTTTTTTTCATATATGCGGTTTTGAGGGTTGTAATATTTTTTTCATTTGGGTTATTTCACAAATTTTGTTGTCTTTTTTCGGTGACACATAGGGCTTTATTTTTATATTTTTTATTTTTGTGTGTGTGTGTGTTTTTTTTTTTTATATATCCAGGAAAATATAATCAAAAGAGGAGGGAAAACGTGTCTGTTTTTCACATTTCACTTTTTTTTTTTTTTTTTTTTTAATGCTACTAAAAAACTTTTTGAAATAGTTTTCCCTCCCCATTTTAATAATTTTTTTTGGGTTTTTTTTTTTGGGGGGGGGGGTGGGAACCGGGGTGGGGGGCGGGGTATGGGCATATTTTTTTTTTTTTTTAAAAATAATTTAATTTTTTTTTTTTTTTTTTTTAATTTTTTTTTTTTTTTTTTTGCCCCCCTGGGGGGTATAAATTAATAGTTTTTGGGGGGGGGGGGGGGGGTTGAAAAAAAGGGGGGGGGGGGGGGGTCCTTTTTTTTTTTTTTTTTTTTTTTTTTTTGGCTAGCCGGAGAAGCAACAGGACGTACATTTTCCAGCTCCTATTAGTCACATTTGCGATCCACCACATATCACCCTAATCCTGCACATTCTGGATCCTTTACTCACCCAAGGGCTTTCCCCTAAGCCCTAGTAAGCTGATCTTGGGTGTTAAAGCTGCTTTTCTGGCCTTTCTGCAGTGGCTCAGAGTCGGGGCCTACCTGCGCCTTCCTCCAGACCCGCCATTTTCTCCGCACCCCGGCCGTCAGGACGAGCATCTCCTGCACCGCGGACCTCCGCATCCTCCTCTGCCTCCGCTGACGTTGCTTTCTGCGGGACCAGGGAGTGACAGAGGCGGCAGCCCTGCGCGGTGCTGGTTGCCGCGCGGGGCGACAAAGCGGCGGCTGTTGAGGGCAGCGGTTACTGCACTAAGGCCTACAGCGGGGGACAGCACAGCGCTCCCAACCAGAAGAGGGGGCCTATATCCCTGAGCAACGCTGCACATCCCAGATCCTGGACGCAGACCTCGGACACAAGGTACACTGCAGGCAGCGCGGGCAGGGGGAGTGCTGGGATCCCTTACATACATCAGGGAGACTCAAAACGAGGCCCAATTAGCGGCAAAGCAGTGCCTGCACTGTGACCCTATCCTGGGTATCTCCACTCATACAAAATATAGGCCTTATCTGACCTATCGCTTTGGCCCCAGGGCAGCCAGAGCCGGGCCCTGTACAGACGTAGTCTATCCCTCCAACCTACGAATAATCAGGCCCTGAGCGGACCCTCACCTGTACTCCTGCCCTACTAGTCTTGTGCAGGCCTGCATCTCCACCTCAGCTCAGCAACCCCTAATTGGCCTCCACACATACAGCTCTAGCTGAAACTCCACTGAGCTGCAGCTCAATTTTTTTCCCACAGAATTCTCGTAGGTACCTCTCCCCTTGGGTGATGGCGACTTAGTTCTGGGGATCCAGTGCACCCTAAGCGACTCTTAGCGACAAACAGCCTGTCTGAAAATATCTGCCCTTTAAACGCTGAATTGCGGGAGACGAATATCTGGCAACATGGTGAAGGGTAGGAAATCCGTCAAGAAACCTGATAATAACCTGACTAACTACTTTGAGTGGGACCGTGGCGTGGAGGGAGAACCGGGACCTACACTTGACGACCATACAGAGCGCACACTCTCAACGCCTACGACTGCCATAATCACAGCGACATTTGTAGAGGGGGAAGGCCTTAACCACACCAAAGCTCTAATGGATCCTCTTCTACCTCCAACCCCTGACGATATCCGATCAGCAGCACCACAAATCCATTATACATCCACTCAATCCAGCAAGGAGCAGACCTCCCCCTTACGACACTCACCATCTCCGAGTACCAGTCCGCTCAAACAAAAACCTCGTCTGGAACTCCCTGGAGACCTAACCTACTCCGAAGACCAACCCTCCTCCGAGACCTTTCCATCCACTCAAATGACTGGCCTAGACGGCTTCCCGACCACTAGTGGTCCCGCCTCTGAACATACTCTGAGAGATATGCTTCTGGCCCTCCGCAGTTCCCTTCAGGCGGATTTTTCACAATTGCTTCAGCCTCTTCAGTCCTCAGTCAATGCACTAGATGGACGAGTAACACATATTGAAACCAAAATGGGCGATTTCGCTGCATCGCACAACAAAATCATCGATGCACACAATGACCTTGAAGACGAGGTTGAGAATCTCAAAGCCAAAGTGGCTGACATGGAGGACCGGTCCCGCAGGAACAACATCAAATTCAGAGGTATTTCAGAACAAGTCCAAACAGCTGATCTGCTTCCATACCTACAGGATTATGTCCGATTTCTACTACCTGACTCTACTAATACGGATATCATCATTGACAGAGCACATAGGCTTCCTCGCCCCAGACATCTGGGAGACGAGATCCCGAGAGACGTCTTGGCGAGATTCCACTTCTTCCATATAAAAGAAAGATTACTAGAAGCTGCTCGTAAGCAGAAATCTTGGCCTCCCAAATTCAAAGAGGTGCAGTTATACACGGACCTCTCAGCTATGACCCTTCGCCTCCGCAGAGACTTACTCCCGGTCACAACAACGCTTCGCAAAAACAAGATCCAATATAGATGGGGTTTCCTGTGAAATTGATTGTCGCTAAAGACGGGACCACCTTCACCATCCATAACTTGAATCAAGGCAAAGCGTTATTATCGACTTGGAGAATGCCAATCTCTCTTCCTCAAGAGGCGGCAGGTCCCTCTCCTCCCTCAGCTACAGGGCGTAGATCTCCCACAAACCGCAAATGATATTCTAGGATGGCTATCCCTATCCACTCAGGTGCACAACCCCCTTTGCTCTAGTGGCTTAACCGGCAAGCCTATAACCAATACCCCCACATATACAGTAAAGCTGTATTCGTCTTTGAACTGTTTGTTCATCTGTTTTGTCTATTGATCTTCTTACTTGCAAAACTGCCTACTCGTCTTCTGCAGATTCAACATCCCCACGACGTCCATACTCTTAAGTGACACTATGGTGATCAAGTTGGCCTCTCTCAACGTCCGTGGCCTAAACAGTCCACAGAAGCGAACGTATATTTGGAAGGAGGCTCTCTCACTCTCCGCGGATGTTTTCTGCGCACAAGAAACCCACCTTCTACAGAAAGACGCCTTCAGGGTAAAACACCCATCCTTCCCTATAATCTGCCACGCACACCACCGATCTAAAAAACGGGGAGTCCTTGTCGCTTTTAGAGACTCAGTGGCATTTTCCTTAACGGCACAAAAAGCGGACCCCCAAGGCAGATTCCTCATAATTGTTTGCCTCCTCAATAACATCCCCTATACAATAGTCAACATATACGCTCCACAGCGAAAGACCCTGGCATTTTTACACAAAGTCCGAAGACACATTCAAGAAATCCAACAGGGTGCGTTAATAATTTGTGGAGACTTCAATAACATAGTGGATCCCTCTCTGGATTCTACCAACGCCAACAGAGACAACACTTCCTGCCTGCTCCAATTTCCGAACACTGAAAATCTTTATGATATCTGGCGCGCACATCATGCGGGCGAAAGGGACTATACCTATTTCTCAGCAGTACACGGTTCTTACTCTCGCATTGATATGTTCATGGTAGACCTTCATACCCTGATGAGCTCCAAAACATCCACGATTGAATCTATCACATGGTCAGACCACGCAGCCATCACTCTCACCATAGAAGAAAAGATTCCACCTTCTGCTGCTAGACTCTGGAGAAACAATACATACCTAATGAGTCACCTTACTTATCGCCCGATAATAGAAAAAGACCTCCAGGATTTTTTCCAGACCAACTCCATATCTACAGAGGATCCCTACACTCTCTGGAACGCTCACAAAGCGTACATTCGTGGCACACTTATAAAAATCGCACATAGAAACAAGAAAGAACGCCAGAAAGCGATTACGGTAGCAATGTCAACACTTCGCACTTTAGAAGCCGCGAACAAAACCAATCCGAACCCGAATACTTCTGAACAGCTCACCCAGGCTAGACAGCAACTGCGTCTCCTTCTTTTACAAGATTACGAAAAGGCGTTAAAACGATCTAAAGCGCGATTTTACTCCCAAAGCAACAAAGCCGGCAGACTACTGGCTAGACAACTTCGGGCAAGGGTAGTTAAATCGCGGATTCCATACATCAAGCACCCTGTCACTAAAGTACATTTAACAGACCCAAGAGACATCGCCAACTCTTTTAAGGACTACTACGCACAGTTGTATAATCTACAGGAACACACCCCTCTTCCACCTGACCATTCCACCTTGGTATCCGGCTTCTTAAACAACTTAAAGTTATCAGGCCTGACAGATGAACATCTCTTGGCCCTAAACACCCCTATTACTCTTCCAGAAGTCCTACAAACCATAAAGTCCTTACCTAAGGGTAAGTCACCAGGTCCAGATGGTTTCTCCAACGAATATTTAATCTATTTCCAGCAAATTCTTGCTCCATCTCTCCTGAATTTCTTCAACCATGCCATGTCGGGTGCACCGCTTCCGCGCGAATCGTTGACGGCATTAATTGTCACCCTTCCTAAACCCGGTAAATCAGCAGATGTCCCACAAAATTTCAGGCCAATCTCGCTGCTAAATTCGGACCTCAAGCTTTATGCGAAGATCCTAGCAGCACGGCTAGCTCCTATTCTTCCAGACTTAATTGGCACAGACCAAGTGGGCTTCGTTAAAGGCCGCCAAGCCTCAGACAACACCAGACGTGTCCTACATTTGGTAGATCACCTGGAACGCAACAAGACCCCATCCCTAATGGTCGCCTTAGATGCTGAGAAGGCGTTTGACCGGATCAACTGGGCATTCGCTTTCTCCGTCCTACAGAAACTGCGATTCTCTGGCCCTATCCTCACTGCTATCTCAAACCTATACTCATCCCCATCGGCCAGAGTGTTTACTAACAGCACACTGTCGGACAGCTTTGATATCAAGAATGGAACGAGGCAGGGGTGCCCTCTCTCTCCATTGATCTTTATTCTCACCATTGAACCATTAGCACAAGCCCTGAGACAAAACGACAGAGTCCAGGGAGTGCACATAGAGGGTTCCTCTCATCTCATCTCCCTCTACGCTGATGATATCATATTGTCCTTAACCTACCCAGAAACATCTCTACCAGCTGCTGTCGAAACTCTCAGAGATTATGGGGCTCTCTCTTTTTATAAACTCAACGAAGCCAAAACACAAATTCTCCCCCTGAACGTTCCCATGCCTCTTTTGGAACATCTCAAAGAGAGGTTTCCCTACGACTGGAAATCGACAGATCTGGACTACTTGGGAATAAGGATCACTCCCTACATCGCACAGGTGGCCAAAGCAAACTATATGCCTCGGCTGACGGATCTGGAGAGAGAGTGTCGATCCTATTCAGGACTCACCCTGTCATGGCTAGGTAGGGTATCTGCCTTTCAAATGATGCTGCTCCCAAAACTGTTATACTTATTTAGAACTATACCTGTAGCACCCCCCCTTACGTTCCTCCAGAAAATTAACGCTATGCTCAACAAACTTATCTGGAACTCCAAAAAGCCGAGACTCCCATCTTCTATCCTGCACAGAAAACGGGGAGTGGGAGGCTTGGGAATACCAAACATATATGATTACTACATGGCCTCACATCTTTCTACTCTAAAGGACTGGTGGCATAACAACGCCCATAAATCCTGGATCACCATTGAGTCTCGTATGATACCACATCACAGTCTCAAATCTTGGCTCTTATACTCCCTCTGGACGGATGTGGTACCCTCTCTCACGTCTCCAATTCTACAACATCTCATAGACAGCTGGCGACATATCCATCACTCTACAGGCAAGACGCAGATACTACACATCAAGCAGGCCCCAATTGAATTCTTAGAACTAACAATCCTGGATCTCAACTTATCCATCTGGAAATCATCAGGTATCACCTCTATTTCAATGATGTGGAGTGAGGACTCATTGATACCATTCCCATCGCTACAATCCACCTTCTCCCTACCCTCCACTTGCCTCTTTACATATCTGAGAATCAAGCACTTTCTCACCTCCAACTGCAATAAACAAGTAATATACAATAAATCTCTGTTGGACCTCCTCAAAATTCCAAATCCGGCTACAAAAATTCTCAGCTCCATCTACAATACTATAGGATCTAAAGATCATCTGGTCAAATCTACCCCACTACTTAGTTGGGAAATGCATCTTCAGCAGAAATACTCGGTTATACAATGGCAGAAAGCCATGACCTTCACGAAAAAGACCTTCCGGTGCACGACCCACTATGAAACAACTGTCAAAATTCTCCTCCACTGGTACTATACTCCAGAGCGACTTCACCGAATTTATCCGCAGACCTCAAACTCCTGCTGGAGGGGATGTGGCGAGAAAGGAACACTACTGCATTTACTGTGGACGTGCCCCCGAGTGGTGCTGTACTGGCAAGACGTCTTCCGATGGATTTCTTCACTAGTGGGATTCTTCATACCTCCCTCACCAGCTTTAGCACTACTATTTCTGGAAATTGACTCTTTCCCAGCAACACATAGAGTGTTGATTGGCCACGCCTTGTTATCAGCGTCATTGGCTCTGCTACGCAACTGGAAGTCAGCCACTATTCCGACTAGAGGAGAGCTAGTGAACATGGTGGAGCAGACCTACCAATATGAGAAGATTCTCTCTCATGGAGTTCTTGGGGATAACCACTTCCAAAAGAACTGGTTTCCATGGACACTGAAGGCTCATACACATCTGCCGTAACCCGGCTGTGCCGCACTTGGAAGATCAAAACTTAATAATTATTGTCACCTTTTGTTGCTTTATACTTGTACGCACTTGTTTCTTTAACTCTAGAGACTCTCGAACTCTTAGATAACTATATGTTTATTTGACTTCTAGCTACTTCTAGCGCTTACATGATAATACTTTTTTTTTTTTTTTTTTTTTTTTTTTTTTTTTTTTTTTTTTTTAAAAAATTTTAAAAAAATTTATTAAAAATAAAAAAAAATGGGGGTGGGGGCGGTTTTTTTTTTTCCCCCCCCCCCCCCCCGTGGAAGATAAAAAAAAAATAATAATGGACTGTGTGTAATATTGTCATGACAATATTATTAAACATTTGTGCACTTTCATCTATTTACATTCTAACTTTTTCCTCCTCCCAAAAAAAGGGGGGAAAAATTGGAAATTCCCTAAAAAAAAGGAATTTTAAAAAAAAGAAAAAGTTTTTTTGTCTTTAAAAAAATTGTTTGTGGGTGTGATAGATATTAAAGCAAAGAGGGGCCCTTTTTTTTTTTTTTTTTTTTTTTTTTTTTTGGGGGGGTTTGTTTTTTTCTTTCCTTTTTTTTTTTTTTTTGTTTTTTTTTTTTTTTTATTATTTAATAAAATAAAATAAAAAAAAAAATAAAAATTATTTTTTTTTTTTTTTTTTGGGGGTCCCCCCTGGGTTTTTTTTTTTTTTTTTGGGCAAGGGGAAAGGAAAAGGGGGGGGGGGGTTTTGTGGGTTGGGGGGGGGGTGGGTGTTTTTATAAAATATTTTTTTTAAAAAAAAAAAAAATGAATGTTGATATACTTGACTGAGAAAAACTGAACTTTATCTGCCAATTTATTTAGGAACAAGTGTTGCAGAGGGTTTGAAACTTTGCAACAATTTATGCACAATAGAAAGTGAAGTAACTTTGGAAATAGTTGTGGCAGTTTTCTCTGTACCGCTCCTCTACCGGTTAGTAATGAATTTTCCAAAAATAGTGATTTGAAAAATCACTGTTATACGCTGGGGTGTCTTCAGACCCCAGAGTATAAAAACTGGAGGTCCAGGGAAGTGTAATAAATTAATAAACATTGATACTTAACTTCCTTCATCTCTCCTGGGCTCCCTTGCGTTGTACGGTGCTCCAATGAGGTCCTCTTTTTTCGTCTTCTGGCCTCTTTTGGCTTCCTGGGTTACATCACGGGACCACTGAAGCCTGTGATTCGGCATCAGCAGTTACATGGGGCATAATGATGTCATAATGCCCCATCGGGGCATGTGACATCACCCAGGAGGCCAGAAGATGATGGAAGAGGATAGTGATGGAAGACCGAATGCCGCAAGTAAACATGGGCGAACCTTAGAAGATTCATTTTGTCTTGTGTTCAGACGAAGAGAAACCCTGTTTTGGTTCAGTCTGAACTTGTTTGGATAGAAACGGAAGGGAAATTATTATATATAATAGCTGGAGGCCCAGGGGAGGTGACAAAAATAAAAAAAAACATTTATACTCACCTTCTGTTACCTCCGGCGCTCTGTGTCTTCTGCCTGGCAACATCTGGTGCCCTTCTGTGATGTCATGAGCCTGCGGTCACCACTGAGGCCTTTGTTTGGGCATTAATGGTGACATGGGCACACATCATGTCGTCATCACTGGACACCGCAAAGAGACCCAGAGGAGGTAATGGAAGGTTAAAATAAAAAAAAACATTTATAAACACCTTCTGTTACCTCTTCTGGGTCTCTTCATGGCATCCAGTGATGACGTCATGATACTCAGTGTGCCCATGTCACCGATAATACCCAAACACAGGTCTCAGTGGTGACCCCTGGCTCATGACATCACAGAAGAGCGCCAGATGTTGCCAGGAGGAAGAAACAGAGCGCCGGAGGTTCACTGTAGGAAAGTAAATAATTTATTTTTTTTTTTTTTTTGTCACCTTCCCTTGGCCTCGAGCTATTATACTTTGGGGTCTGAAGTTTTAGATCATTTTAGTACATCCGAGATGACTTACAAATTGTTTGGTTTAAGTAAAAACCAAATAATTTGGAAAATTTAGGTCCAACCAGGCTCGGTATGAGTTGATTCACCAATTTCTAGCCGCAAGGGAGCTCAGAAGAGATGAAGGAAGGTAAGGGTCAGTGTTTATTATTTTGCCGCACCTCCCCTGGGCCTCATCTTAAAATACTTTGGGGTTTGAAGAGACCTCAGAGTATAATAAAAGCACTTCTGCTTTAGATCAAACAAGTTTGTTCTGAAACAAACTTGATGGATGAACCTCTTGAATATTCTTGAAATGAATCTCATGAGGCTCGCCCATCTCTACTTAGGTATCTCCATAATAACAGACTATAAAACAACTTAAGGCTATGGCCCCACATTACGGAAAAGCAGCTTTTTTTGTTGCAGATTTTGTTGAGCCAAAGCCAGGAGTGGATTGAGCAGAAGGGAGAAGTATAAGAACTTCCTATATATTTCTCATTCCTTTTGTAGCCATTGTTGGCTTTGGCTCAAAAACCCACAACAAAATCTGCAACAAAAAAAGCTGCGTTTCTGCAACTTGGGGCCGCAGCCTAAAAGGGTTTCCCCATCTTGGCAAGTTGGCCCCTATCCCCATGACCATATATTATCACAGTCCGTTTAAGGCAATCCCAGGAAAGGTCCTATTTCTGTCCATTCCATTCTGTCGGTGGTGGGCAAGGACGGCACTCAAGATGACGCCTATGCCATTTTCTCATGGACCAGTACATGCACACATTTGTAGCCTTAGACGCTTTGCTTTAGAAATGCTTCTTAGGGGCTCTTTTTCCTTTATAAAGTATATTTTTAATCACTTTAGATGCCAATTCCTGGCACTTTCATGCAGTTATAAATACGGTTTATGCAAATCAAATGTGTCATTCCATACAAAGTGAAACAAACTTCAGCATTAGTCATGAACATGGCTACACAAATTATATGGGTCTCAAAAGGTCATTATTAGACTATTTTAGACAAAATATTAAATTATGTTGTCATAGGAACCAAAACTATATATTGCAACGAAGCAACTTTTAAATAAGTGATTTTCCATATCTTGCAGTAATAGACGCGGCATAATATTAGAGGTAAAAGGCAAAAGGTAAAAGTAATCTCAGGGTGTCAGATTAGACTGGATTACCAATAGAACACAGCTATCTTTAAAGCAACCCTCTGCTGAAAAATTTTATTTTTTTCCCCGGAGTGTGAAGTGATAGCTCCACTGACCCTTGCATTCTCCCGTTATCCCTGCCATTTCAGTCCTATGTTATACATATAGACCGGCGTGTTAAAGTGACTTTCATCCTCAAGCAGACACTGTGATCCAGAAAGTCCCAGTGGTTATATGGGGCTCTACGACGTCATAGAGCTTGCGCTGAAGCATCATGACATTGGTGCGTCCCAGACTGTAATGTGTATGTACACAAGAGGCAATGCTATTTCTGGCCATTATATAACTTATATCCTGAAGGATTTAGCAGTTTTCCCCTCTGTATGCTATATCTATAGTTTGCAGTTCTCTCATTGCTTGTGGATGGACACTAGCTGCAATACACTGCACACAGTAAGAATAGGGGAATCTGCTCTCTAACTGTCTCTGCTTCCTGTATACAGTAAGAAGAGGCGGATCTGCTCTATAACTGTCTCTCCCACTCACTCATACACAGTCCCAAGAAATTTCAGGGCATATATAGAGTCGCACTGACATTTACTAATAAGAATACACCATATAGGTTGTGATAGAAAGCTCCTATTTAGCTGCAGTATTAGACTACGTCTGTGTTTCCTCTCTTCTCTCCTGCAGTTCCTGCTCATTACAACTCCTTCCTCCCTTACCACATGCCCCATGATGCCTTTCCAGACATTACATTTATCAGATCACATTATCAAAAGATGCAGGTATAATGATTATTCCAAATAATAAGCAAGAGGTTGGAAAGGTATGGATATACAGTGGGTACGGGAATTATTCAGACCCCTTTAAATTTTTCACTTTGTTTCATTGCAGCCATTTGCTAAAAGCAAAATAGTTCATTTTATTTCTCATTAATGTACACTCAGCTCCCCATCTTGACAGAAAAAAACAGAAATGTAGATATTTTTGCAAATTTATTAAAAAAGAAAAACCGAAATATCACATGGTCATAAATATTCAGACCCTTTGCTCAGTATTGAGTAGAAGCCGCTTCCTTTTGAGCTAGTACAGCCAGGAGTCTTCTTGGGAATGATGCAACAAGTTTCTCACATCTGGATTTGGGGATCCTCTGCCATTCTTCCTTGCAGATCCTCTCCAGTTCCGTCAGGTTGGATGGTGAACGTTAGTGGAGCCATTTTCAGGTCTCTCCAGAGATGCTCAGTTGGGTTGAGGTCAGGGCTCTGGCTGGGCCAGTCAGGAATGGTCACAGAGTTGTTCCGAAGCCGCTCCTTTGTTATTTTAGCTGTTTGCTTAGGGTCATTGTCTTGTTGGAAGGTGAACCTTCGGCCCAGTCTGAGGTCCAGAGCACTCTGGAAGAGGTTTTCTTCCAGGATATCTCTGTACTTGGCCGCATTCATAGAGGTAAATCTTGCATGTAGGTTCCCCTTTAACTACAGTGATACCCCAATGAACTCAGCTTTGCAAAATTGACATGTTCAGCTCTGCTACATCTATACATGTTTGAGAAGGTAACAATACATTTGCTTTCTTATTCTGTATCCTATAACAGGCAGCCAATTTGGGAATCTGTGTTACTTCTCAGTGGGGGAAATTAATGTAATGGTCGGTCCCCTATGATAAGCTGACAATTACTTGAATAACTAGACACATCTGAAATCTATTTCTTGTGTTTAGCTTGTTTAAACTGAATTGAATGTTCCGTGAGAGTCGGCGAGGGGGCACAAACTTATTTTTCTACACAAATGATTGTTTCTGGAGCAGAAACAATAGCAATTACCCATTATGATTGGAGAAGACGAGACGAGAGAACAAAGAACCCTAACAATGTGTTAAGCAATAGCGATATGAAATAATTGGCGATTACAGGCGGCTGTTATCTCTCTCAAAGTCCTATTTTCCCACATTTCTATATGGTGTGAGATATGTTCTTTAGATTTTGGAAATAAAAAACAAATAATACTTTTGTAGAACAAAGAAAAGTATTCTAATATCTGTCACCTGCACTCTTTGTCATCTTCAGTCCATTAGATTTTAAAGGATGGAAGTCGCTGGGTGTCCAGGTGACTAGTAATATATTATTTTTATATCATACAATGACAACAAATCTAAGATCTAGTTATCATAGACATCTATCTGTGCATTTGTCTATCTATCTAAAACTATCTATCTATATATCTATCTATCTCATATCTATCTATCTATCTATCTATCTATCTATCTCATATCAATCAATCAATCTATCTATCTATCTATCTATCTCATATCTATCTATCTATCTATCTATCTCATATCAATCTATCTATCTAATCTATCTATCTATCTATCTATCTGTCTCATATCTATCTATCTATCTCATATCAATCTATCTATCTATCTAATTTATATATCTATCTATCTATCTATCTATCTATCTATCTATCTATCTCATATCTAGCTCATATCTATCTATCTATCTAATATCTATCTATCTATCTCATATCTATCTATCTATCTATCTATCACATATCTATCTCTCCTATCTCCTATCTATCTATCTATCTATCTATCGATCAATAATCTATTAATCTATCTATCTCATATCAATCTATCTATCTAATCTATTTATCTATCTCATATCTAGCTCATATCTATCTATCTATCTATCTCATATCTATCTATCTATCTATCTATCTATCTATCTATCAATAATCTATTAATCTATCTATCTATCTATCTATCACATATCTATCTCTCATATCTCCTATCTATCTATCTATCTATCGATCAATAATCTATTAATCTATCTATCTCATATCTATCTATCTATCTATCTATCTATCTATCTATCTATCTATCGCATATCTATCTCTCCTATCTATCTATCTATCTATCTATCTATCTATCTATCATGATAATTTCAAATTTTTTAAACCCAAAAATATCAAAATTTGGTACATTGTAAACATAAAAGGAATGTGTCACCAATTTTATTTATTTATTACATCTAGATAGTGAAATCTGTCACTTGTTTCTAATGTTTTTGTTTTCTGATTGTAGATTTATTTTATTCTATTTTCTTTATATGATTATGGGGGCGGCCATCTTTATTGAGCTTTTCTTCAGCATTTCATGATATGCTTTACAGCACAGTTATGGCCATAGGCAACAATAGTATGGAACAAACTCCTTGAGAACTATGGGAGAGTTTTCTAGAAATGCTCTGTACAGGGAGGGGAGTAGATAAGATGTAACATCATGTACTGTCAGTAATGGATTCAATGATGGACCATCAGTTGTGTTATCTATACAAGTGTTATATTCTATTGAGATCCTGTCTGTTTTTTTAGTACTGTAAATGAGATGATTGCTGCAATGAAAGCCCTTACAAAAATGGTACGTGTCAGGCTATTATTAGGCTTAGTGACCAGAGTGGAAAATGGCAGCATACAAATATAAAAATATGTTTCACTTACTTAAAAAACTTGGTTTAAAAATAAGGAATTTTTGGTCACACATTCCCTTTAAGAATATCCCCCTATACTATACATTTTCATATCTATCTATTTATTTATTTCATATCTATCTATCTATCTATCTATCTATCTATCTATCTATCTATCTCTCTCTCTATCTATCTATCTATCTATCCAATCTCCCAAATTATCCATCTATTCTATCTATTCTATCTATATATCTATCTATTTATCTATCTATCTATTCATCTATCTATCTATCTATCTATCTATCTATCTATCTATCTGTCTGTCCAAATTACATTATGCCACCAATCCCTGCACCTAATGCAGTTTTTTTTTAAGAAAACAGAGCCTAGGTAACAGGTAAAGAAGGGTGCCTTGCTCAAGACTTTTAGGCTGGGGCCCCATATTGCGAAAACGCAGCTGCAAAAAACGCTGCATTTTACAGTACCTGCAAAGTGGCTGGTGTTTTCCTTATAGGTATAATAGGTGCAGAAAGTCCGCAGAGGAAAACTGCGGAAAAATACGCAATGTCTTTCCGCTGAAGTTTTTTCCGCAGCGTTTTTTTAATGTACTTCGCTACGTGGGGCCTTAGCCTTAGACATTTTTATCTGAATGTTATTGGTAATGGTAATATCTAATAGAATAAAATGCTCTTCTTCCCCCTTGTCGTGAATCATCAAAGATATTCTTAATGCTTGGAGCATCTCTATTCTCTAACTTGTCTGTGTTGTGGCCAACCATCCTGATCCACGGGTTCTATACCTTGTTATGCCTGAGTCAGTCACCTGTACAATTACATCTAGAAACTGGAAGTCACAGTTATCAGTGTTTTTTAGAAAAAGAAATAAAGAGGGAAAAAAAATGATATTAACATCTGGTAGAGCCAAATCATCAGAGTATTACTCACATGCAAATTGAAGTGTTGCCTCTCTACTAAGGATTCTGCCAAGGCTGTTTGCGGCTATGCACTGGTACTGACCAGAATCCTTCATCTCATTTGGACTGCTGATAATTAAATTCCCATCTATTAATGTGTAGCGATAATCACTTTCCAAGTCTATTTCTGTTCCATTGCGAAGCCATCTTTAAAAGAAGCAAAAGATGGAGAAAATGAAAAATAAAATAAAATAAATAAAAAAAAAAAATTAAAAGGTAACAAAAACAAATCAAACATGTTAATACTCTGAGTAGCAACTTGTATGTGAAGGAACAGTCTAGGGAAAGACTAGGGTTAAAAAACAACTTTTTTTAATGCAAAAATATTGTAAAAAGTTCTCGATGTGCTTTATTGTTCTCTTTTTGGTTAAGGAGATTGTAGGATATGCAAAAAAACATGGCGTAACTCTTATAGAAATAGCCACCGAAATCTAAAAAAAGCTTAGAATGCTATAAAATTATGATAAAAAGAATACTCAATTTACTGACAACCCTGTTCCTATGGTTTTGGAGTTAAAAGGGAACCTGTTGGGGTGATTTGGGACACTAAACCACCCACAGGTCTTTATGGACAAAGGGTTTAGTGTCCCCAATAGCCCTCTTTTAATGCCACTTGCCCCAGTAAAAATAAAAAACATTTATACTTAGGTTGGGTTCCCATATGCATCAGAGACTCTGTTGCAGAGACTGTCAAAAATCGATGGAGAAAAAAGTCCTGGACAGAGGACTTTTTTCTCCGCCAATTTCAGTTTCAAAACAACAGACACTTGACGAACTCAGTTATAGTAACTGCTGTTTTAGCGGTCTAGATCTCCAATGGGCCCAAATCTAGGTGTGAACCTAGCATTACCTGGCTCCTGAACTTCCAGTGCCGGCGCAGTACTTCAGTGAATCCAGAGGAGTACACCTCCACTTCAGTGCGCATGCGCCGGACCCCGGACCTTCAGAATATACATAGTAAAGCCGGGGTATACATCACTGAAGAACTGTGTAGGCGCCAGGAGCACCATATCAGACTCATCGCTACGTAAGTGTATTTATTTATTTATTTTTTTAATGTAGGTACAGATGGCATTGCTAGAGGTCTATATGGGACACTATAAGGACCTGTGGGTGGTTGTGTGTCCCATATTGACCTGACAGGTATAATAAATCATGGGTGGCAAAGCTCATAAATGAACCCAAGATTTTTGGAAATTTCTGTGGCAACAAGTCATTGCTGGAGCAGGAAGAACAGAGATGGCTGGGGGATCTGGGAAGTTTTGGAACTGGAGCGGCATGGATTAGTAAGGTGAATGCGACTTCTTTTATCATCTTTTATCATTCTAAGCGAAGCTTTAAAAATTTAAGGTGACCGGACAAGCCCTGTACTATCCATTGTACACTATAAGGCTAAGGCCCCTCGTAGCATTTCCATAACAGCCAAAAACGCAACGTTTCTGCCACGTGGGGGCCTCAGTCTAAAGGATCCCTTAGATGAAGATACCAAATATTGTATGCTAGTGTGTATTAGGCCTAAGAGTGCATTCACATCATGCAAAAAAGGGATGCAATGGATGGTCGTCCATTTACATCGAGATCAATGAATCTTTGGAGGACACAAAAGTATGGTATATAACATTTTTGTGTCCTACAAAAAAAAAATGGACAGAAATGGATAACTATATATAAATCTTAAATGATATGATATATATGATCTCTATATAAACGTACGGTCATCTGTTGGTATTTTACATCTGTATCCGTTAAATTGATCTCCTAAACATATGTGAAGAACATAATGTGCATATGCCCGAACTTTGCTACAGTACTTGTGAAGGTACAGGTATGTCTGGGGTTAGTTCTATACTAAATGGCTATATGGAATAGACCAAATTTGCCAGGATTGTTACTGAACGATCAAGAAAATTCCAGAAAATTTGGGAATTTTGGTACCTATGAGTACCAGGTGGTCAATATCAGCTCTTGAAATAACAGAAATGCATTATGTAAACACTGGGTGTTAAAGGGTTTTTTCAGGAATTACCTAATAATAACCTACCTTTAGGATAAGTCATCAAAATTTGATCAATCAGATAGCTGCAACCTTTTCGCTCAATACCAAGTACAGTGCCATGCTTTGTAAAGTGGCTGCACTTGGTATTACAGCTCAGCCCCATTCACTTGAATGGACTGAGCTACAAACAGGCCATGTGATCAATGAACATGATGCCACTGGCTGAGCTGCTGATCAGGTATAGAATAGGTTATCAATATGTAACTATAAAAAACCCTTTAATGAAAATATAGTAAAAATAAAGCAAATATTTGACTGACACCTCAGGAAGAAGGGGCAATCAAAGTCCCTCAGGAAGAAGGGGCAATCAAAGTCCCTCAGGAAGAAGGGGCAATCAAAGTCCCTCAGGAAGAAGGGGCAATCAAAGTCCCTCAGGAATAAGGGGCAATCAAAGTCCCTCAGGAATAAGGGGCAATCAAAGTCTCAGTCTTATTAAGCTAGAAGGTCGGGGTCAGTCTACCTGAAAGTGCATGGAATTATTAAGGATGAATGAATGAATGAATGAATGAATAAATGAATGACTTCTTCAAATGGAACTGGCTTTAGATGTACCTATAACTTGGAGCAGGGGCTCCTCGTGCCTCACAATTAAGGGCCACTTTCTTCTCTCCAGAATCCATGGGGAAAATAACATTTTCTGGCTCTTGGATAAACACTGGCCCATAATCCACACTCTCTGAAAAATGAAAATCTGCCGGTTAAAATGCATGAATAATTTTTCTAGTAAAACATAAATATTTTGCATGTATAAAACATCATGTTCTCCCTTTGAGGATAATTTGTTCTGTTTAGATATTTTTTTAAATATGAATTTCTAATGTTCTATCTATAATTTATTATTATTATAAAGCACCATTTATTATAGGGAGCTGAACATAAAGTGCGAAAAGGGTTTACATATATCACATACTGTACAACAAAAAAAGTATAATAAAGGTGAGTGATGATAGACTGTAACAGAGGCAGAGAGAACCCTTACTGTCTGTCTATCTATCTATCTATCTATCTATCTATCTATCTATCTATCTATCATTCTATCTATCTATCTATCTATCTATGTATCTATCTCACTAGTTATCTATCTATCTCACTAGTTATCTATCTATCTATCTATCTATCATTCTATCTATCTATCTATCTCATATTATCTATCTATCGTATCTATCTATCTATCTATCTATCTATCTATCTATCTATCTATCTATCTCACTAGTTATCTATCTATCTATCTATCTATCTATCTATCTATCTATCTATCTATCTATCTATCTCACTAGTTATCTATCTATCTATCTATCTATCTATCTATCTATCTATCTCGCTATCTGGTGGTATCAAGTTTGCTTGAGAAAGGTTCCAGATTGGGGTCCCAAAATGTTGCATACCGAATAAATCTACATTGTTAAATTTTTCTGCTGGAGTGCTGCCTTTGATGGACTATCTTTCTGCTTAGAGACAAAAAAATTCAGAGCATCACTCTATGGGGAATGGTGCAAGCCCCAGTATCCAGCAAATTATTTTCACAGGAATATAAGATAAAAGCACCACTATAAATAAATAATGCACCAGTCTAAAAATCCTTAAGGCCAGGGCCCCAGCGGCAAAAAATGCAGCATTTTACAGTACCAGCAAAGTGGATGAGATTCTGGCTAATCCTATCCACAGACTGCAGAAAAAAATCTGCAGCGGAAAAGCTGTGATTTCAAAAACACTTGTGTTTTTGAAAATCGCAGCATGTCAATTATACCTACGGAAACAGTGGTATTTTCCCTGTAGGTATAATAGAGGCAGAAAGTCTGCAGAGGAAAACTCCCGTTAAAAAAAAAAAAAACTCTGCAGAAAAAATGTGATGTATATCCGCTGCGTTTTTTTTCCACAGGTTTTTTTGCTGCATTTCATTATGTGGGGCCTTAGCCTAAGGCTGAGGCCCTGCGTTGCGGAAATGCAGCTTTTTTTGTCGCAGATTTTGTTGCGGTTTTTTGAGCCAAAGCCAAGAATGGCTACAAAAGAAATGGGGAATATATAGGAAGCTTCTTATACTTATCCCTTCTGCTCAATCCACTCCTGGCTTTGGCTCAAAAAACCGCAGCAAAATCTGCAACAAAAAAAGCTGCGTTTCCGCAACGTGGGGCTTTAGCCTAAAGGTTTTTTCTCATATCAGGATTTCATCTGCCCTCCTGTCTCCTCTCCCTTCCACTTCCTGATTTTCAGCTCATTCTTGCACGGAGCTATTGTTGTAAACAGGACTGTTATCTCTGGATTTACATACACCGATAACAAAAGCTGATATGTCTATTTTAGTAAATATTTATATTCTCTATGAAATAACAATTCCAAAGCCTCTTCCCTTATTACTTAACTTATTCCTCTGTTATTCCTACTAGAAATTTCGGAATAAGCTGACACTGACAACACTAACTAAACTACGCAACTTGGCAACACTCAGTTGTCAATATATTCACAAATTTCTAGCAGGGATAATAGAGGGACGGCACTGCACAGAGTTATAAGAAAAGATGTTCCAGGATATAATAAGCGGAATACAAGTATTTACTACAACATACAAGTGGGGAGAGATGACAAGTCTTCCTGAAGACATAATATTATATGATGTTCCCCAAGGACCCAACAAAATCCTAAAATGTCCTGCATTGCTTCCCATTGCTTGGGTTACAGAGTTTTCTCATCTCAATTTAGTCCTACTGGCTTTAGTTCAGATGGTCCTGCTGTGCTTCCCCCCGTGCTGGCCGCATACATCATTGCATCTCTCTATAATTACAGCGTCTGAGCCGAACCTTAAAATGAAACAATATAATATGCAATCCAGCAGAAGTGTCACCTAGAGATTAAAAAGAGATTTCTTACCACATAACTGGCCTGCTCTGTTCTAAAATAGATATTTATAGCTGTTTACAACACGGAATTATAAAGCACTTAAGATCTCGCTATGGGGACGGGTGCTACAATTTCCAAAAGTCACAAGGCCACTTCACTATGGAGACAAATAGATGGGGCGGTGGTGTTCTGCATCCAAAGTGCTGCACTACAGAAGGATCTGCTGGTAGTGACGACATACATGCTCCAAATGTGCAAAAACATACCCTATGCATATGAAATCCCAGTTGTAGTGGCTTGGAAAATATTCAAAAAATTTTGTGGAAAAAGAAATTATACTATAGTTTGACAGAGAATTTGATATTGTTCTCATTTACTTGTTTCATCCTTAGTATGTAGCATGTATATAAAAAACATAAATAATATTCTAGAAACTCAATATGCAGATTTAGGCAACTTCCAGTCTAAGGCCGGGCCCAACGTGGCGTAAACGTGGGGAAAAAACGTGGCGTTTTATAGTCACTGCAAGGTGGATGGGATTCTAGCGAATCCCATCCACAGGAAAAATATGTGCAGCGTAAATAAATAATTCCACCATTTAGGTATTCTACATTTATTGTATTGATTGTTATTGTGCAGAGACACCTAATATTTTCTACTATAATATTTTCTACTATTTAAAAATATTATTTCATAAACAAACATTTTTTAAAATAAATTGTGTATATTGTTTTTAGAATTTGTCTCATTTCTTATTTTTAGGCTTTTCAGGAAACTTAAATTTTTTAACCCTAGGGTCCATCACTCAACTGTAAAGTTTGAGAAAAATTGGCATCAACCTTTCAATTTCCCTACAGCTCCCCCACAGTGGAAATGAGGTATTACACAGTTACTACTGACAATTTTGGGTTCTCCATCTTGTCCTCCAGAACAACAAGCTGCCCCTCTTTTAAGTCAGAATTACTTAATATTGATATTAGATTAAAATTGATATTCTGCAATACACAACAGCTAGTTTTACATTATATTTGATTTTTTTATTTTAAATTTTCTTACAATATATTTATTTTGATATATATTATAGTGTTATTCTACTTTGTGTACTTAACACAAAACTCCCGGTTTCTAATTGATTCAAGTTTTACAGAGCCATAACATACTTACCAATTTTGATGGGACAATTAAATTTTCTCCATGGAATGTCCCAAGTACTGCCCCTAACCTGCCTTCTTTTGGGTGAAGTTTTATAAGTCATGTTCCCTTTTGGTCTGGGACATGACTGAGTTTTCTAGGACAACACAGTGGCTCAGAGGTTAGCGCTGTTGTCTTGTAGTTCCGGGGTCCTTGGTTTTAATCTGACAAAGTGTGACATCTGTAAAAAGTTTGCATGTTCTCCACGTATTTTTGTGAGTTTCTAGCGAATCCCATCCACACATTGCAGAAAAATACGTGCAGCAGAAATGCTGCGATTTCCAAAACCGTTGCATTTTTGGAAATCGCAGCAAGTCAATTATACCTATGGAAATGCTGGTGGTCTCCCTATAGGTATAATTGAAGCAGAAAGTCCGCAGAGGAAAACTCTGCAGACTTTCTGTAAAAGCACTGCGGAAAAAACCACGATGCGTTTCCACCGTAGTTTTTCCGCAGCGTTTTTTTGCTGCAGTTACGTGGGGCTTTAGCCTGAGTGTTCCTGAGAAAAGAGCATTACAAATGTCATTGTCACTTTCTGAGATTGTTTCTAAAAATTCAGGACAGATGACAACTATGCCATAGTCAGATTTTCATAGACTTCTATGGGGTCCTATTATACTTCCAGCTGGATTAAAAGAAATAAAATCAATCCATGTTCCATTAGACACCATATTACGGAGCTATTCATAGTTTCTGGGTGAGAATAGTTCTGTAATATGGTGGCATACAGAGACACTATTCAGCAGGCCACGGGATGCCTATGGTTAAATAGTCCTGAGCTGCAGGGACTCTTTCTGGCTTTGTGCCCACAGATCTGAGGCAAAACTTTCTGGACTGTCTGGGAAGTAAGACATTCGGCTTTCCTGGCTAATGAATATAAATGATCCCTCTCATTGGGACATGGGTGTGAGTTTTTACTTGTTGCATTAACATTAAGTTTCAGCCTCGCCAGTAATTACTCAACTATCCATATTCAATCTGCATTTACTTTCCTTGTACTTAAGGTGCTGACTCTTCAAGGTCTTTCAATTAACCTATATTACTGCCGAATGAGCCGGCCTAATCCCTAATCAGTTTTTGAGAACTCAGAAATAGTGCTCACGGTGTGCGGACAACTGCTTTAAAAGTAATTCAATCATTTTAATTCAGTCAGACTTTCTTGGATCCAATTACCATTCTGAAGTCCTATCTATATCGAAGTTAGTAATACAGTCACTATAAAGTGAACCGCGACATGTCAGAAAGAAGAAAGGAAACATAACCTGTGGTCAGACCTGAGTAATAGGATCTAAAGTCTAGAAAAGGGGTCTCCAATTCCTGATAAGCAACTACAACTCCCAACATGACTTGACAGCTGCAGGATGGTTTAGAGATTCATCTGTGTTACTTAAAGAGGACCCGTCACCAGGTGTGAACAGACCTATGACATACATCATCTAATCGGCGTTGTCACCCTGAGCATTTTGATGTTTTGCTTATCCAAATCTGTTCAGCTATTCCGGAGATATAAGCCCTTTTAATGCTGATGTAAATTAAGGTATACTAGTCAAGTGGACAATAACACTGGGTTTTCTTTGGGGACAGGGTCTATGTATACTGTTATGTCATGCAGTTTTACCCTCCCAATTGGCTAGTATACACTAATTTACATCAACACTAAAAGGGCTTATATCTCTGGAATAGCTGAACAGATTTGGATAAGCAAAACATGAAAATGCTCAGGGTGACAGCACCGATCAGAGGAGGTATACCCTTGGGATTTTCACACCTGCTGAGAGCTCCTCTTTAGTTACATAGATATCACAAAATAGTTACCATTTTCATTTTTTTTAAGTTCATCATATACTTAGAGGAGCAGTCCGGTTAGGAAAATATTAGTCTTTAATTCTTCAAGATAAGGAACTGGAGAACAGTTGAGATTGTCTACAAAGTGGTATATCCATGGATTACACAGAGAATCCATTGCTTCTAATGTGCACCATGTAATTCTTTAAGTCTCCTGTGGGGGTGCTACAGCAGAAACAGAATGCTTTTTGTTACAGTAAATTTCCTTACTAATGACTGTCAGTTGCTCAGTTTCCTAGCTGTAAATCACTATGTGATCAGCTCATCGGCAGAAGATCCTTCTGTTGACCTCTGTTGCTGCAGATGCTTTCATCAGTCTCCTTTAGACATGGCCATCCTCAACAGATATACCATATGTATACACCAAGCCATAGCCATAACTACAAAACCATCTGCTTCGTATTATATTAGTTGTCCATAAGTCATTCCCAACCTTGAGAGTATGCCCCTTCCTTACCAATGATATACCTGTACTGTAGTTGTATCTGCACCTTTAACTTATTGCCTTACTCCTTAATTACTTTTCTATTATTAAAGTAAAAACCTTTTCTTAAAGGATTTTTTTCGGAACTTCTAATTTGTAGACCCATCCTTAGGATAGGTCACCAATTAAAGATCCAGTGCTCAGTACCCCCGCGAATCAGCTGTTGGAAGGGGCAGCATAGCTTTCTAAGTGCCACTTAGAATTCATAGATGTCATATGTCGTCACTTGACCTGATTGTAGCTCAGTCCCATTCAGGTAAATGGACTGAGCTGCAATACCATACACCAGGGGTCCCCAACCACTGGTCTCCAGACCGGGCTGTTGGGGTTCCTTTGCCAGTCCGCGTGGCAGCGGCCTGGCCTGGGTAGCTAATGGCGGGGACCTGGTCTACAGCACTGTACACCGAGGTCCCGCCATAACGGCCCTGGTCTACAGCGCTGTTTAGAGTATAACCCCGCCCCCATATGACCAAAGCCTCGTCCCTAAACTGCCCGCCCCGCCCCGCCCCCACTCACTGCCCAGCTCCCCCTGCTTGGCCGTGGCGGGGAAAAGGTTGGGGACCGCTGCCATACACAGCCACTCAACAAATGTACGGCGCCTACTTAGTAAGTAGTGAAGAGGTTGTGGCGCTCACCCAAATGCTGCAGCCTCTTCCAACAGCTAACCATCGGGGGGCTTAGGTTTCAGACCCCTGCCGATCTTATCCTAAGAATAGATCATCAATTATTTAACTTGGAAAACCCCTTTTAAATAAAACAATGAAACAAAATTCATCAGACCAAGATGCCCTTGCTTCCGACATGTCAACTTCAATATCTGACTCTTCACTTTTTGCCTTATATAATCTAAAATAAACTAAACTAACAAAACAAATATGATAATTCCCTTCATAACACAACATATTATATAACCTCGTATCGCAGAATCCACAGCACATAGAAATAAACACTATATTGACATGAAGTCAATTTGTTCTAGAATTGTGTAATTAAAAGCTTCGCTAGCTCCAGCGCTCTATCTATGACTCAAAATGAGAAATGTCAAGTGCAGCTTTCCTAAGTCTCAAGAGTTTTAATTTTATCTACACGGCTGTAACAAGAAACACTTGTATCCTGTAGGTTGTAATACTTCTCCTCTACCAGCCCTTACTTTCCAACATTTCCCCCAAGCTTTACCATAAATTGATATTGAACTAACATGTTAGAAGATCTGTATATTTAAGCAGGTCTCCCAGGGTATAATCTGGCAATAACTTGTGCAACAAAAGCAGAACAAGGCAATTTTCTTCTTCGAAGAAGGTGATGGCAAAAATATTATCATGAGCTCAATTTATATCCTCTATACTACTGGCAGTGTGATAAAACGCATGCACGTAATAAGGTGAACACAATGGAAAATATATTAACACAGGAATACACAAGGGTTGGTTTTACAAGGCTGGAACACCAGAGGTATAACTTAAATTAGAGGTCTTAAAGGGAACTTGTCAGGTCGATTTGGGATACTAAACCATAGCTCCTTGTAGACTGGGGGTTTAGTATTCCAAATCGCCCTGTTTTAAATCCATCCGTGCCCACATTTAAAAAAAAAACAAAAAACTTTATATTTACCTAGAGTTGAGTCCGATGAGTCTCATCTTTGGTGCTCCCGGTGCCCATGTAAGTCTTTAGTGTGCAGTATGGAGGTGCAGCGCATGCGCACTGAAGCCGAGGTGTACTCCTTTGTCTTCAGTGAAGAACTGCTCTGGCACAAAGAGTACAGCGGCAGGGGGAGTATAAAGGTTTTTTATTTTTATTATGGGCACTGATGGCTTTATAAACAGGGCAACTTGGGACACTAAATCCCAGTCCATAAGGACCTACAGTATGGGTGATTTAGTGACCCAAGTCGCCGACAGTTTCCCTTTACTACCATATGCTAATGGGGCATTTGTAGATGACCCACAACCCCCTTTGTGGACATTCACACTACCATTAAGAGACAGAGACCCCAGAGTATAATACTGTCACTTTCACTTTGACATAACTTCAGCTGTTTTTGCCTTAGAGAGCTAGAAATTGGTTCCTAGGAGCTCTGACACTGTTCTACATTATGTTATAAAGATAGTGTATGACACTGTCAGGGCTCCTAGGAATCTATCTATAAAACATAGTGTAGAACACTGTCAGGGCTCCTAGGAACCTATGTATAAAACATGGTGTATGACACTGTCGGGGCTACTAGGAACCTATGTTTTATAGATAAGTTCCTGGGAGCCCTGACAGAGTTCTACACTATGTTTTATAGATAGGTTCCTAGGAGCCATGACAGTGTCATACACTATGTTTTATAGATAGGTTCTTAGGAGCCCTGACAATGTTCTTCACTATGTTTTATAGATAGGTTACTAGGAGCCCTAAGAGTGTTCGACCTAAAACAAATCTTGGACCCGAGCCGTCCGAACCTGAAATGAAGAGTTTTGCCCATCTCTAGGGGTTAACAGCCAGCCCGCACAGGTCAGCTTTATGGGGCTGTTTCCAATGCCAGAAGCAGTTAGTTCCATTCCCTGTATAGTGGCCAGCCACTGGAACTGCAGTTCAGTTACCACTGAAGTCAATGGGAGCCTGTTGGCCTCCACCAATCGATATTTATAACCTAAGGATAGGCCATAACAAAAATAATTCCTGGCCAACCCCTTTAAACTATCTTTACAACAGTCAGAAACAGGACTCAAAAATTCACTGCTTAGACCAAAATTTTAAGAATAAAATTCTGTCTGTCTGCCCTCTCCTCTGCATACTGTGGTCTACCTTGTCATAAACTCGTCATAAACTCTGCTGGACCTTGTGGATCCTTGTTCTTTTCTTACCTTATATACTTTACATACAGTGGGGAAAAAAGTATTTAGTCAGCCACCAATTGTGCAAGTTCTCCCACTTAAAAAGATGTGGCCGGCCTGTAATTGTCATCATAAGTAGACCTCAACTATGAGAGACAAAATGAGAAAACAAATCCAGAAAATCACATTGTCTGATTTTTAAAGAATTTATTTGCAAATCATGGTGGAAAATAAGTATTTAGTCACCTACAAACAAGCAAGATTTCTGTCTCTCACAGACCTGTAACTTCTTCTTTAAGAGGCTCCTCTGTCCTCCACTCATTACTTGTAGTAATGGCTCCTGTTTGACATTGTTATCAGTATAAAAGACACCTGTCCACAACCTCAAACAGTCACACTCCAAACTCCACTATGGTGAAGGCCAAAGAGCTGTGGAAGGATACCAGAAATAAAATTGTAGACCTGCACCAGGCTGGGAAGACTGAATCTGCAATAGGCAAGCAGCTTGGTGTGAAGAAATCAACTGTGGGAGCAATAATTAGAAAATGGAAGTCATACAAGACCACTGATAATCTCCCTCGATCAGGGGCTCCACGCAAGATCTCACCCTGTGGTGTCAAAACGATCACAAGAACTGTGAGCAAAAATCCCAGAACCACACGGGGGGACCTAGTGAATGACCTGCAGAAAGCTGGGACTAACGTAACAAAGGCTACCGTCAGTAACATACTACGCCGCCAGGGACTCAGATCCTGCAGTGCCAGACGTGTCCCCCTGCTTAAGCCAGTACATATCCGGGCCCGTCTGAAGTTTGCTAGAGAGCATTTAGGTGTTCCAGAAGAGTATTGGGAGAATGTCATATGGTCAGATGAAACTAAAGTAGGACTGTTTGTTAGAAACACAACTTGTCGTGTTTGGAGGAGAGTGAATGCTGAGTTGCATCCAATGAACACCATACCTACTGTGAAGCATGGGGGTGGCAACATCATGCTTTGGGGCTGTTTCTCTGCAAAGGGACCAGGACGACTGATCCGTGTACATGAAAGAATGAATGGGGCCATGTATCGTGAGATTTTGAGTGCAAACCTCCTTCCATCAGCAAGGACATTGAAGATGAAACATGGCTGGGTCTTTCAGCATGACAATGATCCCAAGCACACTGCCAGGGCAACGAAGGAACGGCTTCATAAGAAGCATTTCAAGGTCCTGGAGTGGCCTAGCCAGTCTCCAGATCTCAACCCCATAGAAAACCTTTGGAAGGAGTTGAAAGTCCGTGTTGCCCAGCGACAGCCCCAAAACATCCCTGCTCTAGAGGAGATCTGCATGGAGGAATGGGCCAACATACCAGCAACAGTGTGTGCCAACCTTGTGAAGACTTACAGAAAACGTTTGACCTCTGTCATTGCCAACAAAGGATATATAACAAAGTATTGAGATGAACTTTTGTTATTGACCAAATGCTTATTTTCCACCAAAATTTGCAAATAAATTCTTTAAAAATCAGACAATGTGATTTTCTGGATTTGTTTTCTCATTTTGTCTCTCATAGTTGAGGTCTACCTATGATGACAATTACAGGCCGGCCTCATCTTTTTATGTGGGAGAACTTGCGCAATTGGTGGCTGACTAAATACTTTTTTTCCCCTCTGTATGTTTTTGTAACATTTTGCAAATTCTGACTGCTGTGAGAAATGTTAAAACACAAATCTTGTTGATTTGACGGAAAGATTATTTGGAGGTTACCTGACAATCAAATTCTTACATTTTATTCATTATTATAGAAATTCTATTTTAGACTATTTTAGACTTGTTCCACTGCTAATCTCTGGCACCATAGGAATGTTCTGTTTTTATTTTTGGAGTTCTATAAAATTGGACATTGAAATGAAATTTCAATCTAATCCATCACATTAGGTTTCATTAGTTGTATTGTGTGTGTGCCCATCATGTTTTAGACGGAGCGGACTGATTGCCGTTTAGAATTTTGTGATACTTAGACTCCAACATGACAAGTTTGACAAGTCAAATAACGATTATAGAACTTTTTTTTTCTCTAACTTCTTACTAGAAGTTGAAGACAACTTCTTTTTGTAGGTTCCTCTGCTTTTTAAGCACAGGGCAGCAGTTGTCGATCTGTTCTGTCCAATCTGTCCATGTTTTACTGGAACAAACTGTATGGCCCACCATAGAAGCCCCAGAAATAATATCTTGTTATCACAATGATCGACTGTTCAATGAAAAAAGGAGTTTGATTAGATGGGATTTTTTGGTTCAGAAATTTTCATTTTTCCCCTACCATTTTCATTTTTCAATGACAGACTAGAGGGTATCAAATGAATAATAATGTAATAAGGTATTGTGTGCCGATAATTTATAATTATAAAAGACTAGAGGGTAGTAGCTTAGCGAAAAATTGGTAGTGGCTTGACATTCTTTTTCTTCCATTGCATACAAAGCAGTGAGAAAGGACAGTTTCCTTAACATGGATACAGGAGAAAAAAAAATAAATTATTGTATTTTTTTATATTTTGTGCATTTTTTCAAAAAGTTTGGGACTATATGTAGTTTTCTAAATCATCTGTAAGGGAATCACTAGAGGAGCGATTCCCCAGTAGCTGCTGGAGAACTTAGGGGGAGGGGCACAACAAGACAG
Source organism: Leptodactylus fallax (assembly GCA_947044405.1). Taxonomy (NCBI): domain Eukaryota; kingdom Metazoa; phylum Chordata; class Amphibia; order Anura; family Leptodactylidae; genus Leptodactylus; species Leptodactylus fallax. Next base: position 436,639 of record CAMRHE010000419.1, read on the forward strand.
TGGACCCTAAGCTGAATCCCCCCACTGTCCCTGGCTAACTTGCCCGATCTGTCCTAGGTGACAGCCAGCAACTAGTCGACAGTCCCTCCTTATAATAAGTGATAACACAGAATGCAGACAAGACGCACAACTAAAAAGGGAGGTCGGCTAGCCAAGGGGTCGGTAACAATCGAGCAATGCAGTACAGAATCAAAATCCAAGAGAATAGTCAAAGGAAAGCCAGTGGTCAGAAAATCAGAAGAGCAGGCAACAAGGAACAAGGAGTATAGCCAGTAAGCAAAATGCAATAGCAGGCACCAATGGGAAAGTGAGCAAACAATAAATAGGGAGAAAGAACCCACCCCAGACTTGATAGGAGGACAGGCTGTCAATCACAAAGGCAGGACTAAAGTTAACTCTTAGTGGAGCAGGGGGAGAGCAAGGTGAAGGAGAAGGGCGTGGTGGAAAATCAATTAAGGAGGTGAGGGAATAGGACAGTGTTCAGACAATACAACAAAAACCCAAAGGAAAGAATCACAACTGGGCACGCCTCCTGCGCCGCAGCGTGCGCCCGGAGGACGGCGCCAAAGCCTGGACAGGCAAGGACGTTACATCATGTCAGGAAATCTACATCAGTTCCTCAGTGACATAGATTGCCATTGTGTCGCAGAGATGGCAGCCTCTTCATAAATCTCTTGGTTCCTGCACCATTTGGGACGATCATTAAGACTGGCATATGGTATGGTGAACAAGACCAATTATTTTATTTGGTGTATTACCATTTGACTAGGTAGAAAATTTCCCTGGACTCCTGATCATATTCTTTTTTTTTAGATCTGGTGTAACCTTTTTTGGAAAAAAATAGTTTGAATATTTTTCTGATTATTCATATATCAAGCCAAATCTATTCTTATACAACCTTGCTGTTACATCCTCACCCGTTTTGAACTCCTGTGCTGTCCTCTGGCGCAATGTATGGCGCAGGAGTCATGTCTGCTCACGATTACCTGCTCCCGGACTCTTGTCATTCTGTGTTGGCACTGTTAGGGTTACTTTTGTGTGCCTGTTATTGACAGCTTATCTGTCAATCAAGCCTGGGGCGGGTTCTGGACTTCCTTAAACTGGCCGTCAGCCCACACTTGGTTGCTGGCTATCGTGGCTCTGACCTTGCTAAGCGTTTGTCCTTATATTGTAATTACTGACCTCTGCTTTTTGGCTTTTGACTATTCTTTTGGATTGCGATTTGGTACTGTTTTGCCCCTCTGGCTTGACCCTTGGCATGCTGACTCTTCTTCTTTGTTGTGTTGTCTTGTCCTGTTCTGTGTATCACTTATCTAGAGTAGGGTTTGTCATCCAGTTGTCCCTGTCATTAAGACAGCTGTTATTGGGAATTGCTTACGGGCAATTCTAACACTTGCACATAGAATTTCCTCATTACTTACAATTTTCTGGAAATTAATAAAATTTGAATTCATGGCAGTTCAGTGACTTATTGGGGATAAAAAAATGCTTACTCAAAAAAAAAAATTGGGCCTGTTTATTAAAAAACAAAGAAGATTTAAAGCCTAGAATTTTGAATATCTACTTGTAAATCTTGATAAGCTCCTTCTTTGCAAATAAGGTTGTAGTATTTGAGCCAAAATCTAGTTCTAAGTCAAGCTGGAAATGTTTTGCTCCTTGGATGGCTCCCTATAAGCTTCTCCCCACCTGACTCAATTGACCAATCCCTCCCTTTGCATAAATAGTTGCTGTTTTCAACCAATTTTTCTCTGAAATTGCAATGTTCCAGAATAACGTTGTGCGACGAGAGAGTCTTTTTGGCTGTTATTCTGCCTGTGATGACTTTTTAATGTTTTTTTTATAAAATTTAAAAAATGTTGACTGGGGTGAAAAATGTAAAACACTCAACTTTTTGATTCGAAGGAGAATTTTATTTTTAGTTTACCTGATGTTCAACTTATTTAATTTTGTTGACTGTAATAAGAGTTTCATTATAGACGTTTCCCGCTGCTTAACCTCATTCACCGTAGGAAATTTCTCTTTTAACTTTCTGAGTTCTTTAAAATTGGACATTAAAGAGAATTTCAATTTAATCCATCAGGTTACTTTAGATTAGTGGTTAGTCAGTATTGTGAGCGTCCATCAAATCTTATAGAGCGCAGTCTGATTCCCGTCTAGTATTTTCAGATACTCAACCTTGACAAGTATGACAAGCCAAGAAAAGAGTGTAGACATGTTCTGCAACTAGCTGCTAGAAGCTGAAGATAACTGCTTTCGATATTTTCTTTTGAAGCCTATTGCCATCAAAGACATACCCTTCTTAGGAGGAACACTCCCCTATATGGGCTATATTACAATATAGTTACTGAATGTATTACTGTATTACTGTCGGCTCTGCGCATGCTCGGCAGCCCTCTTTATTCTATTCCTACACGAGCGGCTCTGCGCATGCCCGGCGGCCATCTTTTTTCTATTTCTACATGAGCAGCTCTGCACATGCCCAGCGGCCATCTTTTTTCTATTCCTCCACGAGGGGCTCTCCACATGCATGGCGGCCATCTTTTTTCTAGTCCTACACGAGCGGCTCTCCACATGCATGGCAGCCATCTTTATTCTTTTCCTACACGAGCTAGGAGGACCAGGACATCGCAGGGGGCGTGATGCAACGACAAAGGTAGGAGTAGAATAGCCTTTCTAAATGCTATTCTGACATGTCCTTAATTTAAAATGCCGTTTGATACCACGAAGCGTGAGGAAATCCGGATTCAATTCGAATCGAAGATTTCCTGAAATTCGGATCGAATTCCACTTTGTCAGTTTCGATTCGCTTATTTCTAATAATGATAATAACAAAAATTCCAGGTCATCAGAATGCCTGAGAGGTGAAGAAAATCACACTTATGGCAACGTCTCATATCCTTAGCAAAATATTGGGTTAAACCCCTATATCCCTGATTGAGACATGGATTGCCTGCAAGCCATCAGAAGAAAGCTGAGATATAATAATAATAATAATAATAATAATAATAATAATAATAATAATAATAATAATAATAATTATTATTATTATTATAGCAATTCCAAGCCATCACAATATCTGAGAGGGGAAGAAGATCACCCTTATGGCAACGGCACACATCCTTAGAAAATAATTGGGTTAAGGTCCTATATCCCCGGTAGGAACATAGGTTGCATATAAGCCACTGGCAAAAATCCGAGCCATGAAAATAATAATAATAATAATAATAACAACAATGATAATAACAATGGTAATAATAATAAGAATTACAAATAGCCATAGCTACCCTACGACAGCTGCCCCATAATCTTCCTGGAATAGTCCAGTAATATCCTTCACTCCAATAATAATAAATGTGAAGAGGTAACAATATTTACTGATAAGAGTTTGTGACACGGAACAAGACATTGTGCACTTGTAAGTGTATGTAATGAAATTCATATTGTTATTCCGGCGCTCGCAGTTAATCACATTATGCATGTGCACATTTGTTATAGCTCTTAAGGAGTAATTTAACTGTGCATTTTAATAATGTTTAGCAGGTAAACATCAACATCTCGGCGTCTTGGAAGGATTCTTTATTTAAATAGTAATCACATTTAAGAGGCTGATTTGCATTGATGCGATTTAAGTTTTCTTCTTATCTGGGCTTTCATGAACCTTGCTGCCATTTCTGTGACAAATCGCTTTATTACAAGATCCTTGTTCTGTAGAATGAAGGTTCAACTGGAAAAAAACTCTCGAGGCTCCGCTGTTTAAGGTACGTTGATATCTTAGGTGGGGAAAATGAGTTTGTTATGCATTAAAAGATGGAAATGGTGGATCCATAAGGTTCGCTCTTGGACATCATTGAAATAAATGGCCAATCGGATAAGTTAGTCCAGTTTGGGGGGTGAATGGCTTACCATTGGAAATATTAAAGAGGACCTGCTCTTATCTGACCACTGATGGAAGAACCTTGAGATTTGTTTCATAAATATTCATGAGGATTGCCTCTTCTCAAAGATTTATTATTCACGTTATACTTTGTGGTCTCTTTAAAGGCCATGGAGGGTGCACTCACCTTTCCTGGTGGAGTTGGAATCTGGTGCCTATGACTCTGGTGCCTAGGGCATTCTGCAGCCCACTATACAAGTAATGTACATGCAAAATATTACCTGACACCTATTGGCAAATACCTAAAACTATATTGACACTGATCTTGCTTCAGTAATAGCTTGCTAACTAGTTCTTACCTCAGACCTTCCTTTAAGTCTTCTCAGTGACCTGTCGAATGGCTCTTGCCTTGATCTAGGGCCCTCCTAGTTCTGTGAACCAGGAAAACCTGTTCACACAATACCAGACCTCTAGATACCCACAGAATACAGGGTGGGCCATAAGTATGGATAAACCCAGATAAATGAATCCAAAATGGTGGCTTTGTAGATGGCCACCATAGGCGTCACCCGGTCTCAAATGTTTCCCCCCTCCCATGTACTAATATGCCACAAATGGTAAGGTGATATCAGCAACCACTTCCATTTTATCTGGGTGTATCCATACTTATGGCCCACCCTGGTGTATCCAGACTTATGGCCCACCCTGTATTTGTGTTTGGAGCCCCTGCAGCAATGTTGACAAGGCGGGACCAGGAAGGGAAGATGCTTGTCTTCTGGCTTCTGTGCCTTGATTCCATCTCATTGTCTGACTACAATACTGTTTGCTGCCTATCTGCATGTCTACCATGAGTCATACCCCGCTCACGCAGGGGTTGAGGGTGCTGAGAATGGCTCAAGGGCCATTCACCTTCTAATAAACTGCATAGGTAAAAAATTGTATTCAGCACCAAATCCAAGGCATATTAATATAAAAAATAACTTTTATTTTTCCAATAAAAAAATCACTCCATAGGTTCAGTGGTTAGTAACAGCCTACGCGTTTCGGAAACGATGTCCCTTACTCATTCACCTTCTACCCTTCTTCTAGGCCATTTCAAGCCTGTTTCCTGGGCTCTGCAGGTGCATCTTTTTTTCTGCCCCGGCCGTGTTTTGTCATTGAATTAGGCTCTTCCTTTCAGAGATGGAATGATCCCAGCCTTCACTTTTCAAGTTCAAATTGGATTCCAATGCTGTGATCCTTCATAGGATGAGAGCAACAGACATTAATGGTAGAAGAGTAATGGACACAGATGGAGCCCCCTCCATCTATGTCCATTCCCATTGACTCTAATGTAAAAAACATGAAGGACACTTTCTTCCATGTTTACTTTTTAACGGAAGAAAAAGCCCAGCATGCAAGACTTTTTCTTACATCAGAAAAGTAAAAAACATGATAAAAGAAAGCTTCCATCATTTTTTTTTTACATGAGACTGAATGCAGATAGACACCAGACAGATGGGGCTCCATCCACATATGTTGTTTAATGTCCATTGTTCTCATCCTGTCATGGATAAGAGCAAAGGACATTAAATTACTATAGTGTGAAGCCACCCTTATCGGGACACTTTTGATTCAGTCCAAACTTATATGGACGGAAGCGAAACTTCTTCCTGAATAGAATGACTCTCACTCTTCCTTGATGTCAGAGTGATGAGGTGTCCCTGAGACAATACAAGGTCCCCTTGCTTCTCGCCTATCATTATCTCCCTCATGTTCTTTAATCATGCAGCTGCATACCCCTTCTCTCTGAATTCTTCTTACGGTTTTACACTAGACATATTTTTGGAGAAGAGTTTGAGCATTAACAATGATCCTACATATGGATAAAGGGGGACTACAAGCTGAACCACAGCTATAGGATGGGAGGATCATTACTTGACAGTGTGAACTTGTCTGTAGTCCCATGACCTACAGGGAAACACACATATAAAATGACTAGATTGACAAACAGGCCAAGTCAGACTCACCATCATCTTGCCGATATCCATCTGAGAGCTGATAGAGATTTGTTGGATAGCTATATTGTTTTGTTCTGTCTCTTTCAGATTGTCCAAGAGGTTCTAGTGAGGAGCTGCTATATCTCGGTCTGTTCTTGTTGTTAAAAAGTGCCAAAGATGAGCTCCCTGATTTTCTTCTAAGTATTGCAGCATATGAAGTCTGCTGTCCAGGAATAGCGCTGGTAAGGGCTGAAAGATGGAAACAAAAACTTCTTACAAAAACTGCAATGTAAACAAGTTGCAGACGTGATCTGATAAGTGATCAAATAAGAAAAATGTGTTCTGATGTAGCAATAGGAATGGTTGGATGTTAGGGATGTGCCATTAAAGGGCCTATGCCACAAAATATATTTATTCTCTATCCATAGGATTGATGGTGGTATGACTGCTAAGAACCCCATCAATCCTGAGACCAGGGGATGTTTTACTCAAGTCGTAACTTCAGCCTGATTATAGGCATGCCCCAGCTAGACAGGAACGCATTCACGCTCCCATTCACTTCAATGGGAGTCCGGAGATAGCAAAGTGCTGTACTTCAGCTATCTCCAGCGTTCCCATTGAAGTGAATAGGAGTGCAGATGCGTCTGTCCAGCATGACCCCTTCAATAAGGCTCTGGTTGTGAGGTAGTGTATTTTTTTTTTTTTGCAAATATGGTTAAAGCGTACTTAAACTAAGGCAGGGTTCACACTACCGTTGATGTCCGTTCTAATAGTGTCCGTTAAAAAAAAGAAAAAAAAAAAAACGGACACCTATCATAACAGACATTAACGGACATGTTGATGTTTTTTTTAACTGATGCAATCAATGGATTAGTTAAAAAAATGGACACATTTGCATCAGTTAGCATCAGTGTCCGTTTTTTAACACTGTCCGTTTTTTTTTTTTTTCTGCTTTCTGAGCATGCGCAGAAAAAAAAACAGACATAAAATAACGGACAATAACTGTCCATCAAGAATCCATTATTTCAAACGGACAAAAAAGTCCTGCATGTAAGATTTTTTGTCTGCAAAAAAAAAACGGACTTCTGATGCATTGGGTGTAAACGGACACAAATGGACACTAACGGACACAATATAAAAACCCATTGAAATGAATGGAAATTTTAACGGATTTCTGACTGTTCAGCTAGTGTCCGATGCTAAAATCTTGTAACAGACAATAGTAACGGACACTACTGATGGTCACCAACGGTAGTGTGAACGCCCCCCTTAAATAAATACATTGATAATAGCAAGCTTTCTAAAATATTTATTTTCCACTTATTTACCATTCCTTCCTCTGCACTGATTGTTGTCACTAAGTTTGCTGTCAAATCTGCACTTGGAGGTGCTTACACAAAAAGCTCCAGCCTAGACAAAGGTGAGAGGGTTGAGAAGAGGCTGCTGGATCAGAGGTTTTCTGAGAGTTTTACCTCACCAAAAAGACGGATTATTAGGTAAAGAATTACCCAGCTCTCTGATGAGATAAAACCTCCACTAGATGCATCCTGTTGTCTGTCTATGCCATCTATCTGTTTTAGCAGCTTATCATCCTAACACCCCATCATCCTCAACAGCTCTGTTATCTCTCCCTAGAATTCAGTGGGCTTGAGCTATAAAACAAAATCTCAGTGTATGGATTTTCAAGTACAGATTTGATCAGTGAATTCAGAGCCAGAAATCAGTACAGGAGAAGGAGAAGAGAAATATATACAAAAATTACAAAATTTTCATCTGCATGAAATTCAATTCTTTGAAGGTCCATGTCTTTTGTGTATAAAAAGTCTGTGAATTTTCAGTTTCTTGTATAACACCATGTCTGAAGATGAGAGCTAGCACTCTCAAAAGCTTACCATCAAATATACCCAGTTAGCCTCTAAAAGGTATCGCCTGATTTCTTCACTCTTCCACTACTTTCTATGGATAACATGGTAAAACATTATACTACTAAGTTCCCCTTTAAAATTGCTAAGAATACCCGATTAAGACACTGTGAATATACTTCTCAATTTATGTCTTTTATAATTTTTAAGATTTTTTTTTTCCTATTTTTCTTTATTATATTCAGAGCCAATTGAGACAAAACTCCCCAGTTTTGTTTAACTAGACATTTCAGGCTTGTGCACTCATTAAGTAAGAATTTCCACAGTCTCTCGTCTCGCCATGGAACTGCAGCTGACCTTTTCAAATAACTTTAAGAAACTGCAATGTACTGAGAGAAAGGGAAGTCGTCCACCTGGCACAGTTCCGCTCTGTGCACCACTACTCAAGCTACCCTGACAAGTGTTTGAGATTCCCAGTTGATGATCCGGTGGTGTTTCGTTTCACTCCTCATTACCGTGTATCCTGTATTTTGTCAATGATGTACAATAATAGCTGTACAAGCTTAAGGACTAGAATATAAATATGGCTTCTACTATCTCCAACTATCTCAATGACCAAAAATAAAAAATATAATGAGAAAGAACACAAGGAAGATTTAAAGGGAAATGGACAAATTGCCTTTTACCAGTCCTACCATATATTGTAAGATATGTATTTGCTCTCTATGTACTGTATACTATGTATTGTTAAAAAGCTACTGTAGCATTAAAAATGATTTGGCATCTATGGATATGGTATGGTATGTGACACAGAGTCCACATCACCCCTAGCCAAGATGGCGGGGTCTAATGCTGCTTGTCCCGTTATGTCAACTCTTTACAAGTTCTGGACACCGTACACATTGTGTTGCCATCCTAACTACTGCATCCGGTCCACAGCTTTCTGCCTCTCCTATATGACAAGGGTAGATATTCTATCACCCACCATGAAAACACATAAGCCTTAGACTGAGATCTCTTGGGTGCTCCAGATAACCACCCACCAACAACCCTAGTAAACCTAACATGGTACCCTTTAAATTTGGATGTCTCCTGCTGGACTATTATCGTGTTAGAGCCAGGACCCACTGAGGATCCTTTGATACTCTGACACTGAGTGTATTAATACCATGGCACCATTACCATGGCATTGCTAATGCCCCCACTAGTTTGGTAGCTTCCCAGCTACAGCCATGGCCTCTCATCTCTGTTTTTCGCAGGACTGCAAACAGAGGGATGGCTAACAGGATGGGTAGACAAACAAGCAGACAAATGGGTATGGCACAGAACCACAGGTATATGAGGGAAACATCCACAAGAAGGGTGTAGACAATCGGGCACTTAGGCAGGACCAGTGTAGGCTAGTGGTCCCAGCCCTTTTGTCTAAAGGGAGCCAACATGACTTTATTGCCTAAGGACCCACACAGGCATAAACTGGTCCTTATGCACTTGATTATGCAAATAGTTACTGCCAATTCCAGACCGTATAGAGTATCATATAGTTCCCTTTATGACATGAAATCGAGTCCCCTCTTTAATCATCGGTGCTGATCCCAGGAATAAAGAATTGACATCCAAACCCCGCTGGTGACCGTGATGCAGAATTCATGTTCAGCTGCATTAAAAGTCAAGACGAAATATCTAACATTTTTCCGCCACATAATGATCTTCCTTTTGATCTTCTCCTACACCAGTGAATACGTTTGTCTTGTATCCAAAGCCATTTTTGACCAGCCAATGTTTTTCTACTATAAAATATAGTATGTAATCGAATATTCTCAGCGAGGGGCCAGGAGGCACAAAGCCACTTCTATTATATGCAGCTCTAAAGACACGACTGTAGTTCTGATGTATATGAAAGTTTTAGCAGAAAGTTTTCGTCTCTCTACATAAAACAGAAGTTGAGATCAAAGAAAATAAACGTCAAATGGATTTCGCCTCTAGGTGTTCTTTATTTTTTGTGTTAAAATCACACTTTTTTTTTATAATTTAATACTTCTTCTGTTTTTAAGAACCTGATCAACAACCACTGTTAGATCTGGGCTACGGGGCGTACAGGAAAATAAAATTAAATGATAAATTCTTTCTGTACACGATGTCATGGTTAGGAAGCGATGGGAAGGATATAGCAGGCGCTTCGCTTATGATAAACATAGTACTTGTACTTATATAGACTTATATAGACTCCACTTTAATTTCAGAACACACACATTTATCACATTATTTACATAATTATATATATATATACAGTACAGACCAAAAGTTTGGACACACCTTCTCATTTCAAGAGTTTTCTGTATTTTCATGACTATAAAAATTGTAGATTCACACTGAAGGCATCAAAACTATGAATTAACACATGTGGAATTATATACTTAACAAAAAAGTGTGAAACAACTGAAAATATGTCTTATATTCTAGGTTCTTCGAAGTAGCCACCTTTTGCTTTGATTACTGCTTTGCACACTCTTGGCATTCTCTTGATGAGCTTCAAGAGGAAGTCACCTGAAATGGTTTTCACTTCACAGGTGTGCCCTGACAGGTTTAATAAGTGGGATTTCTTGCCTTATAAATGGTGTTGGGACCATCAGTTGTGTTGTTCAGAAGTCAGGTGGATACACAGCTGATAGTCCTACTGAATGGAGTGTTAGAATTTGTATTATGGCAAGAACAAAGCAGCTAAGTAAAGAAAAATGAGTGGCCATCATTACTTTAAGAAATGAAGGTCAGTCAGTCCGAAAAATTGGGAAACCTTTGAAAGTGTCCCCAAGTGCAGTGGCCAAAACCATCAAGCGCTACAAAGAAACTGGCTCACATGAGGACCGCCCCAGGAAAGGAAGATCAAGAGTCACCTCTGCTGCGGAGGATAAGTTCATCCGAGTCACCAGCCTCAGAAATCGCAGGTTAACAGCAGCTCAGATTAGAGACCAGGTCAATGCCACACAGAGTTCTAGCAGCAGACACATCTCTACAACAACTGTTAAGAGGAGACTGTGTGCAGCAGGCCTTCATGGTAAAATAGCTGCTAGGAAACCACTGCTAAGGACAGGCAACAAGCACAAGAGACTTGTTTGGGCTAAAGAACACAAGGAATGGACATTAGACCTGTGGAAATCTGTGCTTTGGTCTGATGAGTCCAAATTTGAGATCTTTGGTTCCAACCACCGTGTCTTTGTGCAACGCAGAAAAGGTGAACAAATGGACTCTACATGCCTGGTTCCCACCGTGAAGCATGGAGGAGGAGGTGTGATGGTGTGGGGGTGCTTTGCTGGTGACATTGTTGGGGATTTATTCAAAATTGAAGGACTACTGAACCAGCATGGTTACTACAGCATCTTGCAGCGGCATGCTATTCCATCCGGTTTGCATTTAGTTGGACCATCATTTATTTTTCAACAGGACAATGACCCCAAACACACCTCCAGACTGTGTAAGGGCTATTTGACCAAGAAGGAGAGTGATGGGGTGCTACGCCAGATGACCTGGCCTCCACAGTCACCAGACCTGAACCCAATCGAGATGGTTTGGGGTGAGCTGGACTGCAGAGTGAAGGCAAAAGGGCCAACAAGTGCTAAGCATCTCTGTGAACTCCTTCAAGACAGTTGGAAGACCATTTCAGGTGACTACCTCTTGAAGCTCATCAAGAGAATGCCAAGAGTGTGCAAAGCAGTAATCAAAGCAAAAGGTGGCTACTTTGAAGAGCCTAGAATATAAGACATATTTTCAGTTGTTTCACACTTTTTTGTTAAGTATATAATTCCACATGTGTTAATTCATAGTTTTGATGCCTTCAGTGTGAATCTACAATTTTTATAGTCATGAAAATACAGAAAACTCTTGGAATGAGAAGGTGTGTCCAAACTTTTGGTCTGTACTGCATATATATATATATATATATATATATATACACACACACACACACACACACACTTGGACAAAATTGTTGGTACCCCTCGTTTAATGAAAGAAAAACCCACAATGGTCACAAAAATAACTTGAATCTGACAAAAGTAATAATATATAAAAATTCTATGAAAATGAACAAATGAAAGTCAGACATTGCTTTCCAACCATGCTTCAACAGAATTTTTAAAAAAAAAGAAAACTCATGAAACAGGCCTGGACAGAAATGATGGTTCCCTTAATATTTTGTTGCACAACCTTTTGAGGCAATCCCTGCAATCAAACGATTCCTGTAACTGTCAATGAGACTTCTGCACCTCTCAGCAGGTATTTTGGCCACTCCTCATGAGCAAACTGCTCCAGTTGTCTTGGGTTTGAAGGGTGCCTTTTCCAGACGGCATGTTTCAGCTCCTTCCAAAGACGCTCAATAGGATTTAGGTCAGGGCTCATAGAAGGCCACTTCAGAATAGTCCAATGTTTTAGCCATTCTTGGGGGTTTTTAGCTGTGTGTTTTGGGTCATTATCCTGTTTCAAGACCCATGACCTGCGACTCAGACCAAGCTTTCTGACACTGGGCAGCATATTTCTCTCTAGAATCCCTTGATAGTCTTGAGATTTCATTGTACCCTGCACAGATTCAAGACACCCTGTGCCAGATGCAGCAAAGCAGCCCCAGAACATAACAGAGCCTCCTCCATGTTTCACAGTAGGGACAGTGTTCTTTTCAAGATATGCTTCATTTTTCCGTCTGTGAACATAGAGCTGATGTGCCTTGCCAAAAATTTTGATTTTTGTCTCATCTGTCCATAGGACATTCTCCCAGAAGCTTTGTGGCTTGTCAGCATGTAGTTTGGCTAATTCCAGTCTGTCAGATTCAAGTTATTTCTGTGACCATTGTGGGTTTTTCTTTCATTAAACGAGGGGTACCAACAATTTTGTCCATGTGTGTGTGTGTGTATATATATATATATATATATATATATATATATATACACACACACACACAGTATATAAAAATATATATATATATATATATATATAGTGCAAAAGTTTTAGGCAGGCATGGGTAAACTGTTGCAAACTGTTCCCCCTGATGAAGCAGCGGGCGAAATGCACATTGAGACGCAGTGTTGTGGTCTGTATATTTCTCTCCTTGTGAACCTCAGTGTTATGAATTTTGCTATATATGTGAATATAGCCTTGAAGAATCTCTATAAAATTCCAGCATCAAAACAAAAATTCGTAAAAATTAAGTTTTAATTCATAGTTTAAAAAGAAACAAAACCACTAGGATCCATATAAAGAAAGAACAAATATCTTACGCGTTTCAGGGCAAAGTACCCCTTACTCATAGGCTATGAGTATAATTTATTACTATAACCATAAATTAACCCTTCTATCTCTGAAAGCATTCCTGCCTAAAACTTTTGCACAATACCGTGTGTGTGTGTGTGTGTGTGTGTGTGTGTGTGTGTGTGTGAAAAAGTAAAGTGCCAAAGTTTTCAATAATTTTCTTTCAGACTGGTGATGCCCTGTACATCTTTATGTGCCTATTTTTTTTTTTTTTTTATCAAAATTGGATTAATAAGGCCTAATATTATGATGTTCACATGACTTTGGCAAGATACAGTCAGGGACCTTGCTATAAAGTCATCATATTACTATACAGTCTACATAGATAATGCTGCCTTACTGTACAAATAACTAATGCTGCCATATAGTGCAAATACAAAATGCTGCCACTAGCAATACACATTACAAATACACATTAGATGAACCGGGGGATTGTGCCAGCGTATTCTTCACTTTCCTCATCCAGAATATATGCACACCTGGCCAAACCAAGTATGAATGTGTATGGCAGAGGGAGGGGACTATGGTTACATGGAATAACTGATGTTGAAACAATCATTCGGTTAATAGTTATTTATGACCAGTCATATGGTGAAAATCAATTGTGCTGCTATAGTGTGCTTTATTACATGATCATCTATAGCCAGAGGCCACCTAATACATCTCCGTCAGAATACACTCAGTAATAGGGTTAACCTGAGTGCCTACTGACAATACAGTGCCTAGTGTTGGCCAAGTGTGCCCAATAAACAAGAGTTGAGCTGAGAGCCACCAATACCATTAGTGCTATCATAGAGTAGCGGTATAATTTATTACAGTCTTAGGCTGTACTGTCTGTTGGTTTAGATTTTCTCGATATATCTGACCTCACAAATGCTCTTTTGGCTTAATGGGTACAAATTCCCACAGACACACCCCAAATTCTAGAAGAAACCTCAGAAGAACGTAGACGTATATAGGTGCAGAACAGGATTGTTGTAGGGTGGGATAGCCATCAAGCTCCTATGGTTGTGAAGGTTACATGTTCACATACTTTGGGCCATATAGTATATGAACACATGTTTTCTAAACCAGACAAGCCCCATCAATCCATTCGTCATTCAACAGACGTTGCGTCCCCAAATACTAAATTCGGCTTCGGCAATCAGGCGGCCGTATAATGACATGTTAAGTTATGGGACGTGTAATTGCTCGAACACCTCCTTAACTGCAAATTACAAATTAATTCCTGTGACATTCAGAGAAATCCCGGAATTAAAGCCGCGCAATTACTACTCTTAAGGTAATGAAGTGTTAGAACAATGCTAAGATTACGGCCGGCCACAAACACCGCAATAATACTATTATTATCATCACCGAGAGTCAGGTAATGGCGCATTAGTGCAGGGTAATTGCAGAGCTATTATTTTCTGCTCTTATTTTGTTATTATGTTTTGTCTTTTTTATGGGTTATTTTTTTCGGAAAAAGTATTTTACTGTACATTTGTTGCTCGATACAAATGGGATTGTATAGACATTCTTGTAACTGATTCGAAGAGTGACAGATACTGATGTTTGTAGGGAAGGCAGGCTGCTCTGTTCGAGTATCACACTAAGTTGACATTAGCACTGGGTTCTCCGTCATTTGGGTCCGTTGTGGGACCCAAACGCCAAAGAGCCAGACCACTACAACAGCGGTTACACAAGGACACAAGCGGACCCTATTGACTATAATGGGATCTGCCTGTGTCTGCCAATTCAAAACTATGCCCTTTGCCTTCCATCAATTCTTCTCGATACTTACAGACAGTTTTTGAAGTAACTCAAGGAGGTTGTTCCCACCATCTTGGAGAACTAAGCACAGATCTTCTGTGGAGGTAGGCTTGCTCCAATCCTTCTGTCTCTTCATGTCATCCCAGACAGACTGGATGAGATCAGGGCTATATCTGTGGGGGCCTTATCATCACTTCCAGGACTCCTCCTCCAAAACTGGAAGTGGCAGAGAAAAAAGTCCTCCGTGCGGGATTTTTTCTATACTGATTTTTGGTGGTCTCTGCCATGGAGTCTCCAATAGAGATTCCGACGCGGATGTGAACCCAGTCTTATGGTATATGACAAATAGTGGAGATCTCGTGTCACCGTACTTGAAGTAGTTCGCCACATGTTTAGTTGCTGCTCATCATATGTAACACAATTTAATTTGGTGCTGAGTCCGCCTCAAAATCAGCGTCAAATTCTGCCCTGAATTTGCCTCTCATTGTATTCAATGGGGGGCAGAAACCGAAGCAGGTTGCTGAAAAAGAAGCGTCCTGTTCAAGAAACAGCCTACATAGTGTGGAACATATTTATTAGGTATTTTAGAATTTTATTTTGCCACGTCTGAGAAGGGTGCACCTAAGTGGGAAAGGGGTAAAGCTTAGCTTCTGACATAGATTTCCTTTATAACTCACACCAGGGAACTGACAAATGTTATAATGAATATGTCATGCCTAGGCGTCCCATTAGCATGATGTGGTGAGCGAAGGACAGAATTGGGGTTGTGGTGCACTTTTGGTGCATGAAAGGGCCTTGTGCCACATGTGCACCATAATAGCATCCCTCTATGCCAGAAAACTAGCGTGGAGGAAATGATAAACCTCCCCTATGAATCTGTATACTTTAAGACTGTCTAGTCTGAGTTTCCACTGTCTCAAGTAGGTAGATGTGAGACAGATAAATAGATGGATAATGAGATAGATACAGCTGCATCTCAATAAATTAGAATATCTTTGAAACGTTCATTCATTTCAGTAATTCAATCCATAATCTGCGTCTTCCATGATTGTGTGTCCTACTGAACCAGTCTGAGGGACCATATAAAGGCTTAGGAAACCTTGGCAGGTGACACTGAATTTACAATACTGAACTGAACTTACAATATTCTCATTTTCTTAGATTTGGGTTTTCATTCCCTGTAATCCATAATCAACATTTACAGAAATAAAACACTTGAAATAGAAGACTCTGTGTGTAAAGAATCTAGAAAATATAGGAGGTCACTTTTTTAATTTAATTACTGAAAGAAATAAACGTTTCAAAGATATTCTAATTTATTGAGATGCATCTGTAGATAGGTAGATAGATAGATAGATAGATAGATGATACTGTAGATAGATAGATAGATAGATAGATATATAGATAGATAGATACTGTAGATAGATAGATAGATACTGTAGATAGATAGATAGATAGATAGATATAGACAGATACTGTAGATAGATAGATAGAACCAGTTAACCGGTTTTGGGTTCGACCCTTATGACATTGATGCGCCCCATATGACCACTGAGACCCTATCACAGGCCTCAGCGGTGACTCTAGGGCACATAACATCCCCCAGGAGGCCACAAAAGAATCCAGAGAGAGCACCGACTGCCACAAGGATGCCCAGAAGAGGTGAGGGAAAGTGAGTATAACTGTTTGCTATTTTTTACACCAGGAGGCCCCAGAGTATAATAATTTCACTTCCATTTCTAAATGAACTGGAGGATTGACTCATCCAAGCCAGAACTGAATCGAATCTTCAGACATTCACCCATATCTAATAATGAGATGAATACAAACATAGATAGATAGATAGATAGATAGATATGAGATAGATAGATAGATAGATAGATATGAGATAGATAGATAGATAGATAGATAGATAGATATGAGATAGATAGATAGATAGATAGATAGATATGAGATAGATATGTGATTGATAGATAGATAGATAGATAGATAGATAGATAGATATGAGATAGATATGTGATTGATAGATAGATAGATAGAAAAATGCACTGCAGTAAAGTAATAACCACTAAAACCTAAATTTGGAATACACAACTTAGTCCTGTAATGATTCCCCATAACTTGGTCTGTTTGTTTTACACGACATGACAGAGTATCAGACCCTGGAAAGTATTGCGCTTACTATAACAGAGCCGTAGCTGTTACATTTTGCATCTGTTTCTTCCATTTTCCAGAGAAAATTAATTTCGGTAATTATGTATTCTTGTAAACTCTAATTGGAATTGTGTTTGATTTTGTCAGGATCATTACTCTGCCGTAGCCTTCACCTTCCATGATTCCCTCTCTGGCTTATTTCCCTATCTGCTGACATTATCAGGAGATTGGATTCAGTCATTGTAGCCAAAAATACTTAAGAAGAAAATCGCTCTTTGGTCTAAGGCAAACAAACGCCATCGAAGTGTTTAACAGCTGTCATCTCCATCGCTGCGGCATCTTACTACTACATCAGTAAACATTATGGCCGGGGGTTCATTTATTTTATGCTTTAATGCAAATCAGTACAGGGGCACTTAAATGTTAACCCTTTCTATGTTCTAATATAATGCACATGCCCATAAATAAGCAAAATCTTTACATTGTGACTATTACACTTGTGAACCGAGAGCAAGGCAGGTGGTTTGGACTCCGCAACCAGAAATGAACGCACACGCGGTAGTTCAAGAAAAAAAATATATATTTACTATAAGTTAATAAAGGCTATTTGAAGGTAAAATGACAGGGATAAAGACAAGCAAAATATACAATATAGCATGAACAATTTCAAGGCAAATTCTGCAATGGTTTCTACTTTTACTCTGTCCACTTCTGCAGTATGGACACTGAATGAACAATATACTCAAAACTATCCCTAACTGACCCTGACATCACATTTGGGTGCACCCCCTTTTCCCCAGTGGTCCAGGTGGACCGCTTACAGTCCGTAGAAGCGCGCGGTGGGGCCCAAAGTCGGTCCTTTCTTTTATAGTGAAGCGTCCTCTCCTCACTGTTATCAGGATCTTGGGAGAAATGAAGTCCTCTTTAACAGGGAAACCCAATGAATGCAATGTAATCCAACAGCAGATTCCACTCAGCACACTGACAGTCCTGCCGAATCCATACACTGAGCTGGGTTGTAAGCCGGGGTTTAGCAGGTGCTGTCCAGTACATCAACAGCACTGCGAGTCTCTATCTGTGGTATCCATATACACAGTCACAATGTCAGTCTCACTGATCAGCCACTGAGCACAGTTCCTTTCACGTGGACTCACTAGTCCTGTTGTCTCTTTACACTCTGTTTGTCTCTGGACCAAGATACAGCTTAGCTGTACAGAAAAATCTCCACACCAGTTCAATACAACACTTGCCAAGATGGCTGCTGCTCTCTGTCTCGTCACTTCCTGCTTCTCTGCTCACACTCTGTCTGCAGAACAGGCAGGCTGACATAAAAGGGGGGGGGGGTCTCACTCCAGCATCATGTCACAATTACAATGGCTGCTGTCTTAAAGGAACAGAATCACAGAAATACATTCAACATTAACAGTTTATACAGACAAATAAAGCTTAGGACAACATTGGCTGTCTCTTACATATTCCCCCCCCCACTTTAAGATTGGCAGTCCCTGCCTATGACTGTATATCCAGAGGGTTGTGCTTTTATGCACAGGGTGGTAGTATACCGATGTATGGCAGGCCAAACAAACTCATCCTGCGCATACCGAACAGGGGGAATACCAGCATTTGGCCTAGTGGTCCGTCTGAGGACCGGTGCTATATTATGGGGTGCTGCAGCTATGGGCTGAGAAGGACCAGCGGATTCCGCACCTGAGGGGGCACAGGCCGGAGATACAGTAGTCACAGGTGGAACATCCCCAGGAGCAGGGATCGGCCAACAATCATCCTCCTCGTCTGAGGCCCATTCCGCACCTCCATTCTCTGACTGTGGGAGCTCATTCACATTGGCAGGCCCATCATGATTTGTCCCTTCAGAATGACACAGGCGCAACATATTTCGGTGAAGTACTCGAACACAATCAGTTCCTTCTTTCTGGACCTGGTACACTGGCCCATTCGCATACTTGCGGCCAACAACACGATACGGCAAAGCCTCCCATCGGCTTTCCAATTTCCCTTGGGGTTTCTTGACACGAACTAGCACCAGGTCGCCTGGTTGCAATGGTGCTTCTTGCACTGGGGTCTTATCAGGATGGGGATGTTCTTGCAGGCGCTGCCGCACCAATCGATGGATCGTCTCAAGTCTCTGCCGGTGCGCCCGCACCCAAGAGGTTGGATCCCTCGGAGGGAACCCATCCACATCATCCAACTGTAATTCTCCTATACTTCGCCCAGACCGCCCAAAGAGAAGTGTATAAGGAGAGTACCCCGTTGTAGAATGGACCTGATTGTTATAGACCCACACCATTTCAGACAAGAACTGAGGCCACTGTAACTTCTTGTCTTCCTCCAGAGTCCGCAGCATCTGTAGCAGAGTTCTGTTGAATCTTTCACAGGCCCCATTTCCCTGAGGGTGGTATGGAGTCGTGTGCGACTTCTTTATCCCGTAGATACGTTGAACTTCTTTCATTACGTGTCCCTCAAAGCAGGCACCCTGGTCGGAGTGGATGCGTTTGGGGCACCCATATACTCGAATGAAATCTTGGCACAGAGCACGAGCTGCTGACTCAGCTGTCTGGTCCTTGGTGGCGGTTACCACCGCAAATTTGGTGAAGTGATCCACCATTACGAGGCAATACTGGTGTCCGCTATTGGATGGGCCCACCATTAGATAGTCTATCATGACGATTTCTAAAGGTTCCTGGGTCACGATGGTTTGCAGGGGAGCTCTCTGTTCTATTGCCTTATGGATCTCACAAGTTCGACAGCTGCGGCATACTTCTTCGACCATTTGACGAAGACCAGGGCAGTAAATCAGTCGCTGTAACCAACGAAAGGTCTTCTCATGACTAAAATGTCCATTCTTATTATGAGCCTCAACTGCCAACGAGCGAGCCAGTTCACTAGGCACCACAATTTGGTATCGAATGTCGATCTCAGAAGGTAAATAGACCTTTCGGCATAGCACTCCATTTTTCATCTCCAACTTTTCCCACTGACTCAGAACAGATAATATCTCACGTGTCAGTCGTTCTCTTTCCTCTCTACAGGGCTTCTGGCCTTTCTCAACACACTTGATCATCTGTGCCAGCCCCTCATGGGTCTGTTGTATCTGTGCCCATTCCTGTCGTGAGGGACCAAAGAAAGGAGCCGTTTCAGTCCCCTCCATCTCAAACTGATTAGCGGCGGCCAAGGCCTGTGAAAATCTGCTGAAGTCGGGCACCTCCACATGCTCCAACTCATGATCCACGTCTACTGTGGGGG
Source organism: Leptodactylus fallax (assembly GCA_947044405.1). Classification (NCBI taxonomy): domain Eukaryota; kingdom Metazoa; phylum Chordata; class Amphibia; order Anura; family Leptodactylidae; genus Leptodactylus; species Leptodactylus fallax. The sequence goes on from CAMRHE010000419.1 coordinate 456,816, forward strand.
TCTGGGCGGTTACCCTAGAAAGCCCGTCAGCATTCTGGTTCTCTGTCTTGGACCGATACTTAATGCGGTAATTGAACTTAGTCATTCGGGCTATCCACCTCTGCTCTAACGCCCCGAGCTTGGCATTTTCCAGGTGAGCTAGTGGGTTGTTGTCAGTCAGTACTAAAACTTCAGCACCGGTCAAATATTCAGAGAATTTCTCGGTCATGGCCCATACCAGTGCCAACAGCTCCAACTTAAATGAACTATAATTCTCGGGGTTTCTTTCAGAATCTCTCAAAGACCGGCTGCCGTACGCTATGACCCTCTCCTGGCCATCCTGAAGCTGGGAAAGCACTGCTCCAAGACCATACAGGCTTGCATCCGTATACAGCTGGAACGGCAAGTGGTAATCAGCATATGCCAAGATTGGGGCTGTTGTCAGTGCATCCTTTAATGCCTGGAAGGCTTGTTCCTGTTCAAGTCCCCACTTCACGGACCGGTTCTTTGGACCACCGGATGTGCCTCGTAGGAGAGCATTAAGTGGTGCTGCTACCTTGGCGAAATCCTTAATAAACCGTCGATAGTAACCGGCTACTCCAAGGAACGCCCTCACTTCTCGCAGGGTAGTCGGTATTGGCCAATCTTGAACAGCCGCTATCTTGTCTCTTGATGGTCTCACCCCTTCTCCTGATACGCGGTGACCCAAGTAATCAATTTCAGATTGGAACAACCGACATTTACTGGGTTTCAATTTGAGCCCATGTTCCCGCAATCTTCGAAATACTTGCCCCAACTGGTGGAGATGGTCTTCAAAGGTCGCAGAATACACTATAATGTCATCCAAGTAGATGAGAGTGAACTCAAAGTTGAAGTCACCGAGACATTTCTCCATCAACCGCTGAAACGTTCCGGGTGCATTTGTCAACCCGAAGGGCATCCGGTTAAATTCGTATAGTCCCATGGGCAAGATGAATGCCGTCTTCTCCTTGTCTTTTGTGGCCATCGGCACCTGCCAATACCCACTAGCCAGATCTAGTGAGGAGAAGTACCGGGCTCTCCCCAGCGCTGAGAGGGACTCCTCAATCCGTGGCAAGGGGTAGGAATCTCGTACGGTGCAAGCGTTTAACTTCCGATAGTCTACGCAAAATCGGATGGACCCATCTTTTTTTCTTACTAACACCACAGGAGCTGCCCAGGGACTCTGGCTTTCTTGGATGATCCCACCTTGTAGCATCTTAGCTAACAGTTCTTTTACTTCCTGATACAACTGTGGAGGAATTTGTTGGTAGCGCTCTCTAATTGGAGGGGTGTCTCCTGTGGGAATCTCATGGTAGATCCCTGTGGTACATCCAAAATCTTCAGCATACCGTGAAAAGGCGGCTCGGTTCTCCCACAACAGTTCATCTACCTTCTGCACACATTCCAGAGAACATGAACTTGCATCCATCTTCATCTGTTCTCGAATTGCACGGCCATTCCATTCAGAGGTGGGTTCCTCATCTTCTCCCATGGACACAGTTACGGTCCACTCATCCCTTTCAGTCGGCTTCAGCTGCATTGGAGTTACTTTCCTTACTTCCTCCGGAGTCACATAGATGTTAGCCAGCTGCCTCCCTGGGGTCAGGTCCACACTCTGGTCCTGAGTGTTTACACATCGAAGTGGTACTCTTCCATTGCGAACTATTGCCAAGGAACGGGCCACTAGCGGATCAACACCTCCTTCGGCTGCCTGCAGTGGTTCTACCAACACAGCTATGCCCTCTAGTTTCTGACAGGTGCCTATGGGCATGGACACTATTGTCTCCCGACTGGGTGGCAGTGTAACTTTTGTATGCAAAGGAACTGAAATTCGAGCCAGAGGACGCTGTGCATCTGAACTTCTCTGTAAGCCACATGTCCGGATCAGCCGCTGGAAAGCTGTTTGAGTAGGCCGATGGGTGGTGGTTTCTTTCCAATAACCGTGACCTTTCTTTTCAAAGAGGATCTGATCTAATTCTTTTAACACATTCATCCCCAAAATGACAGGGACCTTTACTTCATGTGACTCCTGTACCACCACAATGCCTTTCCTACCTAGATCTTGGCCACATACCCGGACATTCATCCAGGCCACTCCCACGACTGGAACTGGTAACTGGTTAGCTGCGACCACTCGTACGAATGTATGGGGATCATATTTCACATGTTGCTGGAAGTACCGTTCATAACAGTCTCTACTCAAGGTCGTTACTTGGGAACCCGTGTCAATCATCCCGGTAACCGGAATACCCTCCATTTCCACCTGTATAACAGGACTTGCAGCGATCAGGTCATCATTAGGGCATTCTCCCCACATAGTCTCCTTGTCAGTCTCCCCTACTACACGCCCTACAGCAGCAGGGGACTTCAGTTTAACGGCGGTCTCTCATAAGTTTGTCGCTGCTCTGGACATCTAGCAGCAACGTGGCCCATCCGTCCACACTCCCAGCAGCGTATCCCCCGTCGTTCTGGCCATCTGTTTGGGCCCCTTCGGTAAGCCCCTTCGATTTCTCCTGAGCACTGCATTAACTGATTTGGACCCCTTCGGTAGGTCCTATCCTCATCCCTCCAGCGGGGTGGTGGGTGATTCTGATTTTCTGGGTATGGACGGCTCACCCTTTCACCTCCAGTTTTCTGGAAGTCTGCAATTTTCATAGAATGTTCATCACAACGGGTGTGCAAGTGTTCCATTTGCTCTTGCAGTTTCTGCATTACTGTGAGAATTTCTTTAACCGTCCCTTTTTCTACTGTCTCTGAGCCAGAACTAGCCCCCTGTGACAAAGTAACTCCAACTGCGGTCTGGGGCTTCGGGAACATACTATTGGCACGGGAGATGGCCTCTACCTGTACATCATGGAATTTAGCATCAGTCTCTCGTCGTATAAAATCCTGCATAGTCACAGTTAAACTGCCGTCACGTATCCCCAGGACAAACTGGTCACGGAGAGTCCGATCAGGGTTACAGAAGGCTGGCGAGCCCCCTCTTTCCTTCACTTGAATATCTCGGAGCAGTTCTTGTAGGGCATTTGCATATTGGGGAAGGCTTTCATTCTCCTGTTGTACCCTCTGGAAGAACCGAGCCTGCAGAGACCCCAGCAATGCAGTTTCTCCATAAATGGTTTCTAGAATCTGGACTACTTGCTCAAATGTCTGCCTTTGTTCAAATGGCCTCAGTATCACCGTGGTCTTAGCATCACCTTGTAATGTCAATATTGCTAGCTCTACTAGTACTTCTGGTGCGGTCTGGTACATTCGCTGTATCATTCGTATCTGTTCCACCCACATACTCACTGACATATTATTGCCATCAAATTTAGCTAACTGACTCATTATAGCCCCTGCTGGCATTCTTCCTCCAGCACCATTCTCCCGAACGGGTGCGTCACCGTCCATTCTGGTAAGCGGATCCTGCCGACTACGCCAATTTGTGAACCGAGAGCAAGGCAGGTGGTTTGGACTCCGCAACCAGAAATGAACGCACACGCGGTAGTTCAAGAAAAAAAATATATATTTACTATAAGTTAATAAAGGCTATTTGAAGGTAAAATGACAGGGATAAAGACAAGCAAAATATACAATATAGCATGAACAATTTCAAGGCAAATTCTGCAATGGTTTCTACTTTTACTCTGTCCACTTCTGCAGTATGGACACTGAATGAACAATATACTCAAAACTATCCCTAACTGACCCTGACATCACATTTGGGTGCACCCCCTTTTCCCCAGTGGTCCAGGTGGACCGCTTACAGTCCGTAGAAGCGCGCGGTGGGGCCCAAAGTTGGTCCTTTCTTTTATAGTGAAGCGTCCTCTCCTCACTGTTATCAGGATCTTGGGAGAAATGAAGTTCTCTTTAACAGGGAAACCCAATGAATGCAATGTAATCCAACAGCAGATTCCACTCAGCACACTGACAGTCCTGCCGAATCCATACACTGAGCTGGGTTGTAAGCCGGGGTTTAGCAGGTGCTGTCCAGTACATCAACAGCACTGCGAGTCTCTATCTGTGGTATCCATATACACAGTCACAATGTCAGTCTCACTGATCAGCCACTGAGCACAGTTCCTTTCACGTGGACTCACTAGTCCTGTTGTCTCTTTACACTCTGTTTGTCTCTGGACCAAGATACAGCTTAGCTGTACAGAAAAATCTCCACACCAGTTCAATACAACACTTGCCAAGATGGCTGCTGCTCTCTGTCTCGTCACTTCCTGCTTCTCTGCTCACACTCTGTCTGCAGAACAGGCAGGCTGACATAAAAGGGGGGGGGGTCTCACTCCAGCATCATGTCACAATTACAATGGCTGCTGTCTTAAAGGAACAGAATCACAGAAATACATTCAACATTAACAGTTTATACAGACAAATAAAGCTTAGGACAACATTGGCTGTCTCTTACACACTTATCATAGGTGCTCCTTATCTCCTTATCATAGGCACTCCTTATCTCTTTATCATAGGCGCTCCTTATCATAGGTGTTCCTTATCTCCTTATCATAGGCGCTCCTTATCTCCTTATCACAGACGCTACTTATCATCGTCGCTCCTTATCTCACTTATAACAGACACACCTTATCTCCTTATCATAGGCGCTCCTTATCTCCTTATCACAGACGCTACTTATCTCCTTATAACAGGCGCTCCTTATCACCTTATCACAGGCGCTCCTTATCACAGACTCTCCTTATCATCGGTGCTCCTTATCACAGACTCTCCTTATCATAGGTGCTCCTTATCTCCTTATCACAGACGTTACTTATCTCCTTATCACAGGCGCTCCTTATCACAGACTCTCCTTATCATCGGTGCTCCTTATCACAGACTCTCCTTATCATAGGTGCTCCTTATCTCCTTATCACAGACGTTACTTATCTCCTTATAACAGGCGCTCCTTATCACCTTATCACAGGCACTCCTTATCACAGACTCTCCTTATCATAGGTGCTCCTTATCTCCTTATCACAGACGTTACTTATCTCCTTATAACAGGCGCTCCTTATCACCTTATCACAGGCGCTCCTTATCACAGACTCTCCTTATCATCGGTGCTCCTTATCTCCTTATCACAGACACGCCTTATCTCCTTATCACAGGCGCTCCTTATCACAGACTCTCCTTATCATCGGCGCTCCTTATCTCCTTATCACAGACACGCCTTATCACCTTATCATAGGCGCTCCTTATCATAGGCACTCCTTATCTCCTTATCATAGGTGCTCCTTTTCTCTCCCTGCAGATGTCGGCTGTCACTGATCACTTTTGCAGGTGGTTCCTTTTTAGCACCATAATATTCTGCTTTCAGTGAAAAGTGGCTAAAGTGTGTACTGTGTTATACAGTGGTGAACTATTGGATGCAGATCCTCATAATACAAACCCCAAATGCTACAAATCCTCATAATACACCTATTAACACCTCATCTGCTGAGGAACTTTATAGTACATCCTTGAGTTGCTGCAGAACATCATAATAACACCTCATCTGCTGCAGAACATCATAACACACCTCAGCTGCTGCAAAACATTATAATACACACCTCAGCTGCTGCAGAACATCATTATACACACCTCAGCTGCTGCAGAACATCATAATACACACCTCAGCTGCTGCAGAACATCATAATACACACCTCAGCTGCTGCAGAACATTATAATACACACCTCAGCTGCTGCAGAACCTCATAATACACACCTCAGCTGCTGCAGAGCCTCATAATACACACCTCAGCTGCTGCAGAACCTCATAATACACACCTCAGCTGCTGCAGAGCCTCATAGTACATACATCAGCGGCTGCAGAACATCATAATACACACCTCAGCTGCTGCAGAACATCATAATACACACCTCAGCTGCTGCAGAACATCATAATACACACCTCAGCTGCTGCAGAACATCATAATACAAACCTCAGCTGCTGCGGAACTTCATAATACACACCTCAGCTGCTGCAGAACATCATAATACACACCTCAGCTGCTGCAGAGCCTCATAATATACACCTCAGCTGCTGCAGAACATCATAATACACACCTCAGCTGCTGCAGAGCCTCATAATACACACCTCAGCTGCTGCAGAACATCATAATACACACCTCAGCCGCTGCAGAACATCATAATACACACCTCAGCCGCTGCAGAACATCATAATACACACCTCAGCTGCTTCAGAACATCATAAACTATAACGCAGATATATATATATATATATATATATATATATATATAGGTAGTTAGACAGATAGTGACAGGATCAGATTTTTTTACTGACACGTGTTCCTTAATGTCAGTCAATAGTCACCAGTTTTGACATGTGACATTTACATGTAAACTAATTGAAATGTAATATGTCTAATAATACTTGCAAATGTGACCTTCACTTGTATATGAGATGGTTGCTGATGTTTAGCAAAATGTCAGAAATAGCTTAAAGACAGATGTTTCATTATGTGTAATGACACTGCGAAATACAATATTTGCTCTAACTGTGTTATATAGAGAGGCCGTTCATTTACAATGCTGACAGATATAAATAGTAGAGCTGCGAAGCCTCACACATGACCTGAAACTAACGCTTTTATGGTGCCGCAGACAACAAAAAATACCGAAAAGCCATTGAATGCGTTACCATTGTGTGTCAACAGAGTAACACAAGCTACACATTGCCACAGTTCTATTCATTGTATCTATCTATTGTATCAATCTATGTATCTACCTACAGATATACTGCACATGTGATGACTATGTATCAGTTATAAGGTATATGGTGATTTAGGTCGGGGCCCCACATGGCACAAAGACTGCTGCAAAAGATGCAGCGATTTACGGTACTTAGAGAATCCCATCCACACATTGCAGAAAAATACGTGCAGCGGAAATGCTGCGATTTCCAAACCCATCGTGATTTTGGAAATAGCATCATGTCAAATATACCTACGGAAACACCGGCGGTTTCCCTATAGGTATAATGGAAGCAGAAAGTCTGCAGAGGAAACCTCTGTGGACTTTCTTTGAAAAGCGCTGTTTCCGCCGCAGATAAATATCTGATGTAGTCGCACTTGACTTTGCTTGAGAAAGGCTCTTGGGTATGGAGCTGAAAACGCTGCATTTTACACTACCTGCAAGTGGATGGGATTCTGGTTAATCCCATCCACACATAGCAGAAAAAAAAATCTGCAGCAGAAAAGCAGCAATTTTAAAAAAATTCTTATGTTTTTGAAAATCGCAGCATGTCAATTATACCTATGGAAACACTGAAACGCTGGCGTTTTCCATATAGGTATAATAGGGGCAGAAACTAATGTGAATTGCAAAGAAAAACGCTGCAGAAAAAAAAATTTGATGTGATCGTATGTGTTTTTCTGCAGCGTTTTTTTTTCAGCAATATGCTACGTGGGGCCTTAGCCTAAGTGAGGTTTTTATTCACTTTTTTGGAGTGCTGCCTCTTTCTTGTATTATCTATCTGTCTGTCTGTCTATTAAACAGAAAACATCAGGCAGCACTCCAGAGATAAAGTAAAAAATCAAGGGTGGTTTATTGCCCCATACAGCTGGGGCAATGGTTTCTCTATCTATTTATCTATCTATCTATCTATCTATCTATCTATCTATCTATCTATCTATCTATCTATCTACAGTATCTATCTATCTATCTATCTATCTATCTATCTATCTACAGTATCTATCTACAGTATCTATCTATCTATCTCTCTATCTACAGTATCTGTCTATCTATCTATCTATCTACAGTATCTATCTATCTATCTATCTATCTATCTATCAACAGTATCTATCTATCTATCTATCTATCTATCTATAGTATCTATCTATCTATCTATCTATCTATCTATCTATCTATCTATATATCTACAGTATCTATCTATCTATCTATCTATCTATCTATCTATAGTATCTATCTATCTATCTATCTATCTATCTATAGTATCTATCTATCTACATTATCTGTCTTTCTAAAGTATATATCTACAGTATCTATCTATTTATCAACAGTATCTATCTATCTATAGTATCTATCGATCTATCTACAGTATCTATCTATCTATCTATCTATCTATCTATCTATCTATCTACAGTATCTATCTATCTATCTATCTATCTATCTATCTACAGTATCTATCTATCTATAGTATCTATCTATCTATCTATCTATCTATCTATCTACATTATCTGTCTATCTAAAGTATATATCTACAGTATCTATCTATCTATCTACAGTATCTATCTATCTATAGTATCTATCTATCTATCTATCTACAGTATCTGTCTTTCTAAAGTATATATCTACGGTATCTATCTATCTATCTACAGTATCTATCTATCTATCTACATTATCTGTCTTTTTAAAGTATATATCTATGGTATCTACCTATCTATCTATCAACAGTATCTAACTATCTATAGTATCTATCTACAATATCTATTTATCTATCTATCTATAGTATCTATCTATCTATCTATCTATCTATCTATCTATCTATCTATCTATTTCTCTGTCTTTCTTTAAAATCCCTTGCGCTTCATCAGTAACCCACAGAAATAAAATACTAAAATCCATACATTCAACCTTGAGAACAGTAATGCATCGATTTCACAGAAGATCAGCATCTTGAAGATTCCTGCCTTTGCCTTTGTATAGCCTGGAACATCCCTGGTGTGAAATTTATGTGTGACAATATGGTGCAATACCTGATTGTATTGTCTGTGCTTGGTATTCATAGGCAGTTACATTCCAGGACAGGAACATTTCTATGGTATATTGTCTCACTAAAGTGGAAACATTCAGCTAATATGGGGCCATATTTAGCAAACTTTAAAACTACTTTAAACTTTATATACCATATGTTGTATAGCATTTCAGATTTAGACCTGCTTTGAGAACCATAAAAGAGATTTCTCTATAGGATGTTGTATAATTTATTATAGAGAGAGGTAAGAGAACGCTACAAACAGTATTTTGTTACATAAGAAGTAACTTATTTATCTGTATTCTCTAAGCAAGTGGATTCTACGACATATGATATATGTAGTCTAATATCTTCATGGAGCATGACCAACATAAGGGGTATATAGTGTAGGCAGCGGACTAGGGTAACTAGGGTATGCACTATTAATTAGAATGTGGCAATGTAGGCAGAAGAATAGGACCCCAGGCAATATGTATTATAAGTAAGAATAAGGCAATGTAGGCAACAGAATAGGACACCAAGCAATATGTATTATAAGTAAGAATAAGGAAATGTAGGCAGAAGCCCAAGGCACCTGGGAGTATACATTAGTAAAAAAAAAATTGGACTTTTTATGCTTTCAGACATTTATAACTTCACTTTGTTTCAACAGAAAGATTACAGAGGGGCAACAATGAAAGGTAAGTATTTCACCCTGCACATGATGGGGTCAGTTTATGGTGGAAAAACCTCCTAATTTACGCAAGTTATCAGCCATCACCACATCCTGTGGCACTGAGCTCCATAGTCTTACCGCTCTTACCGTAAAAAAGCCCCATCTATGACTATGATGAAACCTTTTCTCCCCTTAATGTAGCTGATTCTTGGGCTCATAGTAAACATAGTTTAGTTGTAGTTAAGGCTAGGTTCACACCTGCACCCAGTTTCCGTTCAGAACAAGCAGGACTTTTCTCTCCGCATTTTATCGTCTTTTTCGGGCGGAAACCGGCGGACCTCATTATAGTCTATAACGACTGTAGGTACGATTGTAGGTTCAAGACCCCTAGGGTGGGCTATTAAAATTGTAAAAAAAAAAAAAAGATTTCAAAAAAGTTTTTCAAAATATAAAAAAACAATAAAAAACGAAAAGTTCAAAAAGTTCTCCCCCCTTTACTTAGATTTAAAGTAAAGATAAATAAGCAAAAACAAACATAAACAAATTCTACATCACCGGATCCAAAACCACCCATTCTACAAACCTATAAAAATATTTTTCCCATACGGCGAACGCCGCAGCAGGAAAAAAAAAAATCAAAAGATCGAAACCGCCATTTTTTTTGAATAATTTGAATAAAAAGCGATAAAAACATCAGACATTCCCCAAAATGGTAAAACTAAAAAGTACATCTGGCCACGCAAAGAAGGACATCTTATGCATCCCTGTACATGGAACTATAAAAAGTTATCGGTGTCAGAATATAGTGACTCTAAAATTTTTTTTTTTTTTGCAAAGTTTTGGAATTTTTTAAGGGGTTAAAAAGTAAATAAAACTAGGTAAATTTGGTATCCCCAGAATTGTACCGACCCACAGAATACAGATGACGTTATTTTGGCTGCACATTGTACACCGTAAAAATAAAGCCCGTAAGAAATTTGCATTCTGAATTTTTTTACATCCTCCCAGTACATCGTACAGAATATTAAATGATACCATTACGAAGAACAATGTGTCCCACAAACATTAAGCCCTCATATGGCTCTGTATACCGAAAAATAACAAAGTTAAGGAGTTTGGAAGCCATGGAGTCATAAACAAAAATTAAAAATCAAAAAATGTCTGCAGTGGGAAGGGAATAAAGTATGAAAAAATTTTAGGAATTCTAACGACAAAGTTCAGAAAGGTTAATGTGTTTGGTAATAGTTGCCACAAAGATGGAGGTTAGAGCCATTATTTAATTACATCATAATGCAGTTCATAAGAAAAAAAGCGCCATGTTCCAGTAATACACATTAGGTATCCAGTCCACTCCTGAATTTGTACAATTTATCACCCATTACAACATCCTATGGCAATGAGTTCCATGTTTGAACCCAGGAGCAAACCACCGACTCCGACTCCTCTATTTTTCCAGCCCAACTCCTGCTCCACCTCCTTCATAAATGGCCACCAGCAATGGTCAGACAGAAGCAGTACAACGCCTCAAATTCATTAGAAAGCTAATTCTTGAATTTGTATGAAAGTAAAAATGTAACAAACTAAACATCTTAGGCTGGGTTCACACTAGCGCTCGGACTCTGTTCTGAGATTCCGTCCTCCATTCCGCTTGAAAAATGCGGAGAAAAACGTCCTGCAAGCAAGACTTTTCTCTCCGCATTTTTTGGGCAGAAACCCCCCAAAAATGCTTTTAAAGCAAATTGGGTTTCTGTTTTCCAGATTCTCCAACCCAAACGCTAGTGTGAACCTAGCGTAATAATTATACATTATTAAAAATTGTATAAAATAATTAAAAATAATTAATATTTTTGTTTTGAAGCCGGAGTCAGTAACTTTTTCCAGTTTCACCCAAAAATTTGTCATGATTCCGACCCCACAGCCCTGGTTGAACTGCTCTTACTGTAGGACAATGATGAAACCTTGTTTCCTCTCGAGCATTCTTTGGCTAATAGTACACCTAGTTTAGTTGTAGTTAAGACTTTTTCTTCATCCGCCTCCATTTTCTTTGGACTTTAAAGTATGAAAAAAATTTAGGACTTCTAACGACAAAGTTCAGAAAGGTTAATGTGTTTGGTAATAGTTGCCGCAAAGATGGAGGTTAGAGCCATTATTGAATTACATTATACTGCAGGTCATAAGAAAAAAAGCGCCATGTTCCATTAATACACATTAATGCCGTAGTCAGCATAAGCTTATTCATGTTCTGAGGAAGACAAAAATGCAATTAACCCCGGTTCACGAGACTGTATCTTCCGCCATCCAGTGCCATGGGCAGAGCCGCTTTATAGAGCAATTAGAAGATTAGTTTATGTTTGTTTATTAGAATCTAATCAGCTGAACTGTTTAATAAAAGCTCGGAAATTATCCGAGGACGGCTTTTACGTCTTCACATTTCCCCGTTCCTCCAGGTGCTCGGCTGTGCGCACTCGATTCCGTCGAATATAAATATTTTTCTTTTTCCGCAGCAAATGAAAAGTTTAAGAGGAACGCCGCACGACGGCGGAAAATTATTCTTATTGTTTGTTTGCTCTTTAGCTCCACGGGATAAAGGCGCCGAGGAAATTGTTGACAGGGAAGAATAATACGGGGAAGTAAAATATTTGATTTATAAGTCATTTCGCTGCTAAAATTTGAGGCATCTGTCAGTAAGTCATTTTAAGTATGGAAATGTCATTCCTAGTCAATTATCTATGTTTCCTTTGATTTTAATGTCTCATTTGCCTAGTTTTCAAGCTGCTGTTATGCTGATGAATGGCGATTTCACTTATGCTGTAAGAATACAATTTCACTTTCTTGACAATAATGTCAAGCATCTATCAAAAAAATAGCAATGATTGAAGAAGTTTACAGATATAGATCAAATCTGCTGCTCGCGCGGGTGATTTTTGGAAACGTGACTGCGTTCTTTTATTTTTTTTATGGGTTGGTTACATTAAAGGAGGTGCTTTGTAATCTACAGTATTGGCATATGACGTGCAAGTAAACCAGAGGGTGGGATGAATAAGGAAGGAACATACAGTACTAGTGGGTGCTTAATTGGGGGAAGGGTGTAAGGGAATTTGCTAGTTGTGCAATTTCCTAGTGCTGCTGCTGAAACAAGGGAAGAAGGGAAAGACAGAGATGGTGAGCCCTAGGCTGGACTCCCCTGTCCCTGCCTACTTGCCTGAACTGCCCTAGATGTCAGATGACAACTGGGCGGCAATCCTTTCTCTGAATAAGTGTCATACAGAACAGGACAAGACAAACATCACGGAAGCACAGTCAGCAAGCCAAGGACAAACCAAATAAACAAACAGTACCAAATCGAAATCCGAGAGAATAGTCAAAGGGTAAACCAGTGGTCAGGAATATGAATACAGGTAACAAACAGCAAGAGAAGCGCTTAGCAAGGGACAAGTCTCAATAGCCAGTCAACATGTGTGAAACAGATGACCTGTTTATAGGAAGTCCAGAATCTGTCCCAGACTTGATTTGTAGACAGGCTGTCAATCACACAGGCAAGGCTAAGATTAACTATTTGAGGAGCGGAGGGAAACAAAGGTGCAGGAGATGGGTGTGGTAGAAAATCAATTACAGAGAAGAGGTAATAGAGCAGTGTTCAGACAGAGCAACAAGAACCCTAAGCAAGGAATCAAACTGAACACACCTCCTGCACCGCTATGTGCGAGCGGAGGGCGGCGCAAAGACCCAAACAGGCAGAGACGTTACAAAGGGTTCTAGTATCTAAAACCCATCCTTCAGTCTACCACCGGCGTGCACCACATCAGGAGAAAATGGTAAGTTTTAGTGCATATGAATTTATTATTCATATTGGCGGGAACTTTAGAAATCTCCATGCATTTAGCTCGCTCTATCATGCTACTTATGGCCATGTAAAGGGACATAGGGGATTTGGAACTCTAAATAAAAAATAAAAAAAAAAATGGAGTGACTCGCCCTATATAAAGAATTGTGGTCCTACTTAGATAACTTTATAAATTGTAGGTTGACCAAGACCACCACCAATGGCAAATACATAATAAGAATAGTTATGCTACCTTAGAGCAGCATGTTAATCTGTAAAACACCCTAGAAACATGAGATATCAATCTATAACCATCCTAGAGCACCATGTATAATATACATAAATATTAACCCCTTCATTACATTTAACTACCAGAGATATTAGGTATTAATGATTAGAACACCCAGCCTATGACAGGGATACCAATAGCCCCTACGCCACTCTAGTATGACTTGACTGTATATTTAGGGTAATTTTTTTCTGTCATTGTTGTCGGCACGAGTGCTGTTGATAGCCCCACCTGGTACTAGATTCATTTAATAAAGGGGTATCACTACTTTAAGCTAGAGATGGGTGAACTTTGATAGATTAATTTCATGAATATTCACTAGGTTCATCCACCAGTTTGGTTTCAGCCCAAAGAGGAAGTGCCGTTATTATTTTATGGGATTTGTTTTGACCCCAGAATATAATAAATAATAAATAATCTTCAGTGTCCACCCCACTCAATGCTCCTGACGTCACCCAGGAGGCCAGAATTGGACTGAAGACTCCAATGAAGGAGTGCTTGGACCTCCACTTGTTGTTATTTGGGGTCTAAATAAACCCTAGAGTATAATGAGTCATAGGCGATGCATCCTAAAAAGTTTTTGGGAAAATTCATATGGACCTGTTCACTCATCTCTACTTTGTACATTTATGGCATATACATAAAATGAGCCTTAAAAGTCTGATAGATGCAGGTTATACCTCTGGGATCCTTATCTTTAGAACAATGGTCTCCCAACTCCCCAAGCATCCTGGTTTGGTGACTTCTGGTAGTTAAATACAAGTAAAAAATGTCAAGGAAACACCCATTGTAGGTACCAATGGTAGGTTCCATTCCAAGAGGTTTTGCTGGAATATGAAACAGTATAGGATAGACACCCCATGTACAGGATGTATCCTATGTACCTTACCTGCCCTCCTGACTGGACATGGACACATATGAGATATCACTTCATGATTCAATATCACAAAACAATATTGCCTTGAAAAGCTAACCATCTTGTGCAACCCATATCTAGCCATGTCTGGCCAAGAAGAGTGGTAAGAAATTGTGAACAGAACCTATTGTGATATGGCTGTTGATTAGTGCTTTAGATCATGCTGCGGAAAAGGAGACATGGGCACATATGGGATATCACTTTGTGATTCAATATTACAAGACAATATTGTCTTGAAAAGCTATTCATCTTGTTTAGCCAAGACAGGTAAGGAACTGTGAACAGAACTTATGTTACGTGGCTGTTGATTGGTGCTTTAGATCATATTGCAGAAAGAATAGTTCCCATGTATATTATATGCAGTGAGATTTTTTTTGTGTGTGTGTTTAGAAACCCTTATGTAAAACTATCCTAAAATGAATTCACTTCTGACAGCTTCCTCTAGCGATGTCTCTGCACCAACAGAAATCATAAAAGCTACACATCAGTCATTTTTCCAGCACAGTGAAGGATGATGAATGATATTATTCCTTACAGTATTGCGGGAAGTTAAGTATTGACAGGTGGGTTTATGCGGATTGATAAGTCGATATTTTGAAGAGATACAGAATGATTCATACAAAAAGGAATTGGTGTGTTCTGTCAAGCAAAGCTCTACATGTTCCCTTGTTTTCCCTGAGTAAGGGATTCTCACACCAGTTGCTCAGAAGAACAGATCTCCGCTGTTTGCTTGCAGATGAAAAGATTTCAATCATCTACTGCACAGGAAATACATAACTACTAGAAAAGAAATCTCAGGTCTGAAGTTATGTTTTGTTGAGGAAAAAAATATTTTAAGTGGCTAAGAGTTTTTTGAATTTTAAGGGAAATCTGTCATGATGACAAACATTTCATAGTAGTAGTTCTAAACCTGTGATACCCCACCTATAACCCCATAACTAGATTGTACCCCTGTGGAAATGCCATTAATGTCTGGGGTGGAAATACCCTTTTAAGACATCATAGGCACTACTGGATTTTGTCTTAACAAAAGTTAGTGTTAGAAAGTGGAGCACATGTACCTAGTAGAGATTGGCGAACCTCTCAAGATTTGTTTTGTTTTGGGTTTGAGTGGCTCGGGTCCAAGATTAATTTTGGGTCGAGCAAGTTCGGTACAAACCACAACTTAAATTGGCTTAAAACATAGTATAGAACACTGTCAGGGCTCCTAGGAACATATCTATAAAACATAGTGTACAACACTGTCAGGTCTCCTAGGAACATATCTATAAAACATAGTGTAGAACACTATCAGGGCTCCTAGGAACCTATCTATAAAACATAGTGTAGAACACTGTCAGGGCTCCTAGGAACCTATCTATAAAACATAGTGTATAACACTGTCAGGGCTCCAAGGAATCCATCTATAAAACCTACCGTAGTGTAGAACACTGTCAGGGCTCCTAGGAACCTATATAAAACATAGTGTATAGTACTGTCAGGGCTCCTAGGAACCTATCTATAAAACATAGTGTATAACACAGTCAGGGTTCCTAGGAACCTATTTATAAAACATAGTGTAGAACACTGTCAGGGTTTCTAGGAACCTATCTATAAAACATAGTGTATACTACTGTCAGGGCTCCTAGGAACCTATATAAAACATAGTGTATAACACCATCAGGGTTCCTAGGAACCTATCTATAAAACATAGTGTAGAACACTGTCAGGGCTCCTAGTAACCTATGTATAAAACATAGTGTATACTACTGTCAGGGCTCCTAGGAACATATCTATAAAACATAGTGTATAACACTGTCAGGGCTCCTAGGAACCTATCTATAAAACATAGTGTAGAGCACTGTCAGGGCTCCTAGGAACCTATCTATAAAACATAGTGTAGAACACTGTCAGGGCTCCTAGGAACCTATCTATAAAACATAGTGTAGAACACTGTCAGGGCTCCTAGGACCCTATCTATAAAACATAGTGTAGAACACTGTCAGGGCTCCTAGGACCCTATCTATAAAACATAGTGTAGAACACTGTCAGGGCTCCTAGGAACCTATCTATAAAACAGTGTAGAACACTGCCAGGGCTCCTAGGAACCTATCTATAAAACATAGTGTAGAACACTGTCAGGGCTCCTAGGAACCTATATAAAACATAGTGTAGAACACTCTCACTATCTTTCCAATTTCCAGCTCTAAGGCAAACACAGCTGAAGTTGCCATGTATGTCTACGGAAAAATGGCTGGTAAATAGTAAATACAAACTCAGAGTTTAACCATACAGTGTGCTGACACTTGCTTTTACTTATTTTAACATTTAAAATGCTCCAAACATTACCCTTCTTTGGGGGAAAAAGTGCTTGCCTGTGGTTTTTAAGACACATATGGCAGTTATATTGATTTCATAGAAACATTAGCTCATTTTGATACCTGTAAGTGCTACATGTAGTAGTGGGCAGGCTAGCTAGGGAGACAGGGAGGGGATGTGAGGGAGTGAGAGAGGGAGGGGGAGGGAGGGAGTAAGAGGGAGATCTCAGTGATAGAGCAATGCATCATGGTAGTTTTAGGATAAACCATGTAAACAAATGCAGAAGATGCCAGGAGCTCCCAGAGAAACCCAGAAATCACTCCAAACACTGCTAAAGGTATATGGGTGCACTTATTAACCCATTAATAGCACTAACAGACCTTTTTTAAAAAAAATTGTTTTTGCCCGGAAAACCCCTTTAAGAAATAGATATTTTTTTCAGATTAACGCAGGCTGTGAGACTATTTATTGTGTGAGCAACAAAAAGGCGATTAAGAAAATAATTTTCACCAGCAAGACTGAATTTGTCTCCCCTACTCTTATCTATGATTTTTATCACTAATCTGGCTGCAAATGATTAAATCCAATTAAACTGTGTTCTAATTCTTCTACTTCTAGTTGTATTGCAAGCTGTGTAGCACTCAGTGCTTTGCACTATATAAGTTACTTTAAGCATGAACACAAGGCATATCAGTAATGGTGGAAGTAGGGGATGGATGTGTTATTCATCTCCTTGTCTAGTGCATTCATTTGGTTTTATTAAACGGAACAATTTGGAATATTTGGGTCAAACCCGGCTCATGACAAATCAGTTTGCCCATCTCTAGTGCCTAGTACTGCAATATATATAATTCAGTAACTATTACCTTATTTAGTTATTGCTGATCATGGGAACCTCACTTTACTCTGTTAAGAATAGCATGCCTCTCTATGTTTTACAAAATTCATGATCTCACTTCCTGTATGATGGACTGCTCCCCATAACATCTCCACAGGGACACAAACTCCTATCATAGTTAGCTGATTATTAGACAGGCTCCTATCACACAGTTAAATGGAGGAGATGACAGTTCAGTCTCCGTAAAAGTATACTTATGGCAGAGACAGCTTCAGCTTTGTGTGAGCCTTGGGTGACAGAGCCTCAGTAAGCCCCTTTGTGGCACAATTTTAAAATTGCCTCTCCAAAAACTACCAGAAATTGGGTGTTTTTTACTGTGGCAGACATGCTGGAATCACTGTAGGTCCTACACAGTTTTAATCGTTGCAATCATTGACATGTTGTGGGTCTAAAATTGCTGTGATTTTAGTTTGAGATTTGGAGAAATTTGATCCACAGTCCTGGTACTGTAGGCGGTTCCCCTTTTGTGCCCCTGCACAGCATAATTCCTTTGTGATCGCTCTCAAAAATATAATGCCCCCCACACAGTATAATACCCCCTTATATTCCTTATATAACCACACAGTTTAATGACATTTTTATTCTATATCACATAGTATAATACCCCCTTGTTCACCCACACAGTATAATGCCCCCTTATACTCCAACATAGTGTAATATTCCCTTATACCCCCACATAGTATAATGCTTGTCTATGCCCTACCCCATATGATCCCCCTACATAATATAATGTCCCTTTAAGACACCATATAATGCCCTCACATAGTAAAATGCTCACTTCCATCTCTACTGATAAAAGCATTCATTGTAGACTTAGCGAGCCCACCTAGGTGCCATGGGCCCCTGCATTTGCCAAGGTTTACCAGGTGCTGGTGCCAGCCATGACTTATGGTCTGATTTTTTTTTTTAAGAGAATATATAGAGAAAGATAATTACATTGGTACTGTCTCTAGCTGCCCATGTGATACTGTGCTTTGGCATTATGGGATTGATAAATGAGAACAGAAAAATAGAAATGTAAAAAACAATATTCTAAAACCAAGAGGAAAAGCTGAACTGCATGGATATGAGTAGCATAAAGCATACAAGATGATCAGGGGTTCAGGGCTGAAAAATTTATGCGGGACTGTTCCTTTAAATAATAAATTTCATTAACAAATCCAGCCCTGATACATCTGTGGTGGTTGCTGTATATGACTATTAATACAAGTAGAATTGTTTTGTACTGAAGTCAGCTGAATGAGCCAGGGTCTGTAGAACAATAGATATTACACTAATGCATGCGGCTAGCATTAGCATTAATCCACCATTCAATTTCATTTGCATTGGTTGAGCTGAGTTAAGACCACAGCATTATTAAGGCAGGAGAAGGAGAATAATCACTAGGAATATTGCATAATGGACGTCCCTGTTCGTTTCCTTTATAGGATAATTCTTTAAAAATTCCATGTTCTATTATACAGTCAGAAAACATCCTATATAGTACAAGTACTAGATGCTCTGCACATGTAAAAAGTACACACGTCCAATAGGAAGTACAAGAAAAGATTATAGTACAGAGATACATGTAGGGAAAAGAACTCATCTTGGGGCTATAGTACAGTTCTAGCATCTCCAGGCAATGCACGGACCTATTGTACTTGGAGGTCTCACAAACCATCTGGGCGTTATGTTGTCCAGAAAATATATGCACCTCCATGTAAATAGATGTATCCAACCTTTACTTAAAATTTATTAAAGCCCCACTCTGGCCAAATATCGTTCACTTTAAATAGCCTTTAGTCACCCATCTGGTCATGTGATCTGGAGACTGATCTGTTGACTGACCAGCCGGAATCGTCAGGTCAGCCGCTGCTCACGTGACCAGCTCTGTGACCTTCAGACTTTATGCACTCCAGTTTTTCATGATACAAATTCCATACATGACTCACAAGAGGCTGCAATTCATATCCCAACCAGTGGGTGGTCACATATAAACACATATAGAATAAACAACTCCCAACAGAGTATCATGATTTGCAAAACAATGTATTTTTTCAAAGCTGGTTATCTTCCGCTATTCATCATAGGATATGTCCAGTGTTCAGGAAAATATAGATGGGCGCATCTATAGCTGGCATTTGTGTGGACTAATGTCTTGCCATGATGTACGTATTGTGTAACCTTTCCAGTCCCAGTTGCAGCCCTGATATTTTGTCCATAACTCGGCATCAATCACAGTCAAAACATCACCGGAGATTGGAAGCTACCACCATGGTCATAGTGGTCACCACCACCCATTAGGTAGGTAGTACTACAGTACTGTTAAGTAGTAAATTTGTGGCTGAACCTGCCATTGTAAAGGGTGTAAAAGCAAGGGATACTAGTCAGCGGCGTCTTCAATATAAACCAAGTCCACTTGTAAAATTCTTTAACTATTTCCGCTGAATTAAAGGAGACATTACATTTTTCTGTTGACCTGGCAATCCAACAATCCCAGTAAATGTCATCTACTTCAGACAATATATCACAACATGTTTTCCTGTCTACTATCTTGTTTGTTGTTGTATCTGGCTCTGTTCACACTTGTGTTATGTCTTTTGCTTGTAATCGAAACCAACCAACCCCACCGGCATGTAATGGGGTCAGTCTAGGTTTCTGTTGTTTTGATGGGAGCAATTTTGCTTATGGAAACCTCAACAGAAAGATGGGAATAGAAGCTTATGTTATCCATTTATGACAACTTTTCAAATTGCATATTGTACTCCTGTAAGCTGATTATGGGTGTCATCCAGCTTGGGGTGTCTGGTTTAGAAAGTACTAGAGAATAATCAACCATTAAAGGGGTTTCCTCATGAAGATTTTTTAAAAAATTTTTAGATTTTTTTTTTAGAATTTTTTAGTGGTGACAGTTTTTTGTCTTGATCAGTTGCCACTGGATTAGACAATGACTGCTGGAACTTCTTTGATCTAGCACTTGTCAGACACCCAGCCATGAATTCCTTATTGTGGACAGGTTATCAGACAGACACACTACATGTATGAGAAGATAACCCAGACACAATAAGGAAATCATGGCTGGTTATCAGGAGGGCACTACATGTATGAGAGGATAACCCGGACACAATAAGGACATCATGGCTGGTTATCAGGAGGACACTACATGTATGAGAAGATAACCCGGACACAATAAGGACATCATGGCTGGTTATCAGGAGGGACACTACATGTATGAGAAGATAACCCGGACACAATAAGGACATCATGGCTGGTTATTAGGCATGGACACTACATGTATGAGAAGATAACTCGGACACAATAAGGACATCATGGCTGGTTATCAGTAGGGCACTACATATATGAGAAGATAACCCAATCACAATAATTAAGTTTCTGACAAGTGCCAGACCATGGAAAGTTCCGGCATTCATAGTCATATCCATTGTCCACCAATCAAAACAACAGACTGTAACCACTAAGATAGAGATAATCTTTAAAATTCGGCAAAATTTTAAATTACTTGTATTTGCAAAATTATTTAACTTTTAATTATCTACAAATTTAAATATGTTGTGTCCTTGGTAATACCTTTTTTAAGACCATTATTTATTAGCCAGAGCTTAGATTGGTTCCATAGAGTGTCTCACTCTGGAGGATTCATCACAAATGTACATTACACAAATTAATTTCAATTGAGCAAAACTTTATTTGTCCAGCGGAGGCACTGTAGAGGAATTGCATACTTGTTTTGAGCAGAATATCCCATCCTGCTACCTTCATTACAAAAAAAAAGGTCTCAACTTTTGGATATAGCCAATGGAAAGCTAAAACCCTATCTGGCAGGGGTATTCCAAAATTGGTCTAAAAAAATTCCTAAAAAAAAACCCTCCAAATTCCTATTTTAATAACAATTTATTATAACTGTATATATAAGAATAAGTCTAGCTACAGTATGAATAGATTTTACTTTTCCCTTGCATTTCCAGTGGATTTTCGCAAGGTATACTACTGTTAGAGCACAGAAAAATGGTTTTAACATTTGTAACCAAGAAACCAATGTATCAAACTTTCTTATAATTTCTTCCTAAGATACTAAAGAATTCTCAAGTACCGACGCTGCAGGACATTAATGTAGTCTGCTTGATATATTGACCCGACTGCATCTAACCTGCATAGCAATTGTTAGTTCATGTCCGTATGTGAACACTGGCAGGATGTAAAATACTAGATTCCTTCCCACAGAATAAAAAATGTTGTGTCTCTACCAAAGAGCTTGTTGGATTTTGTTATACTTCTTATTATTTCCACATTAGAAACATTTTCAGTTTGTTGCTTAGAAAATTAGTAATTTCTGACTGAGGCAAAAGGTAATACATGGTAAAGAAAATGATAATTCAATAAATTGTTATTATTTGTACTTTTTGCGTGCTTTTATAGCCGTGGTGGCGAACCTATGGCATGAGTGCCAGAGGTGGCACTCAGAGCCCTCTCTGTGGGAACCAATCAGTGGAGCAGATTATACTGTGTGGGGGCCACTTTGCATCAGATTGTACTGTTTGGGGGCCACTGTGGAGCAGATTGTACTGTGTGGGGGCCACTGTGGAGCAGATTGTACTGTTTGGGGGCCACTGTGGAGCAGATTGTGCTGTGTGGAGATCACTGTGGAGCAGATTGTACTGTGTGGAGATCACTGTGGAGCAGATTGTACTGTGTGTGGGGCCACTTTGCATCACATTGTACTGTGTGGGGGGCCACTGTAGAGCAGATTTTACTGTGTGGGGGTTCCTCATTATTTATATCACACAGTATCTGTTTTATAGCAGACAAGTGATATTATTACAGGCTGTAATAACATTGCAGGGTCACTATAAAACAGATCCTGTGCGATCTGTTGTTTTGTATCATTGAAAGTTCTGTAAAGCCCCATTCACACGACCGTATTTTGCAGGTCCATAATTGTCTGCAATTGTGGATCCGCACAATATTAAGGTTAAATTGCCGTGTTGGCACTTTGCGATAATTTAGTGGGTTTTGGGTTGCAGTTTGGGTACTCGGTCTCTAAAAGGTTCGCCATCACTGTTTTATAGTATCTTATGAGGATAGTAAATACGTAAAGGTTTATTTTATGAAATGCATATACAATGACGAATAAAAGGGTAACAATGTTTTAAACTTTTGACTTTCAGGCTCCATATCTGAAGAGAAGAGACCTGGGATCATATTTCAGTCGAGAGCATGACCAGAAGGATTCAGGCAGTGTTGAAAGCCAAAGGTGGATTTACAAAATAATACAAATTTTAATTTAGATTTTTAGGAGCAAAACAGTAACAATACAGTCACAAGAATCTGCATAACTAATCATAAGCTAAATAGTTGCAAGTCAAAATTATGTATGAGATAGCCAAGAAGATTGTCTATAAAATGATGGTAGTCTCAGGTTCCAAGTTGTAGTGGATGGTGAGATATGGAGCCTGAAAGTCACAAGATCAAAACACTGTTACCCTTTTGTTCGTCAGTATGATTTAGGCTAAGGCCCCACATTGTGGAAATGCAGCTTTTTTTGTTGCAGATTTTGTTGCGGTTTTTTGAGCCAAAGCCAGGAGTGGATTGAGCAGAAGGGGAAGGTATAAGAACTTCCTATATATTTCCCATTCCTTTTGTAGCCCTTCTTGTCTTTGGCTCAAAAAAACGCAACAAAATCTGCAACAAAAAAAGCTGCGTTTCCGCAACATGGGGCCTTAGCCTCAGAGCTCAATATTCCCTGCATACAAATGTACTATACCACACATACACACATACTGCTGTACCCCTCACATATATAGCACACACTCTCTCTCTCTCATATATATATATATATATATATATACACACACAAATATATAGACAGAAAGGATTTTTTTCCCCTGACATGGGTCAACTGCCCATGTCTCAGCCTCATGCTTTTTTTTTTGCCTTCCTATGGATCAATACTGAAGGCTTATAGGCTGGACATGATGGATCTGTGTCTTTATCTACTATGTAACTATATTTCACATCTTTATAATCCATTCAGACAACCATAATGCAAAAGGGACATTTTTCATTTTTCACAGCTGTTTTGCATGTTCAGGGCACCTGTTTTGATCGATCCCACATAGACTTCTATTGAGGGATCCATGAAAATAGTCAAAAATAAAACATGTCCTATTTTTTTGATGGCCCTTTAATACTGACCATCAAAAAAGAGGTAAGGTGAATAGCCCGATACAAACGGATTGATTTCAATGCAGCCATTTGGCGGCAGTTATATCTCACGTTTTAACTCTGTTACCAACATCTATAGAGTGAGATTTGACAACATCTCAATACTATAACCCTGTATTACAATTTAATGGACTTGTTCTCCATGTGAAGTGACAAAGACTGGTAAATCAATAGAGCATGAGCGATTAGGAGCTACAGCATCTCTGGTGGAGTCCAAGTGGCTTACATGTGTAATTTTAATGTACAGACCATTCCAGACAGACTTGGAATAGGAAAGGTTAAGTGATGCATATCAAACATCATCTTCCCTGAACTGAAATGTAAGCGTCTAATGATATGCCTGCTTAGAGATTCACAAAAAGGGCAAGGTGATCAAAAGTACATATTAGCATAAATATGTTATGATGTGTTTAGTGCTAATTATCCTCTTCCCGATGAAATTGAAATACAGACATAAATAACATTAGGATAATGATTTTACTGAAAAGGATAACAAGAAGACCTTAGTATGCCAAGACACTCAGCAATCTAGGAAATTATCTATGATTATGGTAGAGAGTTGTGCCAAGATACAACGATCTGGAGTTTGCTTCCTCTCCATGACCCTTAGGCCAATTCCCCCTTGGGATAGTGGGGTAACTACAGGGGTTGCCCCGATGCAGCTGCAATCAGTCTCCATTGTCCAGAGGGCTCACAAGTTCCCCTATAACATCAACCTTTTCAGGATATTGAATACTGCATCACAGTGTCCTGAGAGTTTTTGGAATATTGCAAAATTGGAGGCGAGAAGTGCCTGTTTCCTTTTGGGGTCTGACCTGAAAAGCCCATGTTCACAGTAGGGGTACATTCAATGGTTTGGAATGGAGCCCAGTACTACTTACGTTCCTACTTATGCTCCTGTCTTGTTACGGTGGGTTCATACAACCGTTGGATGTCCGTTCTGATAGTGTCCGTTAAAAAAAAAACAAAAAACGGACACCTATCATAAGAGACATTAACGGACACTAACTGATGTTAATGTGTCCGTTTTTTTAACTGATCTATTTAATGTGTCTGTTAACGTCCATATTATACTGTCTGTAAGTATAACGGACAGTATAACGGACGCCCATCCGTTACTGTATGTTAGCCATAGACATTAATGTTAAATAATAATGGACGCTTGACATCCATCATAGAACCGTTATTTTTCGCGGATACAAAAGTCCTGCACCCTGGATTTTTGGGTCTGCCAAAAATAACGGACATGTTACGGATTTGGTGTAAACAGACACTAACAGTCACTAATGGACAACAGATAAAATCCCACTGAAATCAATGGGATTTTTAACGGATTTATGACGGTTCTGATAGTGTCCATTGTTAAAATCTTGAAACGGACACTATTGTCAGTCACCAATGGTAGTGTGAATGTCCCCTTACTAACAAGGATGAAACAACTACTGTAGAGCTGTGAGTCCTTTCTCTAAGGTCCTCAGAGCAGGCTATAGGGTACAGTATGTATGGTAATACCTCAAAGGCAACCTGGGAGCTAACCTGTGCAATATGTGTCAATGTGCAGCTGCCCAGTAGTTGGCATGTGTGATACAGCCTATGGAAAGTTTTGCTAGCATATTGTGTTATTGTATTTAATTTGTAATGTGAAAAATTGGAGTTCTTAAATAGAAAGGTGTGACCCTTAC
This sequence comes from Leptodactylus fallax, assembly GCA_947044405.1. Lineage (NCBI taxonomy): Eukaryota > Metazoa > Chordata > Amphibia > Anura > Leptodactylidae > Leptodactylus > Leptodactylus fallax. Next base: position 482,300 of record CAMRHE010000419.1, read on the forward strand.
AAGATATCTTTTTAAAACACTGGAGAGGATCGTCTGCTAGATTTGTTTCAAACCGAACTTGCTCTGATGCAAGCGTCATCACATCAGCTTGCCCATGATGTCATCCAGCAGGTAGGTAGACAACCAAAGATGACTGTGATGGAGTGCCGGACACCACGAGAAAACCCAGGAGAGGTAAGGGAAGGTGAGCATCGGCATCCATTATTTTTGCTCAGCTCCCCTGGGCTTCTGCTTATTATAATCTGGGGTCTAAAGAGATCCTGGAGTATCATAGTGATTTACGGGTGACGAACCCAAAAATCTTGGTATCATCGAATCCCAATATTTTTGGAAAATTCATAAAGGACCCAGCTGTTACAAACCGGTTCGATCATGTCTATTATTAATCAAATTTGCAGGAAGGAAAGGGTGGACACCTCTACCAAATAACTCTCTTTCTAAAAGAAATGCTGTTATTTTAATCTTAAACAATCCCTATAGCCAATTCCTTACATTTTTCTGACATGTTCCCGCAATTGTGCTCAAGTAATTAAGTGCGAGATGTTTTTCTGTCTCTATGCGCTGTATTCGAGCAGTAGTTTCTATGCCTACACGCAAAGTCTATTCATTAGTTTACAAATATTCAGATTGTACAAGACATCTCATAATTAACATAAAAGCTTTCAGACACTGTTGAACTTACAGCCAGCAGAAAACACAGGTTAAATTATATTTTCAGAAAAAAAAAAACATGAAAATTTTTTTATTTATGAAGCAGGGATAATTATTTTACAGAACTTTATCTATGGTGCAAAGTAAAATGCAAATTGAAACCAAAGACCATATTTTATTCAAAATATGGTTTAGATATTAGATACTTTATCGACTGAACACTCATTTGGTGGACAACTGTCTTTCCTGACAAACCCCAGGCATGTATGTGTGCTGAATGGGGAGGGATAGTGAGTCGCTGCCGGACACCTCTAGTAGTAGCTTATCTTCCATAAGAAAAAAAAGAATTCAGCATGTCAAGATTCAACTTGGACAGTCAAGAGGCCCCATTAGTTGACAGGTCTTGGCAAAATCGTTGGGCTTGGCTGACGTTACTCTAATGTAAAGTTGTATGATTTGATGTTTGCAACTTATGAATCAAATTCCAAAAATAATGAACCTTCAAAAAGTTGGTAGGACCATTGAGATTGCAGAAGATGTTTGTGGACTTCCAAGTGAGAGCCACAGTTGGCCAAAGAGAAAGTGCACCATGTTGTCTATGTCATCACATTTCTCCACACAGTGTTGGAGTCTTCCTTCCGGAGCCCAAAAGAAAAAACTACTCTGGTGGTTCAACCTGGATCTACTGCATATAGACCATTTGATTGTCTACTCCTGATCTTTTTCTTGCCATTACACAAATGGTTCTTATTATCTACAAGATCTCATAGACTTTTCAGCATTTTTCCAAAGATCAACTGTTGCATCTGTTCTTACTAGTGGTCCAAAGGCTTTTGGGCTATTGTGCATGATGTATCTACACATCTTGGGAACTTGTAAGCATTCACTGTCGGTGACCAGCAGTCACTAGATCAAAGACAATCTGGTTACAATCATCTGAAGGTCAGATGTGGAATGGTGACCTGGGATTGGGATTTTTGCAGCATCCAAAAAGTTGATAGGACCACTGAGATTGCCGTTGATTTTAGTGGACTTCCAAGCTAGTTGTGGGCGTTTCCAGCATTTCACTCTGAACACAGATACCTCTTCCAAGATGTCTGAGCTGTAATATCATGACACACCTAGAATTTGTTCAATTTTGTGTTTTATTGTGTTCACTTTCCACATTTGTTTGTCACAGGATCTTTTCTGGGTGTGTTGCCCTGTTTTATGGTGTTCATCTTCTGTAGGTCTAAGAGGGTTGTGCATGTCCATCATGTTCCTTACCTTCCCAACAACCTTGGCTGCAACTACTGGGGGATCCAATCCTGCTACTTTGACTTCTGGTGGATGTTGATGCTGGAGCCAAAGCAGATGTCAGGGGGAAAGAGGCTCTCCCTAAGCTTTGGTGAAAAGGTCATCAATTCTTAAGCTTTGTAGGGTCTTCTGTTCTGGGGATTTGCAGGTTCAGGGTAAAGTTCTCAGCAGCACTTTTCTTTTTTAGTGGCTTAGGATAGACCACATCATTGGGTTCAATATCGTGTGGCACCCTCCATTTTTTGTAGCACATGGGTAAGAGAAAGCCCAGTTATCGATTCAAGTGGAATTGCAATCTGCTGGGCTCTTGAAACCTTCTTGATCCTTTGATCCTCTAGTAGGCTAAAAAGTCATTTTCTATTAAGTATTTATCTGTAACTTATTTCACATTTGGATTATGTTTAGATTTTTTTTTCTTATGTATTATTATTAAGAGCTCTCCAATGTTATAATAAACCACATTTGCCTCACAGCTTTTTGTTATATACTTTTTATACTAGAGTGGGTGAAATAAACCTTGGCTATAGAAGGCCAATATATTCCTTTTCAATTTATATGGAAGTCATGCAATATGAAATCTACATTATATTGAATTTTTTTTTTTAAATTCAATGCCTATGTACTTTTAGCTATTTTTATATTGATTTTTTTTTTTTACTTTAGCAGTATTTTTTTTTCCACCTCTTTAAGCCCTTCATCTACTATATCAGTTCTAGCCGAAAGCCTTCCTCAAGAATCTTCCCATTCCTCCCTTATTGTCTCTGGCTTCTATCATTTCACTATTTGCATTTTTATTATTTGCTTTGCGTTGTCCAAAAATCCAGAAATTAGGTTGACATTCATCGGAGAATAAAGCCACAGCAAGAGTTAATTAATGACCAATAAAGTCAAACATGGGCAATTCACTATTGAGTAACTAGGGATGGGGATAGAGGATAATCAGACTTGTATAGCATCACGCCTCTTGGCTTAAGCTATAGGCAATGGATAACAAGACGCCATCGGGTATTATTCATGCAGAAGGCGAGAGGTGGAATTTGTTAGATGGTCTATTTAAGCTTGCTATGATTTAGACAATAATGCCTGGTAAGAACAGAGCTCATAATTCAAGCTGGAAGTCAATAATTCACTTTTTTTCATTAAAGGAAGAAATCCTTTTGTGATTCTAGGTAGTCTGAAAGCACCAGGGATGACGGCAGCTCATCATTGGCAGGCAGGACATTAATATGCACTTACAAGTCAGCTCCCCGGACGCTCGGGTGTGATCTAAATTAATTACACACTTTTCAGATTTTAACAAACATTTAAAAAAAGATGCAGTTAATTAAAATAAGGTTTCCTGAGATTTCCGTGAGTCATGGTTCAGAATCTATCTGCCGCACAACATTGTGATGGACATATTAAAGTACGATCTTTTATAGTAAGGTCTAGGACTGTATTCACTCATTTCAAGTTTTTGCCATGCCCATGGTTCCTAAGCTATGATCTACACACAGAGGTGGGATATGTGACTGCTATGGGGCCTATCTTGGGAAGGACTGGGCACTAAACTACTGTAGCGACCTCTAAGTGAAGCTCACTGCATACAGCAAAAGACTACCACCATTATCAGATACATTGCAGGCCCCCACAGCACTTCACCAGCCCAGGAGGAGAGCCTGTCTTTCTTCTTAGTTCCAAAGATGTGTTGTGCAAGATGACCAACTCAAAATCTACAGGTGCATCTCAATAAATTAGAATATCTTTGAAACATTTATTTATTTCAGTAATTAAATTAAAAAAGTGACCTCCTATATTTTCTAGATACTTTACACACAGAGTGTTCTATTTCAAGGGTTTTATTTCTGTAAATGTTGATTATGGATTACAGCTAATGAAAACCCAAATCTAAGAAAATTTGAATATTGCAAAAAAAGTTCAGTATTGTAAATTCAGTGTGTCACCTGCCAAGGTTTCCTAAGCCTTTAAATGGCCCCTCAGTCTGGTTCAGTAGGACACACCATCATGGAAGACGCTGGTTATGGATTGTATTACTGAATTACTGAAATGAATGAACGTTTCACAGATATTCTAATTTATTGAAATGCACCTGTATATGCTATATGTGTCTACAGATGTGTCCACCCCCAATTGATCTGTAGTTTAGTTAAGGATTCCAATTACTCATGTAACCAATTTACCACATTATCAATAGCAATTCACACCTCCACACAACCCACACATAGATACTAGAGATGAGGGAACCTCTCAAGATTTTTTTCAGGTTCGGCGGCTCCGGTCCCTGATTTGTTTTGGGTCAAACAAGTTTATTATGAACCACACTTTTAATTGGCTTAAAACATAGTGTAAAATACTCTCAGCGCTCCTAGGACCCTATCTATAAAACATAGTGTAGAACACTGTCAGGGCTCCTAGGAACCTATCTATAAACATAGTGTAGAAGACTGTCAGGGCTCCTAGGAACCTATCTATAAAACATAGTGTATGACACTGTCAGGGCTCCTAGGAACCTATCTATAAAACAGTGTAGAACACTGTCAGGGCTCCTAGGAACCTATGTATAAAACATAGTGTATGACACTGTCAGGGCTCCTAGGAACCTATCTATAAAACATAGTGTATGACACTGTCAGGTCTCCTAGGAACCTATCTATAAAACATAGTGTAGAACACTATCAGGGCTCCTAGGAACCTATCTATAAAACATAGTGTATGACACTGTCAGGGCTCCTAGGAACCTATCTATAAAACATAGTGTAGAACACTGTCAGGGCTCCTAGGAACCTATCTATAAAACATAGTGTATGACACTATCGGGGCTCCTAGGAACCTAACTATTCAATTTCTAGCTCTCTAAAGCAAACACACTTGAATTTATGGCAAAGTGATGTTATTATATTCTGGGGTCTCTTCAGACCCCATAGTATAATATGTGGAGGCCCCGAGGAACATGTAAAATATAAACATTTATATTCACCTTCCATTACCTCTTTTGGGCCTCCTCACGATATTGGAGTGCTCTCTTGGTGAGGTCCGACGCTGTAATGTCATCGGCTTAGGAGTCACAGCGGAGGCCTGTGACTGAGTCACCAACAGTCACATGGGAATGCTGAGCGTCATGCCCAGGTCATCTCTGAGGCCGAATCACAGGACTCAGCGCTGAGCGCAGGCTGATGACATCATAGTTTGGAATTGAATTTGGGTCGAACCAAGTTTGATATAAACCGATTCACCCATCTCTAATAGATACAGAGTTAACATATCACTTTTCAGAGTTGAAATCTCCCAGTACAGTTTATTTGTAGGTCATATGTAATATAACCTATATATAGTTTGTATGTAATGTATAGTTTTATAGTTTAAATGGGCTGTACCGCTGTGTGTGGGAGTCAGAATTTAGTATGGCCCTGGCAGTTGTTTCTGGAAAGGAAACTAGGAGTGTTCTCTTAGACTTTGGGCAGTAAGGAAGCACAGAGAGATCAAAGAGACTGCTTTAGACCCCTCACTGGCCTGGAGATTGTCCAGCTACTCCAGATTGTGTCTAGAATTAGACAGAAGTAAGAAATTCATCTCTGTTGTGGCTGAAAAACCAAGAACTTGTGTAAGAAAGTGGCACACAGGATAGTTAATTCAGCTTTAGTAAAGAAAACGGAGACTGCCATCTGGGTGTACCAAATGCCAACCCAGCTCCAACTGAAAAGTTGCCATTTCTACATATAAGTAGCAAGTTGCCATGTTTCCTGCATACTGCATACCCTGTTTCCTCGTATCTCCTGAGTCTCATTCCTGCATGACCATCATTGGCACTCCAAGTCCCATCAGGCTTCAGGATGGTTGACCACAACATTGCAGTACTACACCAGCCCAGGAGGAGAACTGGAGGAACTGGTAGAGTTCTTAGCCAGTGTTACAAGTTCAATTACTATTAATTCCAGCCTCCAGGCTTCCTCCAGTGGGTTACTGCATCTGAATTCCTTGCACAGGGCTTCTTATGGCAATTTTCCATATCTTTACACCTGGCATTGTACAACAATCTAAGAAACTCTGCATCCCAGTTGTTCATTTACTCTGTTAGGGGTATGTTTGACGACAAGCTTACAGTTTGTTTCCAATACCAAGCAGCAGAATTGTGAATACAGCTCTGGAGTACAATACAGACTGTCAGGATTAGTACAATATAAGCAGTGTAATGCATTTACAAAGTAACTCAGAATGATAAAAGCAACCATTAACACACCTTGTGCGGCTCACTAAACTTCTTATAACCCGTTATTTGTATGCATTTTCAGATTTTCTATTGAATATGACGGTAACTTTAGGTAACATGTATATTGACTGTCTGAATCACTCTGAAAATCCATGTTTATCCACTTACAAGAGGGATAGAGTAAATGAGAGTGTATTACCGCACTTAACCTCTAATAAATGACTTAAGTAAATCTAACCAACATTACATATTATTTACTTGGTTACATAATGGATTGAAAAGCAAAACTTTTTTTTTTTCCCACCACAACATAAAGTGGCTAGAAATGGAAGTGTGTCTCTATTTCAGGGGCCGATAACACAATAACAAGAACAGGAGTACGAAATATGGCAAGTCTTATCAGTCCCACGGGAAATTAGGTTCGAGCCGGTTTAGGTATTTTTAAAATCTGTATCTTTTCCATCTTTCTCAGAGAAGTACATTAGCACCGAGGTGAATTGAAACAGGAAAATCTATGTAAAAATGAGCTTATGGGAGTCATTGCTCTCATATGTACATAAACGTCTCTCATCTTGCTGGAGGATTAGATGAGATTAAAAAAAAATCCCTTATATTACAAAACTGAGTTGATGGAGTCAATATGGGCATGTATCTATTGTACCATAGTGGTTATCTAAAAGGATAATGATCTCTATGGAGGCATTCTAAGGAGCTACTTCATCTCTAAAATACTAGATAATATAATATTGTATAAATTATTTAGCCCTTTAAGGATTAAAATGGTAAAAAGTTTTTGAATTTTTTGTTACAATGTGACCATCCTTAATTTAATTTAGACTACAATTTCTAATAAACCACTTCAATGCAATATTGTGACTAAAGATGGGTGAATTGGCTTCTACCAAGCCGGGTTTGACCCAAATATTTCAAATTGTTCATTTTTTTTATGAAACCGAACAAATGGACATTTGTCTCTGGTGAACTAAAATGGCCGCCGCATTATACTCTGGGGTTTCTTCAGACCCTACAATAATATAGGTGGAAGGTGGTGACAAAAATAAAAAAAACATTCATACTCACCTTCTGTTAGCTCTTAAGCGCCTCTTAGCGGCGCCTGGTGCTTTTTCTCCACCTACACGGTGACGTCATGTGCCTGGTGTTACCACTGAGACCTGTGATAGAGCCACCAGTAGTTACATGGGCACCCTGAGCTAGAAATTGGGTAGATTTTTCTAGTAGCCCTGAGAGTGTTCTACACTAAGTTTTAAGCCATTTTTAGGTGTGGTTCATACAGAACTTGTTTGACCTGAACCAGTGCACAATCTGTTATATGCATGCACTACTGGAACAAGCGTTCCAGGGTAAATTCCGCTGTGGCAGATGTATTGTAGCTCGAATTAAAAATCTGGAAGAGCAGAATGTAGCACTGAGGGCAATTGACAATCTTGAGAGGAGCATGCCGCTCACTGAGCAAGCAGTCAGTGGGTTAGATATGAAGGTTGGAAAGCTGGAGGGACATCAGGAAGACCAGGCAAGGAGCTGGGTTCTGGGTTAACACAGAGAGTATGGGTGGAAGGTGATCCAAGAAAAGGAAGGCCACTCTTGTTTCTGTTCATCCAAACAAAATTCCCAAGTTGGGTGATGACTTGAGTACAGTGCTGGCCAAAAGTATTGGCACCCCTGCAATTCTGTCAGATAATACTCAATTTCTTCCAGAAAATGATTGCAATCACAAATGCTTTGGTAATAAGATCTTCATTTATTTTGCTTGCAATGAAAAAACACAAAAGAGAATGAAAAAAAAAGTCAAATCATTGATCATTTTACACAAAACTCCAAAAATGGGCCGGACAAAAGTATTGGCACCCTCAGCCTAATACTTTTTAGCACAACCTTTAGACAAAATAACTGCGAACAACCGCTTCTGGTAACCATCAATGAGTTTCTTACAATGCTCTGCTGGAATTTTAGACCATTCTTCTTTGACAAATTTCTCCAGGTCCCTGAGATTTGAAGGGTGCCTTCTCCAAACTGCCATTTTGAGATCTCTCCACAGGTGTTCTATGGGATTCAGGTCTGGACTCATTGCTGGCCACTTTAGAAGTCTCCAGTGCTTTCTCTCAAACCATTTTCTAGTGCTTTTTGAAGTGTGTTTTGGGTCATTGTCCTGCTGGAAGACCCATGACCTCTGAGGGAGACCCAGCTTTCTCACACTGGGCCCTACATTATGCTGCAAAATTTGTTGGTATTCTTCAGACTTCATAATGCCATGCACACGGTCAAGCAGTCCAGTGCCAGAGGCAGCAAAACAACCCCAAAACATCAGGGAACCTCCGCCATGTTTGACTGTAGGGACCGTGTTCTTTTCTTTGAAGGCCTCTTTTTTTTTCCTGTAAACTATGTTGATGCCTTTTCCCAAAAAGCTCTACTTTTGTCTCATCTGACCAGAGAACATTCTTCCAAAAAGTTTTTGGCTTTCTCAGGTAAGTTTTGGCAAACTCCAGCCTGGCTTTTTTATGTCTCTGGGTCAGAAGTGGGGTCTTCCTGGGTATCCTACCATAGAGTCCCTTTTCATTCAGACGCCGACGGATAGTACGGGTTGACACTGTTGTACCCTCGGACTGCAGGGCAGCTAGAACTTGTTTGGATGTTAGTCGAGGTTCTTTAGCCACCATCCGCACAATCTTTCGTTGAAATCTCTCGTCAATTTTTCTTTTCCGTCCACATCTAGGGAGGTTAGCCACAGTGCCATGGGCTTTAAACTTCTTGATGACACTGCGCACGGTAGACACAGGAACATTCAGGTCTTTGGAGATGGACTTGTAGCCTTGAGATTGCTCATGCTTGCTCACAAGTTTGCTTCTCAAGTCCTCAGACAGTTCTTTGGTCTTCTTTCTTTTCTCCATGCTCAATGTGGTACACACAAGGACACAGGACAGAGGCTGAGTCAACTTTAATCCATTTCAACAGGCTGCAAGTGTGATTTAGTTATTGCCACCACCTGTTATATGCCACAGGTAAGTAACAGGTGCTGTTAATTACACAAATTAGAGAAGCATCACATGATTTTTCAAAGGGTGCCAATACTTTTGTCCACCCCCTTTTTTATGTTTGGTGTGGAATTATATCCAATTTGGCTTTTTGACAATTCTTTTTGTGGTTTTCCATTGAAGACAAATTAAATGAAGATATTATTACCAAAGCATTTGTGATTGCAATCATTTTCTGGAAGAAATTGAGTATTATCTGACAGAATTGCAGGGGTGCCAATACTTTTGGCCAGCACTGTATATCAATGTCAGAAATGGCAGCCCTAGCAGATACTGCTTTCTCTAACAGCCATGAGGACAGTCCAGCTAGTAGTTAGAGGGGGGCAGTAGTGTAGGTAGGACAAGGCAGTTAGTGGTTATAGCAGATTATATAATCAGGAAGATGGATAGAATCATTTGTTGCCAAGACCGCCAAAAGCAATGGTTTGCTGTTTCCCTGATGCTAGGGTTTGGCATGTGGTGGAACGGGTGGACAAATTAATGGAAGGGGCTGGGCGGGAACGTCATAAAACTTCAAGAATGCATATTTCTGGTAATGAATGTTTGAACTTGGATGACAATTTAAAGTATATAGTCACAAATGTGAGAAGACTAGCGTGGCTAGATCCCTCACATTATTGGGCTGTAAATATTCCGGGTTTTACACATGTGTATGTATGTCAGAAGTGCATGAAAGTGAGTGTGAAAGAGGCAAATGTGGGTGAAGATTGTGAGGATGTGGAATCCTTGTGTGGGTGGAATTGCATAAGGATGTGACCACTGATAAAATACTTTTTGGTATAATCTATAGACCACTCCCCCCAACATAACTGAGGAATTAGAGGTCAGCTGTATAAGGAAGTTGAGTGGGTGGCATAGGCAGGTACGGTGGTCTTGAGAGATTTTAACTACCTGGATATTGACTAGGATCATGGTTCTGCATTGTCTGTAAAGGGGAGGGAATTTATCAACTTGTTGCAGGACAATTTTATGGTCCAGCTTGTAGAAGATCCAACTAGAGGGGGCGATCTGCAGGATCTGATTATTTCTAATAATACAGGACTTGTTGGAAATGTCACTATTGGTGAAACAGTCACTATTATGACTGTACATAATATTATAAGTGACAAACAGCATGGTTTTACTAAGGACAGAAGTTGTCAGACTAACCTGATCTGTTTTTCTGAAGAGGTGAGTAGAAGTCTGGACAGAGGGGAGGCTGTGGATATAATGGACAGAGGGGAGGCTGTGGATATAATGGATAGAGGGGAGGCTGTGGATATAATGGACAGGGGAGGCTGTGGATATAATGGACAGAGGGGAGGCTGTGGATATAATGGACAGAGGGGAGGCTGTGGATATAATGGACAGAGGGGAGGCTGTAGATATAATGGACAGAGGGGAGGCTGTGGATATAATGGACAGAGGGGAGGCTGTGGATATAATGGATAGAGGGGAGGCTGTGGATATAATGGACAGAGGGGAGGCTGTGGATATAATGGACAGAGGGGAGGCTGTGGATATAGTGGACAGAGGGGAGGCTGTGGATATAATGGACAGAGGGGAGGCTGTGGATATAATGGACAGAAGGGAGGCTGTGGATATAATGGACAGAGGGGAGGCTGTGGATATAATGGACAGAGGGGAGGCTGTGGATATAATGGACAGAGGGGAGGCTGTGGATATAATGGACAGAGGGGAGGCTGTGGATATAATGGATAGAGGGGAGGCTGTGGATATAATGGACAGAGGGGAGGCTGTAGATATAATGGACAGAGGGGAGGCTGTGGATATAATGGAAAGAGGGGAGGCTGTGGATATAATGGACAGAGGGGAGGCTGTGGATATAATGGACAGAGGGGAGGCTGTGGATATAATGGACAGAGGGGAGGCTGTGGATATAGTGAACAGAGGGGAGGCTGTGGATATAATGGACAGAGGGGAGGCTGTGGATATAATGGACAGAAGGGAGGCTGTGGATATAATGGACAGAGGGGAGGCTGTGGATATAATGGACAGAGGGGAGGCTGTGGATATAATGGACAGAGGGGAGGCTGTGGATATAATGGACAGAGGGGAGGCTGTGGATATAATGGATAGAGGGGAGGCTGTGGATATAATGGACAGAGGGGAGGCTGTGGATATAATGGACAGAGGGGAGGCTGTGGATATAATAGACAGAGGGGAGGATGTGGATATAATGGATAGAGGGGAGGCTGTAGATATTATGGACAGAGGGGAGGCTGTGGATATAATGGATAGAGGGGAGGCTGTAGATATTATGGACAGAGGGGAGGCTGTGGATATAATGGATAAAGGGGAGGCTGTGGATATAATGGACAGAGGGGAGGCTGTAGATATTATGGACAGAGAGGAGGCTGTGGATATAATGGATAGAGGGGAGGCTGTAGATATTATGGACAGAGGGGAGGCTGTGGATATAATGGATAGAGGGGAGGCTGTAGATATTATGGACAGAGGGGAGGCTGTGGATATAATGGACAGAGGGGAGGCTGTAGATATTATGGACAGAGGGGAGGCTGTGGATATAGTGTTCCTGTTCCCTCATAAATGTTTAATGGGTAAAATCAGGTCCATTGGCTTAGAAAATATAGTTTGTAATTGGATTGAAAACTGCTTATCGGATTGTATCCAGAGAGTTGTGGTCAATGACTGCAGCTCAGACTGCGCCTCTGTTATAAGTAGTGTACTCCACCTATGTAAACCTAGTTTTAGGCTGTGGTTGGAAATGGTTACCATACCAATATTCGTACATGTCCAAGAACAATCTGGAATGTTATAGTAATCTCTCATTTTGTAAATATTTCCTATAAAATGGTGTATCATTTTTTGGAACTCTGCGGTATGACAATGTCGGACTGTGTAGAGACATAGTAGGAACACCAAGTTAATTCTGTAAATTTTGAAGTGGAATACTGTAATAGGTGAACGGCACAATATAGAAGCGTGACAAGCAATGCTTTGCAATTTTTATTTAATGAGGAATGCGATTATTTCATAAAACAGACATGTCAAGAGTGATAACAGGTCCCTTTTAAGCTTTAGTTTCAGAAAATAGAACACCCCTTTAAGCCACGACCATTGATGTTGATCAGGTCAGAATTATTCCAGGCATGAGAGTAAGGAGTAATGAATATGGCGATTATTTTACTAAATATATTATATTTATGTTGTTATAAAAAAAATCAGTCTGCAATCTGATGTGAGTCATTGGGAGGTAATGCTCTGCATATGCTGTATAGGATGTAATATAAACAAGGTAATGTGTTACTGTTTAAATAATATTTTCTTCACAATTCTTCAGATTTATTTCCATACTTCAGAGGTGTAAATTATCTCGCTATTTCCATTCCCATTACATCTACATTAATAGAGTGTTAAAATCATTCTCCAAATTGCTGCATAAAAAACACTATGAACACCAGATACAGTGCTCCAAACATTGCTAAGTAAGTCCTTGTAAAGGGAAGATTGAGAAGGTTGATGGTCAAGATGAAGACCAGATGTCTCTACCTTACCTTCCCTCGAATTTGGTTGAAGATTCTATATTCTCATGAAATCAATTCAATACATTATCAGGACATGTTAGTAAGAGCTTTGAAAGGTTGCAAGTCACAACTCAACCACTGGGTGGCCACAAATAGATACATATAGGATAGACCTCTCCTGATAGAGTAACCCTAAATCCAGTTGTATTGAAAAGATGGTCATCTTTAGAAATGGGCGAACCTTATAAGGTTCGGTTCACGTTTGGATTTAGGTTCCGGTTTGTTTCAGGTCGAACAAGTTTGGTACGAACCATACTTTAAATTTGCTTTAAAAATAGTGTAGAACACTCTTGGGGCTCCTATGAAGCTATCTATTCAATTTCTATCTCTCTTAGGCAAACACAAACAAAGTTATGTCAAAATGAAAAGTGACTCTCTTCAGACCTCAGAGTATAATAGATAGAGACCCAGAGGAGGTATAAAAAAAAAAAAAAAAAAAAAAAATGCTCACCTAACGTTACCTCTCTTGGGCCTCCTTCTGGCATCTGGCACTTTTCTTGTGACATCTGATGCTCTTCAGTGACATCATTGATGGGGCTCACGGCTGAGTACTGGGATTGAGCCACTAGTGGTCACGTCAAGTGTCATGATGCTAGCCATGCCCAGGTCACCACTGAGGCCCAATTACAGGCCTCAGTGCTGATCCCGGGCCATTGATGTCACAGAAGAGAGCTGGATGGTGCAAGGAGGCCCAAGAGAGGTAATGGAAGATGAGTTTAAGTGTTTTTTCATTATTGTCACCTTCCCTGGGCCTCCACCTATTATACTCTGGGGTCTGCGGCGGCCATTGGAGACAAACTTGGAAGATCAGTCAGTAATACCTCAGAAACCAGAAAAATAATAAGTACTCATTCTCACCTTCCCTCACCTCTCCTGGGCTCCTTTGTCGTGTCTGGTGTTCTTTCCCAGTTGTCTTCTGACCTCTTCAGACCTCCTAGGTGATGTCAACAGCCCTAGGTCACCACTGAAGGCTGTGTTTGGGCCTTAGCACCGACCCAGGGGCACTGAGGTCATCCAAGAGTCCGAAAGTTGCCCAGGGAAAGAACATTGGCTGCCGCAAGAGAGCCGAGATGGGGTGAGAGAATATAAGTATGAGTGTTTATTATTTTTACACAGCTCCCATGGCCTCTGATTATTATACTCAAAGACCCCAAAGCATAATGATGATCCTTGGGTGGTGAACCAAAAAATTTTAGGTTTGGCCGAACCCAAAATTTTTGGAAAATTCGTAACAAACCCACCTTGTTACAAAATCTCTAATTAGAGATTTTGTAGATTTTGGGCCCAGGGACTTCAAGATATGAGCTAATTTGTCACCACTTGAGCTAATGATTCTACTAAGTAGCAATTTTTTGTAAGTTATTAGAACTGTAGTGTAAGATATTTGTGCCTTTGTTTATTAAGGTTATTAGAACCCGAAATATACTTGTTCATTTAACCACTCCATCTAGTTTTACTTAGCGATCTAGCACTTGGATTCCCCAACTGTTTGTTCTATCACTCACTCAAAAATCTTTAACCTTAACAGTTGACAGTACATTACAGTGAAATACTTCTTTCATCATACGCGTCTCGGAGGAACAGAGTTCTGTTAAAATCTTAATAACCACTCAGCATGCAACTAATGGCTATTTATAATTAGGCAGACTAAATACTTCACAATCTAGAAACATGGCATATGTGGGTGTAGTCTGAGACACAAAGCTATCTCCATGAGAAATAACAAAGACAATTCTCAATAGGGGAAAAAAAAAAAAAGAAAAAACTTTTAGACTATATTCAAATTTTTGGGAAAAAAAGAAAAAAAATTTGGACTAAAACCAAATTTTGTCTAGAATTATGTATATTGGTAAATATTAGATATTCTTTCATTACAATCTGCATCCAGAATGATAAAAGGGTTCTATTTTCTTAGATGATCTCTACATATTTGGCTCTTGAGTTGACTTTGAATACTCATTTCCCCTACAGCGGCCACTAAAGGTTAAATGTTGTATTACATGCGCCCATCCAAATGTATGGATGTGTCTGACTAAGCAAGGACTACCCCATGTTAGAGACAGTCTATTCTGGCTTAAAAAAGGTTGTCCTGAGCACTGATTCCACAAATGCAAAGTTGATATATACTCTAATAGGGCGTATAGGGGGAATGGATGACTCATTCCCTTAAAATGTAAGAACTGTGAGAACTAATGTGAGAACTACAACTAAATGTACGCAATTGTGCATGATTTTGCCTTAGATTCATGACGAGACAGAGCACTTCACTCCAAAATTAATGCTATGGAATACTGGCCAAGTAGTGTTTAAAGGGATTGCCCAGCATTTTTTTTTTTTAATAAAAAAAATCCTCAGAATGCTATAAAAGAGATGCAGTACCTTACCAAATACCCCACTATTCCCATTCCCTTCCATCTTAGCTTTGTTTATCAGTATAGCTCCTAATCCACTGATGACATGTTGACGCTGACATTTGACTACAGTAGGATATCACTGGCTTTAGTGATCACGTGTCAACACCTGTGAGGTCACCACTATCAGCAGTAATTGGCTGTGGTGGTCACATGTCTGTAGTGATACGTCATTACAGGAGCAGGAAAAACAGAGACCCATAGGATCCCGGGACCAGTTGTCACACGAGCATCGGGCATTGATAAGGTATTAGCCCCTTTGTATTTTATATTCCAAGCATTAAAAAAAAAAATAAAAAATTAGGTAGCGAGACAACTCCTTTAAAGGATTTTTACACTCAAAACAGTGGCATTCCTTTAGAGATTTTTATGGAGATCCACAATAACTAAAGAAAATCTTTTTCTCATGTTTTGCCATAAGATAGCAGATTTACAATTTAATTTTTAATTCATTAATTTCAATTTAATAAAAATTTTTAAATTTATAGATTTACACGCCACAATTTTGTCAAATAAATCAATCAATAATTTTAGAAACTTTTGATGAATTGTCGGGCAAGGAGGCATGGGTTATCAAAAGGGGCATGGTTAAAGACACAACATCATGTACATTTTTTTGTGTAAACTAAGTCAAGAAATAGGTGGCGTAAAGTGAGACTAGACAGTCTAAAGATGGTGAAATTAAAGTCAAATTTTGCATAAAGTTTCCAGTATCTTCTAACATTGATGTACATTGGGAGACCATTGCTGCTGCCGCTGCTTGCTTTACATGCTCAGTTAGTAAAATTGGATCTAGTGTCAGACTTCATTGACAACTCCATCCATTTGTCATAGATAAAGGGATGCCTTTAAACAAGTACAAGCCGTAGTTCGGAGTCTTTAACGGAGAGACTCCATGGACTCCTGACAATGTGTGTAAGTGAGATAGATGCCTAATCAATGAACTTCCACAAAATCAATGAGGCCTGGCATGTGAGCTTAGATATTTTGAGATCTGACCATACGTTTCATTGAAGAATTTGTCAATGACTGGAAAAAAAACTAAATGGGTGTAACATAATAGTGTAAGATAATTAATTCCAAAGAGGAATGGATAGGTAAAGGGGAAGAATTAGAGAGAAAAGAGAAAGACAAAGGGCACATCTCGACTCTACTACCTGGTTATCCACCTCTTCACTTGTAGCTCACCTCTCTTCTGCCATTCCCTCCACTGCTTACCCATTGCTCCAAGAATTCATTTCAAAACATTAACATTGAAATACAAGGCTGTCCATAACCTGATCCCCCGATACCACTTCACTCAAAACTGCCAGTTCCCCTAAGCCCTTGTTCTCTTCTTTCCTCTTATCTGTGCTCACACAGTCATCGCCAAGATTTTTTCCATGCCTCTTCTGTACTTTGCAACTTACTGTCACAACACATCAGACTCTCCATCATGGTTGAAGCCTTCAAAAACAGCTTGAAAACCTACCTCTTGAGAAATGCTACAGCAACCCTAGTGCCACTAGATTACGCTAAGGTTACATGCACTCGTAAGGCTAAAGGCACACAAACATGTGTAGCAATGGATTTGTAGAAAAACAGCACAAATGGCACGTGTTTGATATTCGGCACATGGATTGATTTCCTTCAGTGCGCCTGGGCAGCAAAATGGACAAGTATAAGACCTGTCCTGAGTTTTGCCTCAAGTTCATGGCCTCAGACACGGACCTTTGATAATCCACACTTAAAACCTGCACAAAGAATTGGCATGCTGTAGATTTTAACATCTTCACAATATGTAAATTTTTTCAAAATGGTCAAGGATTCACTTTGTTTTGGGTTCAGGTCTGTCAGGTCCAAGATTAGTTTCGGGTTGAACAAGTTCAGTACAAACCACACCTTAAGGTGGCTTAAAACATAGTGTAGAACACTGTCAGAGCTCCTAGGAAACTATCTATAAAACATAGTGTAGAACACTGTCAGGGCTCCTAGGAACTTATCTATAAAACATAGTGTAGAACACTGTCAGAGCTCCTAGGAACCTATCTATAAAACATAGTGTAGAACACTGTCAGGGCTCCTAGGAACCTATCTATAAAACATAGTGTAGAACACTGTCAGGGCTCCTAGGACCCTATCTATAAAACATAGTGTAGAACACTGTCAGGGCTCCTAGGAACCTATCTATAAAACATATTGTAGAACACTGTCAGGGCTCCTAGGAACCTATCTATAAAACATAGTGTAGAACACTGTCAGAGCTCCTAGGAACCTATCTATTAAACATAGTGCAGAACACTGTCAGGGCTCCTAGGAACCTATCTACAGTGCTGGCCAAAAGTATTGGAACCCCTGCAATTCTGTCAGATAATACTCAATTTCTTCCAGAAAATGATTGCAATCACAAATGCTTTGGTAATAATATCTTCATTTAATTTGTCTTCAATGGAAAACCACAAAAAGAATTGTCAAAAAGCCAAATTGGATATAATTCCACACCAAACATAAAAAAAGGGGGTGGACAAAAGTATTGGCACCCTTTGAAAAATCATGTGATGCTTCTCTAATTTGTGTAATTAACAGCACTTGTTACTTACCTGTGGCACATAACAGGTGGTGGCAATAACTAAATCACACTTGCAGCCAGTTGAAATGGATTAAAGTTGACTCAACCTCTGTCCTGTGTCCTTGTGTGTACCACATTGAGCATGGAGAAAAGAAAGAAGACCAAAGAACTGTCTGAGGACTTGAGAAGCAAAATTGTGAGGAAGCATGAGCAATCTCAAGGCTACAAGTCCATCTCCAAAGACCTGAATGTTCCTGTGTCTACCGTGCGCAGTGTCATCAAGAAGTTTAAAGCCCATGGCACTGTGGCTAACCTCCCTAGATGTGGACGGAAAAGAAAAATTGACGAGAGATTTCAACGAAAGATTGTTCGGATGGTGGCTAAAGAACCTCGACTAACATCCAAACAAGTTCTAGCTGCCCTGCAGTCCGAGAGTACAGCAGTGTCAACCCGTACTATCCGTTGGCGTCTGAATGAAAAGGGACTCTACGGTAGGATACCCAGGAAGACCCCACTTCTGACCCAGAGACATAAAAAGCCAGGCTGGAGTTTGCCAAAACTTACCTGCGAAAGCCAAAAACTTTTTGGTAGAATGTTCTCTGGTCAGATGAGACAAAAGTAGAGCATTTTGGGAAAAGGCATCCACATAGAGTTTACAGGAAAAAAAAAGAGGCCTTCAAAGAAAAGAACACGGTCCCTACAGTCAAACATGGCGGAGGTTCCCTGATGTTTTGGGGTTGCTTTGCTGCCTCTGGCACTGGACTGCTTGACCGTGTGCATGGCATTATGAAGTCTGAAGACTACCAACAAATTTTGCAGCATAATGTAGGGCCCAGTGTGAGAAAGCTGGGTCTCCCTCAGAGGTCATGGGTCTTCCAGCAGGACAATGACCCAAAGCACACTTCAAAAAGCACTAGAAAATGGTTTGAGAGAAAGCACTGGAGACTTCTAAAGTGGCCAGCAATGAGTCCAGACCTGAATCCCATAGAACACCTGTGGAGAGATCTCAAAATGGCAGTTTGGGGAAGGCACCCTTCAAATCTCAGGGACCTGGAGAAATTTGCCAAAGAAGAATGGTCTAAAATTCCAGCAGAGCATTGTAAGAAACTCATTGATGGTTACCAGAAGCGGTTGTTCGCAGTTATTTTGTCTAAAGGTTGTGCTACCAAGTATTAGGCTGAGGGTGCCAATACTTTTGTCCGGCCCATTTTTGGAGTTTTGTGTAATATGATCAATGATTTGACTTTTTTTTCATTCTCTTTTGTGTTTTTTCATTGCAAGCAAAATAAATGAAGATATTATTACCAAAGCATTTGTGATTGCAATCATTTTCTGGAAGAAATTGAGTATTATCTGACAGAATTGCAGGGGTGCCAATACTTTTGGCCAACACTGTATAAAACATAGTGTAGAACACTGTCAGGGCTCCTAGGAACCTATCTATAAAACATAGTGTAGAACACTGTCAGAGCTCCTAGGAACCTATCTATAATACATAGTGTAGAACAATGTTAGGGCTCCTAGGAACCTATCTATAAAACATAGTGTATAACACTGTCAGGGCTCCTAGGAACCTATCTATAAAACATGGTGTAGAACACTGTCAGGGCTCCTAGGAACCTACAGTATCTATAAGGATAGGTTCCTTGATGGCCCAAGGATAGGCCATAAAAATCAGACATCCGGCACTCCCAGTCATCTATTCGCAGCAGCTGATACACGGAGAATGGAACAGACAGCTCTGTTCTGTGTGTAGTGACCAGACCAGAATATTGCACATCAGCTCATATTGTAAGCCCTTGTACTCTTCAGTCACTTATTGTAGTTCTCATTTATTTTACGTAGAGTTTTTCATATGAAATGAATGACACTCTAAAAATAAATCATAAAAAGTAAATGGAAGGATGAAATGAAATGGGAAAAGATAATGGAGGGGAAGGAGGAAATTAAATCTAAAGCAAGATACTGTAGGTAAGATACAACAAAACAAAATAATGTATGGTCAATAAGGGAAAGTAAGACCAGGGAATGTCTTTCTCAATACATAATACACCATGACATAGAGAAGCACATACAGTCGTGGAAAAGGGGAAAAGAAAAGAGGAAAAGGGAAAGAAGAATGAAAGAAAAAAGGGAAAGTTAAAAAGAAATGCGAAAGAAAGGGGAAGGGAAAAAGAAAACAGAAAGGAAAGAAAAAAAGAAAGGGAAAATCAGAAAGGGAAGGGGAAGAGATAATAAAGGGAAGAGAAGGGAAGGTCAATAAGAAAAGGGGGGAAAAGAAAAGGGAACAAGCAAAAAAAAGGGAAGGAGGAAAGAGACAATAAATCTAGGAGGAATAGAAAAAGATTGGGAAAGAATAAAAGGAAAGGGGGAAAAAGAAGAAGGAAAAGGAAGAACAGAAGAAAGGGAATGAAGAAAAAGGTAGAAAGGGAGAAGGAAAAGTGAAATGTAGGAGAAATAGAAAAACGTGAATACCTGCTCCAATCCTGGACTGACTACAACTAAGTGTTTCACACACTTGATAAAGGGGAGTTCATAACCCCGAAATGCGTTGTGTGTGTTCTGTACCTCCTTGAATAAAAGAATCTGTTTAAGTCATCATTGGCCCTGGCAGTCCCTGTAATCTGGTCCTTGGATTTGTATAGAAAAAGGATGGGGAAGGGAAAGAGTATAGCATAGGTAGATAAGACCAAACAAGGTAAGGTATGGTCAATAAGGGAAGATAAGACTAAGACATGTCTTTGTTAGTAAGGGTGGGTTCACACTTGCGCCGGAGTCCGTCCGCCACGAATCCAACTGAAAATCTCGGGAAACTGTATAGGGACTGGATAGCGAAAGGTTAGCGATGCATTGCTTAAAAATCCATTCATCTGAATGGGTTTTTAAAGCAATGTGCAGATGTGCGCTTACACCCTCTGTGTTGCGAATCCAGTTTTTTTCACTGGAAACAAAGTCCTGCATGTCCGACTTTGTTTCCAGGAAAAAAAATGGCTTCACGGCGCACAGGGTGTAAGCGCACACCCACGCATTTCTTTAAAAACCCATTCAAATGAATGGGTTTTTAAGCAATGCATTGCTAACCTTTCGCTATCCAGTCCCTATACAGTTTCCTGAGATTTTCAGTCGGATTCGCGGCGGACGGACTCCAGCGCAAGTGTGAACCCACCCTAAACCGTACAGCACAACGTAGAGGCACGTATAAAATCATGTTAACATGGAGCTTTGAGGTATCCAAGTAGGCACATTAGCATCTGCGAAATCATAAAAAATACTAAAGTTTATGACCCCTTTTCATAATTAATACTAATAAGATGACACACATAGGAGTGAGCTCTGCTGCCATAGTTTCCCAAATTGCAAGGCATTTTGCACACAGGAATGTATATTTGTAAAAGTCTTCAGGAAAAGTGCACAGATGGCATTAGTAATACAAAATTGTGCCCGGTGCTCATCTCAACCTCTTCTTTTGGCCGCCACTGCTATATCAGTAATAAAATGCCATGCCACCTCCAGAGCAGGCAGCTAGCCATGCCTACAGATGGTTGTGTGAGGAGGCAGCCAGCAGACCATGTATGAGCAGCACATGTCTTTGTTGAGGGCAGGATCTTCTGCCAGGATGACTGAGATTGCAGTCTATTTTATTCAGTTCATTTATAGGTACAGTCAAGACAGAGCCATAATTGTGTATAGCAACCCTGTCAATGCCAGAGAGACCTTCTGAAATGCCAGATAAACGAAGAACTTTCTTAGTTGTACAATTTAGGAATTTTTGAGACAATTAGGACGAAGATGATGGATGTTAGAAAAATCTTGCAGAGTTGTATCTCATGAGGGCTATATTAAGATGGGCAGGAAACTGGCCCTAAGGGAACTTTGATTCTACAGGCAAGATCCAGCAAGGAAAATTTGCCGGTACTCAATATAATTAACTCTGTACAGCATGGAGAAGCGATGATGAAAGCCATGACCACTTTGATGGAAAGGTCAACCAGAAGTCATTTAATAGCCAATGAGTCATTTTCGTAACTATACAGACAGGTCTCCAGCACCAAAGGCTTCCATTTTCCCTTCAACACCTGTCCTATAATTATCAGATTCTCCATAATTGACATATATTTGCTATAACAGTATATAAAACAGTCATCTTTATACATAGGACATACAACCAGACTTAACTGATCTCTAGTTTAATTAAGCAATGTAATTTCTCATTCAAACCAATATGATGAAATTCCAACCAAAGCCTTGAAGACCTATCCTACTGAGTGGCCACACATAGATGCCTATTGGATAGTTAGCATAGCCCTTTGTGTTAACTTAACAGGGGTTCATGTCACTTTTAGAACTCCGTCATGTCCAGTCAAGATGACAGGTAAGGAAGGACACATCTTTAATAGCAATGTGAACAGCTCTCTCTGCCTCACTCTAAGCGGAAAATCCCAGCACAATTGAAAGCATCTCCAGGGTTGGCTGTAAAATCTTTTGCTATGCAATTAAGATTTAACTTGATGCTCATAACTTGCTGAATTGTGATAACAATAAAAGGCAACTTTTTAGTTAAAGTGCTTCTGGTGTCATATGAAAACTGAGAGTCTCAAGAAGTCTTGAGCAGTTTAGGCTACATATAAAAATTGCTGAAAGCTGAGAATCTCTGTTCTGTTATACCACTGTTGTAGGTTGTATAAAACTGGACATACAATTATTTGCCTCACCCTTGACAAGTTCTAGATCTGTACTATACATATTGGCAATATAGAGTGGAGGAAATTTATTAATACGGATGATTCTTACATCAGTCATAATTCATTCCCCTACAGGTTCAAGACGTGCAAGAAATACTTCAGTCTCTTAGTAGCTCTTTCGCAAATGGGGTATAACTTGGTATAACTCATGTCAGTTTTCTGGACATACCCGTCCCGATCTGCCCTGCTCATTTCAGACCCCAGGGTATAATGATTGGAGGCCCAGGGGAGGAGAGGGAACATAAAAAACAATGTTACGTACCTCTCCTGCACTCCAATAGGCTTCGGGCCTCCTTGGTGATGTCCAGGCCGACGTCATTATATATCACGACGCCGGCGGTGACACCCAGCCGTGACGTCTGGTCCAACATTGAAGAAGGCCGAAAGCGGGGACTGCGCCGGAGCCAGGGACAGGTAAGTAACACAGTTTTTTATGTTTGTATCCTCCCCTGGATTTCCGATCCTTATACTCTGGGGTCTGAAAACCCCCCAGAGTATAATAATTGTTCATGGGTGGTCCACAATGGGGCATAATACTGTGTACAGGGGCCACTATGCTGCATAATAATGTTTGCAGGGGCCACTATGGGGCATAATACTGTGTGCAGGGGCCTCTATGGCGCATAATAGTGTGTGCAGGGGCCACTATGGGGCATAATAGTGTGTGCAGGGGGCCACTATGGCGCATAATACTGTGTGCAGGGGCCACTATGGCGCATAATAGTGTGTGCAGAAATGAGGGAAATGTGGTTTGTGTGGGGGGAGTGGTTGCCAGGGGGGAGGTTGCTGGGGGGGGGGGGCATGTCAAATGCGCGCCTTGGGGCCCAGCCATTCCTAGTTACACCACTGTACAACGACCTTAGTAAATTTGGATCAGTGTGTACAGGATGGTTTCTACCTGGCAATGCTTAGTTAGAATTCTGCTAGGGAGAACTTTAGAGCCTGTTTTTCATTAAAAAAAAAAAAAAAAAAAAAAAAGTTTAATTAAGTAAGTATATTACAAAAGTTTTCACCCCCCTACACAATGGTAAAAAGTGAAATGGCACTTACACTTTAATTTCTATGTCAAATTAAATGTCATTCTATCTGTATAAGGCACATCTGCTGTACATTTTTTTCGCAATGTTGTAAACCGCCATCTAGTGGCATAAGACTTTCACTCCTCTTTTCTGCTCTCTATAATATCAGTGACACATGTTAACACCGGAATCTAAAACAAAAAAAGAGAAATCTTCCTTGTGTCTTGTTCCAAATGACTTTGTGCAAAACCAAATGTGTCTGTGCGGAACAGGCCGGGGACATTTCATCTCAAGAAAAATATGGGTCAAGTATTACATGCTTAGCCTCCATTTACAAAGCGCCTTGCACTTATGAATTCACAGCATGCATTTTAATCTCTGACAGCACTAGTATTTCAGAGGATAACTGATAGGAGATATTTATTACAGGTGCACAGCTCCTTGGAAAGTAATCTCGCACACATGGAGCTTAACGTGAAATATAGATTTTAATAATCCTAGTGCAGGGAGATATGTGATGGCAATGTGATTAGCTATTGTCTGCAATAATAATTGAGATATGCTCATAGTATTACCTCCAGTCAACGCCGGACCGCCACGATTAGGAAATTGTCTGCTAAGTTAAATCCCTATCTTTTTAGCTATAGAATAGAATAAGAAAATGAAAAGATTAACCTGTCAGCCGTGATGCTAGAATAACGCACATTTCCAAAAGTAGCAGTAGGTTACTAATGATAACATCCGAATGGTACAATACGTAGGACGACGGAGATGTTCATCAATGTGGCAATTCTACTGAAGGCTGAGATTTTATCAGAGTAATGAAGCGAGGGCTCATAAGTACGCTCTATGCACAAACACAGTCCATTATGTCACGTCAATCATTTCACAAGTAGTAATATAATAGCTTCAGGTGAGCGAGCGTGAAAGAGGAGTGCGGGATGCTACACATGACGGCTCCCTTCTGCAATGTCACTGGAGCCATTGGCCCCGTTCTACTATTCGACTCTACTGGGCTCTCAATTTGTCATATCAAAGAGAGACAAATGTAAGGAACTAAGCCACACTTAAAGGGGCCTCTGGGAATTATTATTTGATGACCTATCCTTAAGATAGGTTATCAATTGGAGGTCCAACACCTGAGACCGCCCTAGATCAGCTCTTGCTTCTGATTCTGCTTCACAGGCTATGTGACATTCACATTCAAGAGAATGGGGCTGAGCTGCAATACTAAGCACAGTCACTATAAAATAGGCAGCGCTGTGCTTGGTAAGTAGTGAAGAGGTCACAAAGTTCACCGGAATGCTGCTGCCTCTTTAAATAGCTGATCGGTGAGAGTCCTGGGTGTCAGACGAGTCTTCAATTGATTACTTATCCTAAGGATAGCATGAAAAAGCTGCTGATCCATACAGAGGTGTAATTTGAGGTTCCAATGCATATATTAGGGCTCCACCTACCACAAAGCAATGACCATGTGACAGAAGGGTCTATGCAGGGACGTAACTTGAGGGGGTGCAGAGGGTGTAGTCGCACCAGGGCCCAGGAGCCTTAGGGGGCCCATAAGAACTGGCATCAGTATTGAGATTGCAGCTTCCATCTGGCCCATAAGTCAAGGAGTCCCACAGATTACCCTGACCACACTAAGATTGATTAAACTCCTTAGCACCCATAACCATCACTATCAAGAATTCACTGTAGGGATGAGGTAGGGGGCCCCGGACAGAAGATTGCACCGGAGACCACAAGACTTTAGTTACTCCACTGGGTCTATACACCATATTGGGCGGCACCAGGACCTGGGTGTGACTGCTACCTCTTCACCCCCTATTGTGACACTCACGGATTCAGGATGCAGTTAGTGAGATTACAGCCCTTGTCAAATCTTATTAAAGGTGTAGTCCAGGATTATTAATTGATGACCGATCCTAATTGATGACCTATCTGACAGCCGGGACCCCATTGAAGAGACTATAACATTCATGTTAGTGCTGCAGCTTTTTCACAGAAAACAGAGCATAGAATTATACATTCATATAGCGGCTGAATGGGACTGAGCCGCGAACGGACCACGTGATCAATAAACGTGATGTCACATGGTTGTGAAGCGGTAATAGTTGATCTACTGAGGTCCCAAGTTTTGGACACGCACTGAGGTTCAATGAAAACCTATCCTAAGGAAAAATCATTAATTAACAAAACCCAGAAAATCCCTTTAAAAAACCTCCAAAAATAAATCTGAAGAGACTCCATAGTATAATAATATACTATATAATAATATAGAAACATTGGCTATGTTTGCAGTAGAGAGCTAGAAATTAGGTAGCTAGGTTCCTGAGAGTGTTCTACTCTATGAATTAAGCCAGAGTACAATGCAGCACCAAAGGCTTCCATTTTCCCTTCAACCCCTGTCCTATAATTCTCAGATTCTCCATAATTGACTTATATTTGCTATAACAGTATAGAAACCAGTCATCTTTATACATAGGACATAGAACCAGACTTAACTGAACTCTAGTTTAATTAAGCAATGTCATTTCTCATTCAAACCAATATGACGAAATTCCAACCAAAGCCTTGAAGACCTATCCTACTGAGTGGCCACACATAGATGCCCATTGGATAGTTAGCATAGCCCTTTGTGTTAACTTAACAGGGGATAATGTCACTTTTAGAACTCTGCCATATCCAGTCAAGATGACAGGTAAGGAAGGACACATCTTTAATAGCAATGTGAACAGCTCTCTCTGCCTCACTCTAAGCGGGAAATCCCAGCACAATTGAAAGCATTTCCAGGGTTGGCTGTAAAATCTTTTGCTTATACAATTAAGATTTAACTTGATACTCATAACTTACTGCATTGTCATAACTCACAATAAAAGGCAACTGTTTAGTTAAAGTGCTGTGGCCACTTTAGTTCGCCCGAGACGAATCTACATTTGTTTGGTTTGGTAGAAAACCAACCAATTTGGAATATTCGAGTTGAACTGGACTCTCTAGTCACCACCTATATATAACTCCTTGTGAGATAGGTAGGTTAAACCCTCAGAGGAAACCAGGCGAAACATGTGTTTGGGTCACACCCCTGTGGTTGGCATAACTTTTTGCTTTTCCTTCCCCTTTATGTTTGCTGTATTGCTATCAGCTATGTATGTTGTAATGATGATACATGTGCTTTATATCGATTGATATTTAGTATACTCTGCTAGGAATGATGTAACGTATATATGTGGGTGTAGAAACCTTCTATGATCTGCAGTGGGTGTTATTTGTACTGTGTTGGTTGTGACATTTGCTTGTTTAATAAAAATTATATATGTATCTAAATTGTAATTTTTTTTGTGCTGCGTGGATTATATTGTGATGTGGTGTTACAATAATGTATTCAACTTGTATTGTGAGAAATTGGAATCCTCAATGAATTTAGCAGAAACTTAAGGCTGGATACATCTGTATGTAGTTATGGTCTAAGACTAATGAAAATAAAATGCAAAGTGCATCCTAAACACCCATCATTTTAAGGATTTGTGCTCTATTTGTTTAATAAGGAGCATGGATCTTCTGCTCCAATAACAGTATTAGCTGTCAAAGTCTTGGCAGCCTGCACCTACCACTAGGGGCTCCTTTCTATATTCAGGTACATTACTGTGCAAATGCTTCATGCAGGTGTGGAAAAAATGTTGCAAACTAAGAATGCTTACAAAAATAGAAGTGTTAATAGTTATTTTTTGTCAATGAAGAAAATGAATCAATGAAGAGAAATGTAAATCAAATAAATATTTGGTGTGACCTTTGCCCTTTATCAATTCTTCTCGGTACTTGCAGACAGTTTTGAAGGGAACTCGGCAGGGAGGTTGTTCCCGCCAACTTGGAGAACTAAGCACAGATCTTCTGTGGATGTAGGCTTGCTCCAATCCTTCTGTCTCTTCATGTCATCCCAGACAGACTGGATGATGATGAGATCAGGGCTCCTCGGGGGCCGTATCATCACTACCAGGACTCCTCCTCCAAAGAGCAAAGGTCACAACAAGTATGGATGGGATTTAGATTCCTCTTCAACTTTCATTCTATTTCTGAAAACATTATTAATACTGTACATACTGAAAACTTTTGTGAATTTAACAGTATGTAAGCAGCCTTTTAACCTTCCCCCACTATAGAATTTTCTAGATTATGCCCTTTCTGTGAACGAAATGCCAACTGTCTGCACTTGCTCCATATAGGTATTTAGATATTTGTATTTTAGTAAAATAATCATGGAAAACCTACAAATTTGGGACTGTTTGTCAAACTTGATATTTTAGCATGCAATTATTTTTGGTATAGGACAGACTAATAACAGAGGGAATGAACATGGCACTTATTTCCAGTGCCAGCATTTGATGGCGACATTTGGCAGGGGGTCAGTTCTGGAAACTTGTAATGTAGTTGTTATAAAGCATTTTCTCTAAATGATTGTACAATTTGCAGCCAATTTGCAAAGCACTTTGATTCTGCTGCTCTTGGATTTCCTATATTTGGCGTTTCAAAGATGTTGAGCGCTAATACGTTCTCACATTATTCATTACATTTCTAAACTTAGAGTCCTTAGTTGACACATTATGACTATTTATCCTGGGATGAAGATGTTTCATCAATTATCAGATGGTTTTAATTATTGAGGGCTATGTACAATGGTAAAGTTAACAGATTTATACAACTTTCAGGTTATAGGCATACCCGTGATGTTTAACTCTTTAGAAGCCAAAAAATCTCCGAGTGGGAAGAGGGTAAGGGCACTTAGGGCCTATATGTATTAGTAAGAATGGATATCCGGTACAAAACGTATCTCTCAGTCTTGAGGACCCAGAACATACAAGAATTACACACATTGTTCAAAAGTCTCCATTGGATCGGTGCAATACTTAATTTCCCCATTAGGGGAGCTGCAGGGGAATTGAACCCTTTGTAATATGATAAAAAGTCCAAAAAACGAAGGGTAAAACTCTGGCACTACCGTCAAATATAAATGCCACTCATTCAAAAAGGATCAAGGTATACGAGGACCAGGAACTGAAGGATCGTAGCATCGAGATGCTCAGCCAAAAAAGTCACTGATACATTCCTTCCATCAAGTAGAAAACAAAACCGATGTGAAAGAAACCTAAGATCTTTTACTTAATACAGTAGCACAGACATATCTGGCAGGATGCCGGCACCACAAGGCAATGGGTTGTTTTGCACTATATACGCTGCCTCAAACTTATTCACCTGACCCACCCCTGGGTGTAACATTTAAAGGGGTTGTCCAGGATAACAGTTTTTTTTTTTTTTTTATGAGGCCAGAGAAGGTGAAAAAAAACAAAAAACAAACATACCCACCTGTTCCCTGTGCTCCACAGTCTCCCACTGAGGTCTGGTCCTGCTTCTCCGATGTCTTGTTTTGGCGGAAGTCTCAGTCACATGTAACCGCTGAGGCCAATCAGTGGCCTAAGTAAATGGTGATGTCACTCACAGATGTCGGTGACATCCTGTGTC
The DNA here is from genome assembly GCA_947044405.1 of Leptodactylus fallax. NCBI lineage: Eukaryota > Metazoa > Chordata > Amphibia > Anura > Leptodactylidae > Leptodactylus > Leptodactylus fallax. The sequence goes on from CAMRHE010000419.1 coordinate 511,286, forward strand.
CTTTCCTTAGGCCACTGATTGGCCTTAGCGGTCACATACAGTGGGGACTTCCGCCAAAACAAGACACTGGAAAAGCAGGACTGGTCCACAGTAGGTGAAATCAGAGCACTAGGGACAGGTGAGTATGTTTTTGGGGGGGGGGTTTACCTTCCCCGGTCTCATATATAAAAAAAAACCTGCTATCCTAGACCACCCCTTTAAATCTTTCCCGGGGTCATCACCTTAGTAACCAGAATAATCAATACAAAGAGAAACATATATAAACAACACCAATTAAAATCACAAATCGCAACATGTTAAGTTACAAAAACCACTAACATCATTCTTTTCATTCAGTCCCAAAGGCTCCATCACATTAGTTTTTATTATCCATCTTGCCTCTTGATGTAGTAGAGGTTTCTGCCTATCTCCTCCCGCAGGGTTAACATTAACTCTTTTGATACCTGCAAATGACAAAACTCCTGACACTCCCGAACATGCTCAATTAAATAGGAAGAATCTTTTTGTGTTGAAATAGATCGACAATGCTCGCTAAAACATGTACACATACGTCTAATCATTCTACCTATATAGAACTGGTTACAGGGACAAAAAATAACATACTGCAAAGTCTGACTTGCAACCAATGAACTAGCGCACTACATGCAAGACTATCTTATATGTTTGACCATACTACATGCAAGACCACCCTACTTATGTGACCATACTACATGCAAGACCACCCTACATGTGTAACCATACTACATGCAAGACCATCCTACATGTGTGACCTTACTACATGCAAGACCACCCTACATGTGTGACCATACTACATGCAAGACTACCCTACATGTGTGACCATACTACATGCAAGACCACCCTACATGTGTGACCATACTACATGCAAGACCACCCTACTTATGTGACCATACTACATGCAAGACCACCCTACATGTGTGACCATACTACATGCAAGACCATCCTACATGTGTGACCTTACTACATGCAAGACCACCCTACATGTGTGACCATACTACATGCAAGACTACCCTACATGTGTGACCATACTACATGCAAGACCACCCTACATGTGTGACCATACTACATGCAAGACCACCCTACTTATGTGACCATACTACATGCAAGACCACCCTACATGTGTGACCATACTACATGCAAGACCACCCTACATGTGTGACCATACTACATGCAAGACCATCCTACATGTGTGACCATACTACATGCAAGACCATCCTACATGTGTGACCATACTACATGCAAGACCACCCTACATGTGTGACCATACTACATGCAAGACCATCCTACATGTGTGATCAAACTACATGCAAGACCATCCTACATGTGTGACCATACTACATGCAAGATCATCCTACATATGTGACTATAGTACATGCAAGACCATCCTACATGTGTGACCATACTACATGCAAGACCACCCTACATTGTGACCATACTACATGCAAGACTATCCTACATGCGTGACCATATAATTTTTTGTATCTCAGATATGTTAAGGAGAGTGAATTTTAGCTAAAGGGTTTGCCTGGGATAAATGGCTAACCCAGGAGGCAGGGGTTGATGGTAAACCAGGGTTGGCCTGTTCACAGTTCTGTCTGATGCCAGGACTGGCTAAGCCAGAGGTGAAGAGGTTCAGGTGACCACTACAGCCAACCACTGGCCTCAGCAGTCACATTTTGGTTATCAGTGATGTATAAGCAGTGATGTCACCGGTAGCCAACATGTGACTGTTGAGGCTGTTTGATTTCCACATCGGTCCCCTGAGCCTCTTGACTTTTGGCCCAGTCAATCCCGGCATCAGGAAGAATGTGGGACACTCCAAACAAAGAGAGAACCAGGGGGTAAATGAGTATCATCTTTTTTTAATTTTTAGATTACATCATCTCTGGCCCCTTTGACATTAATCTCTATTTTTAGGAGTAAACACAAAGTCCTGAGGGCCGCTGTGCAAAAATACTTAGAACTTTCCCATCTACTAATCTGATAACAGCCCCATGATCAGAACATGTCGCTCACCCATGTACCAATACATCACTAGGGCATTATTCACATGAACATCAAAGACAACTGGTAAAGAAAGATTAATAAATTTTCCCCATTGATTTCAATGTGCCTATTCAATGGACCAACAAAAAATAGGACATTTCCTATTTTTGTCTGTTCACGGATGTCATGGATGTCTTTTTTGACTGTAAGTTTGTTTTTCTCGGCTGTTTTTTTTTTTTTCATTGTTCATATGATTGTAACCTCACTGCGAGGCACTTATAGGAAAGGCTGTATTTACTTACATGGGACCTCATTTTTGTAAATTGAGGCAGTGTATTGAGAAGAATGAGTCTTGATGAGCGGGAGCCTAAAGAGTGCCATTAACAGTCCAATGCAATAGACAATACCTTGTCAGCATTTTGTCCTCCAAAAGCACTAAAATACCTCCGAAAGAGAATAAGCCAGTTATACCGAGCCAAGACAAGGAATACGGCAGTGGAGATGGTTGATTTAAGCCCATCAGGTGAACAGATATTCCAGAATCACTGGCGTACAGCGCCAAATATACAGTGTGAACAGCTGCAATCACATCAAGGAACATCTACTATTTCACTATCTGGTCCTGAGAAACGTTTTACTGACTTATGGTTAAAAGAAAACCCAAAAAACGGATATATCAACTTTGTCAGAAAAGTCTATCTGTCTGTCTATCTATCTATCTATCTATCTATCTATCTATCTATCTATTTCATATCTACCTTTTGCTTGACAAAGGCTCTGAGGAGCTGAAACGTTGCAGACATTAAATAAATTCACCCTGATTTGATACACCATTTTGAAGTACTGCCTTCTCTTTTGTGGATCTATCTATCTATCTATCTATCTATCTATCTATCTATCTATCTATCTATCTATCTCATATCTATCTCTATCTATCTATCTATCTATCTCATATCTATCTATCTATCTATCTATCTATCTCATATCTATCTCTATCTATCTATCTATCTATCTCATATCTATCTATCTATCTATCTATCTTCTATCTATCTATCTACAGTATCTATCTATCTATCTATCTCTCTATCTATCTCATATCTATCTATCTATCTATCTATCGATCTAATTATCTCATATCTATCTATCTATCTATCTATCTATCTATCTTCTATCTATCTACAGTATCTATCTATCTATCTATCTTCTATCTATCTATCTATCTACAGTATCTATCTATCTATCTCATATCTATCTATCTATCTATCTATCTATCTATCTATCTCATATCTATCTATCTATCTACAGTATCTATCTATTTGTGTAAAAAATACTTGTCTGCCAGCATCTTAACCCTTGATGAATACTTTATTGAAGCCAAAAAACACCAGGTATCGGCCCACACAGGAGCCTTTCTCACGTGATTCTGTGTGGGCCGATACATGTTGTTTCCTGGCTACAATAAAGTATTCCATCAAGGGTCAAGATACTGGCAGACAAGTATATTTTATTTTGTTACATCCAATAAGGACTTTGATATACTGCCGTGCAACTTGAGGGATTGATCTCCCAGTGTTTGGTGCTTTTAATTTTTGTTTTTATCTATCTATCTATCTATCTATCTATCTATCTATCTCATATCTATCTCATATCTATCTATCTATCTATCTATCTATCTATCTATCTATCTATCTCATATCTATCTACAGTATCTATCTATCTATCTATCTATCTATCTATCTATCTATCTATCATCTATTTATCTATAGTATCTATAGTATCTATCTATCTATCTATCTATCATCTATTTATCTATATTATCTATCTATCTATCTATCTATCTATCTATCTATCTATCTATCTACAGTATCTATCTATCTATCTATCTATCTATCTATCTATCTATCTACAGTATCTATCTATCTATCTATCTATCTATCTATCTATCTATCTATCTATCTATCTAATGTCACACCTATCTAATGTATCTTTATGTTAGGGTAGCTAGCTATATAAAAGTGGTAATAGAGGGACATTTGGGAGACTTACGCCAGGTTCACACCTGTGCTCGGGTGTCCGTTCTTCGGTCCGCTTGGAGACAACAGAAACCCAATCCACTTAAAAAGTGGTTACTCGCGGAAACCTGCAGACCCCATAGACTGTAATGGGGTCCGCTGGGTTTCTGCCCGGTTTCCACACGAAAAATGCAGACAGAAAAGTCCTGCTTGTCAAGCGGAATGGGTTATGGAATCCCCAAACGGAAAGCGAGCACTGGTGTGAATCCAGCCTTATAAAGGAACCTTATGGTCAGCTTTGCTGGAGTGTGTGTTGCAGACAGGATAGGCCTCTCAGATTGGTAAGGCGGTGTTAGCTGCTTGGGGCCACTTCTTACACCCGTACTATATATTGCACCGAGCAGGAAACAATTGGCTCTGCGCCCTGTAAAGTGGCCAGGTCCCATCACTGCAGCTCAACTCCAATTGACTTCAATGAGAACTGAATTTCAGTATCGGCACCCGCCCATTATACAAGGCCCACAGCCAACTGTTTCCAGATGTGTGCTGTCTATAGTATGTGCATTGGAAGCGGCCATAAAAAAAATGTGGTGTGAGTGACGTAAAAATTCCAAAATGCTGCAAAAGTTTTGTGCAAGTAAGGCCAAAAAAAATCCCAAACCCCCCAGTTTTTAACTCCAGAATGATACATTCCCTTATATTCTTCCTTCTGGAGGAAACCTTATTGTTATTCCTTTTCCCAAGGAGTATTTCTTTTCAGACTCCCTAGACCAACTTGTACATCTCAAGAAGGGCCATGACCACTTGAACTCCTCAAGGGGAAGATATTTAGCTTGTTGCCTTTGCTCCAGTGTCGGACTGGCAGACCAATGGTACCAGAAGTTCTTCCGACAGGCCATGGCTCTAATACAATAATGGTCCAGCAGAAGACGCCTGAACTCGAAGGGTACTATGTCCTATTTCTTGGGGTTGTTGGAGGGTGGGCCCCGGAATCATTTTATCCTAGGAGTCTTAGTTCAACACTATCTTGTTCTATATCTAAATACCTTGGTCATGGCAGAATAACTTGTTGGCGCCTCCTTTGGCACTCAGCACAGACCCCCCCAGTAATGTCTCTTACAAAAATTATAATTCGACTTTACCTAAAGAGGAAATGGAGAAGCATGACCACGCTAGATCTCCAGAATATCATCCCTATTACTTTCTGCAGACTACCGCGAGGGTTAGAATCCTTAATAACTCACAACCCTGTTAATAAAAGTCTACACTTTCCGAAGAAAGATAATAAATGGATATATAGAACATACTGAAATAAATATTGGAAAACCTTTTTTTTTTCCTTAGACTTTTTATTCTTCCTTTTCACTCTATATTGTATTATTAATTTACAAATCTTGGGAAGAAGACAGCCTGCGAGTAACACAAGTAATTAAGATGATATATGGACCATAAAGAATGGCTAACCGAGCAGTTTAGAAATGCAATGTAATGCTTTCTCTCTGACCTTTCACAACTAACAAAAGGTTGAAAACTAAAATATGCCATCTAAATTCGCAGGTGTTAAATAGTGGGGCACTGGGAAGAATCACAAGACCTTGTTATCACCCAGGAGGAATAAATAAGGCCAGAGATGTGCACCACAATTTTAGGCTCAAAATTAAGATAATAAATATTTATCCAGGAGGGATTTTTTTTTTAAACTTTTCCTAGTAAGGGCTTGTTCATACTTGAAGAGGAACTTGAGGTGGACATCTGGAGACCCCAGAGTGCAATAATAGCACCTAAATTAATCGTATGATCAAACATCACGAATATTCGCTCGAACTTCCACAGCATATTACACTGTGTGTGTGTGTGGGGGGGGGGGGGGGGGGCTCTTGGGAGCATTTTATACTGTGTGGGGCCACTGTGGAGAATTATATTGTGGGGGCTCTGGGCAGCATTATACTGTGTGAGGCCACTTTGGAAAGCATATTATACTGTGTAGGTCCACTGTCGAACATTATACTGGAGGGTCTCAGGGAAGTATATTATTCTATGTGGGGCCACTGTGAAGCATTGTACTGTGGGGGGGGCTATGGAAGCATTATACTGTGTGGGGCCACTTTGGGGAGCATATTATACTGTGTGGGGCAACTGTGGAGCATTATACTATTGGGGGGCTCTGGGGAGCTTTATACTCTGTGGGGTCACTGTGGGAGCATATTATACTGTATGGGGCCATTGTAGACCATTATAATGTGTGGGACCACTGTGGGGAGCATATTATACTGTGCGGGGCCACTGTGGGAACATATTATATTGTTTGGGGCCACTGTGGCGCATTATACTGTTGGAGGGCTCTGGGGAGCATTATATTGTGTGGGGCCACTGTGGTGCATATTATACTGTGTGGGGCCACTGTGGGGAGCACATATTGCGTGGAACCACTGTGGAGCATTATACTGTTGGGGGACTCTGGGGAGCATTATACTTTGTGGGGTCCCTTCAGTATTTACATTGCACAGTATCTGTAGATAGTAAATGGTGAAGGGGTCATGGTGCTCACAAAAGCACCATGGTCCCTCCTGATGATCAGAAGGTGTCCTGGGTGTGGGACCCCACTGATCTCTTAGATCTCTTAGACTGTTAGGACCCCTCAGATCAGATGTTTCCCAGAACACGCAGCTCCCTGTATTGTTTACATGCTGGGCACTTCACTGCTCACTTGCCATATTCTTGATAATCAAATAATTGTAGTTGTGGGTATTATAGTTGTATCCCTTTCAAGTATCTTAGTTACCGATGCAGCACCCATAACCGTTACTATCAAGAATACGCTGTAGGGAGGGGGTAGAGGGCCCCAGTCAAAGTAGCACCGGGGCCCACAAGGCTTTAATTACACCACTGTATACATCTGAAATTATAACCAACCAAATTAATTGACCAGAATTTTGTGTTTTGTGTCCAGAATAGTACATATGACAGATAAAATAAATGATACGATATTCTCATTTAAAGGAGTTATGGGATGAAAAATATTTATCCTCTATCTATAGAGGATAAAGTGCTGCTCTATGGGGGTCTGACCACCGAGATCCACCGATTCTGACCATGGAGGGAACCCCTGGTGGACACTGACTCCCTTCAGTAGGAGTGTGAGGCTACATTCAGATGACTGAGGTATTTAGACGGCAGCAAAAAACATCCATTTTTCAGGGCTGTCTTGTACTCCTGGGGCATCCATTTTCATGGATCCCCCATACATTTGAGTATATGGAGAGATCCGAGAAAATGGAAAAACATAGGACATGACCTATGGACTGTCAAAATAATGGTCATGTGAATAGCCCCATTCACTGACACTGAATATAATACTGGCGTGTGACGTCCGTTAAAAAAATGTCCGACACTCGGCCATTATTCATTCGTGTGAATGTAGCTTCAGTCTTCTTGGCCCACCAGAGGATTTTTTGCTACTCTGGCGGACCAGTCCAACCCTACTTGCTACATTAGTAGTCATTCATGGCAAATAAGAAGCTACGATGTCCCCAAGTGAAATTTAGTAATAGAACAATAGCTGCCAGCTCTATTCTGCTGGCATAAAATAGAACAATAGCCGAGCAATGTAGAACTATTTTTTTTACAGTACACATATCTGATTTTTATTTGAGAAACTGAAGGAAAAGTTCCAGTACATGAACGGTAACCATGGAATTCTCCCAAGGTTCCGGTTATTGTTCCCCATTCACATAGAACTGTGTTTACTGCAGAACACAGTCTTCATAGATTGCCTCTGCTGACCAAATTACTTGCTTTTCCCATCCTGCACATGATCATTATTTGTCAGACCAGTTAGCTCAAAATGGGCTACAGGGGTTTTGGCATCCAGGAAATGCGGAGATTACAGACTCAGAACTGGCAGCTGCAGCACAATATTTTTGGAAGAAATTGTTCTATGGACAGAAATGACTATTTTTCCTCAGGTTCAGCAAGTAATTATTCTTAGCTGTTGAGGTTACAAGAAGTCAGAATTACATTGTATGGACAGGTCACGGTGAAACCTGAGAAGCTTAACAAGCAAGAAGAAGAAAAAGTCACATTTACTAAGATCTTATATATAAACCACCCAAATGGTGTACTTACAGATGTGTCTATCCTTATCTTATCTGTATTAGGTTCAGGATTCCAATTTCTCAAGAATACAATTAAACACAATATTAAGACATTACAAAAAAAACTTAAAAAGCTCAGAACACAATCCATGGGAATCTGCATGTAGACACATAATAGCATATCACTTTGTGATATCATATTGTGATAATCTGGTCATCTAATGACACACATATCTGGACATGACCAGCCAAGAGGAAAGGTAAGAAAGGACACATTAAAGTTCTATATTATAGGGTTGATCCTAATATTCATTGTACACCCATTGCCAAAAAAATAACACACCCACGGTAGAAATGTCAAATTGCTACAAAACGGGGCATACATTTAAGTCTCAGGCAGATATGTATATGCTCACATATTGCTGCAGATAATAAACCACGCCAAAGGTCTACCAACTCAGAACTCAATATATCGCAATTAAATCCTATATGTAGCTGGTACCACAGTATACACACTGCACAAATCTATAGGGAAATACCTGTAATGGGGTTTGTTTTCTCCTGATAAGAGTCCCAATTCAGTGTATTTTCCATTCCGAGCTCATTTCTTGAGGTATATATAGGGAACAAAAAATGTAAGTAACTATCCCAGAAGTCATCTCCTTGGGAACACTTTGGCTGGTAGCGTTCCACGTGGTTATAGGGAAACAAGCATATCTTCCGGTAAGTTCTTCACCATGTGATGTCACTGGCACCTTGTCCAGTGTCCAATTCCGACACCAGGCTTCCTCCAACTCATTTCGGAAACTGAATATGGTGCTGCTATTGATTTTTGCCCTTAAATACCACTCCAAGTTTCCAGGAGAAAAAAAAAGGCTCTTCTTAAGTCCACACTGGGCATTGCCATTTCTGGTTAGTCCAATGCATTGATTATTCTGCTGAAATTCTAGAGCAGAAATGCAATGGGGGAAGATCAGTGTTGAAGTGAACACTGGACAAAGTGCAGATATTAAGGTGCCAGCTATATTTAGGCTCCTTTTGGGTAGTGTACCTGTTACTGAAAGATGGTTGACTGTTAGACATATATCTACAATGCACTCAAACAAATTTTGCCCAGCTGAAAGAATGGATTAAGGTCAGGCAAAAACACATCACTGGTCTTACTAAATCTGTTCCTTAGACTAGACAGTAAAAACTACACTAGATTTATCACAGTGACTGTAGCTTGAGCATAACGTTAGGGCATATTTACACCATCTAGCCTAACTTTACACCTAGTGTGCCAGAAGCTTTGTCAGAATATTAGCAGAATTTTAGCGCACATTTATACTTTTTTAATTCTAAAACCCACCCCTTTGTAGAGCAAAGTGAGAAAGTAGTCTAAAACACAGAATAACTGGTACATAGCATGTGGGCCAAATTGGCTCAAATTTAAGCAAATTTCTTAGTTTAGTAAATCTGTCCCTAGAGATAGATTAGAGCTCTGTATCACTTTAAAAATATATTCAGAAAGAAATCAGTACACAATGTTGAACCTCATGGTGGACATTCCCTTTAAATCTTTCACGTCAACCTAAATAGTCTTTTAATACATAAAGAATTTGAGTCAATTGATGGTAAATCCCTTTACAAAAAGCACCATTAAGGACCGAGATTAATCAAGTCCACCACCGCACCATAGGCAATGAAGGAATTAATCACCTTACGTGTAAAATATATATATATATCTTTAACAACTTTTATATTATTCCGATGAAAAGGGTTATATCCATGAATCACATTGATTCATTACATTCATATTTCACTACTATGTTTTGATATCACATTTATTCCTATTGATATTTTCTTATCTAATCTATGAATAAGAGGCAAACAATGGCACCAATTATTGCCTTACTGCACCCTCATTTACAACGTCTGTAGTAACGCTCTATGACAGGAGCGGCGCACAAGGCATAATGTATTCATGGCCCATAAATCTTATCCCGAGAGCACCTTACAACAACTCCCATTAATCAAGACGCGCAAAAAATCCACACGTACTTATATATGTTTACTTTAATCAAGTCCCAGAGACAACACGCATATATCTGCGCACGAGCCACACGGACTTAGAAAAAACAAAAAAACAGGTTGTTGTGTGTTATTGAAGAACTTACATCAATATGATTAGCATACTACAAAATATTGCAGCTGTAAAATTTTATAAACTGCGGGCTTCTTCAATTCGTAGAGATTTTACGGGCGCCATAAATTAATCGCCTTACAATGATTTGTGGTTATGAATCCCAATGCACTAAAGTTTTCATGATATCTCATTTTTTTTCCTCCTTACTTACTGCTCTCCCAGCACAAGGCAAAGTGATTAAAGAATTTTTTTTTTTTAAGAAAACAGTTCTCAAATATAACATAATTCAAAGTTGTGTAAAGCGGACCATGCCGAAGCCCATTGACGCTTGAGACTCTAGGCTCTAGAACTAATGATGCCCAATGCAACTTGGCTCTGTTCACATTGGCATTGGAGAAACAATTGCAGATTTTGTAGTTTTATTGGGAAAGTAATTCTTTGTCCATTAGGGGACCATGGGTGCAGCTGGTGTTTGTCATACTTATAGATGTAGCAAAGTTTAACTTGACTCTTAATATGGCAACTAGACTGGGGAATCGAAGGCATTGTGTTACCCACTTTTTAAGGAGAATTTTTATGTTAAACATATTTTTTAAAGAATTTAATTAACATGGGGAGGCATGGGGGCTTTCAGTCCCCCCATACTTCTGATCGCTCGGGGGGACCCATCCTTCGGAACCCCATGGTAAGGAGATGTGTCTTTAATGGGACAACCCCTTCATCTGTAAGTCCTAATGTACATTGTTCAATCTCAAAGACAATGAAACTGTATAGAGCAGTCTTGTTTCGATAACTCCGGACCACCTCATGAAGCTGGAGACGTGGCTATCACCATCTCATTACTTACTTGCTGTGGGAACCGGTGATGTATGATTTAGTATGGACAGCCAATATAATATTACTGAAGCTTCCTGCAGAGATATATCCCTGGACTGCCTGCCCATCTTCTCTCTGTACAATCTCGGTTTCCATTTCTCATAATGTGATATAGGTCATTACTTAGTTGCAACAGCAAACAAGATTTCCCCCTAGAAAATATGATCTTCTATGTCATTTTCTCTGTATTTGCCGTTACAATTCCGAATCTTAATATATATATGATTTCAGAAATCCCATAAGGATAACCCGAGAGGCGCACAATGCATAGGACACTTCCATATAGAAAATAAAATGAACCCACAAAATTAAATATTTTTTTATATAATTAGATCCGTCTTTGACTTTTCAGTGATTTCTTGGGAGCTATGCCTTTCGGAACAATCGACTATGACACATATTGGTTTATGTGAAGACTCTATAAATACATAAATAGCTCAGGTGAATCTTAGATGAGCCAAGGATGGAAAGACCTTTCTTACACTATAAATTCTCTTAAAGAAAACAAAAATACTGTAAACGTTATTTGCTTATAGGGGTTGACTCAGGAAGACAACCCATATTCACATGCCCTCTTTGGTCATATGTATGTCATGGTGGGGTCTCCAATTAGGAACTTCTTATATGACCTAGAATGGGAGACAATCTGTAAGAGAAGCTCCCACTGGTGCATGGTATATTCAGGTAATCTATGAATCATCATAAGAAAGTTACATTTTTTCATCTGGCTTTCAATCTCTGACAAAATGATATGTGTGCTAGGATAGCTGGGTCTGCTATGAGTGATCATTACAAAGGCTCTCATACTTGTATCTGATGCCTTTTTCTGACTAGTGAACCTGTGCTACCCACCCTGACCTATTTCCAGACTTCTGACCATGCACAAACTCTGCCTGCCCTGACCTCAACTTGTACCTTCACTTCCCTGATCCCTCAATGTTATGCAGAGGTGGACATAGCATTGGTCAAACCTGAGAAACTGCACAGGGGCCAAGTCAGTCAAGGGGCTCTATTACCTAACCAGCATGTTTTTACCATCTATTGTAGGTGTATGCCAAAGCTAATGAACTTTGTAGGTTAACAATTACTGGTGGATTAACATAAGGGGGTGCTCTGTGCTGAGATACTGGAAAACAAGTGGCTCATACTGTTCACCCATGGTGTTATGCACAGATATCTCTTGACCTGCCTGGGTCAACTGTCACCTAAATCTGAATTAATCTTAAAGGTAGCAATCTCATGGTTCATTGCAGTGATATCCAGATCCCTGCATAAGGGTTAAAGGGTAAAAACCAGGGAGTCACATGGACAACACCCATGGAGTAGCCTAAAGCCAAACCAGTTAAGCTGTACTGTAGGTTTATACCCACTGTTTGTTATACAAACTAAGCAGCAGCTATTGTGCCCAGGTTGGTCTAATCCCTTGTGACACTGGGTGGTAAGAAGTTAGAACCTGTTTAGGACTCCCCTTCCATCAATAACTGCATCATTAATGGGCATTAGCTCAAGAGTCATGGAAGGAAGCAGATACCTTTCTGTAAGAACTGTCCTAAGGGGGCAAAATTCAGCACTATAAAGGTGGGCTCAGCTTAATCTTTATTATGAGCACAGATTTCCTTGAAAGGGGATTTGCAGCCCAAAATGCATGTTTCATACTGTTGACCTAACCTTTCATACTGTCAGACCCCTACAGATAAGATACGGATCACTAGGGATGAGTGAACTGATTTGGATCAAATTGGATTTGACTCAAATTTCCCAAAAGTTTCAGTCTTGACCTCAACCTGAAACTCTTGGGGTTCGTCACTCATGAAACATTATTATACTCTGAGGTCTCCTCAGATCCCAGACTATGACGCCGGCGTGCCCCTTGTGGCCACTGAGACACAATCACAGGCCTCAGTGGTGATCCCAAGACGTGTGATGTCAGCCAGAGGCCTGAAGCAGATGCCAGGAGACCACTAGACATTGCGAGGATGCCCAGGAGAAATGAGGCAAGTTGAGTATAACTGGTTGTTATTTTTACTCATATTCTCTGGGCCTCCATTTATTATACTCTGGAGACTGAGGGGACTAATAATATCTCTTCCATTTCAGCCCAAAATTAACCAAAGGGATGAACCTCTCGAATATTCGTTGAAACAAATCTCATGAGGTTCACCCATCTACTGATGATGTATCTTGACGTCATCAGTATGAAAAATGTTTTAGGTAAACCCTTTTAGGTAAATCTTAGGATGTATACCTTACCATATAGTGGGATGCTTACAGAAAATTCTAATACTTTGGAATTACATTTTAATTTTGCTGCCTCAGCACAGTCTTACTCTCTGGATTACTGCTCCTCCTCATTCACTTGTAGTAAATCTACAAAGTTTATTGTGCTGACAAATGCAATTACAATATCACATTACATCGGGAAGCAGCTGCAACAGAATCACAGAGCACATCCCACCTGGGACTAAGAGCAGAATTTTCCTTAAATAATATGCTGGTAATAAATGTTGTGAGCCAAGGCGATGCTTGTATTATATGTTGTTTGTACTCATACCTAGCAAATAGGAACATGTCAGTGATGTGCCATCCGACGCACAGGAGATAAAATGACCATCACTGAGATACAGGTGAGGAGCACCAACTATCTACGGTATGTTCCTAATATTAAAGCAATATTAGCATGTGATATAGCATATGACTTGCAACCTTCACAAATTATATACAAGAACTTTTTTGCAAAGTCTCTACTCTTGGTTGATATTGGATGAGGGGATGTCTTGAGCAAATGTCTCCCCTTTATTACCAGAGACGACAACTGGCATATAGAGATCTCCCTATATACAATATACAATACTATATACAATACATTATGTAGGGTAGCTTGGTATAAGTAAAAAAAACTCTCATTTGACACTAATAGAGCTTGTGGCTCAGTTTCCTGGGTTCAAATCCCTGCAGATACCTAATGAAAAAAATTAATCAAGTTAAAATTTATATTGATAGAGGATCTCCTAGAAACCTCCTCATTAATATTCACTGCACTGAGATGATGTCATGAATGCCTTCCCTTTACAGTTTGGCGTAGTTAGCTGGATGAGAACAACCGCGATTTCACAACTGATGGTGTCTTTTGTTCACTCTTTCTTGTCCGATCAAGGGGACTTGCATCAAGAAATGTAAGAGGCTTACATACTGTACATCATGGATACTGTCTTGAGGAGAGATCAGACTGCTGAAGATGGCACTTGTGAAACTGGGCAAATATATAAAAGGGAAGTAAACTAAGGGCTCACAGGCCCCAGTGCAAAAGCTCAGCTTGGGCTCCCCTGCGTGAATTCTCCACACAACCATCAGTACATTTTAGCACCATTTACTTTTCCCTTTCCTTCTCTGTCTTGGACCAGTCCACCATGAAGCCTTGTTCACACTACATCTGTGCACACAAGCTTCCCATCATTCCCATCCCCTGCCGGTGCCCCCCAAATAGTATTCATGTCCTCTTATGTGCCACAGCCTCCCACACAGAATCCCTTCTTGACTATATGCTGTTATCCAACTACTATTTTTGCCATGACAGGGTTAATATTCTGCCATTTGACAGTAGTCTAAATCTCACTCCCGTGCTGCAGAGGGCAGGGGTAATAAGTTTACAATGCACTGAATGTCATCCAAAAGAAAAGGAGATCTAAGAAGTTTATCAAGTTCTTGGGTGAAGATGGTGACTTGTGGGTCCCCCTGGCTTCTGGGCCCATTACAGCTGTGACCGCTATAGTTACACCTTTGGGTAAACCTTACTATGGCTTACCAATGTGACTTTATGCGACTATTACTGTGTTCACCTGTGTGTGCCTTCTATAAGAACTGCTGCCACCACCTTACAGCCTGACACATTTGTTGGCATGGCTAGCGTCATGGACATAGCAGCCACTAGTAAATACAATGTAGAAACCATACTGTAACACAATCACAATGTACAGTATAGTTACAGAACATATATAATCACTGCTTCCATTATACTGTTTTATTGTGATCTCGTATATGATAAATTGCTATATTTGGATGCCAGAAAGCTTTACACTCACAAGACAACCTGAAAAAAAAAACCAGACATAATAGTGCACTGAGCGATTTGTAGCTATCTGAGATCTGTGATTGCCTTTCATGTGATTATTTGGTTACATATGTTCTTTATTAATGGAACGGAGAAGCTAAAAGCTTTGTACTTGTAACATTTTCCGACAAGTCGATGTGTAATATAATATGAAGTCTATCATTACAAGTCAAAAACTCATAATGTATGGGTACTTGGCTTTGCTTGTGCGGTCATGGGGTGCTTGAAGGTAATCTACTGACCGCATAGAAGTCAATTTTCAACATTTTGAAGTTTCACCACCATATCTACTGACCTCTGATAAAAAAGGTCGGCCAATTTATTTAAAGGGAGTCTACCATACACCCCCAAGAGAATTTAGCTGTCACCACTATGTTACAGGGCACATTACAGTAATAAATATTATACCTTTGTTATGTAAGTCACTTTTGTAGATTTGTAGAAAAACAACTTTGAAGTCTTGACAAAATGAGGCAATTGGTGCACTGGGGGCGGCCTTCAGCCCTGGGAGCACTGCTTTTACTGGCAAGTAGGATGCGTGATGTCATAGGAATGGGAGGATCAACTATCATTGCATGGGGTGGAGCAGGCAGGAGATGGTAGGGACCTGAGTGGCAAGAGCAGTACTCCAGGGAGCTAAAGACCCGCCCCCAGTGCACCAAGTGCCTTATATGCATAAGACTCAAAGTCGATTTTCTTCAAATCTTCAAAACATAAACTCCTTCAGTGGGCGTCATACTAGCCTTCACTGGCATAACTCAATGTTAGGATATATAATGAGTGTAAAATATGATGACCGTGTGCCTTAGGGCACTTTCGGAGATAATGTATCACAGAGGTAGCACCTTTATCTTCTGCGGTATGTGGTCCATAAACATAGATCTTAGCTCATCTAAAAGGGTTTTCTTGGATTTTTCATACAGATGACCTATTCACAGGATATCATCAGTATCTGATTAGTGCAGGTCCAACACCTGAATTCCGCACAGATCAGCTGATCATCCTCCAGGTGCCAGAAGCTGGTGCAGTGGACAGGGAGCGCATGTAAACTGCTTCTATTCAAGTAACAGGACTGGAGCAGCACTCCCCACACAGTACAGCAGCTTCCGGCACCTGGAGGCTTCCGAACAGCAGATCTGTACTGGGTCAGGTTGTCAGAACCCCATAGATCAGATACTGATGACCTATCCTGTCTACAGGTCATCAGTATGATAAATCACTCTGGAGCCTAAAAACACTTTTAAGCCACATTATCCTGACGTAGACCTCTTGACATACACCTGAGTATGAACAAATGAAGAACTGGACAACCAGCCCAATGTTCATGCTATTTTTTATGCTAAAAATGGTTAGGTTGGTGAAGTACTGCTACCAGAGATGAACTAACAGAGTACCATACAATCCCCTGGCAGCTCAAGACTCTGAAACAGTAATGGCCCATGGGCCCCCAAAGGTTCAGCAGAAGGTGACCCCATTTGGAGATGATTTTGGAACAATCACCCATCACTACGATCTATTAAATAAGGGATGGCTCACCACTGACCTATTAGACCTTACTTATAAGATGTCCTGGGTGTACAAAGATAAGAACAAAGATTGTGATTACATTTATGTGTACATGTTCTATAAGAATAGCCCTCAGAATTAGATCCTGCAGTGGGCCAAAGGAATCCAATTCAGATACTGGTGGGTGACTCTTTGTGATGTTATAAAGAACGCTTTTGGAGAACTGGTTCAACTACAATTCACAATCTATACATTCTATGTAATAAGGTAAATGAATCCTGCTTTCTCCATATCCACCAGTCATTCCAGGGTCAAATTAAGGTTCCTTGGGCCACTAGATAAAATGATTCTGTTGGTCCACCGTCCCACAACATTTAGGAAATAGAACATTTTAGCCTTCACATTTTGGAGTCTTCTGCGGGACCAATATTGTGTTAGAGCCTTGGCTTTCCGGAGGATCCCTGGGTATTCTGGTGGGCCAGTAGGACACTGGATCAGTTGGCTTGGGGTAATATTGGATATGTTGGCATATCATTGCGATTATTTATGCCGCTTATTTAATCCAGTAATGATTCCGTCAATTATTCCTTGTCATGACATTCTTTAGTAATGCTCTTATATACGTAGGAATAGCTCATGTATGGCTGACAGCGATGCTGACTGCGGATGTGAAGTCTATTGTCACAACATGAATTAAACCAGAATTAATGAGACATCAGGATACGGGAACGTATATGTCAATATTTCTAGACAGGAGAGTAGCATAGACGGTTTCTGCAAACACCTGTTACCGGCATATCCATTCTTAGATATTCTCTCACTCATATCCATTTACATAAATTTTGTACGTATGTAGTAAAGTGACAATACATTTGCATGGTCATATGGTTATTTACATGACACCTGGGTCTATTCGGTGTATTCTTCTACCTTTACCCTGAGACATTTATACTGCACCATCGTTCCATAATGTAAAATTAATCATTGATTTTCTTCATGATTCTGAAACCAACAGTCTTGTAGAAATGCTGCAGAAAACATAGGGTTAATCTCTGCTGATCTGTTTTATATTTTGGCTGTAGGCCAACTGAAGGATGGAGCTTAAAGGGGTTGTCTGGGAATTGGACAAATCATAGAGGAGGCCGGGGAAGATAAAACATTTTTTAAAAAAATCATATTTTCCTGTCTCCGAAATGGACATCAGAGCACCCGGGACAGGTGAGTATAATTTAATGTTTTTTAATGTTTTTTTTTTTTTTTATGTTTTACCTTCCCTGGCCTTCGCTTTGTCCAATTTCTGGACATTCCCTTTAATCAAGACCTCTTAAACGTCTTAAACTTTTTTTCCCTACTGCAGACACAGCAATAGAAATGAATAGATGGTGCTCTATTTGTCTTTTGCCACTTAAAAAAAAAGCACATCAACAGCTTCCTTGTGAGCTCGACATGTTTAGCGTGCATGTTATTTACAGCTTAGTTTGAGATTTTCAATGCCAATTCAAAGTCAAGTTTAACATGACTTTTGGTGC
This sequence comes from Leptodactylus fallax, assembly GCA_947044405.1. NCBI lineage: Eukaryota > Metazoa > Chordata > Amphibia > Anura > Leptodactylidae > Leptodactylus > Leptodactylus fallax. The sequence goes on from CAMRHE010000419.1 coordinate 529,543, forward strand.
ATTAAGTAAATAGTGGCTAATCACTTTAACTCAACTTTTTCTATTGTTTTCAATAGAAAGACTCACTTTTCCTGTGAGTTATCATGGCACAGTGAGTTATCGGATTCAAATAGAAGGTGGCTACATTTGTAGATAGATATTAGCTAGGTAGATACATGCAGATAGATAGATAAATAGATGAATAGATAGATAGATAGATAGATAGATAGATAGATGCAAATAGAGGACTTTTATTAGCCCAAAAGTGCAATGTTACAGTCCACAAGGGACGTTTCTCAAGCAAGTGTTTCAAAAAGGTAATTTATGGATTGAAACATTGCACTTTTGAGCTAATACAAATCCTCTTTTTGCATACATTGCAGTGCTACCTTTTTGATATATACTTCTTGGTCATTGCCACGGACCTATGGTACATGCACCGAAGTACTATTTGATATTGTGCTGCTGCTCTTGTTTGGATACACAAAGATGAATAGAGAGACAGATGATAGATGATAGATGATAGATGATAGATAGATAGATAGATAGATAGATAGATAGATAGATAGATAGAATATAGACAGGAGTATAATAGATTAATATAAATCTAAACAGGCCTATGGAGAAAGATAAAACGACAAAATAAAAGAAATGTCAGCACTCAAAAGGTTGAAAAAAGGGGGCAACATACTTTATTCACTCATCTGTACGATTCACCTTTTCCATAGAGCTCTTTTCAATTCATGGAAGAGCTGAAGTGCTGACATTTTTCCGGGAATTTTACAGTGAATGGGTCTTTGGTTTGGATCTTTGGATGTGCACCCTTTTCTATATACAGTAATAGTGCTGCTAGTCTTTCTTCTTTGTCTAGATAGATATTTAGATATAAGATAAATAGAAAAATGGGGAAGAAAGGTAGATAGATAGATAGATAGATAGATAGATGATAGATATGAGATAGATATGAGATAGATAGATAGATAGATAGATAGATACAAGATAGATAGAGAGATAGATAGATATGAGATAGATAGATAGATAGATAGATAGATATGAGATAGATAGATAGATGATAGATATGAGATAGATAGATAGATAGATAGATAGATAGATAGATAGATAGATATGAGATAGATAGATAGATAGATAGATAGATGATAGATGATAGATAGATAGATAGATAGATAGATAGATAGATAGATAGATACACAAATAGGGATGAAGAACCCATTTAAGGCTAAGGCCCCACATAGTGAAACTTAGCAAAAAAAATGCAGCATTTTAGACTTCAGCCTAAGAAATTTTCACTTTCATCAGCCCGGCACTGTGCCTCAGAACAGCCACCTGATACCTGAGTCTGCTGAAAAGAACTATTGATCGGGAACCTTCTGCTCGCACATTTTATATACAATTCAGTAGAATTCTACAAGCATCACAAAAAAGATAGTGAAATGTCTTCCACTAGAAATACCACTGCAGGCAAATAGCGAGAACGTAGAATGCCTGACATAAACCACTACAACAACTCCCAAGCTCATTCTCCACCAAAACTATTAGTGTTGACACAAAAAAGGTAGATTGCAAATTCTACTCATCTCCGGAGACCAATCATCACCTTTCAATCAAGTGGCAGGTAATTAGCCGGCTGCATAAACTGCTTATCCCTTATAGGCTGTTAATGTTCCGAACAAAAGAGACGGCGTCCTAAGGGAAGAATAGGAAGTTTATTGTACTCAGCCCTTTGCTATGCGCATTTACAATATAGAAGATGACCCCTTTTACAGATGCAGCAGGAGGGAGTCTGTCAATGCAACGGTTACATAGCTAACTCAGCACTGCTATATTCAGTTTCTTTTCAAATTGAATTTTTCTGGTTCTGGAAGTTCAAAAATTTATAGGTCTCATATTGGGAACTGCTCCTCTCTGGAGGACTGAACATGTCCAGCATTACATCAACATTCTATTGATTTTAACTGTGTAATACATTATTTCTCCTGTGGAGGCACTGTAGGAAAATGAAACACTTACTTTCAGGCATGCTTACAGATCAAAGGTGATCACTTGGGGACTATGTAGTGGCACACCCTATGATCAGGTTATTGTGATTGGGGGGAAATCTGGGATAACCCAATACACATTGGACTGTCATCTCATCCAAATGAAATTGGCAGTTTAATCTACAAGTGACCTAATTTTTAAAGTCACCTTTAGTGGGATTTCAGAACACCATAACCCCTGGACCTGTTATTGTAGTATTGTCATTTAAGCCTGACAAGCTTCGCTAGATTCATCTCACGAATATTTGCGAGGAATGTCCATCAGTTTTATTTTGGGAAAACAGGAACTGTTACTATTATACTCTGGGGTCTTGTATCTAAGCGTCATGATGATGGCACACCCTATGTGACTGCTGAGGCCGAATCACAGACCTCAGTGGTACCCAGCAGCTCCTGAAATCACTCAAGCTCAAAGAGGACAGAAACTCGCACCAAAGAGGAGGAGAGGTAAATACGACTCTTTACAAATCTTCCCTGGACCTCCACTTACTTGCTTATGGTGTCTGAAGAGTCCCCAGAATATAATAGTCATTCAATGAAGGCGAACCCTAAAAATTTTGAGTTTGGCTGAAACTGAAATTTTTGGAAAATTCTTAACACACACAATGCTCATTATGAATACGCTGGCTCATGCCTAGTCAGAAGCTAATGTTGACCTTCACCTTGATGGCCCCTTACTCAGCTGCCTGCGCCACCTAGAATTGTAGTGGTCACCAAATCAAGGTTGGAACATTGATTCCACGACTTTGTGTAGCATGGGCACTTCACATTTAAAGTGAATAGCGGTCACACTACACAATATGCGCAAACATGAAACGAACATTCATGAAGTTATACAGCTGCTACACCTTATCCTCTTGTCCTTGCTCTGTCTCATTGAATTAAGAGTGAAGGACATCAAAAAATGTTATGTTCTTTTCTGGGACTTTGAGATAAATTTAATCGGTGGAAGTCTGACTTCTTCCTGAATGAAGACATCGCAACTGGCCACACATGTAAATGGAAGATTGGCCATACATGAAAATGGAAGACTGGCCATACATGTAAGTAGAGAATTGGCCACACATGTTAAATGGAGGACTGGCCCCACATGTTAAATGGAGGACTGGCCCCACATGTTAAATGGAGGACTAGCCACACATGTAAGTAGAGGACTGGCCACATATGTAAATTGAAGATTGTCCACACATGTAAATGGAAGACTGGCCATACATGTAAGTAGAGAACTGGCCACACATGTTAAATGGAGGACTGGCCACACATTTAAGTAGAGGACTGGCCACACATGTAACTGGAAGACTGGCTATACATGTAAGTAGAGGACTGGATACACATGTAAATGGAGGACTGGCCACACATGTCCACCAACTCTCCTTTCAGAGGGTACATTCAGGAGCCATTTGGGCCCTTTCTTCTGATCTTTGTAAGCCCCAGTGCTTGGTTCTGCCCATAATTTGACACTCATACCCTGTATTGTGGCCATTGGTGGCACAACCCAATTAAAGAGGAACAGCGCCATACATATAAGTTGTGACTCTGCCTGGTACTGCAACTATTCACAAATAAATGGACCTAAGAAGTACCAGGCACAGCCACCACCATGTAGCTGGTGCTGTACCTAAAGGGGACATCAATCAAATATTGGTGGCCTATCAATATTAAATTCTTGACAAATCCTGCCTATTGGAGCTTTGGGAATGGCTCTTTAAGAAGTTTGCTTAAAAAAGACTAAGTGGTTGAATGGAACAATGTAGCTGACACAGAAGTAGACTCAGCTCTGCATCCGAAATACATTTGGCACAGCTTTCAAACACATGGCAGGAGCAGCGCCTGAATCGACAGTCTTTTATGTTACGTTTTTGAATTGAAATTGGGCAATGTTTATTCAGCTGCAAAATCCAAACAGAGAAGCAAAATTATAGAAATGATAAAATCCCCCGTCTGATTGTCAGGCTGCTCTACGGTACATGCTTGTCCCGCCGCCATTGTGCACGTGCCAAACGATTCCTCATACTAAGGGATTTAAATCTGCCGTACATCTTTCCACTCAGTTGTCCAATGGGGTTGCTGCTGAAAAGTAGCACAATGGAGCTCAGGGGCTTTTTATGGGAAGAACAGAAGGAAAAATAATGATAAATATTTGTTGAGAGTCATATGGCTTATTGTTATGTTAAATAACCGGAGAGAAATGGCATTAGAGATTGTAAGCTATTGTCAGCGAACATTAAATCTGAAAATATGGTACACGGGCAATTTGTGTAGAGGAACATTCGGAAAATTACATATCAATCAATTAGTGCGCACCGCAGATTTTTAGTTAGAGTTTTTTTTCATGGAATTAAAATTTGGGGTAAAATTTAAGGTCGGAGTTCACTTTGAATACAGTTTAGAGTTTAATGATAGAATCTACATAAAAAATTAGAGAACTTTGCATGATGGATTTTATGATTGGCCAAGAGCTGCATTCACAATTCTGCTGGTGATATTGGAATCAGTCAACAAGATTAATGGCTTAGTTGAGTTCCTATGATGCAATAACACAATTATCATAGATATTGTGTCCGATGATATTAGTCCTTGGATATGTGTTGTCCTGTGACAATTTAGTGATGCTTCATGAACTTCATCCTCATTGTCTGGATAAATTTGTACCCTAGGGGTATTCCCTCCTCACAATTGAGGTTCATAGGCTCATCTAGTTAGTGCATGAAGTTTTAGGGGTGCAAACTGGGTAATTGCCAAGAGCTTCTGTTTTTCCAAGGGCCACCATTGAATGGTCCCTTAGAATTAAAAAAAAAGGATATGTAAACTTTCACTGCCCTGGACTACAACCCCAATTCCAATGAAGTTGGGACGTTGTGTAAAACATAAATAAAAACATAATACGATGATTTTTCAAATCCTTTTCAACCTATATTCAATTGAATACACTAGAAAGACAAGATATTTAATGTTCAAACGGATAAACTTTATTTGTTTTTTGCAAATATTCACTCATTTTAAATTTGATGCCTGCAACACGTTCCAAAAAAGCTGGGAGAGGGGCAACAAAAGACTGGGAAAGTTGAGGAATGCTCAAAATACACCTGTTTGGAACATTCCAGAGGTGAACAGGTTAATTGGAAACAGGTGAGTGTCATGATGGGGTATAAAAGGAGCATTCCCGAAAGGCTCAGTCGTTCACAAGCAAGGATGGGGTGAGGTTCACCACTTTGAGAACAACTGCGTGAGCAAAGAGTCCAACAGTTTAAGAACAAGGCTTCTCAACGTAAATTTTAAGGAATTCTAGGGATTTCATCATCTACAGTCCATAATATCATCAAAAGATTCAGAGAATCTGGACAAATCCCTGCAAGTAAGCGGCAAGGCCGAAAACCAACACTGAATGCCTGTGACCTTCAATCCCTCAGGTGGCACTGCATTAAAAACCGACATCATTCTGTAACGGATATTACCACACAGGCTCAGCAACACTTCAGAAAACCCTTGTCAGTGAACACAGTTCGTCACTACATCTACAAATGCAAGTTAAAACTCTACCATGCAAAGCGAAAGCCATATATCAACAACTCCCAGAAACACCACCGGCTTCTCTGGACCCGAGCTCATCTGAGATGGACTGACGCAAAGTGGAAAAGTGTCCTGTGGTCTGACCAGTCCACATTTTTGGAAATCATGGACGTCATGTCCTCCAGTCAAAGAGGAAAAGGACTGTCCGGATTGTTATCAGCACAAAGTTCAAAAGCCAGCATCTCTAAAGGTCTGGAGGTGTGTTAGTGCCCATGGCACATCTCTGATGGTATGGGGGTGTATTAGTGCCCATGGCATATTTATTATTATTTATTTATTAAGCTTACTTATATAGCGTCATCATATTCCGCAGCGCTTTGCAGACATTGACAGTCACTGTCCCATATAGGGCTCACAATCTACATTCCCTATCAGTATGTCTTTGAAGTGTGGGAGGAAACCAGAGTACCCGGAGGAAACCCACGCAAACACGGGGAGAACATACAAACTCCTTGCAGATGTTGTCCTTGGCAGGATTCGAAGCCAGGACTCCAGCGCTGCAGTGCTAACCACTGAGCCACCGTGCTGCCCTATACATCTCTGATGGTATTGGGGAGTGTTAGTGCCCATGGCACATCTCTGATGGTATGGGGGTGTGTTATTACCCATGGCACATCTCTGATGGTATGGGGGTGTGTTATTACCCATGGCACATCTCTGATGGTATGGGGGTGTGTTATTACCCATGGCACATCTCTGATGGTATGGGGGTGTGTTAGTGCCCATGACATAGGTAACTTGCACATCTGTAAAGGCACCATTAATGCTGAAAGGTACATACAGGTTTTGGAGCAACATATGCCAAAAAGGAACGTCTTTTTCAAGGATGTCCCTGCTTATTTCAGCAAGACAATGCCAAGCCACATTCTGCACATGTTACAACAGTGTGGCTTCGTAGTAAAAGAGTGCGGGTACTAGACTGGCCTGCCTGCAGTCCAGACCTGTCTCCCATTGAAAATACGACGACGAAGACCCCGGACTGTTGAGCAACTGAAGTTGTACATCAAGCAAGAATGGGAAAGAATTCCACCTACAAAGCTTCAACAATTCGTGTTATCAGTTCCCAAACGCTTATTGAGTGTTGTTAAAAGGAAAGGTGATGTAACACAGTGGTAAACATGCCCCGGGCCCAGTCTTTTGTTGCCCCTGTCACAGCTTTTTTGGAACGTGTTGCAGACATCAAATTCAAAATGAGTGAATATTTGCAAAAAACAAATAAAGTTTATCCGTATGAACATCCGTATGTCTTTGTAGTATATTCAATTGAATATAGGTTGAAAAGGATTTGCAAATCATCGTATTCTGTTTTTATTTATGTTTTACACAATGTCCCAACTTCATTGGAATTGGGGTTGTACTAGGGACTTTAATATGAAGACCTTCACTACCTTAGGCCATGACGGACTTTAGACCTTCATTAGACCTTCATCCTGGACCATCAGAGACTATGAAGACCTTCACTATTCTGGATGACCAGGGACTTTACATTGAAGACCTACACTACCCTAGACCAACAGGGACTTTACTATCAAGACTTTCATTACCTTTTCATTATAAGATAAATCTTAGTGGCTCAATGGTTAGCATTGTCACCTTGCAGCACTGGAGTCCAGCGCTGAATCCAGCTAACATCTGCAAGGAGTTTGTATGTTCTCCCCGTGTTTGCATGGGTTTCCTCCGGGTAAAAAGACAAGTTAAAATTTGCTGCAGCTGTTTATTTAACTTATATGCTAAGATTGCTACATTTGCAGATTCTTTGTAGTTCAAAGGGTTTTTAAGTTCTGCATATGCATACATTTTATACAATACAGGCACACATAAAGGTTTTCACAGACCTGGAATGGATTTACAGTTTCCTTATAGGGTACAGTAGCTTTACTTATTATTTCAGACTAAGTACAAAATTGCGTGAATAAAAACCCCAAAGGTCACTTTACAATAAGCTTATCACTAAGCATCCTTCTAAGAAATCAGCGGCAACCTTTAGGAAAACTTAATAGTGAGAATGGCCATACACTTTAGATCAGAACTTCTCAAATGGGCCTCACCAGTCAATCTGTTGTGATGATGGGGCCTGATCAGTGATGTATAGTGTATAGCATCACTGGTAACAGCATTACCCTCCAGCCTCCCCTTCTCCTCCTTTCTACCCACTGGCAGCAGCATCCTCCCCCATTCCTCAAAAACCTTCCAAGCTTGCAACAAGTCCCACACCAGTCCACACACAAGTCCCCAATCCCACACCATGCACACTGTGAGGAGCACCCCCACAACACAGAGAGATGGTAAGAAAATAGCCTTCTACCCCCAGTACCAGTCTATAATGAGCATTCAGACTGTAAACTCCAATTGAACTGCTCCCAGTGAAAGGACCCATGGACTTTTGGACATTATGTCATCACAGGTCCTTCCCCTTTCTAGCCACAGAGACTGCACTGATAATGCATGGCTGGCATTATCAGTGCAATTTCTGCTTTAGAGTTGCTCCTTACCAGTGAAACCAGCCTTGTTAGGTTCAGTTAAATATCTAATGTGTAGGGGGCCATCCTGATTCTTCCCGATGGAAGAGGTCGAGGGCAATGAAATATTAGGTGTGGTAGATTTCTACATGCCCAAAACTAGAAATGAGCGAATGAGGTTCATGTAGAAAAATATTCATGAGGTCCAGCCCTCTTCTCCATTTCGGAATGAAGTGCATATATATACAGTATATATATACAGTCATATGAAAAAGTTTGGGCACCCCTATTAATCTTAATCATTTTTAGTTCTAAATATTTGGGTGTTTGCAACAGCCATTTCAATTTGATATATCTAATAACTGATGGACACAGTAATATTTCAGGATTGAAATGAGGTTTATTGTACTAACAGAAAATGTGCAATATGCATTAAACCAAAATTTGACCTGTGCAAAAATTTGGGTACCCTTATCATTTTATTGATTTGAATACTCCTAACTACTTTTTACTGACTTACTGAAGCACAAAATTGGTTTTGTAACCTCACTGAGCTTTGAACTTCATAGCCAGGTGTATCCAATCATGAGAAAAGGTATTTAAGGTGGCCAATTACAAGTTGTTCTCCTATTTGAATCTCCTCTGAAGAGTGGCATCATGGGCTCCTCAAAACAACTCTCAAATGATCTGAAAACAAAGATTGTTCAACATAGTTGTTCAGGGGAAGGATACAAAAAGTTGTCTCAGAGATTTAACCTGTCAGTTTCCACTGTGAGGAACATAGTAAGGAAATGGAAGACCACAGGGACAGTTCTTGTTAAGCCCAGAAGTGGCAGGCCAAGAAAAATATCAGAAAGGCAGAGAAGAAGAATGGTGAGAACAGTCAAGGACAATCCACAGACCACCTCCAAAGAGCTGCAGCATCATCTTGCTGCAGATGGTGTCACTGTGCATCGGTCAACAATACAGCACACTTTGCACAAGGAGAAGCTGTATGGGAGAGTGATGCGAAAGAAGCCGTTTCTGAAAGCACGCCACAAACAGAGTCGCCTGAGGTATGCAAAAGCACATTTGGACAAGCCAGCTTCATTTTGGAAGAAGGTCCTGTGGACTGATGAAACAAAGATTGAGTTGTTTGGTCATACAAAAAGGCGTTATGCATGGCGTCCAAAAAACACAGCATTCCAAGAAAAACACTTGCTACCCACTGTAAAATTTGGTGGAGGTTCCATCATGCTTTGGGGCTGTGTGGCCAATGCCGGCACCGGGAATCTTGTTAAAGTTGAGGGTCGCATGGATTCAACTCAGTATCAGCAGATTCTTGAGAATAATGTACAAGAATCAGTGACGAATTTGAAGTTACGCCGGGGATGGATATTTCAGCAAGACAATGATCCAAAACACAGCTCCAAATCTACTCAGGCATTCATGCAGAGGAACAATTACAATGTTCTGGAATGGCCATCCCAGTCCCCAGACCTGAATATCATTGAACATCTGTGGGATAATTTGAAGCGGGCTGTCCATGCTCGGCGACCATCAAACTTAACTGAACTGGAATTGTTTTGTAAAGAGGAATGGTCAAAAATACCTTCATCCAGGATCCAGGAACTGATTAAAAGCTACAGGAAGCGACTAGAGGCTGTTATTTTTGCAAAAGGAGGATCTACTAAATATTAATGTCACTTTTCTGTTGAGGTGCCCATACTTTTGCACCGGTCAAATTTTGGTTTAATGCATATTGCACATTTTCTGTTAGTACAATAAACCTCATTTCAATCCTGAAATATTACTGTGTCCATCAGTTATTAGATATATCAAATTGAAATGGCTGTTGCAAACACCCAAATATTTAGAACAAAAAATGATTAAGATTAATAGGGGTGCCCAAACTTTTTCATATGACTGTATATATATATATATGGATTGGGAAAAACAGCTGTCAGTCAACAGTTACCTAAAATGCATTTTCAATTTCCCTGTGTTAAAGGATTTGCACAAGATTTAAAGAATTGGGCAAAAAATTGATAAAACAAAATAATTGTTCAATTTCCCTCCTCCTGGCCTTATGGCCTTAGTATTCTAGTGCCATATATGCCAACATCACTGCTGCACCCATCACATTGGTATGGCACTTCTGCTGCAGGTAAATCAACAAAGACTGGCAGGCACCAGTGGAGCGCCAACACTAGAGCTGCGGGGAATTGAACTGTTGAGTATTGTGTTTTAATTCTATTTTAGAAACTTTTTTTGCTTTTAGAAAAAAAAATGCCTGCCAACCCCTTTAAAGGGGTTGAGGTATTAAGGACACTTATCCCCTATCTCATGTTGAGCAGCACTCCATTCACTCCTATGGGGCTGCGGGTGCTGCCAGAGATTACAGTTCCGACAACCTCATAGAAGTGAATGGCTCACTGGTCACGTCAACACACTGGCGCTCCATTTACAAGGAGGCTTTAGGGAGATTTTAAGTCCACCATTCTCCTGATCATTGGGGGGACCCAGCCATCGGACCCCCAGCCATCGGACCCCCAGCCATAGGACACTTATCCTTTATTCTGTGGGTAGGGGATAAGTTTCCTTATTGGCACAACTACTTTAAGCCACTAAGCTCTCCTAATGGTGGCAAATTTATCACTGAGTTATATATTTTTGCAGTTGATTTTGAGAAACACCATGCTCCAACTGATATGAAGATACATGAAGAAATTAAAGTGGTTTTCTGGGACTTATATATTGATGACGTATCCTTAGGATACATCATCAATATGTCATCAGTAGGGGGAGCTTACACTCAGGTTCCCCACAGATCAACTAGTTGAAGAGGTCAGTGTTTGGGTGACTGGCTGTGCTTGGTATTGAATGGTACTGAACTGCTGCTGTACTATGTGACTAATGAGGGTAATGAGTGTGACATCATCGGCACAGGGAAAGAATGCAGTGCTTGCCATTGGCCTCTTCAAACAGCTGATCGGCAGGAGCCCCAGGTGTTTGACCCCCACTGATCACATCTTGATGACCTATACTAATGGTAGGCCATCAATATATAGGCCATGGGAAATTCCTTTAGTCAGCACCAAATGTTTAACCGGCTAAACTACAAATACATTTCCTACAGATACCCCTCTTGGAGAAACATTAGGTACATACCACAGTATGCTGAGCTTTCACATCTGAGCACAAAGAGGCACCTGAGAGTTGGAAACATGGATTATCATGCATCCTTTATCTCCTTGTACCTAACAAAACAATTAGTATAGATTATTCATGAACTCTGTCCTTACTTACGGTCTTTGGTAAGATGCGACATGGCGGAGTCATACATATAGATTAAATTGATGTTCTAAATGTGATACAAGATGACACATACAGCGCACATCTCCACTCATTTAGTCACTTGCTCAATATGTGTTCAGACACAGAAAAACATAATGGATTTAGAGCTGAATACGAATATTTTATTGGAAGAAGAGTAAAACTCTTTGTAGATGAAATGTAACTAGAATATAACTAACGTGTAGATAGACTATAACCAATGTAACTAGAATATAACTAATGTGTAGCTAGAATACATCTAACGTGTAGATAGAATATAACGTGTAGCTAGAATATAACCAATGTAACTAGAATATAACTAACGTGTAGCTAGAATGTAACTAACGTGTAGCTAGAATACATCTAACGTGTAGGTAGAATATAACTAACGTATAGCTACAGTGCTGGCCAAAAGTATTGGCACCCCTGCAATTCTGTCAGATAATACTCAATTTCTTCCAGAAAATGATTGCAATCACAAATGCTTTGGTAATAAGATCTTCATTTATTTTGCTTGCAATGAAAAAACACAAAAGAGAATGAAAAAAAAAGTCAAATCATTGATCATTTTACACAAAACTCCAAAAATGGGCCCGGACAAAAGTATTGGCACCCTCAGCCTAATACTTGGTAGCACAACCTTTAGACAAAATAACTGCGAACAACCGCTTCCGGTAACCATCAATGAGTTTCTTACAATGCTCTGCTGGAATTTTAGACCATTCTTCTTTGGCCAATTTCTCCAGGTCCCTGAGATTTGAAGGGTGCCTTTTCCAAACTGCCATTTTGAGATCTCTCCACAGGTGTTCTATGGGATTCAGGTCTGGACTCATTGCTGGCCACTTTAGAAGTCTCCAGTGCTTTCTCTCAAACCATTTTCTAGTGCTTTTTGAAGTGTGTTTTGGGTCATTGTCCTGCTGGAAGACACATGACCTCTGAGGGAGACCCAGCTTTCTCACACTGGCCCTACATTATGCTGCAAAATTTGTTGGTAGTCTTCAGACTTCATAATGCCATGCACACGGTCAAGCAGTCCAGTACCAGAGGCAGCAAAGCAACCCTAAAACATCAGGGAACCTCCGCCATGTTTGACTGTAGGGACCGTGTTCTTTTCTTTGAAGGCCTCTTTTTTTCCCTGTAAACTCTATGTTGATGCCTTTTCCCAAAAAGCTCTACTTTTGTCTCATCTGACCAGAGAACATTCTTCCAAAAAGTTTTTGGCTTTCTCAGGTAAGTTTTGGCAAACTCCAGCCTGGCTTTCTTATGTCTCTGGGTCAGAAGTGGGGTCTTCCTGGGTATCCTACCATAGAGTCCCTTTTCATTCAGACACCGATGGATAGTACGGGTTGACACTGTTGTACCCTCGGACTGCAGGGCAGTTAGAACTTGTTTGGATGTTAGTCGAGGTTCTTTTGCCACCATCCGCACAATCTTTCGTTGAAATCTCTCATCAATTTTTCTTTTCCGTCCACATCTAGGGAGGTTAGCCACAGTGCCATGGGCTTTAAACTTCTTGATGACACTGCACACGGTAGACACAGGAACATTCAGGTCTTTGGAGATGGACTTGTAGGCTTGAGATTGCTCATGCTTCCTCACAATTTTGCTTCTCAAGTCCTCAGACAGTTCTTTGGTCTTCTTTCTTTTCTCCATGCTCAATGTGGTACACACAAGGACACAGGACAGAGGTTGAGTCAACTTTAATCCATTTCAACTGGCTGCAAGTGTGATTTAGTTATTGCCACCACCTGTTATGTGCCACAGGTAAGTAACAGGTGCTGTTCATTACACAAATTAGAGAAGCATCACATGATTTTTCAAAGGGTGCCAATACTTTTGTCCACCCCCTTTTTTATGTTTGGTGTGGAATTATATCCAATTTGGCTTTTTGACAATTCTTTTTGTGGTTTTCCATTGAAGACAAATTAAATGAAGATATTATTACCAAAGCATTTGTGATTACAATCATTTTCTGGAAGAAATTGAGTATTATCTGACAGAATTGCAGGGGTGCCAATACTTTTGGCCAGCACTGTAGAATATAACATGTAACTAGAATATAACTAATGTGTAACTAGAATATAACTAACGTGTAACTAGAATATAACTAACGTGTAACTAGAATATAACACGTGTAGCTAGAATATAACATGTAGCTAGAATATAACTAACGTGTAACTAGAATATAACTAACGTGTAGCCGTGTAGCTAGAATATAACTAACGTGTAGCTAGAATAAAACGTGTAGCTAGAATATATCTAACGTGTAGGTAGAATATAACGTGTAGCTAGAATATAACTAACGTGTAACTAGAATATAACTAACGTGTAACTAGAATATAACTAATGTGTAGCTAGAATATAACATGTAGCTAGAATATAACATGTAGCTAGAATATAACTAATGTAACTAGAATATAACTAACGTGTAACTAGAATATAACTAACGTGTAACTAGAATATAACACGTGTAGCTAGAATATAACTAATGTGTAGCTAGAATATAACTAACGTGTAGGTAGAATATAACTAACGTGTAGCTAGAATATAACGTGTAGCTAGAATATAACTAACGAGTAACTAGAATATAACACGTGTAGCTAGAATATAACATGTAGCTAGAATATAACTAACGTGTAACTAGAATATAACACGTGTAGCTAGAATATAACATGTATTTAGAATATAACTAATGTGTAACTAGAATATAACATGTGTAGCTAGAATATAACTAATGTAACTAGAATATAACACGTGTAGCTAGAATATAACTAACGTGTAACTAGAATATAACTAACATGTAGCTAGAATATAACTAACGTGTCAGTAGAATATAACATGTAGCTAGAATATAACTAACGTGTAACTACTAGAATATAACTAACGTGTAGCTAGAATATAACGTGTAGCTAGAATATATCTAACGTGTAGATAGAATATAACGTGTAACTAGAATATAACATGTGTAGCTAGAATATAACATGTAGCTAGAATATAACTAACGTGTAACTAGAATATAACTAACGTGTAGCTAGAATATAACATGTAGCTGGGATATAACGTGTAGCTGGAATATAACGTGTAGCTGGAATATAACGTATAGCTAGAATATAACTGCATACTTTAACAGAGGATGTCTGGTTTTGGGAACCGATGTTCAAACACCCTTATAAATTCTGGGTCACTGGGGGTCCACAGTGCAGGGCCCCCACCTATTAGTCGGAGAAGTTACAATGAGCATCTCTCACTTTGGAGGACTGAGCAGACCTGTTCTTCCTGTAGGCAACTAATAAATTTTAATGGAAATGTTGCAATGCTTTATTTCTCCTTTAGGGGCACTGCAGGGAAACTGAACACCTGCTGGGTTCTCACATGATCATATCATTGCCCTCTAAAGAAAAGGGATTATCCAAAGTGGACAACTTCTTAGTAGTGCTAATGTAGATGTATTTATAATAGATGTAAATATAATATACTAAATTGCTCTTCCATGACCTTACAATTTTGGAATGTGCCATGAGTAAATAATAAATTTGTCTTTTAGTTTAACCAAAACTTCACAATTTTTCTAATAACTATCTACAGGTTAATATTACTTGTTATGATGCCCTCTACTGTATTTTGGATTTCAAGAACATCCATTGTGCTCATGAGAAGAAATCTGCACTGATTCCCACTGGCTGTCCTGCAACCTTCTCCAAGAGAATCAGGTTTGCCTTACTGAGCTATTAAGCACGTGTGACCACCAGCACCGGACACATCCCGGCCTCCCTGTGGCTCTCCTGTCTCATACTCTATAAGGTATAGTATAGAATCCTAGATTCAGTCTGGGAAATGCAGGCAATATTTGGTCCGGATTTTCCTGACCCCATTTGCCCATGTGCAGGAGATGTTAAAGTAGAGGAAATTTTACCAGAATTAAAGTGGAACCTTCCCCCATGTGTGGTTCATCAGTGTGCAGACCAACAAAGAGTATTTTGCTAGTTAGTGGGCTTCGTTCAATGGTTTCATAAGTGCCCCCATGACATAATTTACTGTCCCCTCAAATGGCCATACAATATAGTGTCCCTTCAAGTACCCCCCACATACTGCCCCCTCAGTGACCATTCAATCAATACATTACATACAAATTTAAAAAAAATATATTTAATTTAATTTTAAAATTTCATTTCAATTTTAAAAAAAGCTATACTTGCCTACCCCTGTTCCCATGGAGTTACCTGTAGGCTGCAGTGATGTCTCCGACTTGGTCCTCATCATTCCTCTCTCCCGCAGACCTCAGCAGCTGAAGCCTGAATGGTGGAGCACAGTGTTTATAGCTCCATCCTCCACCTTTGTGTTAAACTCCGAAGGACGCAGATAGAGATAAAATCCCTACCGGCCACCTGGGAAAGCAGGACAGTACCCAAAAGGCAAGACTGTCCCGCTCAATCCTGGTTGGCTGAGGCCCCTACTACCACTACCATAGGCCCCATTTGCCCTATGGTTAAACAATTCTGATTCTACGACCCAATGTCCTACAGTCCTTTCACTTCCATAATTGCATAAGGGGACAGTATGGCTGCCAGTCTTGTTTTTAGTGAACTGTCCTGTAATTATGACCATAAAAGAGGTGGACTTTGTGCAAATGCATCTGATAAGGGTCAATGCAGGTCTTACAATGATTTGGGACTATGATTAGTAAATAACAGGAACAGGTCACAGCCTCCATACAAAATCAACACAATCCTCTCCTGCTACTGTCAGTAAGAGTAACAGCTAGAGATGAGTGAATCGAAGCTGACGAAGTGGAATTCGTTCCAAATTTCAGGAAATCTTCGATTCACATCGATTCCGGATTTCCTCACGCTTCGATGCATCGAATCGCACAGCTCCGATCGGGGTTTTTAACCCCTTGGATGCCACGGACAAGCTACCTGTCCCACTTCGCACCCCCCGCAGTGATTAAAAATAAAAAAACACTGATACTCACCTGTCTTGGGCTCAGCATTAACTCCGGAGCTGGTGATTGAGGTCCTGCTCCCCAGACGTCACTTCTGGGGCCTGCGATTGGGCCTCAGCGATCACGTGGGGGCATGATGACGTCAATACGCTGGCGCGCTCCACGTGACCGCTGAGGCCCAATCGCAGGCCTCAGCAGTAATGTCTGGGGAGCAGGATCTCAGTCTCAAGGAAGAAGAGGAGCGAGGAGGACGCTCAGACAGCCGGATTCCCAGGAGAGGTGAGGTTAAGGTGAGTATAAGTGTTTGTTATTTTTAATCACTTCCCTTGGGCCTCTGATTATTATACTCTGGGGGACCCCAGAGTATAATAATAGCACCAGCTCTGGGGGGGAGGGGGGTCTTTTTTTTTTTTTTTTTTTTTTTTTTTTTTTTTTTTTTTGTCCACATAGGCTGACAGTCTCCATTCAAGGCAGGATCAACCAGGTATGCAGAGGGACAGCGATGAGGCAGACCCAGGGTCACTGGTCAGACCCCGGGCTGCCAAATAGGAGCAGCAGCATCCCCTGAAAACATTGCGGGGGACCGATCGGGACCCCAATATAAAATAAAACCCCTGAGATGCCGCGGTCATGTTTGACCACGGCATCTCAGGGGTTAACAACCGTGATCAGGGCTCAGCTCCGACCGGGGGTGTTAGAGGACAGTGTCAGCTGTTACATACGGCTGACACCCGCAAAGCAGGGTGCGCACACAGTTTCTGTGTGCACACCATACTTCCACTGTGGTTTGCAGGAAGTCCTTCCCGGCAGCACCTTACTATTAGGGCTTCGGAGAATCGGTCGAATGGAATTTTTTGAAAAATTCACTCATCTCTGGTAACAGCTGATCACTGAGGGTTTTGTGAGTGCTCAGCAGATCCAGGACCAGTCTGACTTTGCAATGGTAGACTATTCCTTTAAGTTCAGACCATTATGCAAGAGTAATTGCAAACTTACTTCGTCTTAACCCCTTTCCCCAGATATAAAACACATAATAACCACATGCAGATACTTAAATCAGTACAACAGGACTATGGCGCTATATAATATGTACAGTATCATCCAACATCAAATATTAAATACCTGATTATTTAAATTAGGGCAAAAGAGACCGAGTTATTTGAGTTAATTTGTATCTGGTATCACCGGGGACCGTGTATACAGAATATCTCATAAATTAAAAAGAAAAATTGACTAAGCTGATGAGAAAAATGAGATGCAGTGACTGGAGCGTGGGGATGGGAGATATGCATAATGGATAGAGCTGTAAATGTTTCATGGTAATGACACAAGTGCCAAAAAGGAAACATAAAGTAGCAGATCTTTAATTTCCTGAGACCATGGAATTCTGACAATTCATTCTATGGAAGGATCTGTGGCCTGCAATTGTATTTAGATTTAGGGTGTTACCTTATAATATATCTTATCTACTGAGAGATAGAATTTCTAAAATGTAAGAATTATCTATGGAGGATAAAATATATCAAAGCAGGTAAATGTGTGTAGTGTAGAATTCAATTGTGAGTGAATTAAAAAAGAGTAACTTTACCCGCCATTTAGGGGTGTGGCCGTAGGTTATAGGGGGTTCCAAAAGACGTAGAAACACAGAAGAATAATGGAAGAAGACTTCATGGTCCATCTAGTCTGCCCATATATTATCATTTTATCTTAGGATAGACGTGCTTAACCCAGGCATGCTTACAGTCACGTACTGTAGATTTGAGAAACATACAGATTACTATGTACTAAGTATATATATCTATTTGAAATCATCTATATATCTACTGTATCTATCTATCATCCATTCATCTACTTTATCTATCATCCATTCATCTACTTTTCTATAATCTTTCTATTGCATATTTCTATTCATGTCTATCTACAGAAGTAGCAAAGTTTAAATGATCAAATTCAAGTTAAACATCTATCTATCTATCTATCTATCTATCTATCTATCTATCTCTCATATCTATCTATCTCTTATCTCTCTCATATCTATCTATCTATCTATCTCTCTTTCATATCTATCTATCTCATATCTCTCTCATATCTATCTCTCTATCTATCTATCTATCTATCTATCTATCTATTTCTCTTTACTTATCTATCATTATCTGTTTATCTATCTAGAGACTCAATTTATCTTTTCTATTAATGTAAGGACATAGCTGTGTCTATCTATCTATCTATCTATCTATCTATCTCTCTTTCATATCTATCTATCTCATATCTCTCTCATATCTATCTATCTATCTATCTATCTATCTATTTCTCTTTACTTATCTATCATTATCTGTTTATCTATCTAGAGACTCAATTTATCTTTTCTATTAATGTAAGGACATAGCTGTGTCTATCTATCTATCTATCTATCTATCTATCTATCTATCTATCTCATTGAATATTTAGAAAGTTACAACTAAGGATCTCTTCCCACACAGACAAGTCACCAATAATCTGCTTAGATTTATTTAGAACTATATTGTAACTTCTATAAAGCTGAACTACTAGTAAGTATTTCAGTTCTGCCATTGGCCAGCCTTGTGCATTGTATATATGATACTTTATAAATAAGCCTTTGTTCTATTATTTCCATGGAGATTTCTCCTGATGACATTAATGAGTCCGCTCTTATGGAGTGATTGAGCAGAAACATCTAATATGCAAATATTTCCGGGTGTTTTGACGTAGATGGCGATGCCTGAGATCGGCGCATCCATTCTGCTACATTCCCCTTCATTATCTATTCCAAGATACTCACGGGGGCTTTCAATGCCTTCTAATTGTATGTGGCTTAAATTTCATTAACGACAATTGATTGCAGACTAGTTTGTATCCTGGGCAGCGGGGGGCTGTAAATTTTCATTTAACTGGCCAGAATAAATGAGCCAACAGATAAAAAGGTTAGAAGAAATTCCACATGTTATACAGTTATTGTAAACCAATTCTTAGTTATGTTTTAATGTTAACATGCAAGGACCCTGCACAGCACCTGGCGTCCTTATCCATCTGTATTATGGACTTGTAGACAAAGGAGTAATTTAAAGCTCCTTAATATAACTTTTAGAAGAAAGTCCCCCCACACCAAGTGCAATTGACAATACCAATGGGGTACAGAAGCCTCAAGGTCTCTACAGGCTCCTGGGTCCAAGTGTGTCTGCCACCCCTTAATTCTGTAGCTAAGCCCCATACAGTAGGCAGGACTGGATTTAGGATTCCTTAAGTCCCAGGCAAAGTTATGTTTGGGGGCCTCCTGATACTGCCCAATTAGTCCCCTACACACAGTATACTGCTTCCCTTGTGCCACTCACACAGTATACTGCTCCCTTAGTGCCCCTATATAAAGTATATGCCCCCTTAGTGATCTCACCCACAGTATATTGGTCCCCTACTACTGCCCCTCCACAGTATACTGCTCTTTTAGTGCCCCAACAAAGTATAATGCCTCCTTGGTGCACCCCACACAGTATAATGCCCTCTTGGTGCCCCCCCCCCCACTGCCTACTGCACACTTAGTGGCCCCTACTTTGGAAAATTTTGGAAAAAACACAGAATTAATTTTTACCATTTTTTATTTTCTAGAACCTGATTTTTTTTGGAACTTTACTCCAGTGAATTTGCTCCTTACCTATTTTTTCATATGCTCTACTAGAGCCTAGGACCACCATAAATGAAACTCCAATTGGGCACTATTCTTCACGAGATAAATGCACAAAGGATGGTTCTTCCTGTGGTGAACTCGGCCTGCCCATTTACAACACAGTTGGCCTTTCACTTGAATGGTTGCCATGTAATGCTAAATTTCTCCTGCACCCTCTGATCAACACTGATGGCCAGTGTCCACTGTGGTCAACTGGTCAATCCAACTGTAGTGGACACACATGCACTTTTTGTCTTGGTCTGAATGTTACGACTCAAATCTAGTCCGGTGATGCTTTTTCTCAACTTGTCAGATCAGACGGTACATGCGCAGTTGCACTCTCCTGCTCTGACAAGTAGAGACAAGCAAGACAAGATTGATAAGACGCAAAGCCTTACATTGTGTTCAAAGACAATATGTTCCACTTACATAGAGATAGAAAGAACATTGAGGACCCATAATAGTAAATTAAAATAGATTTTTTTTGGACGGCTGAATATAAGAATTTTCATAGTAAATAGAAGCACACGCAAAGCAATTCCATAGATAATTTTATAGATTTGTTTAAATGAACTCACATAAGTGGAATCGCTGAAGAAACATTTGCCCAAAATAGTCCATAAAATGTGAAGATAAACTATGAAAATTGTATACGCTTCCATTAAAGCCCATACTCGTAACTCCCACGTACAGCCCTGTATTATGGATTGCGATGAACATGCATAGTTTTATGAGAGAGCATTAAACAGAGTAAAGACACATAAATCTTTTACTTTGATGATTTCCTTCCTTTTCATCTACAGCTATGTATCTTTATAAAGAATTTTATATATACATTATTGCAGCCAGGTTCAATCCATTACTGAGTTATTGGCCTGAAATAAACAGGTCAAACATCTTGTATGTTGCATTAAAGAAAACTTCTAGAAACTTTATCAAATGGACATAAATGTAGAAGCATAAATAAGACATTAAAGAGAGAACATGACCCAAGAAGGCTTTCTACACAGAACGCAAAAAATCTCCACCACTACCATTTATTGAATATAAGCGAATGAGTTTGCTCTGTCGTTCCCAGCACTGTAGGTAGTCAGGGGTGCAGTTGAGGACATAGAGCAGTACTCATGATTCATGTAGGTCCCAGAGGTTGAACGTCCACCAACCATAAAGTAGTGACTAGAGATAAGTGAACTTTACAAGAATATTCGTGAAGTCCGTCCCTTCGGTTCGTTTTGGTCTGAACATGTTCGGAACACACCAGAAGTGCTATTATTATACCCAGGATCATGACGTTGGCATATTCCATGTGACCTCTGAGACCCAAACAAAGGTGACCCCATGGCACCTGATGGAAGGAGGCAAGGTGAGCAAAGAGGTGAGGCAAGGTGAGACCCCAAAGTATATTAGTATTTCATGGATGACGAATGCAAAAAGTTTTGGGTTCAGCTCAAAACCTAAAATTTTTGGAAATTTGGGTTGAATCCAATTTGATTGAAATCTGATCACTCATCTCTACTGATGAGATACCAACAATAATGCATTGACACACAACATTAAAATAAACTAATAAAGTTCAAGTGCAAAACAGAACAAGTATGTTAGCCTTGAACCCATCCAAGTTGTTATAGTAGTAAAATACCTGTACATATACCTCACAAGTTCTTTCTGTATACTGTACCCCAACAGGTATTTGAAATCCCTCTGTTGGGGGACAAGTGCTCTGATGTCTACTCCTAGGTGCCCTTCCTTACCATTCCTCATGGCTGAACATGTCCATACTTGTGAGTCATGACATTATTAGTTCTTAAAGACAATATTGTTTTTTGCAATTGTGTCACAAAGTGATAAATGAGGCCGGACCGAGGACGAAGGATGGAAGGGGAGGCCTGCATGACAGGAGTTTAGCCAGGAGCATAAGCTGAGGGTACAGGAAAGGGTTAAGTTGGCCATTTAGAGGAAGCGTAGGGGAGGGAACTGGGAAAGGGGGGGTTGGGGGAGGGAGTATTTAAAGTGAAGGCGGGAAGATTCCCGCCACTTTAGAGAAAGCAGGGAGTGAGTGAAGCCCCCGCCCACCCACCCCTTTTTTGTTTGGTACAGTGAACGGGTCGTTTTAGTCGGGATGTTCTGTCACAGTGGCCTTGGCGGTGGGGGTCCTCGAGGCTGGGATATCGGAAATGGTCGTGGTGGGGAGGGCCCCGCGATAGGGGCTGGACTCCCCAGACCATTTGGACTGTGGCTGGATGGCTCCGGTAGGGTTAAAGGGTATTAAGGGCTTTATGGCCTTAGGAAATAGAGCACCGAGCAGATTTATTTAAATAGGTGCCCCTGAGCTGGTGTGGAACGGCTAGGGGTAACAGCTGGTGCTCAGGAAGTATGGGGTTAACATTTTGGGTTTTGGGGCCTCGAGGTCCTCCGTCGTCGGGTCGGGTTATTTACTGTGTTTTGGGGAATATTTGTTGTGGCATTTAAATGGTTAAATTATTTTATTTAATAAACTGGCTGCTGTGGCCAATTTAATCCAACATCGGTGTCGAGTATTTATTTTAGGTAAAGAAAACAGAGAAGAGCGGGCGACTTGGCAATACCCTGGTCATGCTACTTACATGGCTGTGGGAATTGTCACCATCCAACAGTTTTGTTAGCATGTTGAGATATTGTATGGAACTGGTTCATGATAAATTGGATTCCTTAACCAAATTTGAACTAAGGTAAGGGTGGACACATCTGTAAATTCCCAAAATGCTAAAAAGGACTGATGTCAGACAAGTCACGTCGTGCCAGCTCCTTGCAGAAGCACCACCACTGTGCCCAGATCATACACCACAAGGCCCATGCATGTGACTGATACTTGAAATTTCAGTATTAACTAGTCTTTAACTCAGCTTGAATGTTGTTATTTTACAGAACCAATTTCAGTTCTTGCTTGGTCTTGAGTCTGCGCTATTGAGCCAGCAGTGACTGAATTTGAAATATCATACAAGATTATTAAGAAGAATTCTCAAATAGGAATTCCTTCCTTCCTGTTTCAGGTTCTCTTTCGGAAGGGTTTTGCCACACAAATGTAGCAAAGTTAACCTTCACTTTCTGTAGCATGATATTTTATTGCAGCTTAACATCAAAGTCTGTCTATCTATCTATCTATCTATCTATCTATCTATCTATCTATCTATTTATCTATCTATCTACCTATCTATCATTGTAAATATCCTGATCTTAGCTCCAGTTTTTCGTTAAAGTAATTCAGTGTCACAGCATGCTAACAAAACCCTTACAGGGAGTCTGTCACCAGAACCAGCATATAAACCCAGCCCTGCAGATAGATAGGTTAGTGTCACCAGATCCCAGCATATCAACCAGCCCTGCAGATAGATAGGTTAGTGTCACCAGACCCCAACATATCACCCCAGCCCTGCAGATAGATAGGGTAGGGTCACCTGAATCGAATGTTTTTTTTTGATATGCAAATGAGCTCTTTGGAACAAGAAGGACAATGCTGTTGCTCCAAAAATATGATCAACTATCTATCTATCTATATCAGAAGTTTACTTAATTATTTATTTTATATTGTTTACTTTATTTCTTTTATATAAATTTATATACATTAGGCAAAAAATATATACATTTTGTAGATATAAAAGGATTGAGCGACCTACAATACGGTAAATTGCTGCCATTGTCCCCTCCTCTACTCTTCGGCTTCTCCGTGACGTATATGTTACATTTATTGTAAATGAAATCTACAGAACCCCTTTTCAATCACTTAGGCTAATATAAATGAAAGTGCCTTAGAAACAGTGATTGCTTAAAAATATATCCAAATAGTGCAGATTAGTTATCTAAAACCCCAGATATAAATCAGCGGCGCCTTGAAACAGCATAATTTTGCTCCTGCGCCTGGCGTTCATAAATAAATGATGCTTATAAAGGCTGATTTATGGCACGGAATAATGACTGATTAACTCGCTTGTAATTCGATTGTGTTAAAAGTGATGAAATTTATGCTGTCACATCTAGTGAAAGCTTGTTCCCCTCCATCAACCAAGTTGTAGGCAATCAGTCATCTGCAACAAGATGTCTGCACACAATGACTACAGGTGATTTGAAGGACAGGGAATTCTTACCAAGCTACATGGAAAAGCCAAAGAAGAGAACAATTTTAATCATGAAAGGAAACATAAAAAATAGGTTTGATTATATTGTCCTTCTCAACCGGGGAGGAAAACAGCGGGATGAAAATATACAAGAAGCTATCTCCTGATTGGAGATCATTTATATGGAAGGATGGGTAGAGACGTACACTGTAATGTATTCACATATGCAAATCGATATTCTAATGCAGAAAATGTGACGCTATTTTTAACCCCTTACATATCAAGCTATTTTTGGACTTAAAGGGGTACTCCCACGAACATAACTAGGTTTAATTTTGTAGACAATTAATAGTTAAACATTTTTTATATTATTAACAGTTTATGTTATTAAAAATTTTACAAAATTTACAAAGATTTTCTCTAACTATCTTAGTGGTGACATCTTTTGACTTGGATACAACCATGGATGCAGGAACTTTCTATGGTCTGGGACTTGTCATAAACCCAGCCATGATGTCCTTATTGTGGACAGGTTATCAGGAGGACACTACATGTATGAGAAGATAACCCGAACACAATAAGGACATCATGGCTGGTTATCAGGCGGACACTACATGTATGAGAAGATAACCCGGACACAATAAGGACATCATGGCTGGTTATCAGGAGGACACTACATGTATGAGAAGATAACCCGGACACAATAAGGACATCATGGCTGGTTATCAGGAGGACACTACATGTATGAGAAGATAACCCGAACAATAAGGACATCATGGCTGGTTATCAGGAGGACACTACATGTATGAGAAGATAACCCGGACACAATAAGGACATCATGGCTGGTTATCAGGAGGACACTACATGTATGAGAAGATAACCCGAACAATAAGGACATCATGGCTGGTTATCAGGAGGACATTACATGTATGAGAAGATAACCCGGACACAATAAGGACATCATGGCTGGTTATCAGGAGGGACACTACATGTATGAGAAGATAACCCGGACACAATAAGGACATCATGGCTGGTTATCAGGAGGGACACTACATGTATGAGAAGATAACCTGACCCCAATAAGGACATCATGGCTGGTTATCAGGAGGACACTACATGTATGAGAAGATAACCCGGACACAATAAGGATATCATGGCTGGTTATCAGGAGGACACTACATGTATGAGAAGATATCCCGGACACAATAAGGACATCATGGCTGGTTATCAGGAGGGACATTACATGTATGAGAAGATAATCGGGACACAATGGAGCAGGTCCAGAGAAGAGCAACCAAAATGGTGGAAGGTCTACAAACCATGTCCTACGAAGAAAGGCTAAAAGAATTGGGACTGCTTAGTTTGCAGAAGAGAAGGCTAAGGGGAGACTTAATAGCGGTATTTAAATATCTGAAAGGTTGTCACAGTGCAGAGGGATCTACCCTATTCTCATTAGCAGAAGGAAGCATGAGAAGTAATGGGATGAAACTAAGGGGAAGGAGATTCAGATTAGACATTAGGAAAAACTTTCTAACAGTAAGGGTAGTGAGGGAGTGGAATAGGCTGCCACGGGAGGTGGTGAGCTCTTCATCAATTGAAATCTTCAAGCGGAATCTGGATAGGTATATAGCTGGGATGATCTAGGAATTCCTGCTTTTGCAGGGGGTTGGACTCGATGGCCCTTGAGGTCCCTTCCAACTCAAACAAACAAAACAAAACAAACAAAACAATAAGGACATCATGGCTGGTTATCAGAAGGACACTACATGTATGAGAAGATAACCCGGTGACAATAAGGACATCATGGCTGGTTATCAGGAGGACACTACATGTATGAGAAGATAACCCGGTGACAATAAGGACATCATGGCTGGTTATCAGGAGGACACTACATATATGAGAAGATAACCCGGTGACAATAAGGACATCATGGCTGGTTATCAGGAGGACACTACATGTATGAGAAGATAACCCGGTGACAATAAGGACATCATGGCTGGTTATCAGGAGGACACTACATATATGAGAAGATAACCCGGTGACAATAAGGACATCATGGCTGGTTATCAGGAGGACACTACATGTATGAGAAGATAACCCGGTGACAATAAGGACATCATGGCTGGTTATCAGGAGGACACTACATATATGAGAAGATAACCCGGACACAATAAGGACATCATGGCTGGTTATCAGGCAGGGACACTGCATGTATGAGAAGATAACCCGACCACAATAAGGACATCATGGTTGGGATTCTGACCATAGAAAGTTCCTGCATTCATGGTCATTTCCATTGGCAACCAATTAAGACAAAAGATGTCACTACTAAGATAGTTAGAAAAATTCTTTAAAACTCTTTAAATTTGTAATTATTTGTACTTGCAAAAATGTTTAACTTTTTTAGAAATTTAAATATGATTATGTTCATGAAAAAAAAAACCTTTAAGGACCACGAGAATTTTTTGGTTTATGCCTTATCAAATTCCTTTAGGAATTTTGTAGCTAAATTTGACACACTGTTTATAACCAGAAAAGTCTTTTTTTTTTTCATGTTTGAGTAAATATTTTATAGTGCAGTATATGGTAGTAGCTAAATTATATACATTTTTAGAATTGGGTAATACATTTAAAAATTCCATTCCAGTACCGTTTTTTTTACTGTTGAAACAAGTGTGTAGATACAGTATATATTAAAGAAATGTTTTATATATTTTTGTGACTTTAATAAAATTAAATTAATAATAATAAAAAAAGTTTTTTGTATTTTTGGCCTGTTGGGTACTTTTAGAATTTTAACATATTGAATTCCTTATGGTCTCAAGCACACGATCAAGTATGATGCCCATACATTTATGTTTCTGTGACTGTAATTAAATTAAATCATTTATATAAAAACTGTTTTTGTATTTTTTGGGCTGTGGTTTGAATTTTTTGAAATTGTTTATAATATATATATATATATATATATTTTAGATTTTAATATTTTGTCTCTAAAT
Source organism: Leptodactylus fallax (assembly GCA_947044405.1). Lineage (NCBI taxonomy): Eukaryota > Metazoa > Chordata > Amphibia > Anura > Leptodactylidae > Leptodactylus > Leptodactylus fallax. The sequence goes on from CAMRHE010000419.1 coordinate 556,634, forward strand.
GTTTTAGTCCTTGGGATTTTAACAACTTTTTAAAGCATACATGTAATGCACTGAAATAAGTCTATATGACAGTATATTATTATCTTGTAAATGCACATGCAGAACTGAGGCATACCCTGACAGTGTGACTAGATAGCCCTGGGGTCATTTATTAGGCCCAGGGCTATAGCAATTTCCCAGTCAGTCTCGGTGATCGTGTTGCTGGGGCTAACAGGCACAGAACAGAACCTGTTTTTGTCCACATGATAATCACTAGCGATCGCTCTGCCAAAGGGTTTCAGGGGCCAGGATATAAGTGTTCTCATTAGGGCACAAGTATGACAGTCAATTACAGCCATACTCAGCAGAAAACAAAAAGTGCTAATCTCTTAACAATCCTAGATATTTTTGGATATTAGATATTAACTTATAAGCGCCCTAGACCATCATGGATACTGGATAGGAAAATTAACCCCTTGATCACCCTAGACCATGAGAGATACAGTACTGGGTATTAACCACTAAGCCACTATAGACTTACAAGATAATCACAGGAATAATGTTACCAAGTCCTTAAAGGGAGTCTGCCAGATGCTTTATGTCTACGGAGCTAATAGCAGCACATGGTAAAGGACTGAAAGACATGTGCAAAAATACCCTTGTGGCTGCATATAGTCTTAACAGTGCAGGGGAAATTAATTCTTTGATCATGTATGCAAATGTGGTTAGTTTCAAGTCCTGCAAGTACTTGGGCAAAGTAAAGCTATAGTGACATCACAACATGGTGAAGGGGTCGATCAAGACCAACTAGAAGGTGTTACCACAAGAGTCAGAGCACTTGCTTGGCCTGTGGCCATTCTTGGGGCACTTTTGACCTCATTTACATACATGATAAAAGTTCTTGTTGCTTTTGAAAGTTCATCCCCACCCAAATCGTAAAGAGTTTGTATCTGTAGTTTATCCTTTACAGCTCTCCAGTCAACTATATATTATACAAGAGTCTAAAATCCTGTGGTCTTTTTGGCCTGATAGTTTGGACAATCCTACGGTGGAGCATTGCTCTCAGTTTGACATTAAACCAAAATTGGAGATAATATTATGTTAATGTATTGTATAGAGCAGATGAACAGATCTAGTAATCCTTAGCTTGAATTTGTGTATGGACTCCAATTTCTCACCATATACAATGTTGCAATAAGATAACACAGCTCTTGAAAGGTGGCAATTCATAACACACATAGCATATCACTTGGTGACACAATATCATGAAACAATATTGTATTGAAGAGCTGCTCATCATGTGACCCTTATATCTGACCACATTCAGCCAAGAGGAAAGGTAAGGGAGGATACATCTGTATATTAGCTGATATATTTGTCTCGTAAGATGAGTTTTTAGCATCTGAAGTCCTACTGGAGAAATCTCTTTAAAGATGAGTGGAAGCACCAAAAATATACAAAAACAGTCATTTAACTATTATGGACTTTTTCACATTGAATGAGAGAGAGGTGAACAGCCATATGAATGCTATATCCAATGAGCTCATTCAATATGGGACTGAGGTTCTGGTGGCCTGCCAGAAAAGTTGATCCTGTCCAATCCCTTGGGAATAGACTATAACACCCTTCACATTTTGGTGTTTCTTACTGGACCATTATGGTATTTGGAGAGAATCTGCCCATGCATGGAACACTAGAGGTTCCCCTATATCAAAGTCACCCTTAACCTGTAGTACTTTTATAGTCTGTCTGATATATTTGATTTTATAAGAAAAAAGTAAAGTTTCTGTAGAACATTCTCTTAATAAAAAGTTTATACAGTACAGCACTTACCATAGTACTTATTTCGCCAGGAAGACACAATGGCATTTATGAGACTCTCAGAACCTCCCAAGGAATTTGGAAGGAGAAAAAAAAAAATCATTTCCCCTAAGATCGCCTACAAAATTACTTTGAGACATTTCCATAGATTTTCCATGTATAAATAGAATTCCATTTGTCATCACTACATGATTGTGCGATTCAATTCTCCTTAGGATCTAGCTCTCCTTTCATGCCTTTATGTCGCGGCCGTATTTCAATTTGAGGCTATTATGTGTTCTGGAGCCATTACATTACTGTATTTGCATGTGATTTAAAGTAGCACTTCTATCAATACAAATGTCATCAATCTTTATGTCAGATTACTTTGAGCAAATAAAAATGTCAACATACTAGTTTTCTTGTTGCTTCCTATTTTATTTCCCGAGAGAGAGAATTGCTTAAAGTTCTAAAAGCCTTTGCTGTATATTAGGTCCTGCTGTGATAAGTGAATTGCAATTCTGTTAGAAGATCTCTTTAGAAAGTGAAGCTGGCATCTTTCTAATAAATCCAATGTATGAAAAAATAGACTTAAACAAGAATGGGACATCCACAAGGGATGGAATGGAAAAAAAATAGCGTGTTATTGGTTTGCAGCTCAATAACTTTACTTAGCCAGTCCACTGGTTTAACCCACCTAATCTGCGGACAATGGAGAACATAGCACAATGAGACATGAAAAGGACGAAGTCGTCTAGACTCTGGAGCTAATGCACTGCCTGAGTCGCTTTCTAAAGAAACACGTTACATTGTATCTCACTGATCGGATTGTGCTTAATGTTAGATCACTCCTTGTAGTTATAGGAAGGGGACAGGTGTTGCCACAGGTCTATCTAGGCCCTGGACCTTGAGAGGTGCAAAGGTCACTTTATCCTGTAGGAGTTGTTATATATTATTTGACTGCAATATTCCTGACCTGTTACTTTTAAGTCTATTCTGCTGACAAAACTCTTGTATCTTATGGTGCATGGGTGTGGTTAGGGTATACTATTCTAGTATTGTCCAAATACAGTAGCAGAAAGTATAAGGATGTTGGGGAACACCCCCTCTCATGAATATAAATGATTGACAGACACACATGTCTGGGTCTCTCTCTCTTTCTTCCGACCTGTCTCTTTCGGCCTGTCTTACTTCCTGTGACACCTTGGAAGGATGGCAGAATTGTCCTACAGAAGACCAACACACATTGATGAATAAGTGTGAACCAAGATGTCTGCAAGAGAACCATCTTGAAGAAACCTAACACTGAACTTCTCCTATGATGTAAGACATTGATATTTCTGTTATGCTGGAAGGTTTCCATGTATCTGTTTTTCCATGAAGACTTCAATAAATTTCCATGTTTTTATAAGAAGCTGAATCCTCCAATAATGTTAACTTATGAGTCAACACGTGAGTAAGGATTTCATTCAATTGTAAAGTATTTTACAGCTAACAAGATATTATTTTACAGAGTGCAGTAGTAGTGAAAATGGTAAGCTACAATATGGGTAACCAGGTATAGGTATTGTCTAGGGGCTTCAAGCTACGGCTCATCGAGATGGCAGCCTCAAGCTATGGCTTAACAAGATGGCAGCTTCAAGAAATGGCTTATCGAGATGGTAGCTTCAAGATATGGCTTATCAAAATGGCAACCTCACTTTATGGTTTATCAAGACGGCAGCTTTAAGCTATGGCTTTTCGAGATGGCAGCCTTAAGCTATGACTTATCGTGGCAGCAGCTTCGAGCTGCAGTTTATCAAGATGGCATCCTCAAGCTATAGAGACGGCAGCCTCAAGTTATAGCTTATTGAGACAGCAGCCTCGAGCTATGGTTTATTGAGACAGCATGATGATGTTAATGGTACTTCTGGGGTAGGCGGTATGATTCTGAAGGCACACCTCCATCACATCTACTTTTAAAGGGATTCTATCCATTCCAAAATGCCTTCCAAGCCAATAATAAAGCCATGTAGGGCCTTAAAAGAGTTATCCAGTTTTCCAAAATTGATGTCTTATCAGGTGCGTAACTCGAGGGGTGTAGAGGATGCCATTACATCTGGGCCCAGGAATCTTAGGAGGGCCATAAGCTGTTTCTTTCCAATATAAGGAAACTATATTTTATAGGTGGGGGTCTGGTACATATTTTGCATTGGGGCCAACATATATGATACATTTGCCAGGCTAAGGTGTGCCCAATCCTATTGATAAGCGAGGTGAGGAATGAGATACATCTTTGATGTAAGAAAGGTCCTTGTGCCAAAGATGTGCCACATTATCACCCAACTATGCCAGAAAACTGGTGTAGATGGGTTGACAAATTTCCCAATTATGTGGGAATAAATTCTGCACAACCACAATACTCATTTGGCCTCAGATATACTCGATATTTCACTGAACAGACGATGTTCTACATTTTGTGTTACACGATTTTATTTTATTTTTTTTAAATTATTTATGGAGCTGAAGAATTTCTTTTCAATTAAAGAAGTCCTATCCATTGATTTATTCGGGGCATCCAGCATCTTATAAGGAATATAATAGCTTTCTATTATTAGATGTGCATTCTCTGGCCAATTTCAAGGATTTTCCTTCCCAGTTAATCTTTAGAAATTACAGTTAGCGCTGCCAACAGCGAACATTAACCATAATATGGCAATAGAGCCCAAGTTAAAAATAAGAGCAGGATAATGCAAATGCAAAAAAAAAAAAAATAATTATATCTATTACATGATGTTGATCGCAAACCTGAGTGATTTTATTATTCACGTGAATTTTGTAGCCATTTTGTGGGGTAAGATAACATAACTAAGATAAGTCCAGCTCATAAAACGACCATCTCTGTGATGTAGACCATTAGTCATGGCTAGTTATGAGTGAACTGATTCATTATGAGCCAGGTTTGTTACGAATTTTCTAAAATTTCAGCTTCAGCCAAACCTGAATTTTTTGGGGCTCACCACCCATGACTTACTATTATACTCTGTGGTCTTTTCAGACCTCATAGTACTGTATAATAATCAGAGGTCCAGGAGAGGTGCAGAAAAATAAAAAAAAAAACACTTACTCAACTTTACTCGCCTCTCCTGGACTCTGACTCGGCATCAAGTCTTGTTTCTTGGGCGTCTTCCAGCCTCTTCCGCACTCAGTAGACACGTGGGGGCATCAACATCATGACACTTTGACCAATCACAGTTCTCAGTGGTGACCCAGAGCTACTGACATCACGGAAGAGGCCAGAATAGGCTGGAGAAAGCAGACCATGAGTGTTTTTCACTTTTACATTCCTCCTCCAGAGAACCCAGAGTATAATAACAGAACAACAGACCGAAGTGAAACTTGCAGGATAACCTCGCAAATAATCACAAGACAAACCTAGGGATACTTGCCACTAGTCATGGGTGAGCATCTTCATTTATGAAAATGGTTGGCCAAAATCAACACTAGAGTCAGCATCGACAAGTGTCTCACCACTGAAACCCACACTGATCAAGAGAAAAGAAACCAACCTTGACTATTAGAAGGGACATTGAATTACATGGACATGCTGAAACGTCCAGAACACATATCTATAAACAAAATGTCATTGGGGGGAGTAGTTATAAAAGTGCAGAGGTACGGACTGCACCCATATCTAGGACCTTGTATCATGGGGCCCAAAGGATTGACTGAATTGACCAGCAATGCTTCTGGCTGAAGCACTGGCCAATCGAAGAAAAGGTGGAGATGTCTCAGCAACTGGACAAAAAATGAGGACACCAAGTACATTAACTAAATATTTCCCTTGTAATTTTACATTTTTATAAAAACTGCAGTGTCCCTTTCAGGCTAAGACCCCACATTGTTCAAAAGCTGCTTTTTTGTTGCTGGGTACAAGGGGAATGGGAAATATAGAAGAAAGTTCTTATATTTTTCCCTTCTTCTCAACCCACTCCTGGCCTTAGCCTAAAAGGAGTTCTCCAGAAACTGCTTCACCACTTACTTTTTTTGGACGAACCATGGGTTTCCAGACTGGTTTTAACCTTGGGTCAACTTGGAACCAGCACCCATCCCGAATCACTTTTGCTCCTTCTTCCTCTCCCATGTTCACTGCTAGTTACTTGAACTATGTGGACTGACTGAATACATCAAAATAATAGTAAAGTCATGCCCTATAGTACAGGTAACTAGCAGTGAACATGGGAAAACACCTGAATCACTATCAAAACCAACCCCAAAAAACTGTGGTTCGCCCAAAAAAGAACCATGGAGAAAATAAGTAGTGAAGAACTCCCTAAAGAACCCCTTTAAGGTTATGCAAAGATTTTAGACCCTGAATATAAAAAAGCAATATAAACCAATTAAAATGCAACCAATGATTAATAACACCTCGCCTGTGGTTCATCGTACGTTCTACACGTCAATGTGAATGTCATATAAAATCAAATATTTGTGGAGCTTTTTTCCCATAATAAGTCGTGAGCGTGTAATACTCTGTTGACTGTCTGATATCATTCAGAGCAGGTTTCTATTGATTTTTGTTCTCCTCCTCACAGAATCTATGCAGTTTCCCCTCTTTGAGGAATTGACCACACTGCACTTTTAGAGAAAAATCTATCTGAGGACACGGCACTACATTTGTATACATAAATATGCTCCACACCTTATGAGATCTTTTCAGACGACTTGTGAGAGTTGTGGTTTTATTCTATCGATATAGAGTAGGCTGAAGCCCTAACTTATCTCCTGGCTTTAATAAAAAATAAAATCCAATTTTGTAAGACATATCTAGAGTAGACGCTGAGACTATGCTGCACATTGGTAAGGAAATATCTATGTTTTTACTATATAATATACTGTAGATTTCACATGGATTGATAATATCAAGTATCTCTGCTCTCCTAGGCTGGGTCTACAATTGGTGGAATTTTTAGGTTGTGGATTTCAAAGCAAATTTGTAATTCCACAGCATAAATATGCATAGGGTACATGTGAATGTTTTTTGTTTTTTTTTTTTAAACCCCAAACTCATATATTAGGCTGTAAGTTGCATCAAATTTGCAGCACGGAATCTGTGCTGCAAATTGATAGCAAATCTGCTGTGTGTGCATTCCACGCTATAGATAAAAAGTATCTGCATCACTAAGGGGTCATTCACACTACTGCTGGTGACCGTCAGTAGTTTTCTAGTAGTTGCTATTGTTCGTTACAAGATTTTAGCAACAGGCACTAGCAGAACTGTCACAAATCTCTTAAAATTTCCATTCATTTCAATGAGATTTTATCTTGTGTCTGATAGTAATCATTAGTGTCCGTTTTACACCAAATCTGTCACATGTCCGTTTTTTTTCGTGGACAAAAAATCTGACATGCAGGACTTTTGTGTCCATGAAAAAAAATGGTTTCATGATGGATGTCAAGCGTCCATTATTTTTTAACATTAAAGTCTATGGGTAACGGATAGTAACAGCCGTGTATCCGTTATACTGTCCGTTATTACTGTCCATTTTTTTTTCTGAACATGCTCAGAAAGAAGAAACAAAAAAAGGCAAAAAATGGACACTATCGGACACCAACTGATGCTAATGTGTCCATTAAATGGATCAGTTAAAAAACAGACACATTTACATCAGTGTACGTTAATGTCTGTTAAAATACTCCCTCATAGATTGTAAGCCCTTGCGGGCAGGGCCCTCTATCCCACTGTACCAGTTGGTCTCTGTTAGCATTATCTGTTTTGTATATCTGGTGTACTGTATGTAAATCCGCAAATGTAAAGCACCATGGAATTAATATAATAATGTACAGCACCATGGAATTAATATAATAATGTACAGCACCATGGGATTAATATAATAATGTACAGCACCATGGAATTAATATAATAATGTACAGCACCATGGAATTAATATAATAATGTACAGCACCATGGAATTAATATAATAATGTACAGCACCATGGAATTAATATAATAATGTACAGCACCATGGAATTAATATAATAATGTACAGCACCGTGGAATTAATATAATAATGTACAGCACTATGGGATTAATATAATAATGTACAGCACCATGGAATTAATATAATAATGTACAGCACCATGGAATTAATATAATAATGTACAGCACCGTGGAATTAATATAATAATGTACAGCACCATGGAATTAATATAATAATGTACAGCACCGTGGAATTAATATAATAATGTACAGCACCATGGAATTAATATAATAATGTACAGCACCATGGAATTAATATAATAATGTACAGCACCATGGGATTAATATAATAATGTACAGCACCATGGGATTAATATAATAATGTACAGCACCATGGGATTAATATAATAATGTACAGCACCATGGAATTAATATAATAATGTACAGCACCATGGAATTAATATAATAATGTGCAGCACCATGGAATTAATGGTGCTATATATAAATAAACAATAACAATAAAAATAGGTGTCTGTTTTTTTTTTTTGGTTTTTTTTAATGGACACTATCATAATGGATATCCAACAGTAGCGTGAACCCACCCTAAGAGTACATGATTTTTTTTGGCACCTCCACCGTACATTTTTTTAGTGTTGTTTATGTTCACAAAAAGAAAAAAAAGAAATAAAATAGAAATACAATGTCAACCATTATATATATATGTCATGAGAGAACATGCTGGAAGGCCTCATACGCAGAGCCTAATACCGAGCCTTATAGACTCCGTGGTGTTGCACAAGGTAAATCAGGTGCTGTATGTCCATGAAGAGCTATTGAAGGTACATGGGCATTTTAAAGTTGTTTTTCAGGGTAAATAAACCAATAAAAAAAAAGGATAAAAATAAACTAATTGTAGTGCTGGTGGTTGCTATCTGCTGGCATCTCCTTTCACCTCCTGGTGGCTCGCTGCTCTGTGGCCACATCCATACTTCCTCTACTGCTCTGTTCCAAGCCAATTGTGGTGTTGGGTCATTTAAGGCACCTTCATCTACAGGAAGGTGTCTGAGAAATAAGGTTCCTTGCTTGCTACTTCCTGTGATTGTGTTTACTGCTACTGTGAACTCTGATTATCCATGTTTGACCTCTGCCTGTTTAACCCTGAGCTACCTGTCCAGACCTATTGCCTCTTTACTGTGATGAACAAACTCTGTTTCTCTTGACCTGAGTTTTCCCACCAATGATATATCTGCCTGTCTCATTGCTGTCTTGGCACCAGCATCTCTTGGCCCACCTAGGTCACTTGCCACTGATCAAAAATTTCTCCTAGGGGTAGTGCCCTGACACTCACCTGCCACAATATTCCAATCCCTGTACGAGGATTGGAAGTCAAATCTATTCAGTGGCACAGTGGATCCACACCAGCTGTGTTGCAATATTTCACATTAGTTTTCATATTAGACTAGGCTCGCACTAGGATTATTGTGGGTTTTATCCATGATAAGATCAAATACAGGAGCATCTCAATAAATTATAATATCTGTGAAATGTTCATTCATTTCAGTAATTCAGTAATACAATCCATAATCAGCGTCTTCCATGATTGCGTGTCCTACTGAACCAGACTGAGGGACCATTTAAAGGCTTAGGAAACCTTGGCAGGTGACACTGAATTTACAATACTGAACTGAACTTACAATATTCTCATTTTCTTAGATTTGGGTTTTCATTCCCTGTAATCCATAATCAACATTTACAGAAATAAAATACTTTAAATAGAAGACTCTGTGTGTAAAGAATCTAGAAAATATAGGAGGTCACTTTTTTTAATTTAATTACTGAAAGAAATAAACGTTTCAAAGATATTCTAATTTATTTAGATGCATCTGTAGATTAGTAAAATGTGTGAACAAAATGATGGTTTTAGAAAAAAAAAAAAAAATCAATTGAACACTATAATAAAAAAAAATGAAAAAATAAACATTCTAAAAAAAATAACCCATTTTGAACTACAGATGTGTCCTCCCTTACCCTTGTATATCACAAGTTTTCTAAAAATAACATGATCTCCTATAATTACGGGTTTCCCTTGAATAAATGTTACATTTCTCAGTAGGATCACATAAAACAAAACAATTTTCAAATTGAAGTAATAAAAAAAATCAGTATCTAGATATTTCTTTTACATGTAGTATATGCAGGGCCGGCGTTAGGGGGGGGCAAACTGGGCAATTGCCCAGGGCCCCGTCCCCAAAGGGGCCCCCGGGATCCGGAGTCATCAGGTTCAGGCCCGGACAAATCAATAACAGAAAGGGACCGCAGGGCCCCTTTCCGTGGTGAGTAAAAATAACAAACATTTTTACTCACCTGTCCTTGCGTCCGACGTCATCTTCTGGCGTTCCGGACATCACCGCTGAGGCTAGGCCTCAGCCTTAGAGATCACTTGGGGCGTGCTGACAGCATGCCTCACGTAATCGCTGAGGCCCAATCACAGGCCTCAGCGGTGACGTCCACAACGCGTGACGTCAGCCACAGAGAAGAAGAAGCCAGCGCCGGCGAGGATAACGGAGCAGCGCGAGGAGGTGACAAGGTGAGTATAACTGTTTGTTATTTTCCCTCACCTCCCCCGGGCTTTCGATTATTATACTCTGGGGTCTGAAGAGACCCCAGAATATAATATAATAATAGCACTGTAGGGCCCCTGTGGAGCATTATACTGGGGGGCCCCTCTGGATAGCATATTATACTGTGTGTGGCCACTGTGGAGCATTATACTGGGGAAGGGGCCCTCTGGATAGCATGTTATATTCTGTGGGGCCTCTGTGGAAAATTATAATGTGGGGGGGGCTCTGGAGATAATGTTATATTATGTGGGGCCACTTTGGAGCATTATGCTCTCCAGAGGGGCCCCCCCAGTATAATGCTCCACAGTAGCCCCACACAGTATAATATGTTCTCCAGAGGGACCCCCCAGTATAATGCTCCAAAGTGGCCCCACAGAATATAACATGCTCTCCAGAGCCCCCCCACTATATAATACTCCATAGAGGCCCCACAGAATATAACATGTTATCCAGAGGGCCCCCTCCCCAGTATAATGCTCCACAGTGGCCCCACACAGTATAATATGCTCTCCAGAGCCCCCCCAGTATAATGCTCCACGGTTTCCCCACACAGTATAATATGCTCTCCAGAGGGGCCCCCCAGTATATTATACTGTGCGGGGCCCCTGTGGAGCATTATACTGGGGGGGGGGGGCTCTGGAGAGCATGTTATACTGTTTTGGGCCACTGTGGAGCATTATACCTGGGGGGGGCTCTGGAGAGCATATTATACTGTTTTGGGCCGCTGTGGAGTATTATACTGGGGAAACCTCTCTGGGCAGTATATTATACTGTGTGGAGGCCATTTCTGGAGCATGTTATACTGAGTGGGGTCACTGTGGAGCATTATTCTGGGGGGGCCATCAGCAGAGCATATTATATTGCGTGGCGCCACTGTGGGGCATTATTCGGGGGGGGACTAATGAGCATTATATTAGGGGGCCCTCTGGGGAGCATATTATACTGCGTGGGGCCTACTGTGGAACATTATACTGGGGGGATGCTCTGGGGAGCCTAATATATTGCGTGGGGCCACTGTGGAGCAAAATACTGGAGAGGGCACTGTAGAGCATTATACTAGCGGGGGCCCTCTGGGGAGCATATTATACTATGGGCCACTGTGGAGCTTTATACTGGGGGAAGGGACAGTGTGGGGAGCCTGTTATACTGTGTGGGGCCACTGTGGAGTGTATTATATTGTGTGGGGCTTTTCGGGAGCATATGATACTCTGTGGGCCATTGTAGAGCATTATACTGGGGGGACTGTGGGGAACATATTATATTGTGGGGGACCACTGTGGAGCATTATACTGGGGGAACCCCTCTGGGGAGTATATTATACTGTGTGGAGGTCATTATGGAGCATGTTATACTGTGTTAGGCCACTGGAGCATTATACTGGGGGGGCACCCCCACCCGTTTATTGGAAGTCCAGGACCTGCCCCAGACTTTATTGGTAGACAGGCTGTCAATCACACAGGCAAGGCTAAGATTAACTATTTGAGGAGCAGAAAAAAACAAGGTGCAGGAGACAGGTGTGGCTGAAATTCAATTACATAGTAGTAGCACTAGGACAGTGTTCAGACTGAGCAACAAGAATCTTAAGCAAGGAACCAAGCTGAACATGCCTCCTGCGCCGCAGCGTACGAGAGGGGGTGGCACAGAGACCCAAACAGGCAGAGACATTACGATATGTTATGGTGCCATCTGCTTTTTTTTCGATTCCCTCTCAGAACGTCCACTTAATGTGTCCAGTGCTAGTGGTCACACATGCTCAGTAGCTCAGTCTCATTGTCAAGATCCTCTTGTATATGGAGTAATTCCTGCTATTGTAGAGTCATCCAATAAGAATCAATGCACTAAAAGTAGGGATGAGCAGACTGATTAGTTTAGGACATGACACTACATTTCTATACATAAATATGAGCCATACTTTATGAGAGCCTTTCAGACGACTTGTGAGAGTTGTGGTTTTATTCCATCGATATACAGTAAGCCGAGGCCATAACTTATCTGCTGGCTTTAATAAAATCCAATTTTGTAAGACATATTTAGAGTAGATGGTGTGCATTGGTACAGAAATGGGCCACAACCAGGTAAGTAGCAAGGCACAGAGGCTGGGGGGCTCAATTTAGAGATCTACGTGGATCCTAGAGGTGGGATCCACATCAATCAGACAAAAAAAAAACATGAAATATTCCCCAAAATGGAATAAATAAAAGGTACATCTGGCCCCGCACAAAAAGATGCCTTATGCAGCCCCACTGCACTGAAATATAAAAAAGTTGGGGTGTCAGAACATGACGACTCCAATAATTTTTTTTTTCAAAGTTTTGGATTTTTTAAGGGGTTAAAACACACACACACACACACACACACACACACAAAATATATATATACAGTACAAACCAAAAGTTTGGACACACCTTCTCATTCCAAGAGTTTTCTGTATTTTCATGACTATAAAAATTGTAGATTCACATTGAAGGCATCAAAACTATGAATTAACACATGTGGAATTATATACTTAACAAAAAAGTGTGAAACAACTGAAAATATGTCTTATATTCTAGGTTCTTCAAAGTAGCCACCTTTTGCTTGGATTACTGCTTAGCACACTCTTGGCATTCTCTTGATGAGCTTCAAGAGGTAGTCACCTGAAATGGTTTTCACTTCACAGGTGTGCCCTGTCAGGTTTAATAAGTGGGATTTCTTGCCTTATAAATGGGGTTGGGACCATCAGTTGTGTTGTTCAGAAGTCAGATGAATACACAGCTAATAGTCCTACTGAATGGAGTGTTAGACTTTGTATTATGGCAAGAAAAAAGCAGCTAAGTAAAGAAAAACGAGTGGCCATCATTACTTTAAGAAATGAAGGTCAGTCAGACCGAAAAATTGGGAAAACTTTGAAAGTGTCCCCAAGTGCAGTGGCCAAATCCATCAAGCGCTACAAAGAAACTGGCTCACATGAGGACCGCCCCAGGAAAGGAAGACCAAGAGTCACCTCTGCTGCGGAGGATAAGTTCATCCGAGTCACCAGCCTCAGAAATCGCAGGTTAACAGCAGCTCAGATTAGAGACCAGGTCAATGTCACACAGAGTTCTAGTAGCAGACACATCTCTACAACAACTGTTAAGAGGAGACTGTGTGCAGCAGGCCTTCATGGTAAAATAGCTGCTAGGAAACCACTGCTAAGGACAGGCAACAAGCACAAGAGACTATTTTGGGCTAAAGAACACAAGGAATGGACATTAGATCTGTGGAAATCTGTGCTTTGGTCTGATGAGTCCAAATTTGAAATCTTTGGTTCCAACCACCGTGTCTTTGTGCGACGCAGAAAAGGTGAACTAATGGACTCTACATGCCTGGTTCCCACCGTGAAGCATGGAGGAGGAGGTGTGATGGTGTGGGGGTGCTTTGCTGGTGACACTGTTGGGGATTTATTCAAAATTGAAGGAATACTGAACCAGCATGGTTACCACAGCATCTTGCAGCGGCATGCTATTCCATCCAGTTTGCGTTTAGTTGGACCTTCATTTATTTTTCAACAGGACAATGACCCCAAACACACCTCCAGACTGTGTAAGGGCTATTTGACCAAGAAGAAGAGTGATGGGGTGCTACGCCATATGACCTGGCCTCCACAGTCACCAGACCTGAACCCAATCGAGATGGTTTGGGGTGAGCTGGACCGCAGAGTGAAGGCAAAAGGGCCAACAAGTGCTAAGCATCTCTGGGAACTCCTTCAAGACTGTGGGAAGACCATTTCAGGTGACTACCTCTTGAAGCTCATCAAGAGAATGCCAAGAGTGTGCAAAGCAGTAATCAAAGCAAAAGGTGGCTACTTTGAAGAACCTAGAATATAAGACATATTTTCAGTTGTTTCACACTTTTTTGTTAAGTATATAATTCCACATGTGTTAATTCATAGTTTTGATGCCTTCAGTGTGAATCTACAATTTTTATAGTCATGAAAATGCAGAAAACTCTTGGAATGAGAAGGTATGTCCAAACTTTTGGTCTGTACTGTATATATATATGAATTTGGTATCCCCATAATTGTGCTGACCCACAGAGTACAGGTAACATGTCATTTTGTCTGTAAAAACAAAGCCCATAAGAATGTCAAACAAATGCAGTTTTTCTCCAATTCCACCCCATTCTGAATTTTTTCCAGCTTCCCAGTACATTGTGAAGAATATTAAATGGAACCATTAAATGGAATTAAAGTAAAATTTGTCTTGCAAAAAATAAGTGCTCATAGGCCTCTGTGACTGGAAAAATGAAACAGTTATGGCTTTTGGAATGAGGTGAGTAAAAAGCCAAAATCGAAAAAGGGCTTTGACGGGAAAGAATTAAATGTAAAAAAGGTAAACAAAAAAATAGGCTGAAATTTTACGATACTATTATTAGTCAATGAATAGAAGCAGGACAGGTGCACACAAATAACACCAGTAATTAATGGGATATGGCTGGGTATTTTATAATGTTTTAAAACAAGTAACCGTAAGTGGTATTTTTCAGCACTTCAAAAATTAATTCTGGTAAAATAGGTGCAAATGGCTAACAAAATGTTCAATTTGTCCTTATCAAGCAATTAATGTAACACTTCATTGAATTTGTTTTTTCAATTTTTATTCCCCACTTGTTAACAGCATTAAGTATTAGGGAGATTCGGAACACTACATACTTTTTCATAATTGAGCTTAAAGGGAATCTGTCACCACCTTTATGTTGCCGTGGGCAAAAGTCAGAAAATTTGTTTCCTCCTGTGTTCAAAAGAAGCGAGCCCCCAGTTCAGTTCGGTCCAAACTTGTTCAGATAGAACTGAAAGGGTAATTATTATACTCTGGGGTCTCTTCAGTACCCAAAATATAATAGGTGGAGGGCCTGGGTAGGTGAAAAAAATAAGAAAACATTTATACTCACCTTCCATTATCTCTTTCGGGTCTTCTTGCGGCGTCAGGAACTCTGTGTTTTCCTCCTTGCAGCGCTCTTCTGTGACGTTATGCGCCCTAGATCACTACTGAGACTCGTGATTGGGCCTCAGCAGTGACATGGACATGTCGAGAATCATGGCATAACTGGAGAGCGCCAGATTCCATGAGAAGGAAGACACAGAGTTCCGGAAGCCACGTGAAGACCCAAAACAGGTTACCCTGGAGAGGTAACAAAAATAAAAAAAAAAGCATTTATATTCACCTTCTGCTAACTCTTTAGGGCCTTCTTCCTGTGTCCAGCACTCTGTGTCTTCCTCCTCGTGGTGTCCAGCGCACTTCTGTGATGTCATGCGCTGAGGATCACTGCTGAGGCCTGTGATTGGGCCATGAGTAGACCCAAAACAAGTAAGGGAAGGTAAGTATGAATGTGTTTTTACTTTCGTCACCTCCCCTGGGCCTCCACCTATTATTACGATACTCTGGGTACTTAAGAGACCCCAGAGTATAATATTTTACAAGCGGAAGCCATTTTACTTCTTCAGAGCCAAATCCCAAATTATTTGGTTTCATTAAAAACCAAACACTTTGGAATATTCTGGTCAAATCCAGTTCATTGCGAACCAATTTGCCCATCTCTAGTTGTAATACTCATATCTTTCTGTGAGAAAGAAGTCCTCAATAAGACTCAATAAATTTGTTTAGATTTTTAAAAAAATATAATTCCCAGAGGGAGACGGGAAACAAAAATTTCAGGGGTGAATGTTTCAGGTTTAGGTTTTCCCTCTAAAAATGTATTTCAATTCTGCATGTTGGGTAGAATTCTTTACATTAAAGGGGTTTTCCCAATGAACAATATATCCCCTATCTATAGAATAGAACATAACTTGCAGATCAGTGGGGGTCCTACCTCTCAGACCCACACTGAAACAGTGGTAGGGCTGATGGCACCACTCCATTAAATTCAATAGGCGTGCTGTACTTTGGCTATCTCCAGCACTCCTATTGAAATGAATGGAGCAGTTCACACACTGCCCAACCACCATTCCATTTAGAATGGGGAACAAAAGTTTACCTGATCTGTGGGGGTCTGAGCGGTTGCACCCGGTTGATCTGAAAGTTATCCCCTATCCTATGGATAGGGATAATTTGTTTTGTGGGTAAACCCCTTTAATTCATAATAAAGTTAGGTCCTCACTGAGATATTTGGTTAATCACAGAATTACTATTAGTGAATCAATGATCTAATAATCTTTTTACACCTAGGCCCGTGGGGACATCTTGTACGCCTATAGGAAAGAGCATTTCATCAGCTACACAGACCAGGATTCTTTACTGTAAGAACAGTGGGACTATAGAAGTATAGATGGTGGATTCATTGTGCAAGTTCAAGAGCGGTGTGGACACTTTTCTTGAAAGCAAACATAAGGCAGATTATGGGTTTTGGATTTTTAGAGATGACAAGTTGATCCAATAACAAACCATGGATTAACTCTGATATAAAAACACTACTTAAGGAGAAAAAGATGGCATTCAGGACAAGAGATAAGGAGGGGTTGAGGGAAGTACAAAAGGAGCTGAGGCATCAAATCAGGCAGGGAAAAGCCAGTTATAAAGAAAAAATGGAAAAGCAAATGGAAAGAAAAGACATAAGGGGGGTCTGGGAGGGGCTTAAGTCAATTTCGGGTCATAAACAGTCTGTCTGCCAGATTGAGGCAGATGTTAATTGGCTTAATGAACTAAACCTATTCTTCAACAGATTTGATCACACACCAGCTCCTCCCACCCCAGTATGTCCTTCAGCTTCCCCCACCACAATGACTTCTCCCCATGCGGCCACTTCCCAACAGACCAGTAAATCCAGAAATCCGTCTTTATCTGGCCACAGTCTGACCTTCACACGGGCCCAGGTGAGGAAGGAGATGAAAAAGATCAAGGCGAGGAAAGCCGCAGGGCCAGATGACATCAGTGCAAGGCTAATTAAGACTTGCGGGGACCAGCTGTGTGGTATAATTACATATATGTATAATATGAGCCTGAGGCAGGAAATAGTCCCTGAATTATGGAAATCTTCTTGTGTGGTACCAGTTCCAAAGAAACCCCACCCTATGGACCTCAACGACTACAGACCTGTAGCACTGACATCCCACCTGATGAATATCTTGGAGAGATTGGTTCTCACACATCTCCGCCCTCTAGTGAGCCCCGCTATGTACCCCCTCCAGTTTGCTTATCGGCCGGGCATTGGGGTAGATGATGCCATCATCCATCTTCTGCACAGGGCTCTGTCTCACCTGGAGAAACCAGGGAACACAGTGAGAATAATGTTCTTTGACTTCTCCAGTGCTTTTAACACCATACAGCCCAGGTTATTGAGGGACAAGCTGGGCCTTGCTGGAGTGGACCACCACCTCTCCAACTGGATCCTAGACTACTTCACAAATCGACCTCAATACGTGAGAGCCCAAGACTGTGTGTCAGGTACCGTGATCTGTAATACGGGGGGCACCTCAGGGTACGGTTCTCGCCCCTTTCCTCTTCACACTGTACACTGCAGATTTTAGGTGCAACTCATCCAGCTGCTACCTACAGAAGTATTCTGACGACTCTGCAATAGTGGGTCTCATCACAGATGATGATGACAGGGAGTACAGAGAACTGAACCAGGATTTTGTGGACTGGTGCCACCGGAACCACCTGAAGATTAACGCGAGGAAGACCAAGGAGATGGTGGTGGACTTCCGCAAAGGCAGAAGCCCTCCTAAACCAGTGGACATCCTGGGGACGGGCATCGAGATTGTGAACACCTATAAGTACCTGGGTTTGCTCCTTAATAATAAGCTGGACTGGGCAGATCATATGGAGGCCCTGTACAGGAAGGGCCACAGCAGGCTCTACCTGCTTAGGAAACTGAGAGCCTTTGGAATCCGGGGGGCACTTCTTAGGACTTTCTTCAACTCGGTAGTGGCATCAGCCATCTTCTTTGGAGTGGCCTGCTGGGGGAGCAGTATATCAACCAGGGACAGAAATAAACTTGACAAGCTGATTAGAAAGGCCAGCTCTGTCCTGGGGAGCCCACTGGACCCAGTGCAGGTGGTGGGTGACAGAAGGATACTGTCCGTGGTGAGCTCCATGCAGAAGAAGAAGTCCCATCCTATGCATGAGACTGTGATCGCGCTGAGCAGTACTGTCAGTGACCGACTGCTCCACCCTAGGTGTGAGAAGGAGCGCTATCGGAAGTCTTTCCTCCCCACCGCAGTTAGGCTGTACAACCAACACTGACCTAAGCGGAGATCATTACACACAGAGAACTGAAATATCTCTCTGCCTGTTAAATCCCCCCCCCCCCCCTCTGCTACGTCCTATCTGTCTGTCTGCTATTAATGTAATGCCTCTCACCTTGGAACATTCCTGTACATGTTGTATTTGTATTTGTATCTGCTTATCTTTGCTGCTGTAACACACTGAATTTCCCCATTGTGGGACTATTAAAGGACTATTATTATTATTATTATTATTATTATTATTATTATTATCCAAGGTTTTATACTGAATTTGTAGTAGGGAAGGAATTTTTTCGCTTTCCATTGGGCAATTGGAATCAGCCTTATGGGTTTTTTTTTGCCTTCTTCTGGATCGACACTGTAGGGTTATAGGTTGGACTTGATGGACCTGAGTCTTCATCCAACCACATCTACTATGTCACTATGAAATGTGTCCCTTTCGTCAACAACATTGAGCACCCTCAGTTAGATTAGAGATTAGAGATTTTGCAGTGAATCGCGAGAGCTTAAACGTACAACCAAGGTCTAGTCCTAGTCCTTAAACCTGTTAATGGGAATGTAATTTTTTTTATTAAAGGGTTTTCTCTAGAGAGACATTTATGGCATGAACACCCCAGGTCGGGCATTACCGAAACAATGTTTCTCTGAGATATGGCATTTCCATAAATCCCTTAGAAATAAATGGGAGTTATGGAAAACATAGCTCACTGTTCTACACCGTTTCATAACTCCCATTCACTTCTGTGAGAATTCTGGAAACAGCTTAGCTGACGTCTTTCTCTAATAGGCTGTAAGACAACATGTTATACCACATGCAACTGTGTGAATGGCGCCTTATAGAAGCCTTATCTATGTACATTGGACTACCAAGCATACAACCCCCTCAGGTGTCGACATGGATGTTCATCAGTATTTTGTCCCTCTGCAGCTTCCATCATACACCACTGGGATTGGCGGCATCCTGTAGTGAATTAGCCTGGTTTACCACAGTCGCCTGTAGAACTCGGATAACACTACACCAGGGATCATTTTTGGACCCTATGCTTACCTCATCTTATGTCCATCTATACTTCTCTTGATACTACAAACATGCCTGATGAAGGGCATACCCTCCTAGTCCCCCAATCTATTGTTAGGCACTAGATGGTTAGAAAACTGACATAGACTTCTCCAGAATTAAAACAAGTTTATATGTAGCTTGCATATTTTATAATATGTTTAATAAGTTGTTATAAATGTTGCCTCGTGCCCAACAGGGCCAAGTATTACCAGGCATTCCCCAGCGAAGCTGTATAGATCACAATTAAATCAAAAAGAAAGAACCATGAAAACTAACAAAATTAACCCTTCCATTAACCCATATTTATGATAACGAGATGACTGCTGAGAAGTGATCTCTACAAAACAGGAAGCCAGGCTACAGCATTATAAGGTTCAGTGGTCACAGTGATAGCTAAAAGATTTCAGGATTATTGTTTCTATTTATGCTCTAAATGCAGATAATGACATAAATATTAAAAAAATATATATTTTTAACATAAAAACTTGACTTAAAGGTAATGTGTTGCCAGAAAATGACCTATTTTTTTAAACCAAGTTTTTATGTTAAACGTATTTTTTTTTAGAAAAAAATACAGAAATGTAGATATTTTTGCAAATTTATTAAAAAAGAAAAACTGAAATATCACATGGTCATAAGTATTCAGACCCTTTGCTGTGACACTCATATATAACTCACCTGCTGTCCATTTCCTTCTGATCCTCCTTGAGATGGTTCTACTCCTTCATTGGAGTCCAGCTGTGTTTAATTAAACTGATTGGACTTGATTAGGAAAGGCGCACACCTGTCTATATAAGACCTCACAGCTCACAGTGCATGTCAGAGCAAATGAGAATCATGAGGTCAAAGGAACTACCCAAGGAGCTCAGAGGCAGAATTGTGGCAAGGCACAGATCTGGCCAAGGTTACAAAAGAATTTCTGCAGCGCCCAAGGTTCCTAAGAGCACAGTGGCCTCCATAATCCTTAAATGGAAGAAGTTTGGGACGACCAGAACTCTTCCTAGACCTGGCCGTCCAGCCAAACTAAGCAATCGTGGGAGAATAGACTTGGTGAGAGAGGTAAAGAAGAACCCAAAGAGCACAGTGGCCTCCATAATTTTTAAATGGAAGAAGTTTGGGACGACCAATTCTGCAGGTGAGTAGTCACCTCATTTCCAGCAGAGTCAGGATTACAGTAGAATATAGATAATACCTCTATAGATAACACCATAGTGACCGATCATGACATCACTACTCACAATAGATGATGCCACCGCTTATCTCCTCCTCCTCCCTTCACACAGCATGCCTAGAAAACTCTCCCATAGACCTCAATGAGTCGGCTCCAGACTATTGAAACCTCTGGCCATGACTGTGCTGTAAAGCAGATCACTAACAGAGCAGAGGAGAAACTCAGGCAAGATGGCCGCCCCATCATATGTACAGAAAATAGAATTAAAAAATCTACAATGTGAAAAAAGACTAGAAAAAGCGGTGACACATTCCTATTAAGGAGCAAGCATTGCCCTTTAAATTAATATTGTAATATCAAAGCATTTTTCCCTTGGTCTGCCATCCACCCAACTGTACATTTCATGGGCGATAATGCTCCCGTTACATGTGTGACTTTTGCTAAATTGCATGTGGGGAAAAGCAAATGATCACAAGGACCGAGAGTGAAATGTAATTGCCTCGTGTAATGTATTTTGTAGCTGTGTTCTTCTGCATTAACCTTCACTAAATTACATGCTTAGTTAGAAATGGTCTCAGTCTTTACTGCGACATTAAACAACTATCTTTAATAGTTCTGAGAATACCTAAAATGTTACCGCTCGCAGGGTAGTGGTGACCTAAAATGCTGCCATTTGCAGCTGTGTGCTGAGCCATGGCTAGCCACCTACAGGTTTGTTCAGAGCTGAATTGATCATACCTGCAGTGCTGTAACTAAAGAGCTTTTGGCACAGTAGTCGCCTGAGTTAAGAGCCTGCAATGGCAGAAAAATATACAGTCGCATAAGCCTAGCAAGAGCGAACGGCTGGAAATAGGCACGTTCAATATTTAAAATACTCGAGAGTCGCGAGTCTACCGTCTGCCCTATGGGTTATAATATCATGCAAGTGCAAGAGAAAGGAAGGAATAAGAATGTTTACGTGTGCGATGGCTTACGCCGGATAATATATTGCTTACTGTAACTAACACACTAGATTACAACTAACACCGCAGATTACACGTTTCTAGAATTAATTGAAAAGCCACTAATACGTTGTATGGAGTTCCCCTAATGCTATAATTTACGTTTTCTGTAAGTCTCAACACAACCGCTCCCTGCTTGTTATTTTCCTGTGGTTTATATGGCTTTAGGACAGGATGCCACGTTGCAAAAATGCTGCGATCCTGGCTAATCCCATCCACACAAAAATCTGCAGCGGAAATGTGATTTCAAAAGCGCTCGCATTATTGTAAATCGCAGCAAGTTAATTATCTGGCTTCTTTGCCCCTGCAGTTTGGCTTCAGAGACCCCAGGCATTTAGTGCAAGTTTTGTTTTGTAAATACAGTGAGTCAGACACATGTGAGGCAGAGCTGCTGGGGGGAGAGATGTGAGCAGAGCTGCTGAGACAGACATGTTATGTCTGGGGGAGTCTAAGAGCCACTTGTTCCTCTTTACTTCACAGTATATAGTTAGGTATGTGTTACCCCCTATATACTCACAGGCCCTAGCTAGTAACTGTAGTTAGGGATCAATATATATATAGTTCAGGGCAGTGATAGGTTAGGCTTCCGAAGGCCAACTAGCTAGTTAGAGGCCCGGTGGCACTAGTAGTTTAGCTGGCAGGTTAAGGACTCAGTGTTAGGGTAGTCAGGCCTGCATCTACTGTCGTCACCGTCGCCCTGTTTGCTGCCTGTGAAGAATCTCATCATCATCATCATCTCCTGATCGGCTGTCTGTCATCTCCTGGAAGAATCCGAGGATCCACAGTCATCCACAGGGGCCCCTGCATCTCTTCTGTTGCCTGGAGGTATTGTGCACTGGACTCTTGCTATATATCTATATATATATACCCGGGTATATAACCTAAGACGGTTGAGGACTTGCTGGTTGTTGTAGTATTGCTGTGTTCTGAGTATATTTTATGTATGTATTATTACCCTTTTGATTCTTATAAAGCTACTGTTATAACCTTATGTGGTATCTGTATGTATTCTTCAGACTATGAGATTAGTACAGTGATCCTTGTTAAGGCTACTAACTGTACTTCATGGGTAAGTCCCAGGAAGAGATCCTCCCTGTAATACAGAGGCTCTATCCTGGGTGGAGGCACTGATATATTTCATATATGTTCCCACTCTTCCCTTCAGCGAAGGCTTCAGGTCCCATTATACACACAGGTCAGCGCCAGAGTCTGTTGCGGGAGGGATAATACTCATACCCCCCCCCAAATAGGGCTACATTTGGAGGCACTGCTGAGATTTAGAAGTGGGAATAGTCATTGATATGGAGAAGCGATATAGCTCAGAGGGGAACCTCCCACTAGCTACTACATGGGATTACCGACCTCCTGTTCCTCCCCTGGTTCAGGTAAAGGAAGAACCCCGCTCAGCCAGTTACCCCCCCAGTATGGCCGTCGCTAGCAGTTCCTCTAGTGACAGTGCTATTAGCACTTTAGCCAGGCTGACTGAGATGTTAGCTCAGGGCCTGCAGGCCACTCACTACAAGAAACTAAAAGTATTCTCTGGTAATGTCCCAGTACCACAAGGGGAGGAAAACTTTGAGATATGGAAAGAACATACTCTCCAATGCCTGAAGGAATGGTCTTGCTCTGAAGAAGGCAAGCGGCAGCGTATCAGTGAAAGTTTGCGGTCTCCTGCTGCAGAATTGATCCGCTTGTACAGAGACTCTCATGAAGGAGTGAGTGCATTGGACTATATACAAGTACTGTCTGATCACTTTGAGCCATACTATGACCTTGCCCAGATGGTTGCTGATTACCGAATGGTTCGTCAAAAAGAAGGGGAAAATGTCTCTACTTTTATTAACCGTTTACAGCTACTTCTTTCACGTCTGGTGTACCACGCAGCTATATCTACTTCAGAGGTAGACGCTATGAGAACCAGTCAGTTGGTGAGAGGGTTACAACCTCATCATCCTCTTGCTCAAGTACTCAAGGTCTTACTATCTGATAGAGTCCTTCCATTTCCTGACTTAATGAAGTTAGTGAAGAAACAAGAAGCTGACATTAGTTTTAGTACCCCTAAGAAAGCGAAAAACATCTCTAAAGAAGATGTTGTTCCTAATTCAAACAAGGACAAACCAGCGGAACGATCAGAACTTAGACAGTCCGCCACTCCACCCACTGCCACTCAATGGAGGAAGGATGCTAGAACCTGTTATAAATGTGGTCAGACGGGCCATACTGCCAGACAGTGTACGGAGGACAGTGAGGGATTGGGACACAGTGCTGTCTTCTCTATTCAGAATCAAAGACACCGAAGGAAGGCGGGCCGAGTAAAGACCAGAGGCGCTATCGCGGGCTCCAGGTCCGTTGTCAAAGTCACTGTCAATGGTCATGCCGCTCCTGCCCTGTTTGATACAGGATCTCAAGTGACCCTGATTTATCGCTCGTTCTACCAAAAGTATCTGAGGGATATACCTCTTCAGTCTACAGGACAAATGAAATTGTGGGGGCTTAATTCAGGATCATATCCTGTAGATGGCAGCCTACAAGTAGTTATAGCTGTCCCTGAATTAGAAGATCAGAGTGTCGCTCCCATGAAGATTACGGCTCTTGTCTGTCCTGATACAGGGGATTCTTGTGCAGCTCCTGTGATACTTGGCACTAATTGTCCCGCAGTGCATTATGCTTTTCAGAAGTTTCTTGGAAGAGATTGGAACCCTGCAGCTCAGCCGGTGAATATATCTTCTGATCTTAGAGAACTCTGTGATGCCCTGTCTACTGGCTATCGACATGGAATGGTATATCATATCGGTGAGAGAACCGTGGAAGTTCCTGCCGGCGGGGAGAGAATTCTGAGAGTAGCCTCCAGCATTGCTCCCGATTTGCTTGAAGGGGGGAGTTATGTCCTTATGGAAACCCCTGAAGAAATGATTAACCAGAATGGCTGGATGGTGATCCCAGAGAGAAAGGACTGGAGAAATAAAGTGGAGTTATCTACCTGTGTGACAGTGAGGAACTGTTCACCGCATCCGATCGTAATTGGACCATACCAGAATGTGGCCCACTGCTACCCTGTGCTTGGAGTAAATCCATACGCTGAAGTGTGCAGGATTCAAATCCGAGATGCAATCCCTAATCTCAATCTTGACTTGAGTGATCCACATTTACCAGAGGCCTGGAATCAGCGACTGACACGGAAGTTGTCTGAATTATCGGAAGTGTTCTCCATGGATGATATGGATGTAGGTTGTGCTAAAAGTGCTCAACACACTTTCCGATTGACCGATTCTACTCCCTTCCGGGAGCGACCACGGAGAGTTGCTCCAAAGGATGTTGATGAGTTAAGACAGACTCTACAGCAAATGAAAGGTCAGGGGATCATTGTGGACAGTAAGAGCCCCTATGCCTCACCTATTGTGGTGGTAAGAAAAAAATCTGGAGCAATTCGCCTATGTGTGGATTACAGAACTCTGAACCGGAGAACCTTACCTGATCAGTATACACTGCCGAGAATTGAAGAAGCTCTGGAAGCTCTGAATGGAAACTGTTGGTTCACAGTGCTGGACCTAAGATCGGGATACTATCAAGTCCCAATGGCACCTGAGGATCAGGAAAAGACAGCCTTCATATGCCCCTTGGGTTTCTTTCAGTTCACTCGTATGCCGCAAGGTACAAAAGGTGCGCCAGCAACGTTCCAAAGGTTGATGGAAAGAGTGTTAGGTGATTTAGTGCCCCGGGAATGCCTTGTATATCTTGATGACATTATTGTGTTTGGAAAGACGCTGGAAGAACATGAAGAACGACTCATGAGAGTACTCCATCGCTTAAAAGAAGAGGGGCTGAAGTTGTCGGCTGACAAATGCAAATTTTGTAGATCTTCGGTCACTTATGTAGGTCATATTGTTTCTGCTGAAGGAGTTGCTACCGATCCTGGTAAGATTGAAGCTGTGGTGAATTGGCCCCGACCGCAAAATATTACGGAGTTGCAATCTTTCTTGGGGTTTTGTGGATTCTATCGACGATTTGTGGAAGGATATTCAAAAATTGCTCGAGCCCTCCTCGACCTGTTGAAGAGTGATGCAGGAGATCCGGGAAAGAAGAAAGGGTCTTCCAAAAGCCTTTTTGGCGATAGGTGGACTGCGGATTGTGAAGAAGCATTTAAGTTGTTGAAGAAGAAATTGACAGAAGCTCCCGTTCTGGCTTATGCTGATGCACAGAAGCCATATGTGCTACATGTAGATGCCAGCTTTGAAGGATTAGGTGGCGTGCTGCACCAAGAATACCCGGCCGGGTTACGGCCCATAGCTTTCATAAGTCGAAGTCTTTCTCCCAGCGAGAAAAATTATCCAGTACATAAATTGGAGTTTTTGGCGCTCAAGTGGGCCATTGTTGATAAATTACATGACTATTTATACGGAGCCACGTTTGAAGTAAGAACAGACAACAATCCACTGACATACGTTTTGTCAACCGCTAAACTCGATGCTACAGGACATCGCTGGTTGGCAGCTTTATCCAACTACCAATTCACACTCAAGTATAAATCGGGGCCTAAGAACATTGGGGCAGATGCTCTATCAAGACGGCCTGGATTACCTAGTCCGGAAGTAGTGGATGAATGGGAAGAAGTGCCAAGTCCTGGAGTAGGAGCTTTGTGTGCCATGGCTGCTGTAGTTGAAGACCGAGTAGCCTTTTCTGAAACTCGGCTTATTGACTCTATTGGGGGAGGTCCCGAAGCTGTACCAGACATGTTTGCCTACCCTGCCGCTTTAGGATCCTTTGAGAGTTGTTCTATATCTTCAAAGCGAATGATCTGGAGTCAAAAGACTGATCCTTTAATTGGACCTCTTTATCAAGCAGTGAGTTCTCAAGACAGAGAAATGTTAAAGACATCCCTACCCTCTGAATGCAGTCAACTTCTACGAGATTGGGAGAAGTTTGAAATAGACAATGGCCTACTTTATCGTGTGGTGCTGTATCATGATCACCCTGGAAGGCGCCAACTAGTTATTCCAAGCTGCTTTCAGAAGATGATTTTCCGAAGTCTGCATGATTATCATGGTCATTTGGGACCTGAGAAGACTTATGGCCTAATACAAGACCGATTCTACTGGCCCAAAATGAGAGATACCGTGACTCGTCTGTGTAGGTGCTGTCGCAGATGTTTGCAGAGGAAGACTGTCCCGGTTCGAGCGGCCTTCATGGGACACTTGAAGAGTTCGGGCCCCATGGATCTTGTCTGCATAGACTTCCTTTGTATTGACAACGACTCCAGAGGATTTGGAAATGTATTGGTGGTGACTGATCACTTCACACGATATGCTCAAGCCTTTCCGACTAAGGATCAAAAAGCAGTCACTGTTGCAAGAGTGCTTTGGGAAAAGTATTTTATCCATTATGGCTTACCACACCGGTTGCATTCTGATCAAGGCCGGGATTTTGAGAGTAACCTGATCAAAGAGTTACTTCAGTTGTTGAACATCCGCAAAAGTCGGACGACGCCTTACCATCCAGAGGGAGATGCCCTTCCTGAAAGATTTAACAGGACTTTACTTGATATGCTTGGTACCTTACGAATTGAGGATAAGCGATCCTGGAGTCGAAAAGTGGAGGCTATGGTGCATGCCTATAATAGTACAAGGCACGAGAGCACAGGATATTCACCATACTTTCTGATGTTTGGAAGAGAGCCTAGGCTACCTATTGACATCTTGTTGGGAGTCTCTACCGATGGTATCAGTCATCGAGATCATTACCGATACGTGGCACGTTTGAAAGAAACGCTTAAGAGTGCTTATCAGCTGGCTGAGGAAAATGCGGCCAAAGTGAATGAAGGAAATAAAAGGAGATTTGATCTTCGAGTAAGATACCGAGAATTGAACCCTGGGGACCATGTTCTGCTACGGAATTTGGGAGCATCTGCAAAACATAAGCTGGCTGATCGATGGCGGAGTGAACTCTTTACAGTGGTAGATCGGTTGCCTGGAATACCAGTCTACAAGATAAAAGGACGGGACGGGAGGATCAGGACTTGGCATAGAAATCATTTGTTGCCTGTACCTCAGATTGATGGTATGGATATCTCCAATGATGGCTCGGCCTGCGATTCTCCACAGTCCTTAGCCGATATTCCACCTGACCTTCCTGAAACTCCTGAGAGTGATTGGACTGTGGCTCCTGAAGTTCCTAGATCACCAGTATCTTCTCCTTCAGGGAGACCTATGAACCCTCAAACTCCAGAATTCGTACCTAGATCTGTGTCTACAGATGAGCAGGGATCTAGCTCTCCTACGCCACCAGCACCATCCCCTCCCATGGCAGACAACCCTAGTTTAGGGCCTGGACATGCTAGTTTACCTCAGAGAGAGGTACGGAGAGGAGAGAGAATTAGACACCCTCCACCTATGCTGACATATGATAGTTTGGGGGACCCCAGATTTACTACTCAGCCTCATTTATACCATGCTTGGGTGGGTGCAGTGTCCACTTTGGTCAATATGTTACCAATTTTCGCTCCTGCTGGCATGTATACCTATTAACCTGTTGTGACTCTGTAAATGCAAAAGCAACCATATTGATATTGTCATTGGTAATGTTGACTGTATACTATGACTTTGTATGTCTTTGACGTGACGTAAAGATTTCACCAGAGGGAGAGTGTAGGGAACTGCCATTTCTACTAGGATATAATGTATCTGGCTTCTTTGCCCCTGCAGTTTGGCTTCAGAGACCCCAGGCATTTAGTGCAAGTTTTGTTTTGTAAATACAGTGAGTCAGACACATGTGAGGCAGAGCTGCTGGGGGGGAGAGATGTGAGCAGAGCTGCTGAGACAGACATGTTATGTCTGGGGGAGTCTAAGAGCCACTTGTTCCTCTTTACTTCACAGTATATAGTTAGGTATGTGTTACCCCCTATATACTCACAGGCCCTAGCTAGTAACTGTAGTTAGGGATCAATATATATATAGTTCAGGGCAGTGATAGGTTAGGCTTCCGAAGGCCAACTAGCTAGTTAGAGGCCCGGTGGCACTAGTAGTTTAGCTGGCAGGTTAAGGACTCAGTGTTAGGGTAGTCAGGCCTGCATCTACTGCCGTCACCGTCGCCCTGTTTGCTGCCTGTGAAGAATCTCATCATCATCATCATCTCCTGATCGGCTGTCTGTCATCTCCTGGAAGAATCCGAGGATCCACAGTCATCCACAGGGGCCCCTGCATCTCTTCTGTTGCCTGGAGGTATTGTGCACTGGACTCTTGCTATATATCTATATATATATACCCGGGTATATAACCTAAGACGGTTGAGGACTTGCTGGTTGTTGTAGTATTGCTGTGTTCTGAGTATATTTTATGTATGTATTATTACCCTGTTGATTCTTATAAAGCTACTGTTATAACCTTATGTGGTATCTGTATGTATTCTTCAGACTGTGAGATTAGTACAGTGATCCTTGTTAAGGCTACTAACTGTACTTCATGGGTAAGTCCCAGGAAGAGATCCTCCCTGTAATACAGAGGCTCTATCCTGGGTGGAGGCACTGATATATTTCATATATGTTCCCACTCTTCCCTTCAGCGAAGGCTTCAGGTCCCATTATACACACAGGTCAGCGCCAGAGTCTGTTGCGGGAGGGATAATACTCATACCCCCCCCCAAATAGGGCTACAGCTGTAACTAAAGAGCTTTTGGCACAGTAGTCGCCTGAGTTAAGAGCCTGCAATGGCAGAAAAATATACAGTCGCATAAGCCTAGCAAGAGCGAACGGCTGGAAATAGGCACGTTCAATATTTAAAATACTCGAGAGTCGCGAGTCTACCGTCTGCCCTATGGGTTATAATATCATGCAAGTGCAAGAGAAAGGAAGGAATAAGAATGTTTACGTGTGCGATGGCTTACGCCGGATAATATATTGCTTACTGTAACTAACACACTAGATTACAACTAACACCGCAGATTACACGTTTCTAGAATTAATTGAAAAGCCACTAATACGTTGTATGGAGTTCCCCTAATGCTATAATTTACGTTTTCTGTAAGTCTCAACACAACCGCTCCCTGCTTGTTATTTTCCTGTGGTTTATATGGCTTTAGGACAGGATGCCACGTTGCAAAAATGCTGCGATCCTGGCTAATCCCATCCACACAAAAATCTGCAGCGGAAATGTGATTTCAAAAGCGCTCGCATTATTGTAAATCGCAG
This sequence comes from Leptodactylus fallax, assembly GCA_947044405.1. Taxonomy (NCBI): domain Eukaryota; kingdom Metazoa; phylum Chordata; class Amphibia; order Anura; family Leptodactylidae; genus Leptodactylus; species Leptodactylus fallax. The sequence goes on from CAMRHE010000419.1 coordinate 586,604, forward strand.
CAAGTTAATTAACGCTCCGCTGGCATTTTCTGTATAGGTATAATAGGGACATGAAAAACGCGTGAAAAACACTGAGGAAGAAAACATAATGTGTTTCCGCCACGGTCTTTTCCGCAAATGTTTTTTTGGCAGCGATTCGATGCATGGGGCTATAGCCTAAAAGAGGTTTTCCAGGCTTATCAATTGATGACCTATCCTTAGGATAGGCCATCAATGGAAGATGGGCTGGCGATCACCTGTTGGAAGGGACCGAAGTGTTCCAGTGATTGCTGTGACCCCTTCACAAAAAAACAAGCATGTACATTTCTATAGCAACTGTGCTTAGTATCACAGCTCAGCCCAATCATTTGAATGGTACTGTGCTGCTGGTACATGTGACCGATAAGCGTGACATCACATGACCTTAGGGAGCGCATCTTCAGCCTCGAACAACTGATCCGCAGGAGTCCTGGGTGTCAGATCCCCCTCTGATCTTTAATTGATGAACTGTCCTAAGTATAGGTCAACAATTAATAAAGATCAGAAAAAAACCTTAAGGGGCCCCATGTGGCGGAAACGCTGCAGAAAAAATTGTGGCATTTTACAGTCAGAGCAAAGTGAATGGGATTCTAGCGAAGTCTAGCATTTCTGCAGCATTTTTTTGCTGCGCTTTGCTACGTGGGGCCTTAGCTTAAGGACTCACATAGTGAAACGAGTTTTTTCGGCGTTTTTTTTCTGTGTTTTTTCCTCCCCTATTAAATCTATAGGACAGATGCTCACAATTCCGCAGCAAAAATGAACATGCTGTGTTTTTTAAAAATTCAAATTTTTTGCAGCTCTTTTTTCCCACAAATGTAGATGAGCTTATCCAGAATCTCATTCACTTGCAGCACAAGTGACTCTGCAGCAGCCAAAAAAACACTGCATTTCCATAACGTGGGGCCTTAGCCTAAAGGGATTTTCCAGGAATGATTTACTTTTTTTAAAAAAAGGTGTTCCCTGCCTAGTAACCCCTCAATATGTGTCTCCACTTACCTAAAATAAAAGTGTTACTGTAATAGTACAGAGGAGTCTCTTATCTCTCTGTTGTTCTCCTCCTCCCCTCCCCTCTCCATAGCCTTCTATTGTCTGCTGCTCAAAACTGAACAGACTTCTGCACCAGATCAAATCTATGCACAGAAGAATGGAAATACGTGAAGAAACGGGAAGTTTTCTTTAATAAAATATTTTGTAAAGTTTTCTATTATCACTAGCACTATTGATTTATGAAATAAAGAAGAAAAAATTTAAAAGTTTAGTTACGTTTTAACTTCTTAAAGAGGACCTCTCACCAGCAGTATTCCAACTCTTTGCATCCTTCAGTAGGTGCTGCACCAATTACTACGGAATACTTTCTGTAGCCCTTACCGTTCCTGAGCAATCGGTGTTGTTATTTTCAACTACCAATATGCTAATTAGGCTCCCTACTGTTAGTTGGGCGGTCCTAGGTTGTCCGTTCCAGCCCTGGACCACCCAGCTAATTAGCATATTAGGGGCTGAAACTAACAACACCCACTACTCAGGAATGGCAGGGGCTAGAGAAAAAAATCCAACTGTGTCAGAATCAGAGGAGTGCCACCTATTGAGGGATGCAAAGAGTTATAGTTGGTGGAGGAGGTGTAAGGTTCTCTTATATATCAACACTTGCCATGTGTTTGTACATCGCAGATGCAATTGAAATTTTTTTTACTTAATGCAAGTGATTCCATTTAGGATAAAAAGTTGTATTCTCTCTTACCTTTACTCTAAGGGGTGTGAGATGACCAGCTTTAAAAAAACCCTGATTTTGTGATACCCTTTGGGAGTTATTTTTGATATATTTGGGCACCCAGTGGTTGTGATATGGGCTGTAGCCTGTTGAAGGTTTTTCTTACATGTTGTGATCATGTATTGAATTTGTGTCGTGAGAGATTGGAATCCTCAATGAAATTTGTGGAAAGCGAGGGTGGACACAACTGTAATGTGAAGATCAATGAAACCGTGCAGAAGTGCCATGAACCAGATGACCGCATGATTGCTACCTGGACAACATGAATTGACACGCAGCAAAGGCTTTATGGTCTATTTACCAAAAATAATTGCCATGTTAGATACGCCCCATGTATCTGCATTATCTGGTGCTTTTAATAGAAAGGCAATAATAAGCCTTCCAATATAGAGATGTCAGGAGATTCGAAAGGAGCAGCCTGGTCTAAGGAGGGTGGAAAACCTCTTTCTGCAGTATTTGTTACAATATCTTTCCAGACATCTCCTGAAGTTTCCCAACCTTAGACGTTCCCAGTGGGATTCACAATCTAATTTCCCTGTCTCAGCCTCAATCATACGCACACTAGGGCACATTTCTTAGGAAGTCAACAGACCTATTATTATGTTATTTCCTTGCTTGGCAGGAAATTGGAGCTTGGAGGAGACGCATGTAAGAGTGTGGAGGACATACATATTGTCTTGGTTCGACATGAGCCTAAGACTGATTGGGCATGTAGAGATACCCAACCTTTCTTTCCCATGATATCTGTTATCATTGGAAAGTTGGGAAACCCCCATACACTTTAGATGGATGACTGATCTTACTGAAATCAGTGGGTTTACCTAACATACATCTAATGTGCAGTTGTCATTGGCCATCGGCCATTGGGCCGTAAAATGATTTGACCCATTGTCATAAGAAATATAATTTTGGCCCCTTGTATTAGGGAATACATGGTGAGGTCTTCCCTTTAGGACCTTCATATTTTAGCCATAATAGAGAGTATACAAAGAGCATTCCTCACTCCTGGCACCAGGACCTGGCACATCTGTGTATTACACAAACAACCCATACATTTCAATAGGAAGTGTGCAATGCTTCATTTGCCCTATGGTGGCACCACTAAGATTGAGCAAACCAGTTCCTAACAAGCTGGGTTCATTAAAATGTTTTCAAAAAGTTGGTTCGTCCTTGCCTAAAATTTTTGGGATTCACAACCCATGAGCCTCGATTATACTCTGGGGTTTCTTCAGGACTCTTCTGGCCTATTGTATCACAGCAGCAGGCACTGAGAACCAATCACATGGCTCAGTAGTCCCCAGTAGATGCTGATGTCATTCAGTAGGCTGGAAGAGACCCAAAGAGGATGCGAAGACATGCGGCTACGGAGATTGTTATGTCTACTCACCTGAAGAGAGGAGAGAGTCATAAAGGGTCTGAAGAGAGTATAATAACCATTGTGGTTCAAGCCAAATAAGTTCGGTCTGACCCTAAACTGGCAGGCGAACCTTGCGAATATTTGCAAGACAAATCTGGCGAGGTTCACCAAACACTAGTCACAGTTTACAGATGATCACAGGAAAATCCAGCAGCAGGATACCCCCTGATCATATTAGAAAAATAGTGATTATCAGAGTTGAGCCGGGTATTGGTAATTGATAATATTACAATGTGTTATCAATGTTTTTCATAAGGGTAAAAGTAAAGGCGCCCATATACATTTGAGCAAAATTAGCTGAACCTGCCGATTTTGGTGCAACCAGTCCTGAATCTTATGAGTGTGGGGGTTGCTCAACTATCCCCTAACACATAATGAAACAAGGATCAAGCATGTTGAATTTCAATATGTCCAATCGTTTGCACTTACAAGGTTTAAACTTCCACCAGAGCTATCTGGCAACAGGTTACTCCCCTCTTCCATCAAGACCGAACATTTGGCTGACGACTATTGAAGGTGTTTGGCTTATTTTACTCTATTGAGTCAGAATAAATCAGAGAGTGATCAGCACTTCTAAAGGAACAACGCAATAAACAAACCAACTCTGCTATATCTGTGTACAAATACAGGAATAAAGAGGCGTCTGTACCGCAACCTATTTGGTATATAGAGCAGATGGAAATTTTTTGCTCTACACGTATAATTTCATTTCTTTGCACACCATCCCTGGCTCCAAATCAGTAATGTTAATTACACAACTGTTACAATTTCTAATTATAACCCAAATTCTGGAACTAGTACACTCTCAAACAAAGACCTGGAACAGGCTCTGTTGGATTTACCTTCGACAATATTTTTTTTCACTGTTGAGCACTTCGCCTTACAGGATTTTCAGCGCCTCTACGAACCTGAAAAACTGAGTCGTAGCTCCTGATTGCAATCTATATTTAGTGGCTTCAAATGAGCTAAATATCAAGTTGCTTTGAGCCGCGTTGAACTATGGGTTAATATTTCAGTGCCCTGGATTTAGTGGATAAAAGGCAATCTACAGCTATTGTGACCCTCGGAAATCTAATCATTGAAGAGAGATTGTGTGTAGCCATGTTTATTGCGGAAAAGATTAGAATACATTACATGTTAGCCATGATTATTATTTACTCTAAGTGCACTTTACGCTAATACACAAAGGAAAGAAGCCATTTTGAAAGGTATCTGATTATTTTATGAATGTAAATTGCACATTCACCAAAAATGTTGGGTAAAGCCTAAATTGCATTTTCATGGTCTTTTACTTGAGTCTTAAAGACGGGAACTGAGTATACTCAGCACACGTGATCCGAATTGTTTTCAGATCTAGTGATGAAGATATTTCTTTATGTCATGAGTCTCTCTACTCGCAACCAATGAGTAAGCAGAGAAACTCGTGAACTCTGTGGGGGTCTGGGGAATTATGGGAACAGTAGGCAAAGGCACTTAGATGAGATCATGTAAGACCAACTCCGGCGCCATGATACTTTCCTATGAAACAGGACTCCCAAAATGGTGGGGGTAGAAAAAATGGGAATGGAGATGCAGAGAAAGACGGTGGAGGAGGGATAAAAATGCTGACAGGTGAAGGTCAGGTAACTAGAATACCTCTTTAATCCAAGGCCAAGAAGTAATTCAGATACAAATGTGCCCTTAATTATGTCTCCCCCAGTAGAGTTTTAACTTGAAACTCATGGCTCCCATTGCAAAATATGTAATGGGGCCCCCACATACCATGTGCTATCTATAATACTGGTGTCTTCTTAAGCTGTAGAGAAGCTTTTGGGCCCCCTGAGACTCCAGGGCCTGGTAGCGAATGCTATTTTGCATCCCCTATGGCTATGCCCGTTTCTCAGTGCCTTTTAGACAACCTGAACTCTGCCTGGTAATACTGAGTGGTATGGAAGAGTATGGTAGATGCTCTGAGCTGAGATCACCATCTAATCCCAAAAGAAAAGGTCCCTCAATTTCATGTAGACCATTTGAAATTCCCTTAGTAATGCTTATACGAGTATGTACACAAGATACATATTAATTACATTACTGTTAAGGGTCCAACTTCTGGGGCACCCACCAATCATGAGAATGAGGGTCTCATGTCCCATGGGAACTCTATCTCCTCAACTCCACTAGAGATTCTAAGAGGTTTGAGTGCTGTGAGCAGAAAGGTTCCCAAGTGACATGAAGATAACTTGAATGTCTTTATAGTATTCCATGGGGTTTGACTGCTGGGACCCCTACCAATAATAAGAAACAGGGTTTGTATGGTGCAGCGCTCATACTTGTGTATTACCACTCAGAGTACAATTACTCCATCCGTCACATAGACCATGAATGGAATGGTAAGGGAACTGCATGACCATTGCTCCATTGAAATAGGGGACCTTGGAATGACTGATCATAGTCCCAGTGGTCCACCCCAGCAATAAGACATTTATCACCTATCTTGTGCACTGATGGTAAATTGTTTTGGTGGGTCAGCCCCTTTATAGATGTAGTTGTGAGGTACACCACCTGCTCCGAAACAAAAGTTTACTTAGTGCCATGTAGACCGCTCCATATTTGACAATGCTTAGAGCTCTACGGATGGCCAGTTTCCAAATACTTCTGAATTGGTATTTTTTTTCCTACAGTATTCATATATTGTATTTCTCTTATGATCATGTTTGAAAACCCTTTCAACCCAACCCATCTGCAAGCTCCCTGTCACGAAGAGGTGATGGAACAAACACAGTCTTTATATTCTCCTTCAGAATGAACTTGCCAATGAAATCTGATAAAAGATACCAATTACAAAGCGAAAATCTACCGCGAACATTTTCTTTTCTAACACAAAAACATCTAATGGTGGTCATTACAAGAAATCTGCATCCCAGAATCACGGTGCCTGTTTGTTCTTCCTTCGTTCCGGGCAGAGGGGTCACTTTGTTCAACGACCTCTGCTATTTAAAGTCCTTTTATTTCCATATGTCATTGAGTTACAATTATCTTGTCATCATGTACAAGGGCAGCAAACAAACCGGGATTAAACATCCAAGTGTATGCAAAACACAATCGATATGTCTCTTCAAAGACCTAAATGTACCAGAATGATGGCGATAACGTAACAAAGGATTCAATTGTTTAACATGGTTATCATGTCTGTGCTCCGAGACAAAGCCCAGCAGCAGATACAACGCGGCCTTTTGTCTGGCGCTCAGATGCTATCTGCTTGTTGACTTTGTATAATTATTTGTTGATTCTTTTACAAGCAGAATTAATGTTGTTTGTCATCCTAATATTGTACTCCTAAACCTAGAGGTGCCCATACATTAGGAGAAAGGTGACCAAATCTGGAATCGAATGTATATGGAGGTTTCCCAACTCTCTTCCGATAAAAGATGTCAGAAAAAAGAAGGTCATGTTGGATTTCAACATGCCTGATCCTTTGTTCCAACAGGAGATAGGCTGCTGCTGACATTCTCTTCTGCTGACATTTTTTGGTCAGATCCCGGCATACATATGCATGCTTGGTTTGGTCAAAGCCTCCATGTTCCCTGATTGGGGTACTAGACGTTACTATGACACATCACTGATGGGGACATATCTTTCTGAGCAGTGGCGTAATTAGGAATGGCTGGGCCCCAAGGCGAAGATTTGACATGGGGCCCCCGCAAGCCGCCACCCCCAACCCCCAAACCGCCGCCCCCAACCCCCCCCCACACACAAACCGCATTCCTGCGCACACTATTATGCCCCATAGTGGCCCCTGCACACGGTATTATGCAGCATAGTGGCCCCTGCACACAATATTATGCCCCATAGTGGCCCCTGCACACAGTAGTTTGCCCCATAGTGGCCCCAGCATACAGTAGTTTGCCCCATAGTGGCCCCGACACACAGTAGTTTGCCCCATAGTGGCCCCTGCACACAGTAGTTTGCCCCATAGTGGCGCCTACACGCAGTAGTTTGCCCCATAGTAGCCCCTGCACACAGTAGTTTGCCTCATAGTTGCCCCTGCACACAGTAGTTTGCCCCATAGTGGCCCCTGCACACAGTAGTTTGCCCCATAGTAGCACCTGCACACAGTAGTTTGCCCCATAGTAGCCCCTGCACACAGTAGTTTGCCCCATAGTAGCCCCTGCACACAGTAGTTTGCCCCATAGTAGTCCCTGCACACAGTAGTTTGACCCATAGTGGCCCCAACACACAGTAGTTTGCCCCATAGTGGCCCCTGCACACAGTAGTTTGCCCCATAGTAGCCCCTGCACACAGTAGTTTGCCCCATAGTAGCCCCTGCACACAGTAGTTTGCCCCATAGTAGCCCCTGCACACAGTAGTTTGCCCCATAGTGGCCCCTGCACAGAGTATTATGCCCCATAGTGGACCACCCATGAACGATTATTATACTCTGGGGTCTTTTCAGACCCCAGAGTATAATGATCGGAGACCCAGGGGAGGATAGAAACATAGAAAACACTGCAACTTACCTCTTCCTCGCTCCGGTGCACTCCCGTGCGCTACTTCGGCCATCTTCAATGTCGGACCGGATCTCGTGCGATCCAGGCCGGCGTCGCGACGCATAATGACGTCGGCTGACGTCTGGGACGTCACCAAACAGGCCTGAAGCCTGCGGAGCGGCGGAGAGGTGAGTTACTGTGTTTTTTATGTTCGCTCACCTCCCCTGGGCCCCCGATCGTTATACTCCGGGGTCTCAAAAGACCCCCGAGTATAATGATAACAGTGATTGTGGGGTTTCGGTAGCGACTGCCACAGGGCTCCGGGCCCCGTAATGTTCCGGGCCCTGTGGCAGTCACTACCACTGCTACCCCGGTAGTTACGCCCCTGTTTCTGAGAACAGAAGGGTCAGGAAGTTGGAATTCCGCTAATATTTATCATCAGAGAAGCGTTTGTAGGACCCCATTCACATTATATAGTCAGCTAATCCCACCTAAATAGGAGGTTCGGCTAACAATCATCTATTGTGTGGCCAGCTTTATATTACACCTCCAGTATAAAGACATGGACACTTTGGAGGTCCCCAGCGTTCTTATGCATAGACAAGTAGAGCAGAATAGATGTATGGTCACCTTAAAGGATTTTCTGGCCCCACAAGTGTTTTTCACACTGTTAGTATATCTAGATACATCATCAGTATCTGATCAGTGGGGGACCTAGCACAGATCAACTTATCCGGCACAGGAATCTATAGAGATTTAAGTTATATTCACACGACATAGAATAATGAGCATGTGATGTCTGTTTTTTTAATGGACATCACATGGCAGCTTTAAGTTCAATACAAGTGAATGGGGGATATACATGACTGTTATTACAATGGACTGTCAAAATATCGGTCATGTTCTATTTTTGTCCATTTTCATAGATCTCTCCATATACTAAAATGTATGGGGGATTTGTGAAAGTGGGTGCCTCTCGTTTTGCACTTTGGTAATGTGAATATATCAATACAAGTGATAGGCACAGACTTTGACACCACCGCTATAGAGTGGACACAGCAGCAGCTTTGGTCCTATTACTTGAACATGAGCAGAGCTGCTTCGGGCGCTGTCTTTATACGTTTCGGTGCTCTGAGGCAGCCAGATCAGCTGCTCAGTGTGGGGTCCGGGTGGCGGACAACCCAGGCCTAGCCTGAGGAATGGTCATCAGTATGAAAAGACTTTGGGGGACCTGTTAAAGGGCACCTATTATTTTTACAAACTTCTGACATGTCAGAAATTTATATTAATGGTGGTCCAGGTTCTCCAACTTCTACTAAAAGAAGGGGAAAGAAACACTTAGCCAAGAGCAGTCAGTAATATATGACACAGCAAAGTTCTAGACAGCAACTTGGGTCATGTGAGCTTGGGTGGAAGGCAATTACATGACCAGCAGAAGTGAAGAGAAAAAGACCAGGGCCAGATATTAAGAATGGCAAAAGGGGAGGAAGGAAAGTCTCTTCTTGCTTGCTGAATGGGTGTGATGTAAAAGTTGTGCTGTGTACTTTAAGCCTATCGGGTTCCACCATTTCATCCATTTCCATCCACCCAGTTTTATATATAGACACTAAAGCAAAAAGACTATGGAAGACACCCTCTCAGAATGCAGCCTCACACACATTGTGATACTGCAGCTGCATCCCCCTCCTTGTGTGGTATTTACAGCTTTACACTAGATGGAATTTTAGGTCCTGAGGAGGTTCTACAGGCAGGGGAAAGGAAATTATGGGCTGGAAGGGGCAGAAGAGGCCATTTCCTTCTCTTAATATATAATACATAGTTGCATATAGGATATTAACTGAAAAGTTATGCTTTACCAGTATATCACAAGATAACCTTCAGAAGGCTCAATGATATCATGCATCCTAGTAACAAGGACGTGCAATATTTCCTTTATGCCAATGTAACTAGCCATAGGTCGAAGATCAGTATTCCAAAGCAGAAATATAATCCCATCAGCTGTATTAACATAAGGAAACTCACAGATAAGAGGAAAATCAAAGCTTTATATGCAACATAAAAGCCAAATATATGTAAAGGTAGCAAAATACCTGCAGCCTGAACCAGTGATCAAAACCTTCTCCAGGATCAATGCTAGGCGCTTCATTTCCCAGCGTGCGGGGTTGAGAGATGTTAATTACTGGGAAATCTTCTTGAAATGTAGCATATAGAATATTCATCACAAATGATGTAGACTGGAATCGGGCAGTAATATCTCATTTGCATAGGTGTAAGGTGGTACGCAACCCGAATTCTGCACCGCTACATTAATTAATGCAATATCATATCCCATTAGGTGCTGATAATATCGCACTTGTCAGAATCAATGCAGTCCCTTATGTGCCTACAGGTACAAGACAGGCGTAGTCTTCAGGAAGGTTAACCCTTCCAGTACTCAAAAGGCTCCAAATAATCCAACTTAACTTAGTGTTATGTAGTTACAAGCAATCTATTGTTCCCTGCTATCAGTCACTGAAAGGGGGTATACAATATAGTCACAGATAGCATACTTTTCTACAGACATAACAATTTTTCGACTTACAAAAGCCATTTACAATGCAAACAAGGTTGGGATTCATCAATGAAGTGTAGTAGATTATTAGTCACACATGTATGTAACTGAGTTGCTCAAATAATAATAATAATAATAGTAACAATAAATAATAATAATAATAATAATAACTTAATTAAATTCTACAAATACCGGTGCATGTACAGTTGAGTTCCTGTTCAGCTCTAGCCATGCACCTATCACAGTCCAGGAAGCTGAGATCTAAGGATAAGGATATGTTTCATGAGATTGCTTTCTAGCTGCCTTGCCGCTGGCCTGTGGTGTAGATGGAACCCCAGAGTTCCTGGTGATTTTTTTTCCCTGGCTTCTTTCTATCTGATGACCACAGTATTCTCTACATGTTCCAAACAGGCAGTATAGCCAACAAACAGCACACTCAATCTCAGCTTCCTGAAGCCTTGTAAGTACAACATGTAAATAATGCGATTATAGTCACATCTAAAGATTGAGATTTTCAACAAATTTAAAGGGGGTTTTCCGGAACCATAAAGGAGAGCTTTCTCTGATCTAAAAAGTTAGCTAAGAGCAAGAAAATTGATAAAATAAAAACAACAAAAAAACAATACTCACCTGTCCAATCCACATCGCTCTGGTTATCTCTGTAACTCTTTGTATACTTGTGCTGCAGTGATGATGTCAGGTACAACCACATGATCGCTGGCCTCAGGGTGATGCAAACATGTACTTTATGAGATGAGACTGCTGAGGCCAGTGATAGGTCACATGATCGTATCTGATGTCGTTCCTGAAAGGCAAGTAAACAAGGAGCTACAGGGGTCACCAACAGGGGGCTACTGGTTTTTGGTTCTTTTAATTACTGTACCTGATCTGAGCCAAAAATTTTAATATTCCAATAACTCCTTTAATAATTGTAGAAAATAAGATCATAGATAGATAGATAGATAGATAGATATGAAATAGACAAAACAGATATGTAGGTAGATAGATAGATAGATAGATAGATAGATAGATAGATATAGCCATCTTCAACTTGAATCTGATAACTCACTGCAGCATGATATCTTACAACAAAAGACATTTAAGGCAATTGAATAAAGTTGAGTTAATGAAATTAGCAAACATTTACTTAAATGTCTTAAAAGTCATGTTAAAATTAGCTACATCTGTAAATGGCAGGAAGGATGGTTGGATGGATGGAGGGATAGATAGATAGATAGATAGATAGATAGATAGATAGATAGATAGATAGGAGGTAGATAGATAGATAGATAGATAGATAGATAGATAGGAGGTAGATAGATAAGTGATAGATAGATAGATAGATAGATAGATAGATAGGAGGTAGATAGACATATATGAAATAAATACATAGACAGATTGAGAGGCACAATGAGATAAACAGTTAGTTAGATATGAGAGTAATAGATAGATAGATAGATAGATAGATAGATTATATACATCAGAGAGAGAAAGAGAGAGAGAGAGAGAGAGAGAGAGAGAGAGAAATAGAACTGTAGATAGATAGATTGATGATAGATAAATAAATAAATAGATAGATGATAGATAGATAGATAGATAGATAGATAGATAGATAGATAGATAGATTGGTAGATAGATATGAGAGTAATAGATAGATGGATGATATATATATCAAAGAGAGAGATATAACTGTAGATAGATAGATATGAGAGTAATAGATAGATAGATAGATAGATAGATAGATAGATGATATATATCAGAGAGAGAGAGAGAGAACTGTAGATAGATAGATTGATGATAAATAGATAGATAGATAGATATGAGATAGATAGATAGATAGATAGATAGATATGAGATAGATAGCTCTGAGATAGATAATCCACCATATTGACCCTGCTGGTGCTGATATTAGATGACGTGATCATGTGCGGACAATACTTGCAATGGCAGAAAACAAAGCAGACAGTACTAGAAGGAGTTTCTATATTCTCTAGTTATCCACATTTATTTAAGCCGTAAAACCTCCTTAAAGATAATACAAAGCGAGTTTCCTACAGAACACAAGTGAACAGAATATTTTATTTATCACTTTAAAACAAAGTTTACAGGCCTAGTGTTTACCTGAAAGACACCCCGCAATGACTGACAGCAGCAGGTATAGTTTCCATGGCGACACCATCCTTGGTCACTAGGGTCTGGAGTCCCTGTTTGTGTGACTGTTAGCAGTTTTGACGTTCCTTCATTAAAGCTCAGCCTGTTGAGACATAAGACAGGTCTCAGTTAGAGAGAGGGAGTTAAAAAAAGGAGAAGACGCACATCTGGCAATAATATGATAGGCAAATCAAAGGACGGAGCAAGGCCCTAAAGCAATTAAATGTCTGATACCATAAGCACTTGATGCAAAATGCGAGCTGACACTTGGAAATAAGAGAAGTGATTAAAGACCGAGAGAAAACATTGGAGCTATTACCTGCGAAGAGTTGTAAGCAATATTAATACAGTGAAATCTCGCTCCCGGTACAATGTGGGGGACGCTACTCACGGCCTTCTTTTGATTTGCCATATTCTACAACATTGTCAACTACATAACCGAGATAACACAAAAATACTTAACATGTTATCACAATCCTGGCCTTGTCCTGCATGCTCGGCTCCGCCAAGTGTACATGTGTTCTCACTGAGAAGATAGGAGTAGCCATACACTTCAGCCAAACGCTCAATAGAGTGACTGCTATCCCTCTCGACCTCTCCGTGCACATGGGGTAAAAAGTTGCTTCCAGATACCTCTTAGAACAAGATACTTAGCAACTTAGAAGTTGGTAAAATGGGGCATTTGAGTCCCATTTTATGAACCTACCCCTAGACCATCTAAACAGAATGGGGTTGCCCACTTTGGGCTTCAGTTTTGTAAACTAGGTTCCTTACCAAAATCTGCTGGGACTGTTTCCAAAAATTAGGCATATTCAGGACAGTTGGCAACAATGCAACAGAATGATTGTGAATGTAGAATTTCTTAATTCTTTTCTCGGATATGACCCATTGATGGAGAGCCTACCATAGACATTAGATAGTTGGTCCTTTCTGCCAAAATCAAACTATATCAATGATGTTAAACTAAAACATGGGTTGCAACATTCTTTTAAACTTTTTCCCAACCTGCCATTTTTTGACCATAGT